>CM077305.1:179532500-180132500 GCA_039655065.1 Glossophaga mutica | reverse complement strand
TTGTTCTCGAGTAGATAAGTAGGCCCATTAAGTCTTTTAATGTGTTGGAATATATACAGCTCTTAACTAGAACATACCCCTTGGCTACAGGCCTCTTAGTAAATTATTTCTATGGATAGATTTCACTGGGTCATCCTGATTCATTTGCCATGTGTATTCCTAGAGGCTAAATATAAAAAGTCCTATCCCCTTTCCTTGCAGGGATTCATCATGTTGCTACCACCTAAGCCTCTGGTCCATAAATTTCCCTTAATAAATTCTTTGTTTAATTCTGGAATAGTCAGTCTTTTTCTTTAGTCTCTCGACCCTGTCTTCCTTTGGAGTTTGGTTCCAGTACACGTTGAAAAATTTTCCCATCACCTACAAGCCATTAAAGCTTTAATTACAGATGTTTTCAGAGTCTATGTCATGAGTGTTAATACGATAATTTCAGATGGTGGTAAGAACTCTGAAGAAAATAGAAGATGGTGTGACAGTGACTTGGAGAGGAAAGCTCTACGTTAGTTTGAGTAGTCAAGGATAATCTTCAGAGGTGTTATTTGAGATGGGCATTTCTGTGGGAGAAAAACCCATGCAAAGATGTGGTATGAAGGAGAGAATTCCAGACAACATGAAGTCAAGGTCAAACCAAGGGCCTTAGGCAGGATAAAACTTGGTGTGACAGAACAGAAAGTTCGTATATAATGTGAATAAAGAAAAATATGAAAAGGTGTTGGGTCAGAGACATAGAAGAAACTAGATACATATTATTTAGACCAGGGAAACATAGTTGTGTTTTTTATATATAGACTTCAAGGGAATTAATGGTAAGGAAACTTGGCTATATTGTCATGTATCATGAAAAATACACAGAAGCTTGGAGCAAAATGATATAATTGAACCTTGATATTTGAGAATAGTTTCTCCTTCTAATAGACTAACACCTTGGACCAGTTACTAAAATGTCTGTGGCTCAGTTTTCTAATCTATAAACACAGCCAAGGCAACAGTGACTGACAGAGTACCCCCAAAGAGCAGTGGGATAATCCACATGAAAGTGTCTTGCAATTAAGTAGGCATTTTCAGATTTGAATGAATAAAAATTAAATAATTACTTTTTAATTCTCAGGCATGACAACATGATAGGATATTCTGGGTAATATTCCTTTTTTTTTTTTTTTTAGTTTCGATCTTCTATAATTTTATTTCCTTTATTTCCTTACATCATTGTCTTTCTGCTTTCTGCTTCCCCTTCTTGATGTTTCATTTCCTATCTTTCCTTCTGGCCTACCTCCTATCAGTCATGCTATCATCCTACTTCCTCTCTTTTATCGTTGGCATTTCTTTTTTGTCCCATTGCTCTTTCCCTTGTTTGCCCATCACCATTCTCCTTCTTCTCTTTGGCTCAGCTTCAACATTTATTTGCACTGTGGCCCTACAGGCCAGTGTGCCTAGTTGCATGCTCCTCTTTCCAACCAATCCCAGAACTCTTTGATCTTACAGAGACCTGACCAAGCATGGCATTTCTTTGAACTCAGTGCCTTTGGCTTTTCTCAATAGCTCTTCCTAACTTCTGCCTGTAATTTTGCATTCCCCAGAATTCCTCTTGTTGAAAGGTGCCAGTTGTATAGGTGCCAAATATTTGGGGTTTTGTTATGTGACCAGAAATTTGGATGTTTTATATCATGGAATTTTAGCAGTGCTCTAGTGCTTAAATGAGTCTTAATAAATACATATCAAAAGCTTAAAGCAAAAAAAAAGGTTTCTTATATAAAAAAATTAACAAGAGCCCTGGCTGGAGTGGCTCAGTGGATTATGAGCTGGACTGTGAACCAAAGGGTGGCCGGTTTGATTCCCAGTCAGGGTACATGACTGGGTTGTGGGCCAAGTCCCTAGTAGGGGGTGCACAAGAGGCAATCACACATTGATGTTTCTCTCCCTCCCTTCCCTTCTCTAAAAATAAGTAAATAAAATCTTTTTTAAAAAGAAAGAAATTAACAAGAAACAATGAAAAATATGAAAGGAATGACTACATTATAATGCTCTTATCAGAACAATATAAATGATTGCCTTAGCTTTGCAAAAATTCGACCACAACCCCTTCCCACAAATAGTAAAGTAAAGCAGTTGAATAATTTTATAAAATCCCTCTTTACCATTCTCATGTGTTTATTTAAACTGGGATATAATTAAGATGGAGAAGTGGTAATATAAAGGAGATTAGAAGTTTATAACATGCAAAAATATTTTTTAAAAATTTATAATAGTCCTAAAAAGAAATATTGACTTAATTAGTCACATTGACTCAGAAAGCTACCATAGACTGGCATGTTACATTGGTCAAAATGTGTTTTTATTTGCAAACTAGAAATAATGCATCTTGATTGTTATTGATTCTCTAAATTATACTTAAAGTACTAAACTAAAGACTTTATCTAAAGAAGATGGAAAAATCTGATTGAACTCCTTAGAAAACCACAATATGAAATAATTTGTGACTCTGCACTGTTACCACACTGATGTGTTGATCTTTTATAAAATGCAGCTGGAGGATCTCTGACTTAACTTCTTTTATAAAAAATGGGGAAAGAAAACAAATTCCATTTTTAGTATCTGTGACAAATGTTCCTGGGAGTTCATTTAGGAAGGAAGGAAGGAAAGAAGGAAGGAAGGGAGGGAGGAAGGAAAAGAGGGAGGAAGACAAGAAGGGAGGGAGTAAAACAGGCATGGAAAGAAAACATTTTCCTCTCCTTTTTGTTGAGAATTGAACTTAAAGATACTCTAATAAGATTTGGTCTTTGGTACGTACTTGTTAAAACTGTCCCAATTTTGATATATCTGAGACCTGGACTCAGCTGCTTCTAGAGGAGAAAGGTTGAGTAAGATGTTCTCATGAAACAGACCCTTTGGAAAAGTTCTGAGAACTCTGCCCTTGGTGTTGCCTGGAACCTGGAATTCCATGTGTTAAAAATATATCATTTTCCTTGAAGCCGTTGTTCTTTTGTACAACATAACTGCTTCTAGTATGGAAGTCACTTCTGTTTTTATTACTTATAATATGAGAAAAGAACTTAAAATTTTATTCTGGCAAGGAAAAAAAGGATGGCTTCAGAGGAGGGTGCTACCAAAAGAATAAATACTGGAAAAGTGAAAAATTAAAGGTATTTATGACAAACTTTATTTTTTATTACAATTTTCCCTTGGAATGAACCTATTGAATTCATATCATACTAAGCTGAGATCTATATTCTTGCATATTTTTTACTATCTGCAAGCCATTTTTCTAGGCTCTGGTGAAAAACCAAGCACACAAACACATATACAAACATAGAGTTATGGTTCATTCTTCTAAACTTCTTTCATAAGTAGTTATTGAGATTCTAATATATGCCCAATATGATCCATGGGCTAGGAATATTGATTGAGATGAATTGTAGAAATAGTCTTCATTTTTCACTGTTTATCTTCTCTGGGAAGTGAGAGAAATAGACAAAAAAATTGTTATAGTATTGTCATATAAAAAATGGGATTTGTGATTAAGGAATAACTGAAGGGGAGTGAGCATCTCAGATGTGAACTGAATGAGGTAGGAACCAACCATATAAGAACCGGGAGAAAGAGCACTCCAGCAAGAGGTCAAAAGCTGAGGGACAGGAAGAAGTATGCTAAAGCTACCTACGCTATAGGCTTCATCAGAGTGAGCTAGAGGGAGACTGTCTGGTTTGTACAAATTATTTTAGCCCTAAGCTTTGAGTCATCTGCCTCTTGAAGAAATTTTTAAAATTTATATTTTCTTTATATATGATTTGTATAAACCAATTATAATTTTGAATGTGATCAAGAAAGGGAACATCCCAATAAAAATTTTTAAAATCTAAGTGGGAGATTATAATATAGTGTTGTTTTGAGCTATAAAGGGCTTAGATTTTAACATTAGTCCTATTATTTTGCCATATATGTAGATAGATGTATATATAGAAAGATAAATATATAGATCTATATTCTTATCTCCATCTGAATGGAATATTATGAAACAGGCTTCTTTTCCATATGATACACTTGATAGTATCTACCAGTATATAATACTGGTCTCATAAAAAGAGTTTGGGAGTTTTTCCTCTTTTTGAATTTTTTGGAATAGTTTGAGAAGAAGAGGCATTCGTTCTTCTTTGAATGTTTGTTAAAATTTGCTTGTCTAGCCATCTGGTCCAGGGCTTTTGTGTGTCTGTAATTTTTGATTACTGCTTCAATTTTGCTGTTATTGGTTTATACAGGTTTTCTGCTTCTTCCTGATTCAGTTTTGGAAGATTGTATGTTTCTAGAAATTTTTCCATTGTGCCCATGTTGCTTACGTGAATTTCTTGGCAGGTAGTGGTTCATAGTAATTTCTTACAATCCTTTGTATTTCTTGGTATCAGTTGTTACTTTTCCCCTCTCATTCCTGATTTTATTTATTTGGGTCCTCTCTCTTTTTTTCTTGATGAGTCTGGTTAGTGGTTTGTCAATTTTGTTTATCTTTTCAAAGAACCAGTTCCTGGATTTATTGATCCTTTGAATTGTTTGTTTAGTCTCTATGTCATTTAATTCTGCTCTCATCTTGATTATTTCCTTGCTTCTGCTTGTTCTGGGCTTTGTTTGTTGTTATTTCTCTAGTTCTTGTAGGTGTAGGGTTAGGTTGTTTTTCTGAGATTTTCCTATCTTCTTTAGATAGGGTGGTATTGCTATGAACTTCCTTCTCTGGACTGCCTTTGCTGTGTCCCATAGGTTTTGGGTTGTTGAGAGTTCATTTTCATTTGTTTCCTGATACTTTTTAATTTCTTCCTTGATCTCATTGTTAACCCACTCATAACTTAATAACATGTTATTCAGTCTCCATGTATTTGAATGTTTTTGTGTTTTTTCTTTGAAGTTGGTTTTTGTTTTCAAGCCATTGTGATCTGAGCATGTGCTTGATATGATTTAAATTTTCTTGAATTTGTTAAGTCTTGTTTTGTTTTGTACCTACCATGTGGTCTATCTTTGAGAATGATCCATGTGTGTTTGAGAAGAATGTGTATTTTGCTTCTTTGGGGTGAAATGTTCTATTAATATCAATTAAGTACATTTGATATAAAGTGTCATTCATTTCCACAATATTTCTGTTGAATTTTTGTTGGAAGATTTATCTGTTGGTGAGAGTGGGATGTTAAAATCTCCTCCAATGACTGTATTGCTATCTATCTCTTTCTTAAAGTCCTCCTATATTTTCTTTATGTATTTAAATGTCCCTGTATTGGGTACATATGTTTATAAAAGTTATAACTCTTGTTGGACTACTCCCTTAAGTATTATGTAGTGACCTTCTTTGCCTCTTGATATGGCCTTTGTTTTTGAGTATAATTTGTCTGATACAAATATTGCTACCCCAGCTTTTTTTTTCATGTCTATTCTCATTGAATATTTTTTCTATCCCTTTACTTTCAGCCTGTGTATATCTTCGTTCTTAGGTGGGTCTCTTGTAGATACTTTATATGCAGGTCACTTTTTCTTATCCATTCAGCTGCCCTAAGTTTTTTGATTGGAGCATTAATCCATATACATTTAAGGTTATTATTGATAGGTACTTATCCATTGCCATTTTTCCCCTTCGTACCTGTGTTCCCATCTCTCTTTTTATTTCTTCTTAAAGCAGTACCTTTAGCATCTCTTGCATGCTGGCTTGGTGGAGATGTACTTTTAGCCTTCTTTTGTCTGGGAAGCTCTTTATTTGGCCTTCCATTTAAATGAGGGTCTGCTGGATAGTCTTGATTGCAATCCTTGCTTTTCATTACTTGGCATATTTTGTGCCAATTCCTTCTGATTTATAGTGTTTCTGTTGAGAAATCAGCTGATAGCGTTATTGGAGCTCCCTTGTATGTTACAAGCTTTTCCTCCCTTGTTGTCTTTAAGATTCTGTCTTTGTCTTTAAATTTTGCCACTTTTAATGTGTCTTGGAATTGTCCTTTTTGGGTTCACCTTGATCAGGATCCTCTGTGCTTCCTGGAATCGTGACTTTTTTCCTCACTATGTTGGAGAAATTTTTTTAAATTAATTTTTAAGAATTTTATTTATTTATCTTTAGAGGGGAAGGGCAGGAGAGAGGGAGAGAAATATCAATGTATGGTTGCCTCTCATGTGTCCCCTGCTGGGAACTGTCCTGCAACCCAGGCATGTGCCCTGACTGGGAATTGAACCATGATCTTTTGGTTCGCAGGCCTGCGCTCAATCCATTTAGCTACACCAGCCAGGGCTGAGAAATTTTCTGTCATTATTTTTTCAAAGAGGTTTTCTATCCCTTGCTCCTTTTATTCTCACTCTGGTATCTTTATGATGCAAATATATTTCATGTTGTCCCAAAGCTCTCATAAACTATCCTTGTTCTTTTTGTGTTTTTTCATTTTGTTGCTCTGGCTGGGTATTTTTTCCTACCTTGTTTTCCAACTTGCTGATTCAATCCTCTGCTTCATCTAGCCTGCCTTTAATTCCTTATAAGGTATTTTTCACTTCAGATATTGCACTCTTGATTTCCAAGTGGGTCTTTTTCAAGATTTCTATGTCTTTTTTCATACTGATAAGGTCCCACTAAGTTCCTTGTAGTTCTCACTAAGTTCCTTGAGCATCCTTGTAACCATTGCTTTGAACTCTACATCTGACAAATTGCTTGCCTCGTTATTACTTAGCTCTTTTTCTGGTGATTCCTCCTTTTCTTTCTTTCTTTCTTTCTTTCTTTCTTTCTTTCTTTCTTTCTTTCTTTTTTTTTTTTTTGGTTATTTCTTTGTGTACCCATTTTAATTGTATCTTTGTTTTTGTTTCTAGATATTGGATTGATTCGTTTTGACTCTCTGTCTGTGGAGTGGTCTAGTGTGTTAGGAGTCTGGTGGGACCCAGTGGTGCAGACTTCTTGATCTCCTGATCTGGATGCTCTAGGAATGACCTCTGTGTGCATTCTGTGGACTCTCATGGTTTATTTATGTCTTGATTATTATTGGTGACAGACTTCCCTCTGTCTGGCTTGCTAAGAGGCTCAACCCCCACCATGTGTCATATGCTGTTGTAGGTGCTGCCAAAACAAAGCAAAACAACACCAAAACAAGTCACCCTCCTGACCACCACAGCAATATCAACCACAAGGAAGCAAAGATTAGTAACAGTGGAAAGTGAAATACAATAGAGAAAGAGGAAAAGGAAAAAGAATATAAGATCAAAGGAATGAAAAGTGATTATGAGAGGAGAAAGGGGAAGAGAACCACTACTAATGAATTGAAAGAGGCAAATGGAAAAGGAACACAGAAAAGGCAACAAAAATAATAAAAGGAGAGAAGGGAATAGTGGAGTAATCAAAGAGTAGAATAGGAGATATGAAAGAAAAATTAGAGCACCAAAAATAAAGAAAAAGAAAAATTAGATGAAAAGATTTTTAAAAAAGGCTATAAAAATAGCTAAGAAATGAAAAAAGAATCAAGTGGATTTGTCTTGGTGCAGTTTAGATCTTGCCTTCTAGTTTCTTCCTTTGGATACTGCTCTGATGTCTGAGTCTGACTAAGCCAATGTCAGGTGCTGTCCACGTCTGCCCCTCAGCCACCTTTTCAAAGCTACAAGCGATCCACAGTTTGTGGCTGATTCCTCCAGGCTTGGCTGTTCCCAGGGTGGCCAAGCTGTTCTGCAGAGCTGGATTTTATCAGCACTGGGTCCAGCAGCGTGTCAGCAAATATCCCAAGTTGCCACCGGGTTCACCTCTGCTAGTCTCTGCCTGCTGGCCTGCTGTCAATCTTAGACTAGTCGCAAACCCGACTATTTCTGAGTGGGCTTCTGGTGGAAACACGGAACTATGATTCCGGAGAAGCCAGCACGGCCTTGGAGGCCTCTGATCACCACTAGTGCTTCCAGTTCCTCCTGATCCGCAGCCTCTTCAGTCGGATTCTGTCCCATTCGTTTCCAGTAGCAACCCAAGCTGGGAGGCAACAGCCCCCTCCCTGGCAAATGCTGCAGCCCCCAGGCCCTGACTCCTGGAAGCAGCAGGGTGCACAGCCCTGCCTGGGGTGGAGAACACAGAGACAAGTCTGGGTGCAACGGCGCGGCCTCTTCCACGAAGGAGGAAGAGGCCTCTTTCCAAGGAGGATATTGTAATTTCCACAAATGGCAACCACTCCAAATATGTGCAGCCAGATGCGCTGCCCTGGGTTGGGTGGTGGTGATGGTCATGGTGATAGTGACTCCACAGGGAAAGCTGGGCCGTCCGCCCCTTGCAGGTGGGCTGGCATTCGCTCACTCACACATACACACCTGTATACTCATCTGAGCACAGGCCCACTCACACCTTCCCTCACTCACACTCAGTTGGATTTTCAAGTTGATTGCTCTGTGGTTTAGCTGCAACACTGGTCCCGTCTGGAAGCAACTGGGCAGAGTTTCCAGCTACTCGGCAACCATCTTGGGAACTGTATCCTGAAACCTTTTAATGTTGTCCATGGAATTATAGTTTTTGATCCTTGTTTAAGGATTTAAAGATTCATTCCTAGTTGCCTTTGCCCTTGTTTTCACTCTAATCTGGTCTCACTGAAGGGGCAAGCAGCATGTTCTTCTTCTTTGTCCTAGTTTCATCTGGCTGCTGCCATTGTAAATAGGTATAATAAAACAACATATACATTTACATATGTTGTTTTCAATGTTTTTCATACCTGTGCAATGCAAGTAGTATTATTTCCACTTAGAAAGAAACTAAGGGTTGGAATTCATTAAAGTAATTTTCCTTAGATCACATTAATTGAAAGATCTGGAATGCAAATTAGAAAACAAGGACTTGAATCCAAAGCTTGTGTTCTTAGCATTTTCCTCCATTGTTTCTCATTCAAAACATATCAGGCACCCTAGGCATTGGCTTCCTTCCTTGAGCTACAAATAGCCATAAACTAATGAACTCTAGCATCATTAGATGTAATCCTGAGTATTTTACTTTGGCTATGTGTGTTGCTTAGGCTACGATTTGTTTTTCTCCCTTTATTCTTAGTGTTAAGAATTTTTATTCTTGGTTTCCTATGATAAACATTGTCATCCAGGTTATTGGGATCTATTATCAAAAATTTTTTTTGCCATTTGTTTATTGTTTTTGTTTCTGTGAGGAGACTCCAAAATCAGGAAGTTGAGTTAATCATAATGCTTTCTTCATGGCATGTTAACATCATTCCACTTTGATAGCCCTTATGCTGTTTTATACATGTTTAAAATGTCTTTATCTTATGCTTATTCTCTACTCTCATTCCTCATCCACTGGCCAGGGGCAACTATTCTAATTGTTTGATTTTTTTGTTCATATATGTCTTTTATATGTGGAATTTTTTGTGCATATATCTTTAAAAAATAAAAAGTTTCATGTTCATCTCTTTCTGTTTTACTTTTTCACCCCATACTATGTTTTTAAGATCTGATATTTTTGTGATTCTGTAGACAATTGCTTCTGACTTCCGAAGAGTATTCCATAATGTGCATTTTCCTGTGATAAATACTTAGATTGTCATCATTTGCCTCCTATCAGCAGTAATGCTGCAGTGAACATTCTCACATACTTTCCTGCAGAGATCTGGGGTGAAGGTGGGGAATGAGCAAACTTCTGGACCATATACTCTGGAGTAAAATTCTTGGGTCACAGATTATACATAACTCAATCTGACAACAACCATCCAACCTGAAATGCCCAAGGGTTCCTATATCTCTACATTCCTTTCAGCTCTTGGTATCAATCAGCTTTACATGTTTTTCTGATTTTATGAATTTAAAATTCTCTCTTTTTTTGTTTGTCTTTTCTTTGCATATCTCTATATACTAGTGAGTTTAAGCATTATTTTATATGGATATGAGTAATTTAGATTTCTTCTGGGAATTATTGCATTACAAATTTTGTCAATTTCTCTATTTGTCAATTTCTCTGTCTTGCACTTGTAGATTTTCAAGAGTTCTTTATATATTTCAGATGTTAATTACTTTTATTTTTAGATATTGTAAATATTTTCCTCCAACACATTATCTGTCTGTGAACTTTATCAGTGATATTTATTGAATAAAAATCTTTGATGAAAACAAATATATTTTCCTTTTGTGCTATGGGGGTTTGTTTAAGAAATTGTTTCTCAACTGTAAATCACAAACAAATTCTAATATGTGAACTTCTATTATTTATCATTCACTTTTATATTTTAGGTCTTTAATCCTTTTTAAGCTTATGTTTTTTGCTATTGCTAAATGAGAAGACTCTTACATTTTCCTATTTGTGAGACAATATTATTTTCTAAATCCTTTCCCATTCCTCCTTCATCACTTTTATCTTATATCAAGTTCTTACATATGAATAGTCTGTCTCCAATTTCTATTAATTAAAAATTAATTTCTCTACCTCCGAGTTCCCTGAACAATCCTTACAAGAGAGAACAATTTTAAAAGATTAAAATAAATAAATATTTTATGGAATAGTGCTATTAAGAGTATTTCCTGAAATATTTTACATCTATATATCTCCAAAATGTAAAATTTAGGAAGATTTTTTTAAAAAACTGAATTAGTTGATTTGAAGATATGTCTCTCATCTGCCACTGATAAGAAAAGGCAATATTATTCAATATCCTAAAATAGATGATTTGTGAAATTCCATACCACTCCAAAACTCATTATAGTTGAAAGCAAAACAAATCTGAATGAATGACAGAGTATATGGGTATATTGCAGGCTAAAAGTGTCTTCCTCATGCCCTAAGAAGTAATTGTGTGAAATCCATTTTTATTATTAGATCCTACCTACTGTTCTCAATTTTCACAAAATCAATTTGCAACCTAAAACTTTTCCTAAAATCTCATTGAAATCCAGATTTTCTACCTGATTGCCCAAACCTTCAATGTCATATCAGTGAGAGAATTACATAGATTTTCTGATTTGTAATACCAAGACAGCACATTTCTTAATCACATTCTTCACTGGAAGGTGATTTTGTTGCCTGTGGGTAGCTACTTCATTATACCCAACTGGACTGCAATATGGCCAAATGAGCACTCACCATTTGCTTAGTATAGGAATGGGGCTAAGGATCTATTTATACATCAAAACACACTTTGGAACAGCCTGGACACATCCTGGAAAGGAATAACGTGTATATATAATTCTGGATGTCATGCTCTTAATTTGGATAATCCAATCTGTTCTGTATTCTCCTTGCCACCATAATGTATGGGTTAGGATTGTGCTTATCTGAGGGTAACAAAAAACCTTAGTACAGTGGCTTTAAAAAAATGAAATGCCCAATTAGGTTACTAAAAAAAAATAAGACCAGGGATAGTGTCCAGCTATATTGGTTTAAATGTGGTCATCAATGACCCACATTCATTTTTTCTTTCCACCCTGTGGTTTTTGTCCTCATAGGGGTAGGACCGTGGATACTGGGTTTTTCTTAATAAATCCAGTGTTTTTTTCAGATGGTTTACCCTGAGAATATTTGAAAGTATGTTACCTTTCAATCTGCCTTAGTATCCTAGACTCTAAAAATTTCTCTCACAACATGATTTACCAATATTTAATCTAGTCCTTTTTTTCTGAATATTATAGTTTCTAAAATATCTTTTTGAAATGTGTTGTGTAGCAATTATACAAATATCTTTTAATCCAGTTATTATTGCCCTTTATCTAAATTCTATGATAAAAGCTAGACATGATTATATAATACATTTAAATGATGTATAATATACATAATACCAAATAATGTCTAATATAGAAAATATTTGTTGAGAACTTATTACATGGCAGCTTTCATCAAATAAGTGCTTGACATGGAGTAATTCAGATAACCTCAACTTAAACCTCAGATATAAGTACTAATAATATGCCCATTTACAAATGAAGAAATTGAATTTCAAAGAGGGTGAATACTTGCTTAATATGATATAGCTAATGAGTGCCTTTTTTGGAATTTGAATTTAAGAATCTGGTCATAGAGTCAGTCTTCTTAAATACTATGCCACAACTGAGTGTGTGTGTGTGTGTGTGTGTGTGTATAGTTTCCATATAGTAATTTTACTAATGTGTATTATAAGATGGTTTTATACTCAACTATTCAACTTACAGTCAGTAAATCTCTATATTCTCTTGTAACATTTAAAAATATGTGCTTGTTGTGAAGGACTGTATCTATATGTATGTGTGTTATTAAATCAATTTTATAATATACTAATTGATTGATTAGTAAAGGACCTTGAAATACACATGGGCTTTGGGTGCATTTGCCAGGTTTTACAATTACACTTTTTCTCTCTAGTTAACCTAATCTCATCCATTTGAGTTTTGGTTCACTTTTGGCAGAAAAAGTAAATGCCTCACTACAAAAAAGTAAGATGAAGGTTTTGATTATTGTTAATTCCCACAAAATGTACAGATTTGGCCTTAATGTGTACTAGAAATTCCAGTTTTTGTAAACCAAGAAATTTGGGACATTCCAGTAACCTTGTTAGGGGAAATACATCACAATACCAGTTAGACAGCAGCTCTCAAATCTACACTGTTCAGCTTTCAAAAGTGCAAACCCACTTCATCTACTGAAGTCTTCCATAACAGGCATTGATGTGTAAGCTTGTCTTGTCAGTGTTGTTGAAGAGAAGATAAAACATAAAGTTTAGTTCATATAACATGTGCAAAATGTTTTTAAAATAATTTTCATGTATGTACTTGCCAGACATGAGCTAAGGACAGTTTGATTGAACAACAACAACAAAACCCAAATAAATTAATCATTGTCGAAAACTTAAAAAATGATGAATTTTAGTAGTAGTTTTATTTGTAATCAAAAAAGAAATTAGAAAATTCTTTAGCAGCAGCACAAGTTATAATTTGTTACAGACTACTGAAAGACTTGAAAATATTCAAACCTTTTGCTTAACAAAGATAATATACCTTTAGAAGAAATAAAATCACCCAATTCATTTTAGGAACCAATGGGTGTCATATTCGTGTTGGACAACATAAAATTCCTCATTTTGTTCTTATCTGATGAAGAAATGAGTAATAAAAGATCTTTGCCTTCCATCAGGCAACCCAACAGGGTCAGAGCCCTTAATCCAGTGCCAAATGCTTAGGGAGGAATATTCTTTTAAAAAATATCAGATATTCAATATATACATAGAAATAAAAATTTCAAATTGGAAGCATCTTAAAGATTATCCACCATAGTTATTTTCTGTTTTCTTTCTTTTTTTTAAAGAAAAAATATCTCTTTTAAAAATTACATATGTAAAACATCATCACGAGAGGCTGTCTAAGGTCCATTTACCTCATGAGACACCCACTTCCCCACGTGGTAGTTCTTAACACTATCAGGTGACATTGGAATGCAGTCTTAAATAGTAATTCACTATTTGATAGAGATAAGGAAAACAAGGCACAATGATATTGTTAGCAAAAATTCAAATCTCCTTTTCCTGATCCCTAGATGAGGGCTCCATCATTTGAACGCTGCATTGAAGGTTACTGCTCAAGGGTAGATGTTGGCACAGTGAAATGCTAGGCCAACTGACAAAGATCTTTATAATACCTGTATTTTGGACTTACTGATGCAACTGTTCTGCTCCATTAGTAGGGATAATTGTTATATGACTGTTATGACTGCATTGAGTCATTCTGGAAGCTATTAGATTCAATTGAATGCTAAATGCATTTTGCTACAAGTAATAGGTTTGTTTGGTACTGAAATTAGTTATCAACAGCAAGTTCTGGTTTCTTCAGAAACCATAAAACCAAACATGCATCCTGTTCATAGCCTAAGATAGTTTAAGAAAAATGTAACTAGAGAAACTTACATTATAATAGATGTGTGGCCTTTGATGGGGGTAATGAAATTAGGATTTTAGTTAATTTTATTCCCAGTAGTATAAAAGAAACCATCTAATTTGCAATTGTCACAAGTAAGTTGCTGTTCTCATCACGCATTACTCATGCTGCCTTCCATTCAATAAAATATGAAAGTAAATAATTTTATCTAGGCTGGTACAATCCTATAATAATTTATGTAAATTTGAAACTTGTATACAACATTAAACCTAGTCTTAAAGCAATGTAACTCCATTAACATTTAAAAACTCAGTGATACATACCTCTTCATATATTATTAATTATTTATCTATGATTTTGTGGAATAAACTTTCTTTCCATCTGGAAATATTATACTTGACTGGTAATCCAAATAAAAGAAGTTCTTGTGTCTATAGTTGACTATTTATTTTCTCCTGTTCTTGGGTTACTACCTTTCTTCTGTCCCTATTCATTTGGTCCAACTCTGACTTTCTCTAGATTTGGAATCTCAGTCTTAAAGCTACCATCCTGCTTTCTAGGGGTGCCCTGAGGCCCAGTCAATTTTGCCAAAAGTATGGAAAAGTATTTAGTTGGTTCAACCAAAATGAATGAATTTAAATTCAAGGTGAGGTGTAAAGTACACACCAATGCAGAGAGATAATTTATGGATAAGGTAAAGGTCTCCGATCCTATTTTAATACAAGTTTGGCCTTAATGTAGATCAACAGTTTTGGGGACTCTATTTCTTTTCTTTTGAAACACGTTCTTGTTACTGGCTATGGGCTGAAGGGCCTTCACGATGGCCTTTAAGAAAGATTTTAGCTTTCCTAAAACCTTACCTTTTTGCATTTTAAAGCCTCTGATTCTGTTTTAAAGTCTGATTCCTGGTGGGCTATTCATTCAGTTCCAATTTCTTATGTAAGTATCTGCTTCAAACTGTCCGAAAATGCATATAAGAGAAATGATTGATGTGCTCTAAATGATCTGACTTGCTCAGATTGCCTATCTCCATTTTTTATTTTAATTAATTTATTTTTAACAAATAACTTTATTGTAGTTACCCATGATAGAACATCTTTCCAAAGAGTATTTCCAGGGGATGCACTCAGAGAGGGAGAATGTGACTGAGGAACCTTGTTCTGGGTGGACAGGTGGACAGCAGGGACAAAGACAGTTCTAACTAACCCTGGAGGGATGGATACCTAATGCAAAGAATATACAGATCCCAATGGACCAGATTTGCTAGGACCATGTGCCTAGCAAATGGAACATTTCAAAGGTCAACTCCCTGACATGTGTGAACAAAAAAGGGGCTATGTAATAAACCTGAGAAGCTCAAGGGGGGCGTATGGCAGGCCTGACAAGTTTAGTGACCAAAAGTAGTCACACAGAATGGTCTGATCATAAATTTCGAACTGCGCAGGTCATGGCCGGTAGTCACATCATAGGACTACAGCTTTCTTAGCAAAGGTCAGTCTTCACCTCAAGTGGTCATGCCCATTGTTCTTTTCTATAATTTTATTTTATTTTTCAGTTACAGTTTACATTCAATTTTTTTGCTTTATTTTCAGGTATACAGCATAGTAGTTAGATAATCATATATTTGACAAAGTGTCCACCTCATATTTCAAGTCTCCACCTGGCACCACACACAGTTGTTACAATATTACTGACTATATTCCCTATGCTATTGTTTAGAGTCCCATGGCTATTTTGTAACTACCGATTAGTACTTTTCAATCCCTTCACTTTTTTTGCCCAGGCCCCAAACCCTCCTTCTGAACTTCTGTCTTGGAAAATTTTTTCCTCATTTTCCTCAGAGGAAGGATTTTCAAGAATAGTATTATGAAGGCTTTATATATTAGTCAGATTTTACCATGTATCCATGTCTTTATCTGTGGACTTGAGGTCTGGGACAAGGAGAACTGTCACACTGAAAATTTTAGATGATCAAAAATCGATTCCCACTAAGTGAAAAAAAAAAGATTTTGTTATTGTATCTTCTTTGCAAAACCATTGTGCTTCTCTTAGTTTAGTAATAATATTTTCAGACAAATAGAGATAAATTCCTTGAAAATAACACTGTATAAATGGAAAACACTGTAGAAAGAAGGATGTACCATTTAATTTCTGTCCTGTTGGTGAAGTAGATTGCTTTAGGACTAGAAATTTCTTGGATACAAATTTCAAATTTGTAAAGATTATCAGAAAACTTGAGTGCCTATGTAGATTGAACTATATCTCTATTTTAATTTGAATACTTAAGATAGAATTCACAAGCAGTCTTTTAATAGGATTCGTGCAACAGCCTCCACAGCGTTTGATTGGTCCCTAGTTTCTCCCAACTGCAAACATTCTCTAGAGATTAATAACAACCACAGTGATCTTGTTAAAACAAGAATCTCAACGGTTGCCTCTCTTACTTAAGTCATTGGATGACACTCACCTCAAGGACATATATGGCCTCACAATGTTTTGCATTTTAAGGGTTGATACTCTTTTACTTCCTCACTTACACAATGCTATCCATCTCCAGGCTTTTACATGGACACTTCTCTCTTTCGAGAATAATTTTGTCCATCCACCTCCTGCAAATAACCCTCCACCCCTCAGATAATTAATTCTTCATCCAGCCTGTAAGTAAACACTTGCCTCCCCCTCCTGCCTGCTGGACCTGTGTGAGAGAAGTCCTGACCCCATTCGGTTCTTCCCAGGTGCTGCTGAGCAACTTTGACTCTGGGGAGGGGGCAGGTGCTGTGCATTCTGAGCTCCAAATTCAACTGCTTCCAGAGGTTGAGGGGGAATAAGCAATCTTTAAAGAGTAATATATGCCAGTATATTCCTGATAAATGTCTGTGATAGGAATCCATGAATATGCAGTAATCTTAATAGTGCCAAGAAGGGGAAATAGTTCCATTTGCCCTGGTGGCAGCTGTGACATGCCACGGCTGCACCCTGCCTGGATGGCCCAGACTCTGCCTCTGAGATCTGCATGCAGACTCCCAGGCCAGAGTGCTTGCTGGCCCCACAGGCATGAGCAGGCCTCATGGATGGAGCCCCTGCATGCAATGGCCCAGGGCCCTGGGCCCTGGTGCAGGAAGCTGCCGCAAGGCAATGGCGACACCAGCCCCACCAGCTCACACACCAGAGAGAGAGTCTCAAGGCAGGATGCCGTCTGCATAGCAGCCTCGGTCTCCTGCAGGACAGACAAGATCAACCGGGGTTTCTGGATACTGTCTCTGGTTCTGGTGGGAGGCTGGGCTCTTTCTGTGTTTTGCTGAAGAGATTGGCCTAGAGTTGGGGAGTCCCTGCTTCCCCAAATTGGGCAAAATTTTAATAAAGATCTTTTTCCTTTCCCACCAACTCTTCTTTTATGGTTGTGTTTGGTGGCAAGCGGCCAAATCCTATTCTGCTCCTTAACTTAACGCCTCAAAGACAAATCCTCATCCTAAGGCAAGAAATTAGATATAACATTTATTGAAAATGAGCACACTTTCTAGGTGATTTTCCTTAAGAAAATCCAGATGGATTTGGAATTAGAATTACAGATAATGCCACATAAGTGTTCCTAATGTTGTGAGCTCCTCTGGGATGAAGTGTCTCACCCCAGCCCCTCAGATGGTCAATTATGACTTAAATCCTCTTGAAAGCTCCCTTAAGACTCCATCATTACCTAATGTCAATTGTTCAATTATGAATCAGGTTTCAAATGTCTCCGAATTCTGCATAGTGAAAAGGTAAGTGGAAAAATATTTGAAAGATGGAGAAGAACCAGATCAGCTTGGACTTTTATTAAACTACACATAATTAACACAGAACAGATGCTTCCCAGTTAATTGTGCTGGCTTCAGACCCAGGAAAATTTGTACTAATTCTCTTGGACAGAACTTAGTAGAGGAAAATTAAAACAACCGGTATAAATTCTATAATAATATATTAAAATATTGCCATTATCTTAAATAGTTATATGTGTCTGTGCATATCATAAAGTTAAGAGCTACATAAGTTGCTTAATGATAGTTATTTAAACACTTCCATCTAGGTATTTAAAATTTAAAACACACAATATTGATAAGGACATATAAAAATGGACAAGTACTGGTTTGGATATAAAACAAAATCTATCTATCTCTAAAGAAAGAACACAACTTTATAAATTTTATATATGTATATATTGACATATATATGGAAAATACTCTAGGACATTCACAAAATGCTAGTAGAAGAATATAACTTTAATACACAAAAAATATCACACACCCTAAAAGAAAAGCATCTGCTAGAAAAGGAGACCAAGGCTTTGTCTAAATGACAACTCCAAAGATAATAAAGAGTTTTTAAAGAGTAATACAGTTATGAGTATGTGGTCATTACATTGCCAAATATATTGTTTCTAGTTTTAAAAAATTAAAAAAAAATGTATCCTTTCCATTTTTTGAAACTATGATTTTTGCATATGTGTATTTAAAAATGCCTAGCATTATATTAATTACTTTTGTAATAAAGATATAAATGTATTTTATTTTTAAAAACAACTGTAGTTTTATTTTGGGGCATTAACATGTGGTCATTAGAGATGATGTGAACATTTTCCACATGGAGAAAGCAGAAAATGGTAAGAACGGAAATTTAATTGAAAAAGGATATAAAAGATGAACAATCTATCCATCCATACAGGCACGCACATGCTAATGTATGTGAAATATTTACAGTAGACACATCAAGATGGTAAAAATCCAGTTTTATTTTGATTATCTAATTTTCAAAATTTTCTAAATTCACTCTAGCATATCACTTAAGGTCAAGAGTTTGATTCAGTTCTGCCATTCAATAGGTGTCTGACATTGTATCATTTACATGTAACAGCTAAACCTCAGTGTCACTATTTATAAAATAGGGATAATAGCTCCTGCAGTATAGTATTGTTATAGGAAACCAATTGTGTGAGAAAATCTAAGAAAAATGCTTAACCAATTGCTTAGCATTTAATACAAAATTCAGGGTCTGGCACAAATAACACCTCTTTTTTTATTACAAAATCTTTTATAACAAAATCATAAGCATGTAATTCTGTAACATAACAGTATCACACTCAAGTATACCATATGACATTTTAGGTGAAATGTTCAAATTAAAACTATAAATTATTACAGCCATATTATTACCCTACCAACCACACTCAAGCAGGTGTTAGTTCTGCTGGACCCTGTATTTCAGTTGTGGGAATGATGATCATGATATTGTAGATTACAAAGAAGACATAGTTAACTTTATGATGATAATAGGTATGACATAAAGAGGATTTGATTCTCTTAAGAACCAAGAAAATGGACTTTTTAAAACTATTTTCCATATCATGTTTAATTTATTTTTCCAGTACCATTTATCCCCCACATACCCTTTTCCACCTCCAACCAGCCCTCTCTTTCCTGCAATCACACTGTTGTCCATGTTCATGAATTCTCTCTCTTTTTTGTTTGATCCTTCCACACCCCCCCCCAACCTTCCCCAGAGCTGTCAGTCTGCTCTCTGAGTCTGTCTCCATTTTGCTTATTAGTTCAGTTTGTTCATTAGATTCCACTGATGAGTGAAATCATACGGTATTTGTCTTTCTCTGACTGGCTTATTTCACTTAGGTCTATCCATGCTGTTGCAAAAGGTGAAATTTTCTTTTTTACAGCCAAGTAGTATTCTATTGTCTAAATGTCCCATAGTTGTTTTATCCACTCATCTTCTGATGGACATTTGGGCTGCTTTCATATCTTGGCGATTGTGGGATTAACTAAGTGAAGAAAGAAGGATAAACATAGAGAAAATAATATGTGCATGTTCCTGGAGTAAAGGCAGAAAATCATGTTTTCTTGCCATTGAAGTACAATATAGCTCAAGAAGAGTATGGGAAAAAAATCAGCTGTGGAAGTTAGCAGTGGGTGGGTACAACAGCCAACCTCCACTATAAAAGCTAGTTCCATAGCATAGTACATATGAGATGCCTTCTGAAAATATTCACTAAATATGAGCTCAGGGTCAAAAGTCATAAGTGATGAAAGGAATGCAGTGTAAAAAGTTTTAGAAGCTGAAGTTTGTTTTTGCTCATTGCACATACCTGTGTCAGTCAGGACTCTAGCAGGAAACAGAATCCACCCTAGATGCTTCAAATGAATATGCTTAAATAGAACCTACTTACAGATGTATGTTAGGGTTAAGTGAACAAAGAAATTATGGTAAAGCATCCAACTGACTAACGACAGTAAGATGGCCTTGTAACCCAAAAACTAAGAAGAGACCGAGGGAGTAAATAGAGTATCAGTACTGGTGAGAATTGTAATTCTGCAGAAGAGGCTGTGTAGCACATACTGTAGTAATGGACTGGACAGAAAAATTTATCTGGAGACAAGTCAAAAGCAGAGAGAGATAGGGAGGAAATATCCTGACCTCTTGTCCTCTTTGATCTCCTGCCAGGATGTGCCATTGTCAGAACCCAAGAAGCTAGCAGGCCAGGGAGTCTGGGAGATGCCATCTACAGAGGACAGCATCCTGGGCACAATCCAGAGAGGAATGGAGAAACATGGGCATGGGGTAGATGTGGGAGCAGTAAGAGGATAACCATCACACATATAGAGTAAATTACTTTTTTAAATGTTTAATTTGGAAACTAGCTTTAGAAAGAGGTTGTCTTTGGAGAACTAGGGGAAAGACTGGCTTTTTTAAGCAAGGAAAAGAGCTTTAGGACCACGGATGGGATGGTCACACAGAGGGGAAAAAGAAAGAATACTCATCTTTTTGCTCATTGAAATGAAATTATATGAGAATGTGTTATGGCGCAGCTTTCTATGGCTAAATCTATCATAAATGTATCTATTGTTTCTTAAGAAATATTGGGAAAATATGCAAAATGGTGACATTTGTTAAATCGGGGTGGTAAAAAAAAGTGGTACTTGTTTTTCATACCTTTTGCACTTTTTTGTATGAATAAAGTAGCCTATAATTTCTCTTTAAAAGCAAACACTCCACTGGTTTAGCATGGATGAACTCACTCTAGGCTAGTGGATTCCAAATTTTAAAGGGTCATAGATGCCTTTGAGAAACTGAATAAAGGTCCATGAATCCCAACAACAGTGAGTAAGCCCCCAGGAGACAATATACACCTTTAAAACAAGGCTAAATAAAGATCTTTGGTATGTTATGTAATGTTTGACAAGAGGAACATTTCATGTTTATGGAATTGACTGAAATAAATATACCTGGTAATATAAAAAGGAAGATTTCCTTTTGTCCGTTTATATACTAGGGGTACAGTTTTTTGACAAAACTTTCTAAGACCTAACGTAGGTAAAGAAATCTAAAAGGAAACTATGTTTTCACCATTAAGTAATGATATCAACTACATGTAAGTTTGTAGATTACGTTATCAAGTTAAAAAAGTTCAAGTTCCTTTCTGTTCCTAGTTTCCCGAGAGTTTTCATTATAAATGGATGTGGAATTCCAACAAATGTTTCTTCTGCATCTATTTAGATGATCACAAGGTTTTCTTTCTTTTAGGGGGTTAATATGATGAATTACCTTAATTTGGAATGTTAAATCTCTCATTCATGGAATGAGTGCCACTTGATCATGACACAGTATTATTTTATATGTCACTGGAATAGATTTGATAATATTTTGTTAAAAATGTATGTGCATGTATGAGAGAGCTTAAGTTACAGCTTTCTTTTAATGTCTTTTTTTGTTTCGTTTCGTTATTATTGCAATACTAGTCTCAGAAATAAATTTGCAAGCATTGTCTTGTCTTCTATTTTTCTAAAGACTTGTTTCTTCCTTAAATGTTTGGTACATTTCACCAGTAAAACTATCAGGACCAGAAGTTTTACTTTTTTCTGAGGTTTTCAAATACAAACTCAATTCCTGAAGTATATATAGGGCTACACAGATCATATCTATATATATTTTTTCTCTTGGGTGGGTTTTAATAGTTTGTGTTTTAAGAGGTCATTTCATTTCATCTAAGTTGTCAAATTTATGGGTATAAGGCTATTCATTATATTCTTTCTATCCTTTTGGTGTTGAAGTCTGCAGTGCTAACCCTCTTTCATTCCTGACATTGCTGACTTATGTCTTCTCTGTTTTTGTTTTTGTATTTTCTTCATGGTCAATCTCACTAAATTATCTAATCATTTTTTGAAGAATCAGCATTGTTTCACTAATTTTTTCTATTGGTTTCTTGTTTTTAACTTTATTAAATTTTACTCTTATCTTTATTTTTTTTTAATTTTTATTTTCATTGTTGATCTTGTACAGTTTTCTGTCTTTTATTCTCACCCGAACCCGCCACCCCAACCCTCCCCACCTCCCTCCCATTTCCACCCCCCCCCCATAGTTTTTGTCCATGTGTCCTTTATACTTGTTCCTGTAAATCCTTCCCCTTTTCCCTGAAATTCCCTCCCCTCTCCCCTCTGGTGACTTTCAGCATGTTCCCAATTTCCATGTCTTTGGTTATATTATGCTTGTTTGTTTGTTTTGTTGATTAGGTTCCCGTTAAAGGTGAGATCATATGGTATTTATCTTTCACTGCCTGGCTTACTTCACTTAGCATGATGCTCTCAAGTTCCATCCATGCTGTTGCATAGGGTATGAGCTCCTTCTTTCTTTCTGCTGCATAGAATTCCATTGTATAAATGTACCACAGTTTTTTGATCCATTCATTTACTGATGGGCATCTAGGTTGCTTCCAACACTTGGCTATTGTAAATTGTGCTGCTATAAACTTAGGGATGCATAGTTTCTTTTGGATTGGTGTTTCAGGGTTCTTAGGATATAGTCCTAGCAATGGAATTGCTGGGTCAAAAGGTATATCCATTTTTAGTTTTTTTAGAAAATTCCATACTGTTTTCCATAGTGGTTGTACTAGTCTGCACTCCCACCAGCAGTGCAGTAGTGTCCCCTTTTCTCCACAACCTCTCCAACACTTGCTGTTTGTTGCTTTGTTTATGAGGGCCATTCTGACTGGTGTCAAGTGGTATCTCATTGTGGTTTTAATTTGCATCTCTCTGATAGCTAGCGATATCGAGCATCTTTTCATGTGTCTCTGGATCCTCTGTATGTCCTCCTTGGAGAGGTGTCTGCCCAAGTCCTTTGCCCATTTTTTAATTGGGTTGCTTGTCTTCTTAGAGTGGAGTCGTGTAAGTTCTTTCTCTTTGCTTTCTACTTAGTATCCTCATTTTAAATAATTATTAAAGTCAAACTGATATAGCATGGTCCACAATAAATCATATTGTTTTTAGCATGAAATATCTGCCATTGCCCAAGGCCCCCAGGTATACAAAGAAACTCTCATAAGGCAGGATAGCTTAAGCATTTAGACTTATCTCCAAAGATCTGGTCAAGGGTCCATTTCTTCAAAATATTGGGGTTTGAACACAACAAACCTGCTGAGTTAAATCTTTATGTACACGAACATTTCCTTTTTCTCTGAATACCATTGATTTTCTTTCCTATGCAGTCATCAATTTGTGGAGAATATGCTTAGATTTTTGTTGTTTTATTTTATGTATCTATCCTGTGTGCTACTGTCTAAGCTTCTTGGATCTGTGCTCTGTGTTTGCCTATGCTCTTTCAATTGGAAAAATTTTGGACACTATTTTTTCAAATATTTCTTCTGTACTAGTGCATCACTTTTCCTTCTGGAACACAAATTTTGCATGCGTTAGAATGTTGCATGCTTTTACCCAGCTTTTTAAAACATTTAAATCTCTTTCTTCACTTGTGTTGACTCTTATGAGGCCATTTAAAGCATTCTTCATCTCTGTGACTATGTTTTTGATTTCTAGAATTTTCATTTGATTCACATAGATTGCATCTCTTTACTGAAATTACCCATCAGACCTTGCATTTTGTCTAGTTTTTCTATAAGAATTTTTAACACATTAATCATGGTAATTTATGTTTCCTGTGTTATAGTTTCAATATCTGTGCTATATCCAAGTCTGGTTCTGATAATTGTTTTGTCTCTTCCAAGAGGGTTTTTTTCCTTGCCTATTTATATGCCTCATATATTTTTTGTTGAAAGTCAGACATCTCATGTAGGATAGTTGACCTGCTGTAAATATATTTTATGCCTGAGCAAACCTTTCCTTCTACTAGGTCTTTCATCAAAGAGATTGAATTAATCTTGTTAGCAACTGGGCTGGATTTGAGACTTCTTGTAGCTATGGTTACCTCAGCACGACATAGGCTTCCAAGTCCTGTAGAGATAACTTGTGTTTCTAATAGTACAGCAGCATTTGATTATGGTGTTTTAGGTGTTCTTTTCATACTCTGCCTCAAAGAAGGTCTGTGCACAGCCTGTAGTTTTTCTCCTTGCCCTCTTTTAGCAACACTCTGCTTGTACTTGCTAGTCAAAGGCGTTAGCTTGGTGACGGGTGTTATGGGGGGGGGTGTGGAGAGCACAGTCTTTGCTGTTTTGAGGAAGTCTCAGTCTTCTTGGTTCTACTGCCCATCCCCTACCTTTATTTATGAGGCCTGCTCATGATGCTGCCCTTATCCCAAAAGCAGGGTTCTCCTCTCCTTTCCTGCTCTAAGTTCAAGCAATGTTCTAAGTGCAGAAGTGCTTGGTGGCCTTCCCCAACATATGCAGGCTTTTATTCCAGAGTAGAGATACAGAAAAGGATCCGGTCCAAGCTTCTTCCTGGACTTCACATGTGCTGCTCCCTTCCCTTAGTCTGTGCCACAACAGATGCTTCTTCTGACCCTTTCCAACCTTTACTGTGAGAACTTAGTGGGCTTTGTGGGGGAAGAGCTGGAAGAAGATGCAGACTCCTCCAATTTCTGAGGCTTCCAGGAGGTTTGCAAGGTTGCATCAGCTTGAATTTCACTTTTAACAATTTTTCAACTGTTGTAGCTAAACCCTTAGCTTTCTGGTTGTTTCTACCCCAGCTTTAGTATATCACTTGCATCGTTTTTCCTTGCATTTCTCCTCAGAGTTAGGGTGTCAATTAGTTGTTATGCAACATCACCTTTCCAAAGGGTTAAAAAGGTCAGGATTTTGGAATAAGTGTGACTGACTTTTATTGTAAGGATGAGAAAACCCTTCTAGCTTTCTGCATCTTGGGGGTAAACTAGAAACCTGGCCAATGAAATATTAGCTAAAGTGAAACATTAGCGAATGTTTAGTTGCTGCTATTTAACCCTCTAACCTGCTCTGATTCTGCACTGTGATCTCAGAGGCATGAATTAGTATAGACGAACCATAATGTGAAAGAAAACAGCTGCCCTGGAGAATTTCCTGTATTCATAATAGACACTGAATGAGCAAACTTTATTTTAACCGACAGAAACTGTGAAGCTGTTCATCATAGCGGCAGCATCTGGCATGTTCTGACTAATACAGCATTTAAGCTACGATGTCTTGAGTGATGGCAGAGGCACAATTAGTAGAACAGAAGCAGAGATAAAGATGTGTTTGTAGCACATATGGGGAAATAAGAACCACAGGACCTAGGGAATTTTTCCTGAGGCCTGAGGAGTCTAGGGGGAAGAAAAGCAGAAACCCAAAGTATAAGGCAAAGACTAATTAATAGAGTAAATAACATAATTATAGAGATTTAGTCATGGTAAAACTATAGGCAAGGCCAAAATACATTGACTTGAAAATGGAAACAAGGTAAAAAACAAGTCACTCAGCAAAACTGACTCAGTGTAAGTAATGGGTTATACAATTCTTCCTGATTCCCAACATCTTGGATCGATCTCTTTGTAGAATGGTTAATTGGCCTCAACATTGAGGCATTGAGGCTATACCTATAAGGATACATCACAGGAAGCCAAAGACTTGTTATAACCCAAATCATGACTAAGAGCCTCTTTTGGGGGAGTAGTCCCTTAAATAACAGAATATATTATCTTGATCAAAATACCATTGTGAACTTTTCTTTCTGTGGCAAACAGCTTGAATGCTAAGACACTGCCACCCACGTCCATATGTATCCGTGTATGTTCTGCCAAGGTATCTGCTTGCCATTTGCTCGTTCTCTGTAGTGCCAAACACCCAGGTGAGAAGTGAAATACTCAGTCAGTGTTTCTAAACATCCAGATGTTTGGTACCAGGTATGTAAAATATCTGGATGCATGACAGTTTTTTTTCACTTTTTCATCTGCCTTTTTGGCATCATGTAACATGAAGCATTGTATAGATGCTTAAGACTAAGAAAATACAGAAAATTGTCACAAATCAGCACACATTTTTTCTAAAATATTAGACAACCTTAGCCTTGAAATCTTAGGCTTTAGAGGACGGCTAATGAAACTTCCTTCATAATGTATTTGTGGTATCTCTGCAAGAAAACCAAGGGGATTCCAGAAAAACCTCTTTTATATGAAGAAAGATTAACCTTCCAGTCTCTGATTTTAGGTTATACATATGCATACAACTTCGTTCAAAAGCACTTGTTGGGTGATTCTTAAATCTAGGACCTAGGAGTCAAAATAAAAAATAAGTTCTGTCCTTAAGGAGCTTACCTTCGTCTAGTATATGGGAATTGCAGGATAAATGGAGAGAAAAGAACTGCTTGGAGTGATATTTAAGACATTGAATAAAGATGATTTGGTGACTGATAAAATATGTCTATCCTTGTTTGAGTATCTCTTAGTAGTAGGCATATGGTAAGTGTGAAACCAATTTTTCTCCATTTAATCTGCATAAAACTCTTAACATGTAGTTATTCTTATTCCCATTTTTATGGCAGTTTAGAGGGATTAAATGACATTTCCAAAGTCATAACACTTGAAAATTCAAAGAGGATGATTTGCAAAACAGAATCTTTTGCCTCTGAACTTCTTTTCCTGAATTATCATGCCTTCTTCCCCATATCTGTAACAAGCTGAAGTCCTCAAAACCTTGATTTTGTCATTTCAGTGGTTAACCAGACTCTGGAGAAGGCTGGGATCCCAAGATACTTGTAGATTTCTCCTGATGGGATCTAAATTACTTAAGAAAGCCAAACCAGCCAAAATAAAGTACAAGGACATAAAAATACATAAAAGAATGATTGAAACTAAAAGATGAAAGAGAACTCAGCCTTCAACATTAGAAAACTATTAAAAATGAAATAGGCACACATGTTAAGATCAACAGACAGAGCTACTTAGGCAGAACTGAGCATATTTCCATCTTTAGGGTGTCAGATAAAATCAAATCTGGACTTAGATAAGGAGAAATTGTACTCAACCATTGCAATACATAAAACATTCTAATCTTGACATCTACAAGTGTCTCAAAAATCAAACAGATGTCAATCGTACCTCAATAAAGTGGTCTAAAAAATCAAACAGGAAAAAAAAGACTTTTATTGGGAGAGGTAATGGAGGCTAGCAGGAACTTTTGAAGTTGAGCAAGTGAGGGAGTGGGCAAATAGCATGATAGAGGCAGTCTGATGGGAAATGTTTCCTGCCGTCGCCGGCTGATTCTCAAGACGAGATGTGAAGGGGAGATGCTCTGCATCTTAGCGCTGGCTCAGACTTGGGGAAAACCAAGGTTCTGGGGCCAGTGGGGAGGAAACATTTCTGACTACAGTTTGGTCAAGCCAAAGCAGAGGGTTAAAAAATGGGCAATGGTAAGCACTTGGTCAGAACCATCTGTGGTATTGATCTCTAAGAGAATCATCTGTTTCATCTGCCAAGTTTAACTTTAGCTCTAGTGTCTTTCTCCCCATGTTTCTGGCTCAACTGTGCCTCTCTTTAATGCTGCTATTATTATAAAACCTTTATTGTAACACTTAGGATCCTAGTTGCCCAACCTTGACCTCACCCTCTGCTGAACCAGGTTTCTCTGGATAGAAGCATATCAAATGCACCCAATTCTGGGTCCTTCTCTGCCCTATTACAGGAGGTTGGCACAGGCTGGCTGGTGGATTCTCATAAAATTTTGGTTTTGATTTTTTTTTTCCTTTTGTGACTAAGCCCTTGGCAAAAGCAGGCCTGTTGGATTGCATTCCCTGGATTTCAGCTTGGAACTGGAGCATCCCTCAGATTTACTCACTTTGATCCACATGGAACAACTTCCTGAAGTGGATATTCTGAGTACTTACCACTAGTGTGCTATGAGACTAATGACCCATTCCTGAATTCCTCGGAAAGCTTAATTTAGAATGGAAGTGATTTCACAGCTACGTGGTAAGAGCTGCACGGTCTCTTTGACCACATGGAATCTTGCTTGAAGCATCTCCGGTTTAATGTAATCTGATTTTTTACAGCTGATAAAAACAAAATCCCATCTCTACCAGTAACATTTAAAACAAAGATGGTAGCCATTAAGTAAAAGTTCAGTTATTTAAATGCATGTTCCATTTTGTAATATGAGTGAAATGTAAGCTGCAACGAAGCTTGTAGATTTCCCTTGTTTTGCTGTTTCTTTTAGTTACTTTAGGGGAGTACAAAAAGACAAACTGCCTGAAGAATAGTTCGTGATGTCTTTAACTTACCTTTCCCTTTCCCACAGAACAGCTCTTTCTTTACGCTTTCTTGTTATTTCTAGCATTTACTCTGGTAATTGTTAATTGTACCCAAAACTTCTCTTACACAGATTGAATTGTATACCCAAAGAAGGCAAGATAGTCCCCAGGGACTTTCTTCAATAGGAAAGTCATTTTGGATTAATGCTGGTTTACAAGTGCAATATGTAAGTTATAATGAAACACATGGGGGTCTGGATAATTTACTGCAGTATACTAAAGACCATCATGTGTTGTATATCTCAGGGGTGAAGACTTGAAATATTCAAAGTTCAAGAAGGGAAACTGAAAAAATACTTTCTATATCTAAAAAAAATTCTGATTACAATGTTCATCTGGATTACTGGCAAAAATTTTAATTTCCTGGGTTTGTCAAAAAATAAAAAGAGAAGAAAGTAATAAGAGAAATGAAGAGCGTAATGCCAGAATGTGGTCATGGGTAAAGCTATTGGCAGTAATTCAGACCTGATTAAAGAGAAAAGAAAATAACCTATATAAATGGTACATTGTTTTTCTTCTGTAAATGAATGATTAGAAAACTATTGAAAAGTTCATTTCCTACAGCCCATCATATTTCCTTCCTGAGACTGATTCCAAGTGCATCTTATTTACTGTTCTGCCCATTAAAACCATTCCTTTTATAAAGGAAAATCATTTCTGAGGTTGATCAAGAGTGAATAGTCATTACCTAGGGTACAAATATAATCCCCACAACTATTGTGTACTTTATTTTAAATGGGTAATCATATCTTTTTGATTATTGGGTGAAATGGGGAAGTAGTAAACAACATTATAAATCTCTTGCACTCATTCTATGGTAATAACATATTAAGCACTTGGGCAACTAAAATTCACATGGCCGATAGAACTGAGAGGATGCACTACTCTATAATGTTGTAAGGATCATGAGCATAACAGGGGAAAGAAACTGGCTACTCAGCATCAGTATTGCTCTGTGTCTTATCTAACTGTGTACGGTCCAGGTTAGCTGAGTTAAGGACATCCCCTGCTGTGTCAAAAATAGATCACAGCGCCTCAAGTTGATAATAATTGACAGAGACAAAAAAATTGTGCTGCAAATGACAAGATGCCTCTGAGGATTATCAAATTTATTATCTCGAAAGATTGGATTTTCACAAGACTATCAAAGGGGAAGAGGGAACTTAGGAGGGTAAAAAAAAATAAAGGCAGTTAATTGAATTTGCAAGACACACTGAGTGTCAACAAGGAGAAAGGAAACCAGGGGAATTACATGGGTAATTCAAGGAAAAAAGGACACCCTTCCTTAAAGCTTTGTATTTTTATTTATGGTTTTATGTAACTCTGTGTGTATGTGTATGATTTTTATTTCTGTTTCCTAATGATTTGTGATGTTGAACATCTTTTCATATACCTGTTGGCCATTTATGTGTTCTTTGGAAAAATGTCCTTTGACTATTTTTTAATCAGGTTTTTTAGGGGGGTTTCAGGGTTTTTTTTTTTTTTTTTTGCTACTGAGTTATATGAGTTCTTTTTATATTTTGGATATGAACTCCTTACCAGATATACGGTAATACTTTCTCTTATTCCATACATTAACTGCCTTCTTAATTTTTCAAATGTTTCCTTTGCTGTGAAGAAACTTTTTAGTTTGATGTAGTTCCACTAGTTTGTTTTTTCTTTTGGGGCCTGTGCTTTTGGTACTAAATACAAAAGTTCATTGCCAAGACCAAAATCAAGAAGTTTTCTGCCATGTTTTCTTCTAGGAGTTCCACAGTTTCAAGACTTGACTTTGAGTTGATTTTTATATATGCTATAAGATAAGGTTCCAGTTTCATTCTTTGCATGTGGATATCAAGTTTTCCCACCACCATTTGTTGAAGAGACTCCTTTACCCATTGTGTGTTCTTGGTGCCTTTATTGAAAATTAGTTTACCTTGTGGATTAATTTCTTGGCCCTTTTATTCTATTTATTGGTGTATGTGTCTGTCTGTTTTATGCCAGTACCATATTTTTTGATTACTATAGCTTTTTTTTTAAATCCTCAAGGACATTTTTCATTGCTATCTAGAAAGAGAGGAAGGGAGAGAGAGAAACATTGATGCAAGAGAGAAGCACTGATTGGGTGCTTCCCGTATGCACCTAGACTGGGGATTGTACATGCTAGGACAGGACCAAACCCACAGCCTAGGTATGTGCCCTGACTGGGAATTGAACCCACAACCTTTCAGTTATGGGTTGAGGCACCAACAAACTGAGCCACACTAGCCAGGGCTGATTACTATAGCTTTGTAATATAATTTGATATTAGGAAGTGTGCTCTCATAATCCCACTTCTGGGAGTACATATCCAAAGCAAATCAAATCACTACCTTGAAGAGATATTGAATTATTCAAAAGAGGCAAGATATGACAACAGCCTAAGTATCTGTCACCGATGAATTGATAAGGAAAATCTATCCATCAAGAATAAATTTAACCAAATTACTCTATAATGTTAATGTCTCAGCATCCACTTTGTGTGACCAAGCAGCCTGCAGGGGCCTCAGACTAACTCTAGCTCCTCCTGTGAGTTCAAACCCTAGAAAATAGTCTGCAGACTCACAAGTAAATGTAAGTTCTTGATATGACTCCCCCAACAATCCATGTGATAAGCACTCTCCTCCGCTTCCCAGAGCCTTCTTCTTGTGGGCCGCTTAGGAAAAAAACACCACCAACCTTACCAAAACCCCACTGTTCCTAGTTTGAATTGACCAATCTGGCCTTAGGCCTGAAACCCCAAAAGACTCCACTTGAGAATAGGAATAAAGGCATGTGCCCAAGTCTTGTTGCACTCTCTCTGCCTGCATACCACCTTGACCTCCCTACATACCCCCTCAAAGTGTGCCTTGTACCTTCTCTTGGACCTGTGAGTAAGAAATGGTTCTATTTCACTTCTGCATATAGGCTTTTGTTGAATCATGGCTCACCATAGGTACCCCAGAACACTACTTAACCAATGTTAATTTAACACAATCACAGCAGTACACAAAAGAATACTTAAAAAAAAAAAAAAAAAAAGACAATCCTGCCATTAGTGGCAACATGCATAAACCTGAAGGACATTATACTAAGCGTAATGATTTCACTCATATGTAGAATCTAAAAAAAAAAAAAAAGAGTTGAACTCATAGAAGGAGAGGATAGAATGGTGATTACCAGGGTCTGGGTGGATAGGAAAAGTGTGGAGATATTGGTATAAAGTTAGAATTATGCAGGATAAAAATGTCCAGAAACCTAATGTACAGCATGATGACTAAAGCTAATAATACTGTATTAAATGCTGGAAATATGCACATAGATTCCAGGTGCTCTCATCACACATGCACACAAAAATGGTCACTGTGAGAGCAGATGATGTATTCATTAGTTTGACTGTACGAATTATTTCACTATATACATGTATACGAAGTCATCATGTTGTGTACCTAAAATATATAGGATTTAAAAAAAATAGACAAGAAAAGAGAAAAACATGATAATTTTGGCAACAGTTGCCTGTTGATAATATGAGTGATTATAATTCTTGTGATGCTAATTGAAATGAGAAAATAATCTACTTTTCTTTCCATAATATCAGTAGATTATTATAAGTTCCATAGCAAATAATGTTTTTGGTGACGATTCTGGAAGTTACCTAGGAATAATTTATCTTGAAAACTTAATGTTACATATCATAACTTCAGCTTTAATTTTCTTGAGTTGTATTAGAGCTAGCTAATAAAATAAAGTCAACTCCAATATCTTTTATTTGCCTACTTTTGTATTGCTGGCCCTCATAGGATTGACAAAGACATTGTAGAAATGATCCTGAACTAGTAATTAATAAAAATCTTTTTCCCCTAAAAATCGATACACCATTTGGGGTACAATTTATTATTACATATTCATTTCAGACAGAATAGCAGCCATCCTCCAGTGAAGATACTGTAATGGTGTTCTCAAAATCCCTGTCTGCTACTGCCGCTCAGAAGTCTATATACTTAATTATTATTACACATCAATTTTCCACACATTTGGAAATAGCCACCTAATCCATCAGTTAGTTAAATTTAATATCAAAATACAAATGACTAAAATTTTCATTTAAAATTTTATGTATAGATGATTTCTTTATTGATGAATTGAATTGTTATACATGAGTTTGTATCCTCATACAAATCTGCCATTCTTAACAGGTCCCACCAGTTATCAGAACTGAAATAACACACATTTGTACACTTTGCCTGGCCAAAAGGCCAATTTATCTCTACAATTCTAATTAAGAATGCAGTGAGCTTTTAGTGAGAATTTTTAAAAAATCACAGTGGAATTTTGGTCCGGTTTTGAGCAAAGAGTATATTGGGAGACACCGTAACACTCAGCAAAGAGGCACCGCCATGAATCAGCCGGGTATTGAGTCTGTGGTGGAGCAAAATCAGGCACTTGACTAGACTCCTGAGACAATTCCAGCCATGGGACCCAGTAATTTCAATTCTGACAATGGGTGAGACCACTAAAGTATTCTCTGACATAGTCCTAGGGAATGTTTCCTCAAGATCCAAGAGAAAAGTCATATAATAAAGAAAACTTAGTGCGCCTCCCCAGTTGGGAGCCCTATAAGAATGTGGCAACCCCTGGGGTTGCAGGAAGAGCTAGACTGTTGTCAACAGAGATAAGCATCAGGTGCTGAAGGGGCAATAATAACTGAATTCACTACTGATCAGAGAACACAATGGTAAGTAACAAGTCCAAAGAAAGTTAAAAAGTGCCAAGGAGGTGGAAGACAGTGTAAGAGGGATAAATGGTAATGGGAAAATATACAATGAAAGAAAAAAAGTGCCAAGGAGAGTATGTGAGGCACTGAGATCTCTAACAGAAGAGGAAGAAGCCTCGGGGGTTTGGCATTTCATTGATGTTTCACAACGTAGATTAGACTGGAGTCAAAGAGGATCTAATTATACACAGTTTTTTTGAGTGCTTATACATTATTTTATTTACTTATCTTGTTCCATTAGATTAAAACACCAAGAGAGTAGGACTGAGTTTTAAGAATTATCTGAAATTAAAGTAAGCACACTTTGTCAAGTCAGGAGGCCCTGAAAACGCAGTCCCTCAAAAAATTTAGCATGGCGACACTGACGTAAGGAAGCACCTCTCCTGAATGAAAGACTCAGTTTCTGGCTATCACTTCTCCTTTCTTATTTGATCATCCTTGATTATATAGGGTGGACAGAAGTAGGTTTACAGTTGTTTGTATGAAAAATAACATAATAATTAGTAAATAATAATACAAGAATAAACTCTGTGTTTCACATACTAGAGACTAACTAACTGGAAACCTACTTTTACCCCATGTTGTATTCCCCACTCCAAGTCACCATGGGATGAAAAAGCACTTGGCAGTCCCAGTCTTGATGATAACATGCAGAGAAGTCATCTCAGCATCTAAATAGCTATCCATCAGGGACCTAAATACTCAGGAAGCAGAACCCATTTAGACAATGCCATTTAGAGGATAATGAGTTTTTGTTTTCAAATTTAATATATATATTCTAAATTCATGTCAGTCATTTGGTTGAATTTATATTTTAATGTGCCTTTAGTGTTGGAATTATGCAATCTTTGTGTACATAAATTATATAGGAAATGAGGATAATATTTAATTGTGTAGGTTTATTGGATAGAGACTACCAATTTAGGAATATAACTTTTATATATGGGGGAACCCCCAAAAGCCAGAATTTATTTACAAAAATGTGTATTTCTTCCGATATGTTTAAACTTCAGTCACCTTCAAAGTACTCTCCATTTGATGCAATACACTTATCGAGATGTTTTTTTTCCACAGCTCAAAACAGTTTCTCAACTCATCGATTTTGATGCCCTTTAGTGCTTCTGCAGTTTTCTGTTTCATTTCTTCCACATGGCCATAATGTTTCCCCTTGAGGACCTTTTCATCCAGGAAAACAAAAAAGTTGCTTGGGATGTGATTGGGTGAATAGGGAGGGTGGGTTACAGGGTCATGCCGTTTTTTGGTCAAAAACTACTGAACACTCAGTGCGTTGTGGGCAGGTGGGCTCTTAAATCACCCGTCATGAAATGGACAAATGAGTTGAGAGAATCTTCAAAACAAATTCACTGAGGCTGAATGCAACCTCTCACAAGAATGTCAGGGGTGCACAGATACAGACGGGCTCCTAGAACACCCACCTAGCAGGGGAAGCCTGTACTACAAGGGGCCTGTGCTCCAGAAGATAATTCCATTTATGGGGGTGTCCCCCCTCATAGAATGTCTCTGATCTATCAGTCTCTGTCAGATATAAAGCTCATGTAAAAAAAACACATTATGTAGGCACAATTTGTGGCATGTTCAAATAAATAGCCTTTAAAATCATTTTCTGCTTTTTTCTTTTTCAACTCTCATTTTTTTCCAAATAAACTGGGCACCCAATTTGTTTTCCATGAAATTACTCTCCAGACTCTTCAAATATATTCCTCTCAGAGCTGTTCTCTTGGAACATTCATTTAGCTCTGAAAGCAGCATTTATCTGATTTGTCTCTGCAATCATTGTTTCAGATGAGCATATTCTCAAGGACAAATTTAAAAGCACTAACGCAGCTTTATCTGTTTGAAGTGTCCTACTCTGTCATCCGCATTCAGGGAACTCTCTGGTCCAGCTCTAGTGTTCTCAGTAAGTACCTCCAAGTTCTTTTCAGCTTTCTCAAGAGCACTGCACTCTTTGCTCCCAGCCTGTTGTGGAAGGTGCTTCTTGTGTAAGGAGGGAGGACAGGGGATACCAGAAAGAAAGGAAATGGTTACCGCTGCAGGAGAAGAAAAAGCTTTGCAGTTTTCTAGCCTAGGTGAAATCATTATTTCACGGAAGTGATTGTAAATCTTTCTGTTTGCAAAGTTGTAAACAAACATTTAATCTGGGCTGCATGGAGTTAAGTTGACATGGTCAATATATCTTTGTTTATATATGGTGTGGAGTGTATTGCGTATGTGTGGTGTGTATATGTAAACAGGTGACTTTAATTTCAAAATCAAGTGATTGCTAGTTAAAAGTGATTCAGTTGTGTAGTACAGTGCAATCTATTAGAAATAAGACTCATTATGGTAAGTCAGCATTTGCTAAGAGGTACTTCTTATCAACTCTGAGAGATGTCATCTTGACTAGGATTTTCAGGAAGCCCCATCTCGTTCACATTGCCCTTCTTAACAGCACCTGGAAAGTTTTTCTTACTCAAGGTTTTATAACAACAAAAAATATTAGCCAAAGGTGATTGATCCCACTCTATGGAAAGGACTCCACTGCCTACAAAATATTTGACCTAACATCAAACAACAACCAGCATTCGTACAGAAAAATTTTATTGTGATTCCTAAAAAAGGAAAAAAAAAAAAAAAAGAACAGGAGACACTCAGGTGCTTCACATTAAAGGATGTGTGTATGTCTTTTATCCACAAAACTTCTCTTTTGGCTGTGTGGTTTATTGGAATTTTTTACTGTTTCCTGTGTCCGGAGACATAGACTCATGACTCAACAAGGAAAGAACACAATGTTAAAAAGCATGACACCTGAAATCAATGACTTGGTCTATCCCTTACCACTTGTTAGAATTGCGTGAGCTACTTAACCTCTTTGACCTTTGGTTTATTCCTCTATAAACCAGAAATAGCAACGTGTCAGTTATTTAAAACTTACAACAACATAGTTAGGTAACAGATAGATCGTCTTACTGAACACAATGTCCCTAACACTATATAGGATGGTGCAAAGCTGGAACAGAAGATATTCACTCCTCTGTAGCATGTGATGGGAAACTGTCCTGAACTGATGTAAACCAATTTGGTTCTACACCACTTGGGGGTTCTTTCTGTAGACAAAGCTGAAACTGTAATGTGGATGAGTAGTTGATGCTACTTCATAACTTTGTTATCAGTTGTAATGAAATTAAGTCTCAGCCCAAATTCTGTTTTCATACAGAGATACATTAATTACACATGGATTAGTAGAATGACATTCAAAAGTTAATGCAACATTACTGAAATTTGATAAAGTCCCGGGTCACTACATTTTTAGCACAAACAAAACCTAACATGAACTTACATGAATGATTCAGTAGAAACAGGCACAACAGCATTTCAGAGGCATATTTTGTCACCTTTATAAACTAGCATCAGGAGTAAGAAATTCGGTCACTTAAAGACTTGACTCAAATTCACTTAGGTGCCATCTTGTTATAAGCTGAGTGTTTGTGTCTCTCTCTTTCTGAAAATGTATATGCTGAAGCCCCGATGCCCTGGAGGTTGTACTTTTAGGAGGTAACTAGGTTTAGAATAGGTCATGAGGAGGGGGAAGAGAGCCCACACCAGGAACCTAATTAGCCAGCACCTTGACCTTAGACTTTCCAGCCTCCAGAACTGTGAGAATGTCTGTTATTTAAGCACTCAGTCTATGGCATTTTGTTACGGCAGGTAATGCTGAATAAGATACATTCCAAAGGGCACAGGTGGTAGATCTCATAGATTCCAATTCCCTGATTTTATGCAAGTGTTAAGCGTGTTTCCAAATCACTTTAACCAATCTGCAGATCTTGAGTTCTACTAATTTCACAATTGAAAACCCATTTCTAATACCCATTATGCTAATTAACAAGCCACTAATGAATTCACCAATGAAAATCCATTTCTGACATTAATTATGCTAATTAGACACTAATCTGGAGTTTCATTCAATATAAAGATAGATGAAGCTGGTGTTGTAGAGGCCTCCAAAGTGTAGCTTTTCTGATACAACACTGGCTTGACCCCATGGAGTATGGACTTTTTATCAGAATAGTAACAGTTTGACAGTCCCAAAATGAAGTAAAACCCACAAATGCATACATACTTATCCCACTTTATGCTGAAGAATTTAAAAAGTAAGTTAGCAACATCACAACACCAGGTCTCTCATATTTTCTCTCTGTCTCTGTGCGACCTATGCTCTCTATTCTTCGTTTCTGCTTAAGGTAGCCTGGAGGATTTCAACAAGCATCGGAGCTTTTGGCAGGTTGATTTCTCCTTGAATGCACATCAACGATATTCCTTTCCCTACCCCTACACAAGCTTTGCAGAAGCCACGACACTAGTATTTCCTTTACCAAAGTGTAGCCCTCTGGATTCAGACGCCTGAAATTTTTAGTTTCAACAGTTCCATGCGTGGCCTATAATGACCTGTCATTGGCTTATTCTGCCTAATCTTTTAAGATAATAAAAGCAAATATATGGGTGAATAGAACTGGAGCAGAACTTTCTAGGGCAAGAAATACAGCACAGTTTTCTACCATACATAGGCTACCCATAGCCACACATATACCATATTATCGTTCTATCAGTTTCCTAATTCTTCTTTGCTTTTTTGTCTTACATATTGTAACTGGGCAGCATGGGATCTGGCCACTCTTTGCAGGTATACACATAATACAAAGATTTCTGTGGAAGGAAATAGGTTTTTATAACAGGATTCCAAATTGGGCAGGGTGGGTGGTGACTGGGAGCATTCCTGCTCTGAACTCTTCCTCAAGTCACAGTAACTCCCTTGCTCCCAAAAGATTGCAAACCAAAGCCATGCCTAGATGTTCCCCATTATTGCTTACCTGTCTTTTTGGAGCTGAAGCCAGCCATTCAAACATGTGTGCATCCTTTCTCATGTATGCACTTGTGGGTTTCAGAGTTGCCATCATCTCGCAGCATGTCTCTCTGTCTCTCTGTCTTTCTCTCTCAGGGCCTGGGGTGCACTGCCAGATCATTTCATATGGTCATGCATGGGAAGTTCCATCTTTGAAGAACTTCCCAGCTTATGCCTCTGGGTGCTGATCTCAGGGTGAGGGAGAGGAAGCAGTCCAGCACCCACCTGCTGTGCTGCTCTGGATTGTAGCATCCTAAATGTTAGAGCCCAGTGAGGGAGGCCTCCCAGGGTGCAACCCTGCCTCCCAGAGCTGGTGAGACCTAAGCCCTAGGTGGGCCCAGCATCTGCTGGCTCCACATGGATGAGAGTCCATCCATGGGGGGCAAAGCAAGAACAAGCAAGAAGCCAAGAGGCCAAGAGACCAAGAAAGTAAACTTCTGCCTGCCTTCTGTTTAAAATTCCTCTCCCAAAATACTATGCACCATGAAAGCCAGCAGGAGTGTCCAGCTTTTCTACCAATGAGGACCAGTGTGGCCATGTTTGCCTTTGCCCCTCTTCCAACTGCCTCGCTGTGTAAGGACACAAAGTCTCCAGTCACACATTCTGTACAAGTCTCCAGTTCTGTACAAGTCCCTTCTGCAGAGTCATGACCTGCCCAGCTGCCTCAGGCAAGCTCCTTGCTCTGGCAGACCCTCCCTTCACAGGGAGGGCAAGCCACTTTTAATCTTCAATTCTGCCTTGGGGTTTTTCTCCCTGCTGCCTGCCTTCTCCCAGCAATCTGGCCTGAACCCTCTTACACCCCTTTAGCCCATTTGCAGAAACCCTAAGCTCAGAAGCGGAACAACTCAAAAATCAACAAGTGGTAGGGATTGAGCTTGTGGAGAAAGCTAAAATTTCAAAAAGCCAGGTGTAATATAATCTAAACACACATACTGTGCCTGTTCTGTAGTTTCACATGGAAATGTAAATTTGGAACAGTTAGCAATGTGTGAAAATGGATTAGATATCTTTGCTGTTGCCAACGTGAAATGTGTAGGCCTTTTAATTTGTATCTGTGAGTAAGGATTTAAGGAAATAAGCACGGGTGATATATGCCTACTTCAGATTCCTTCACCCGCCACACTTTGGCAAGACTCATAGAACTTGGCTGGAGAATTAGTCCTTTCTTGGCTTTTGTTTCTCTTTTCCTCACCTTACAATTTATGTAGAAACTTTTTCCTTTTCAGTTTATTCTTACACCTTAATTCAGTGGCCCATTTTAGTTTATTTATTCCAGATGTCTCTTATGCACAGCATTAAATATATAATGTCTGACATACTTGTGGGCAGCCACACTTTTTCATTGGGCCTTATATTGAGTTTATTGCCATCCTAAGATTTTTTTAAGTGATAAGACTTCATGTAACGCAATAGCATTGTTTCATATTATCTGGTATTATATGCATTTCAAAGAATGACAATTATTTTACAAACAACACACTCATTCACTTCGTGTGGCTAGAGCAGGTGAAATTTCAGATGTTTATTTTTTTAAGTGAAATTTAGAAAAAGATAATTTTCTGTGGCCTGAAAAAAACCCAATTGATTCTTTTAAACTCCAGGCTATGTGTACATTGAAAGAAATGTGAAGAATCCATTAGAAGAGAAATCTATTGTACAGGGCTTAGAAATATGTTAGATGAAACAATAATTATATAATATATTATTTGTTTAGAGAGTTTGTAAAGATATAATCACGTAGGTAAATATACTTAAAATATTTTGTATGTTCATAAAAAAAGTTATGCATTACTGAATTTGCAAGAATGTGCCTCAACCAGGAACCTTACGTAAAGAACTGGATGACACAAATAAGACAATGTTGTCGTGTTCATGTTCTTGTGATCATAACAGTGAGGTGGTCCCAGAATATGGTTGGACTTTGACTGAATTGAAATCTTACAATGTACATGAAAATAATAAAGTCTTTCAGAAATTTTAGAGTAACATATTTTAACTTGTTTAACAAATGTTTCCAAAAACATTTCTTTGTATCACAGAGCCACATAAAGACACCTAGAACTCTCAGTTTTAGCTCTAATGTTGAAACAGGTTGGAAGTCATCATTCTTATCCTAACAATAAGAAAAAACTAAACAAACTGAAAATTTAGTACTTTTCTTAGATCCATCAAAGAACTACAGTTACATGACAAACCACTACTCTGAAATGGGAAGACACTGATGAATACAGAGTTGCAACTAAGATTTGCTTATCTGCAGCAGAGCCATGAAAGGCGTAACTCGTAGGGACATTTAAATAACAATTTTGACAAAATACTGGAGGCTCAGTGTGAAAAAAAATGAGGGTCAGAAATTCCTGGGTGATACAGTCTTAGTGGGGCGCCCACCCTTACATGAGTGTTACCTCTGGGAACCCCACCAGGTTCTTACAGTGAGTTGCTGAGAGAGATGCCTTCACGCTCTGACAGGGATGTGGGAAAAATAGTGGTTCTGAAATATAGTCCCAGCATTCGCTATAATAAATACCTACTCTCCAGTGAAAAAGCCTTCTCCAGCATTTTATTCTACCTAGGGAAAGGCATTCTTCACACTCCAGCCCCATCCAGCTTTTCTATCTTATTGAAGGGGCCAGGGAAGGGGGAATGGAAAGGTAAGAAATACTTCTGAAGGTTACAGGCCGGAACACAAGCCAACTAAAAAGTAGATTTAATTATAACATTGTAAAGTGCTTCCATTTACCCATATTGTACTAGAATGCCAGCAGGTCTCCAGCAAAACTACAGTAGGTTACAGCTAGAAGAACTACAAGATGCAGGCTTTCTTTGAGAGGGAGAACTTAGGGAAGCCTGAGGTGAATAGCAGAAATAAAAACAAGAATAGTAGAGGAATTTGAAGTAGCTGGCAGCTACGGCAAACATTAAACACACCTCAAATCCTAACCATATTAAGACAAATTGCACTCCCAAGGCCTATTGACATGAATTCCTGTTACCTGATATATTACAGCTTTCCATTATAAAAAGTAAAATTATAAGGGATGCAGCAAATCTAGCAAAAGTACAGCCTAAAGAGCAATCATTTTTTTTAAAAGACTCAAATATATTCACAGATGTTGAAATGATCATATAGGAAATTTAAAATGACTATGATGAATACATTAAGGAATATAATGGAATAAAAGCAATATGCAAAGAAGAGATGGGTAATATAAGCAGAAAGATGGAGATTCTAAGAGAGATTCAAAAGAAAATATCAGAAATAAAATATACAATAACAAAAATAAAAAATATTTTGATGGGCTCATCTGTAGACTAAACACAGCTGAGGAAATAGTGTGCTGAAAAATATGTTATTAGGGGATTCCAAACTAAAATGAACAGAGAAGAATTAGTAAATATGTCAGAAAATCCAAGAACTATGGGACAATTTCAAAATACATAAGATATTTGTAATTGAAGTACTATCAGAAGAAAAAAGGGAGAACAGAGCATACAAACAAAGTGTCAAATAATAATGGCTGAGACTATTTACATGAATTGCCCTAGACCACAGACCTAGGCAATTTGGAGACTACCAAGTAGGATAAATACCAGAGAAACTACACCTAGTAATATATTCAAACTGAAGAAAACCAAAGACAAACAGAAAAACCTGGAGGTAGTCAGTGGATGAAAATAATAAAACAAAAACCTCATCTGAGAGGAAGCGGGATAAGAATTATAGCAGACTTCTTTTCAGAAATCATATAAGCAAGAAGAAAGCGGAGTGTTGATAAGGAACACAAACATCAAACTAGAGTTCAATATCCAGTGAAATTATCCTTTAATAGTGAAAGAGAAATAAAGACTTTCTCAGACAAACAAAAATTAGAATTAATTTCCAGTAAACCGGCTCTGCCAGAAATGCTCAAAAGAGTACTTGAGGCAGAAGGAAAATGATATAGGTTAGAAATTGTCATCTATGTGTTTCGAAAAAAAAAAAAGAAGAAGAAAGAGAATTGTAACAGAAATCAATGAAGGGACGATAGAATTGCAATAAGCATGGGACATCATATATTGTCAAAAAATAAGGAAGCGTTCAAAAAAATCCACAGTGATGAGGAAATAGGCCAAAGGGACACCAGAGTCAACTACAATAGTTACCAATGACAAAGTTAGAACACTTTGAGGGGGGAAAAGATTATGTTGAGTTATAATCCAAAGTACAAAATAAATTTTCATAAAGTGTGGCCTGTGCATCATGACTTCCTCCCAAAGATACAGTAAGGAAAAGGGGTAAAAAGAGTAACTTTACAATGGAGAAACCCAAAAAACACTGTTCCAGCCAGTTATCATCAACAATAAGAAGTTGATTTTGATAGTATGCACCTTTGATATTATGTAATAAGAATGGCACTTTACCTCTGTAGTTTTCCACCCCAAAATTCATAATTCTAGTCTAATCAAGAGAAAAATGACAGACAAGCCTTACTGATAAGACATTCAGCAAAACACCTGACTGGGGATCTTCAAGACTGTCAAGATTATTGAAAACAAAGAAAGTCTAGGAAACTGTCATAACACAGAGCAACCTAAGGACACATGACAGTGAAATGTAATATGTTATGCTGGGTGGGATCCTGAGGGAGAAAAAGAGCAGTAGGTAAAAACTAAGGATATCTGAATGAAGTATTGATTTTAGTTAATAATAATGTATCAACATTTGATACGTTGTGAAAGACACTGCGAAGGACAAATAAGTAAATATCATGTATTAATAACCATGCTTTTCACTGATTCTACACATTAAGAACAAATGAAAAATAGAATTAATTGTGCCAGATTTTTTCCAGAATAACTCTATTTTGAGAGTAAATTAAGGGCCTTGGAAACTGCATTAGCTCTTTGGATTGCTTGCCTACTATTCAGTATTTTAGTAACTTATTAAGCCTTAGACAAATTTAGCTGTTCTCTTTGGAATTTTTCTGATGTTATAATGAATCATTTTGTTTCTGGTTTCTCTGGAAGTATGACGAGTTTCAGTCTAACATGTACGTTATTCACTTAATAATTGCAAGTATGCTGTTGAATTTTGTTAAAAACCGATATCCTCTCTCAAATGCAAAGAGAAATATTAAAATGAGGTTGAGGGTAGAATAGCAACATATTTTAGGATTTATGAGTGAATTATATAAAAAATTAGTTAAATATATAAACCTAAATATTCTTTGAAAGAGCTTCTCAAATACTTTCCCACCAAACAACTCTGTGTATGTGAATTTTGTATTATTCAGAGTAATAGATTTAAACCAGAAGACTAGTTTACCATCAACTTTATAAAATAATCCAGAGGATACCAAGTGATGAGCATCATTGTTTAGTATAATAAGGCAATCAATAAGGAAGCGATGTTGAGCTAGACTCATCTTTACATCTGAAAGTCTCTATTATTCTGGGGTACTGGCTCATGAATTAAATGTCATTTCCTGTCTTTGAAGATATTAATGACCTTTGCCATTACATTTGACTTTGAGTAGTGATTCCAATAGTTATATGTGAGCATTTATATTTTCGGTGCCATTGGGTGTCAATGTTTCTGGCTCATGAAATACAGTGATGTAGGCAGCAGGAAGAGAATGATTCATATTTCTCACACACACACACACACACACACACACACACACACACACAGCAGTTATTACACTCCTGGATGATCAAGAGTTGACATTTGCCTTGGCCAAGTCATGTAGGCCCTATCATCTACAAAACACAAATATTAACACTAGGGTTCATGAAATGCCTTCTGGAGGTTAAAAATCACATTCAGAAGCCACTTACAACATTTAGGAATGAAAGCTATGAATAAAGTAAAAATTTTCCAAAGTAAAACTTATTTTTGGATAAGAAATTTCTAGCCATTTTAGCAATACAAGCTCTTTCAGTGGCTTTTACGTGTTGATTCAAGAATTCTCAAAAGAAGTAAATAGTCCTGTTAAATACAGAGCAATCATACACCTAACATACTCTTTGTTTTCTGTACTCTATTGTGAGCCAGTTTTCCTGGAAAATTGAATTCTTGATCCTAAATAGTAATTATTTTGTAATTATCTTATAAATTGGTTTTAGAGACCATATTTCTTTACATTTTAACATTCTGTTCTTAGTTGACAGAAATATTTCACAAGTTGTTAGGCCATATTGTGGAGTTATTTAAACATGCAGGTAGCTCCCAATTCTTTAACAGTTCATAATTCAAAAGTTTATTGTAAGCTGCCTGTAGAGCTCAAGATAAACTTCCCATCAAAAAGTGTTCTGTGTTAATACAGGAAAAAAATAATAACACAAACAGAGAAATTCTGCATGAAATATTCTATTAACAAAACCATCAAAACATTAGAAATCTCAAAATTGATATCCACGCACTTTAGAAAAGGAAGAACGATGTCAAAGTTGGAGCAGTGAGGACAGGTTGAAGCAGACCATTCCCTGGGGGAAATAGAGCATATTTAAGCTTTCATAACAAGGGGCTTGGGGGAATCAATCTCAGTCTGCCCAGGGTGGGAAGCTAGACAGCAGGCTCTAAGGAAGTGCCAACATTCAGACGTAACCTACACAATTATACAGAAGACCTGAATTTTCTCTGATGCCTCAGGGGTGCAAAGTACTCTGCTTAACATAAAGGAGAAACATCCATCCCAGTAACCCCTGGCAGGCAGCATAGGATCACACGAAGAGAAATTTGCCCAGAAAAGAAACCAATTCCAAAAGGATCAGAAATAAGAAATAAGGAATGTGTCCTGCTCACATTTTTGAGCAACCAGCTCAGGCCAGAGGATAATGAATCCTTCTTCTCTTCCCCTTCCTTCTAGAGATATCAAGTTCAGAGGATTGAGTCAAGAATATTCCACATTATCATCATTTGCCTATTAAGACCTTCATTGAATTTTTCCTTTCTATGATGATCCCCATCTGCCTTCCCTTCTCTTCAGTAAGCTAGCACTCTAAAAATCTTTGCTATGTGTCTACTTATAAATTCATCCATCTGAAATTACATGTGTCCTTTGTGTATTACTTTTAATTTACATTAATGGCATTTTGCTATAAATTGTGTTTGATTCCTTTTCTTTATATTCAGTACAGTGCCCTGAGGTCTATTTATGACACTGCCCATACATCCAATGGCCTCGAGCTGTCGCAGAGAGACAGACGGCCCTGTTTCCACCCACATACTGTTTGTAGAAACAGTGAGCTGGAGGTAAAATACTATTGTTACTGTAGTAAACAAACTTATACCTGACTTTTTGGGAACTATGTAAATATTTATTATTATATATATCCAAGAGTAGACTCTTTAGGTCAGAGAACATATACAGCCTACATTTAGTTAAATACTGCCAGCTTGTTTTATTGAATGGCTTAACCAATTTACATTTCCACCAAAAGGTAATAAACATTCTCCCCACATCTTGGCCAACATTTTGTATCACCCACTCTACAAATTGTTGACATGTTTAGGTGTACATATTATCACGGTATTATTTTCGTTTGCATTTATCTACTTATTGGTTTCAACCACCTCTTCAAATACTTGTTAGATATTTTTGCTCCCTATTCTTTGATTGGCTTATTTAAATTCTTTGAACATTTTTCTGTTTGGTTTCCCAATTCTTTCTTGTATTATTTAAGGAGATTTTGTCCATGGCAGATGGTTTTTATTTGTCAAATGTAGACCTTACAAACATTTTCTCTTACTCTGATATTTCGCTGTTAATTTTATCTGCCTGCATTTGAAGAATAAATATTAATTAATTTTGCATAAATCAAATCTATCAATGCTTTGATTAATAATTGCCAGTTTCTGGGGTCTGGTTTAGGAAATTTTCCCATCCCAGATTTATGAAGCTATTTATCATTTATATATTAGCTTTTTTTGGTCTTTTACAGTAGGTCATTAATTCTCCTTGAGTATACCTTTGAACATGGCATAGAGAAGGGACACATTTTTATATTTAGTACGTCAGTGAATCCAACATCATTCCTAGGCACACTTCCCCATTGCTTCCTGTTGTCACCTTCATCATATATAAAGTTTCTTCATGTACATATGTCTGCAGCTGAATTACCTATTATGATTCATTGATGTATGTGTTCTTATGACAGTCCTATACTCTTGTGATATTATTGTTTTTGCTTGCCTTGCTATCTGGTGGTGTTAGTTACCCCTTTTAATTTTCTTTGTCAACACATATTTTCCTACTATGAACTACATTCTTTCTCCTGAATTTTAGAATTTGTTTGTTGAATGCTCAAAATATCTTAACTGTAATTTGATCTGCATAGCATTTAATCTGTAGATTAATTTGGGTGATCTGTATTCTTAAGTTAAGTTTTCTCATTTTTAAACATGCTATATCTGTCCAATTATTCAAATGGTATTTTATCTAATGTACTAGAGATTAAAACTTTTCCCCATAAAGTCTTCAATATTTTTGATGAATGTGATTCCTCAATATTTATAAAAATCTTTCCATTTTACTTGACACCATCCCTCGCTAGCCTTTCCTTATCCCCATCACTTTGTTGTTGGCATCTCATAAATGTTGTGTCAATTCTTAATATTCCTGTATTTTCTATTTTATTCTATGCCATCTCTAGATTTAGAATGCCAAGGGTAGGCAAACTGTACCTGGTGCTGGTTTTCCCTCAGGGCCCTGTTGATCATCTGTGGTGGTTTGGGTTGCAAGTGAACCTCCTGATTAAAATAGCACATTAGTATGTGCCACACAAACCATTTTGATAAATTCAAGCTTGTTGGGCATTATTTTATATTTGTCATATGATCTCTCACATCACTCAGCCTTTCTCAATGCTTTAGTTCCCTCCCAGTCCTCTGACATCCAAGGTTATCCCATGGCTTACTAAATCCTTGCTCTACCCACCAAACACTTCAGCGTCCAAAAGGGCTAGCTCTTCCCTCTATTCCCTCTAACATCAGATCATGATTCCTTCTTTTTCCTTTTTAAAATTTATTCCTTTGTTTGTTTATTCAGTGATCTGATTTTAAACATTTAGAAAGGAGCACTAATTATTTATACCAGGAGAATTTGCATTCTAACAGAAAGTTTCAATTCAAATCAATTTATTAATTGGCACCAAGTTTCATAGTGAAACAAATAAAAACAGCTCATTAAACATAGTGGAGAATATTTCTGGGTTATGCCATGAAGCTGTTCCTAGGGCAGATGTTTCTCTGAAGTACTTCCTCCCTTTCTATAGCGTGTTCCTTTATGTTAATTTTGAGTACAATCTGAGCACATAGGATTTAGAAGATTCTTCATTCTTTTCTTTATTTTTCTTCCGATGCAGTGGTGTGACATTGTATTGTGTATCTGTAGCACTCTGAGAGAGACAGAGGTTCATTCATCAAGTTGTTTAATTGTGGGTCAGTCTTAAAGCTAAGCTACAAGGTATGTATTCGTCAAATCCAGCAAACCCCCAAACTCTAATTAGCTTTCTCTTGAACCTCACTGTACTTTCTGCTTCCATTTTCATTGTGTGAAATTTCAAGCTGTTAATAGGATAAAATTGCTTCTACCTTTATTTGTGAGAGATGTCATTTCAAAATTTAAAATCTGAAAAATGTCGAAAGGGGAATTTCATTAGATACACTCCATTCATTAGTAGAAAGGTTATTGAGATCCCCTGTATAGTATAGTACATGTAGAATATAAGGGTCATTTTTTTTGTTTGTTTCTTGCTTGTTTTATTCTTTTTCATTCTCATCTCCTAACCAATCTATATTTATAAATGTATAATCAAGTATATTTGATACACACAGAAGTTCACCAGCATACTAAGAAAATTGTACAATTAAACACTTTGAAATTTTAGTCTCTGATAAACTGTACTTTGGTTCATGTATTATTTAGTATGATTGTAATGAATCACAACAAAATTGATGATTTTACTAATTAACTTTCTGGTAATCTTTAAATTTTTAGATTTTAAAACATGATATAGGTATTGGTTTTACGGTTATCAAATATCCAGTTGTATGGGAAACATTAGTAAAAACACTATTGCAGATTTTGGGCATTTTTATTAGCTATACCTCAATAGTGGAAATGAAGTTATTATTTAATAATTAATATTGGTTATAAATAGTTATTTTTACTATTCTACCTATGTAACAGAGAGCATATAGAACTCAGTGATATACTTACTATTTTACTTTTGATATTATGAGTTAAATGTAGTTGTAGGAAATGCTTTCATAAGTGTTGCAGGTAGAATCACTAGGATTTGGAAGGTGATTTTACAGTTTAAAAGAAAAAATTAATTTGGTTTTGTTGTTTTAACTTTTTTTTTCAAAAGTCTCTTTTTAACTAGTGAGCCCAAAATGTCACGTCTGTAATCCCAAAAAGAGCTTTACCGGGTGCATGTACTGGCGGATCACATAGTTCAATGAGCTGTATTATCTGCCTCAGCGTAATCTCTTCTCACGCCAGTACTGTTGCTGTAATCATGACCCTTGGAATGGATGGATAAATAAAGAGTTTCTTTATCAGAAAGGTATACCTTCTCATTTGCTGTTCTCACAAGACTCTTAATGGTAAAACTATGGTAAAATGAGAAATTTCTTTTCTCCCTGTATTTAAAACAATAAACTGTAACCACGATTTCAAGATTCCATTCCAGCGCCTCATTAAATTGGCTCCCATGTTATGGAAATCCCCTTGTGAAGGATATGTTTACAAAGGAAACTTGTTTCATTAAACTCTCAGTCAGGCCCTCTCTCCTTGAGCTTTGCTATTTATTGCCTTTTGACTCTAGAAGGGCCACAGAGATGGCCCCTGAGATTATCTAATAAGCAAGCCATCCACTTCCCCTATATATAATAATTAATAACAATACATAATCAATCCAGTAATTTCCTCTATAGTGAAGGGTCCCATGTGCAGGTCCTACTTTGGGTTGGCATGTGGAATAGATTAGACATTTTATAATACTGAAGCATTGTTCACAAGAAGCTAAATTATTTACATAGTAAGAGCTGTTGTTTTTCTTTCCAAAGACTGAGACAGGCTAGATAAAGCATTGTTCTTCTATACCCTGAACCATAAAATTAAAAGAGATAATTGGATTTTCCAGGGTTTACCAAGACTTGATTCAATATTACTAAAATAGAATCATAGTTTCTCACAACTTGGGTTGTTTAATGTCATTCTGTAAGTTCCAAATTTTTCTTTAAAAATTCTTTTTCAAATTCTCACATATCAAATTTAAAACTCCAGCCATTTGGGTTCAACTAATTCTGTGGGAGGAATAACAAAATATTTAACCCCTGTTCAGCCATATCTTTTTTGGTCAATGCAATTTTAGTTTTCTTGGTTCATTCCTTTTTGAATTTTTCTAGATAATTATCCTTCATACTAAATATGACAGAAAAATATTAGCTAAATATATTTTTCCAGATCAGACTTTTGGTAAAGGGTATAGCTGAAAGGCCAATATTAGATAGATAGACAGACAGATAGAGTTTGTACCTCCCTTAGTCTGTACCTTCACTAAGATAGGCTATATTCCATTTTTAGTAAAAAATGAAATTCAAGACATTAGGAACAATTCATTAAGTGTTTGATAGGTTTCATTGTAGTTTATACATAATTCTTTTAAAAATATTAAATATGAAGTAACTCACACAAAATAGAAGTTTTAGGAAAGTATCTAACCTGATTTTTCTGTTCAATATATCAGCAATTTTATGGCTATTTCTCATATTAGAACCATAATTTTCTCCTTTTTATTCTTTGTCTCAGCTCTATTGCCTTGCCCCAATTTTTCACTCTTCTTTTGAGAAATACAGCTTCTTACAGAAGCTAAAAAAATCATGTAGTAACCAAGTAACACTGACAACGACTAAGTGAATTTTATCTCATTTACTTTCTAAAAGAAGTGTTGTGGAATTGTCTTATAAGCATAACTTAGGTAGAATTTGTAAAGGGAAGTAGGTCTTCAATTTTTCTCCGACCTCAATTTGAGTTGAAAGTGTAACTCTTTCTTCTTTCCACTGGTGGGAAAGGTAGTGTAAAGTTCTATTCATTGTTGAATCCATGAATTGTGTATTGGGAACCACAACACTTTCTTTTTTCCCTTCTTTTAAAAAATCTTACCATATTTACCAACAGAAAATTATAACCAAAAATGGAAGTATATTTTAAAGTAATTTCCTTAATGAAATGTTATTCTTTTCTCATTTTAGAGTCCTGAGTTGAGAAACAACTTACAATTAGTGTGTGTATTTCATATAATAACACTTCCTTTTTCTATACTCTCATAAAATGCTAAAGTAATGGTACTTTAGAAGTGGAGAAATATAGTGTTTATTTATATATCCTGAGTACTCATCATATTTTTTACAGTCTGATGTATGATTTTATTTTCATTTACAGATTAAAAATGTTGGAGTTCAAAGATCCCAGTAACTTGCTTATTATCATAATGGAGAGAGTGAAGATTCAAACTCAAATTTGCTCTATTCCAGAACCCAAGTTCATAATGGCAATAATCCACTAGTTTAGAAAGGCTATATGGGTATCCTAGTGAGTGAGCATCAGAAAGGTGAAGAATTGGAAGGGATAGTAAAGATCATGTCATTTGAATATGAAGAGACTGGGTGCTATAAAGGCAATGTCCTAAATGTCATATGCTATGACAAGGTCAAATATCTTCCCAATCAAGTGATCATTGAAGAGAATCCCAAGCTGATTATTTTAATTTTATTTGAAATCCTTTTGGCATTCTTTCTTACACTGTATAGCAAATTTTTACAGTTTTTATCTATTTATTCTCTTCCTACTGTTCTATTCTTAGGCTACTCCATTTAAAAATGAGCCTCTTTTTTTTCGTAGAAGACATTCCTAATTCTCAAAGAATTGATTTTTTTAAAAAAAAATCCTCACATGCTCATGGGTCCTAGAGAGAGGGGAAGGGAGAGAGAGAAAGAGAGAGAAAAGAGAGTGAGAGAGACATTGAGGTGAGAGAGAAACATTGATTGGTTGCCTCTTGCATGTGCCAAACCCTCAATTAGGCAGGTGTTCTGATTGGGAATTGAACCCACAACCATTTGGTCTACAGGATGACATGCCAACCAACTGAGCCACACAGGCCAGGGCAGAGAATTAATTTTAAGCATGGCTATTTTGAACATTTTGAGCCTGGCCTGTAACTCTCAATGATTAGGCTCCTACTCATTACTTATCTTTCTTTCTAGCAATTGCTGCACTGCTCTGAGCAGTGCTGCCACTGTTTTGTCAGCTCTCACGGATGTTCCACTCTCAGTTCTAACTACCGTCTTTCTCCTAGCACCTGTGTCTGCTACTCTGTCTGTACCTGTATCTGCTATTCTCAACCACAAATGCATATTCTTCTCTCCCCACAAACCTTGCTTTACTTTATGTTTAAATGTAATAAAATATAAAATAAATAATTCTACTTTTATAAATAAATTTTAGGGGGCATCTCTATGTTGAAATTTAGTCTGGATGTAAATATATTCAAAATATCCCATGCTTTTACCAGCTCCATGATCTTTCAAAGAAAAAAAAAAAATCTAAGTCATTTTTAACTCCTACCAAAATAATGTGTCCTGGAATCAATTTCTTATTGGTCTCTAGGGAAATTATAATACATTACTGATATTGCTTTGTTTTTCTCTCTTCCTTTAGACATGCATAAAGAAATTTGACCAAAAATATAATTTTTAACATCTCTGTTAAGCAAAATCATTTCTTAATGAATTCTCCTTATTCTTTGTTAGCCATATCTACTCTCTCTGGCCTGAGTGGCATCTGATTGAAAGAGTTTAAGTGATACTAGGGTACAATCAAATACCTTAATTCAGGGGTCCTCAACCTTCTTCCTCCCCATCTGTGGATGCCACTCCCATCACCGCTAGAGCTCTGCCTTCTGTCTCCCCCTCCTACCCTAGTCTGTGGAAGAAGTGTCTTCCATGAAACCTGTCCCTGGTGCCAAAAACATTGGGGACCACTGGTTCGACTGAGCAAACAGGAGCCTAGCAGAACTGAAGGACATGCTTCAGTTTCAACTGCAGTCTCACTTCTGTCCCAGTTCACAAACCTTCAAGCCTGCATTAGATAGACTTTGCCGTCCTTTCTCCTTCACTTAACATCTGACGTGCACGACCAAAGCACTCACAGCTGGTACTGATCAGACCAGGCCAACACACTCAAAAACTTACATCAGGGAAGTGAGGCCGGGGGTCAGTCATCCTTGGCAAAACTTGCTAAACATTTTTGTAAAATTACTTGCAGATTCATCAAGTTACCAGTAATTTTTCTGCATGAATGGGATCCAAAATGCATTTGTGCGCCTGTGGATGTGCTTTTTAAACTCAAGCAAAAAGTAAATAATTGCCCAATTTGCATTACTGAAAATATGGGACCTGAGGGGTGGGTGTGGAAGGGGCAAATTAAGTGGAAGGAAAAAATGAGCATTCCCAAAGGGCAGCTGTTCTAGAAGTTACCAGGACAACTTTTAAAAAGAAATGTTGAGAGTTAGAATTCCATTTGAGAAGAAAAGAAAAAACAAAAACCAAAAACCAGGGCTATGATCCAGAATAAAAAGGAAATAGAAATGCTTTAATTTTGCCCCTAAAGCAATGGAAATTTATTGTGTGTATTTGGACATAGAGTTTATATTTTTTTACTACCCTGGTGGGTAAGCTGAAAAAATCCATTTCATCCATTTTATGACATTATGGCCCTTTTGGATTGTGATTCAGGCCATTGGCAAGCAACGTGAGTTTCTTTGGGCAAAAGGTTAGTCCAAAGTTAAGGCATCATTCTCACTTATTTGGCTTGCCAAAGGGACTCTTCAACCACATGCACCTTCAAACAACGGGAAGGCAGCCATTCGTAGGGAACTTAAACTTGTGATAGCCATGTCAGATACTTCATGTTACAGAGTAAATAAATCTTCTTTGCTTACCCAGGAAATAAGCAAAAAAAAAAAAAAAAAAAAAAAAAAAATAGAGAGAGAGAGAGAGAATGCCTGAAAATTAATTCAGGCTGGATTTTGTTCATATTGTTTCAACAGGTTTCTTATGACTCTCCTCTAGAAATGCATTATTTTTTTTCTGTGAGTTGCTCCCCTTGAACCAATTGTTGCTTACGTCACCCTTAAATTATTGTAATTTATTACTATTTGAATCCATTTCTCATTGAAAGAAGGAATCATGTCTTTTTTGTATTCCCAGTATATGGCAAATAGTGGCTGCTCAATAAGAATATATTGACTAGATAAAGCAATCTTGGATGTAGTTCCTTGCCTTTCATGACTTCAAATACTTCTTTCCAGCCCCTTCTTGACTGCAAGGTTTCTTTTGAGAAATCAGCTGATAGTCTTATGGGCACTCCTTTGTAAGTAACTCCTTCCTTTCCTCTTGCTGCTTTTAAGATTCTCTTTTTATCTTTAATCTTGGATAACTTAATGATGATGTGCCTTGGTGTGTTCCTCTTTGGAAAGGCAGATAAAGTGCTTACCAGATAAGGTCAAGTTAAAGGAGTTCATCATCACCAAGTCCTGATTATATGAAATATTAAAGGGACTTATCTAAGAAATTGAAGAAGATCAAAAACTATGAATAATAAAATGACAACAAACTCAAAACTATCAACAAATGAACCTAAAAAAAAAAAACAATGAAAACAAAAACTAAGCAGACAACTACAACAGGAACAGAATCAGAGAAATGGACATCAGGTGGAGGGTTTTCAGCAGGGAAGGCGAAGGCAGGAATAGTGGATAAAGGTACAGGGAAGAAGCAGCATAATTGGTAGGAAAAAATAGATGGGGAGAAGACAAAAATGGTATAGGAAACAGAGAATTCAAAGAACTTATATGTACAACCCATAGACATGAACTAAGGGGGGGAAATGATGAAGGGTTGGGGATGCAGGATGGAGGGGGGATAAAGGAGGAAAATTGGTAAAACTATAATAGCATAATCAATAAAATATACTTAAAAAGAAAATATATTGACTAAATCATTCATTTGCAACAATCAAAATTATAAAAAGCATGCCCTGCAAAGTATATTAGTTGAGATTAAGGTAATTATTCTTTATTTAGAATTTTTCCTCTTAAACCATACAAATCCCATGAGTTTAAAAAATTGTCTGGAAGAATTCAGTGGATTGGCTTTCTGTGAGAGACAGCCAACATTTTTTCTCTTGATCCATAATTGGAATAAAGTGAGGACAGCCACTTAGATGTTCCTTCAAGAGTTCCTAAATTAATCCAGACTTACAAAAGAAGGGGGAGGAAGAGACAGGGAGGGAGATGAAGAAGACAGAAGTAGAAAGAAAGGCAGAAAGAGAGGGAGAGGGAAATATTGGTTAAGAAATTTTCTGTTGTATTTGTCTTAAGATATTAGCACATTTTATGTAACTGTAATTTTGGATCCAAATTTCATCTTTATCACATATGTCTTTTTTTAAACTAACTCCAAGAACCGTGCCATGAACTATTTCTAGTTTAGCATCATGCCTGGGTCAAGTTCAAGAGCCTAACTACTTCTAGTCCTCACACTAAAGCCTCACCCTTGTATGCCAGGAAGAATAGTCTTTGCCATTTACCATCTGGATCTAATGTACTCTTTTTATTTATTTTTTATATTTTAAAATTATTTTACAAAAAGTTCAAAAGAGTAAAAATAGAGGCATAGTGAAAATCATTAAGAATTTTAATAAGAATTTTAACATAGTAAACATATTTTTATTTCATATTTTCCTAATTTTGATGTTCTATATGCCCAGAAGGGCAGCATCCCAGGTTAATATATTTCTATATTTCAAATATATATCCAACAGGTTTTAGCTTATCATTAATTCTTGTCCATATTGCATAATTATCATAAAATACAATATTTAAAAACAAATTTTGAAACTTTCAGATGACATACCTTTGGTTGTACCTTCTTTGCTCTGTAATTACAACCTATTTTCAGTTTTACATTTATAAACACCATTCAAAATGCTCAATTTTTTTTTGTTTCTATCAATCACATTGCTTTCCAATCACCTTTTTAATATACACCTCCCCTCAACAGTTATCTGCTTACAAACTCCCTCAAGTACAGTTTGGTGCCCAGACATCATAGCAGGTGGGAGGATATTGTCAGGTATCATTTCAACAAAACAGGATGGTCCACTTTTCATCTCAAATATCGCATGGTAATGTGCTTTCTGTTGAATGACTAACTGTACGAGGAAACTACTTCTTTTTCCTCCTTAGAAATATGTTGTTCACTTACTGGTTTGTAAATTTGAGATAATTCATCTAGGATATTGTCATCTGAATATTTATTATCTTAAATTTTGCCTATGTGATAACTTTTACTATCATTATTATAATACAGAGTGCTTCTATCTGTTTTTACATTTGATTTCTGTATTACCTTGCAGTTGTGAAATTATCTCCCTCTTTAGTTTTCTTTTGTTTGCCATTATAAGCAGAATATGAGAAATTCTGAATTCACAAATTGTGTTCAGTAAAAACTAAAAGTGGACTACAAAATGATATCTCTAGCTTTCTTTCATACCTTCTCAAAAGATGATGCAATATTTTGAACTATGTAATAAAAAAAACTGAAGGATGACATAATAGTGATCACTTATTTCAATATTTTACTGTGCTTCTGGGTGACTTAATTATTCCTCTCTTTTCTTATTATTTAATTTTTAAGTATACTTGAGAATAATTGGTAATTAATAAGAAAATAATTCCTAGTGTGAATATATAGCAAAATATTTCAAGATATAGGGAAAAATGAAATTAACAAAAACTTGCACTATATTTTATAAAAGTTTTCAATGGATTCAAGTGATACAAAATGGAGTGAGTTTTATTCTAGTTTAATGAAAATATCTGAATCTTTCTCTTTATTCTTTGGAAGATCCCTAAAAGTAATAAAAATCATGGTTTCAATACTTACACATACAACTATTCTAAAAATAAATTCAGAAACTAAAACTGGGTTAGATAAATCTGATTGGTATATTGAGTTAATCCAATATATAACAAATACTTTCTAACAGCAAAAATTAGTGTATATTTTTGTGTTGAAATATACCATTCACTCTTCTACATTCTGTACAATATTGAAGTTATACTCTGGTATTCCAGTTTCATTTTTTTTATTTCATCTTTCCTTATAAACCTAATTCAGCATCAGTCTTGCTCTGGATCAGTCCTAAGGACTTTGATCTAGTTCACTGCCCCGGAGGTGGAAGAGTGTGAAAATCTTGATTTGGTAAACAACTTCAGCTTTTGATCTGAAAATAAATAGCTTCCATGGAAATAGGACCAAAATATATTTTGTTTTCCTGGCTCTGTTTGTCTCTTTTTCACACAGAAACTCCAACTGCATACCAATCACCATCCCTTCATATTATATCTGGGAGCTCCTAATGGGTACCTCATATGCGTTCAGGAAAATATTCATTTTCTTGCAGGCACAATGCTTTTTGGTATTCCTCTATTAGGAATAGTGATGTTTCTGCCAACGGTTACTGATCTAAGTACAAAGTCTCTCTTGTTCATAAATCAATCCTATTATTTCTTTATTGGTTGATTCGATACAGCTTCATGGTATCAGCACTATAAAGGAATGATGAATGCCAATTTTTTCTTTTTATATAAAAATCTATTGGAGGGATCCTAAAGAAGTGTTGTCGGGGCCCAAATGTGTCATAGAGTTCAGGGAAGTAACTTGTCCATGCTTTTCCTACAATTCTCCCTCACTGTCCTGTTCCCATAGAAATGATAGAACTGGGCAAGGCTATCTTTGAGGCCAGGCCACCTGCAAACACCATGTTTCTCTGAAGGTGACTACAAGAATCTAGCTCCTGCTTCTGCATGTTGGTTCATTACATCCCAGTAGGTTTTCTGCAGTAGCCTTGCAAATAAACTTACCGAGGTCATCAGATATCTCCACATAAATTTCATTACAACATGCTTTACCCCCTTGGAAAATTTGGATGAAGTATAAATCTAATTCATTTGGGCCCATCCAAAATTTGTAAAACATATCCTAAATTTTTTATTTTTTATTTATTTATTTATTTATATTTTATTTCTTTTTATTTTTAGAGAGAGGGAAAGGGAGAGAGAAAGAGAGGGAGAGAAACATCAATGTGTGGTTGCCTCTCACATGGCCCCCCCTGGGGACCTGGCCTGCAACCCAGGCATGTGCCCTGACTGGGAATCGAACCGTGACCCTTTGGTTCACAGCCCGAGCTCAATCCACTGGGCTACGCCAGCCAGGGCCATATCCTAAATTTTTTAAATGTAGTAGTGCTACAAAGTAAAGTACAAGTTCTCTGTAGTAAAACTAAACAAAATTTATTGTTTATTTCTGTCAATAAATGTTATATATCATTACATCAGAGCGTGGAGAACAACAAAATGTGTGAAGAAATGTGGACTGTATGATACCATGCTTGTGATCGTTAATCTGAACGTCAGATACACATAGGAAAAAGAGAAAGAACAGTATTTTATTCTTAAACTTGAAACACATTTGTCTTAAATTTTCATGCTTTGACAATGTTTTGGTAGCCTACTTAAAACATGTTGAATAAAATTAATTATGTGAAATGCTCAGTTTTACCAAATTGACATTACATAGTAAATTCAGTTTTATATCTTCTTTTTTCACTTAAATTTATATTTGAGCATTTTCCTTGTCATTAAACATTATTCGAAAATACAGTTTTAATGGCTTCATAATAGATTATTGTAAAGAAGTAGCACAATATATTTAACTAATCTCCCCTATTGTTAGACATTTAAATTGTATCCAATTTTTCACTATTATAAAAAATGTTATAAACAGTCTTGTATGTAAGCTTTTAATTGCATATCACTGATGGTTATTTCTCTGGGAAGCATTTCTTGGAATAGAATTATTACCTCAAAGTTTATGAATATTTCTAAAGCTTTTGAACACATTGCCAACTTGCCCTCCCAAATGGATATATGCATTTATAATTTGTTAAGTGCCTTTCAAAGGATTGAATCTAAATCCAAAAACTTTTGAAACTCTCTATTTTACCCTGCTCTAGGGCTGAGATATTCAAGAGATTTCTAATCAGATGGTTCACTTAATTATTTACTTAGCTGACTTGTCTTCCCAGGGGAAGCAAAATATGTTTGTGGCCAAGAAATTCTAGTCTTTTAGCATTTCCCCTTTGATTTGACCTAATCAAAGGATTTCATTTAAAAGTGAGAGATTATGCCTCTGGCTGGGTGACTCCATTTATGTGTGTATATTCTCATCCATTTCCAAGTGTCTTATTTTGAGCAAAGTGAAGTTGCCCACTGTCCTCACAACTGTGGAAGGGAAGGACTGTTAATCCTGTGAGTACTAATGCTGAATGAAGGCCAGGCTCAGAAGGCTGTGCACCAGGTGATACTATAAAGTATGTGGCGTGAGCCCTTACTCTTCAAACCCAAGTCTATCTGTTCCTAGAGATTCCATGAAGCCTTCTTGACTATTTTGGATATCTAATTAGTAAATTAACAGAATTTTGTGACATAGACAAAGCTCCAGTTGTAACTGCATCCTAAGCATTTGGCATTAAACCAGATTGGAAGGAGAGGTGTATTACTTCCTCTCTCCATTCAGTCATTCACGTTTCAGCTCTGCTTATTCAGCACTGTCTACGTGACAGCTCTTGTGCGAAAAGTTGTTCTTCAAGATACCTGAACTTGTAATTTAGGAAGCCCAAGTTTATAGTCAAGGGATATCAAATTTCCTACAGCTACTGTGTCAAACAAGTGTAGTGCACTGGCAAAGATGAGCAGGCCCAAATAAATTCCAGAATCTGCTGGTGTCAAATTTGACACTTTATATGCTCCAATGTTTCTAAATTAACACGGTGAATACTCTGAAGAGCCTTTGCTATTGTTACTTGTCAGGCCTCAGATTTTTCCCCATTTATTCTTCTCCCAAGGTATTTTGCCTACAACTATGTTGCTCAGTATGTTTAGGGAAAGGAAATAGCAAAGCGATGTGGTGTATCAGAAAAATAATACCATGAGCAAATGGAGAAAAATGGGGCTGAATCCATAAGGAAACCACACTTCAGGTGGCATTGATTTGTATCCAGGAATGCCTAAAAGGCTCTCTAGTGATTCTAAATACTTAAGAGCAAATTCATTTCCTTCTAGAAGAAACCAAAATTACCCAGTAATTTAATTCTTATTGAACAAGAAAGGCAGTCAGTTACATACACACAAACCTGCAGGTTTTGCTCTGCCTGTTTCCACGTGCTAAAGACTGAAGAACTACAAATATGTTTACAAAACATGCAATGAGGAGGTGAAATTCGGCTACTGTTAGCCTGGCCATGGGCTTCTTAGAATGTTAACAAATCCATCAGGAAGTTAGAGCCAAATTGCCTGTGACATAATATCTTCTCTTAGAGAAGCAGACAAACAGTTAATCATGCAAACTTCATGGTCTCAACCATAGCAATAAAAGTGCAGGCAGCAGAATGAGTTAAAATTGAAAAAAGAGGGGGTCACAAAACTTTTCAGAACACACTTGCATGCCTTCCCGTTACTCTTCCTTTTAGCTGTCTTTATTCCTATTCCTGGCAGAGTTGTTTATTGTCTCCTGAATTGTTTTAGGTATTTTTTAAAAAATTATTATTTATACCATTGTTTTACTTAAAAAGATAACTACTAGCTGATCACTGTCAGAGCCGTTTTGGCAGGAAATTGCCATCTGAAAAAGCTTACTGTAAGATAAGTTTACAAGCTCTAGTTTTGAATAGCCAACACCTTTTCCATATGAAAAGAAGACAGCATCAGAAATACACCTACAGACATAAGGGCGACCTTGGCTGGAAGAGACAGCTCTCATCTTTTATTCAGAATGCACAGCTTTACAGAAAGAGAGAGGCCTTTCTGTTGCCGCTGAAAACTTCTGTGATGTAGGAGATTTTCATCCCAGGTTATATGCAGAGAACAACCTACCTGATTTGTACAAAAGAACACTGCTCTCTAGTGGAATAAGGGGAAAGAAATCCATTACCTCATTCATTTGCTTTGCTTGCCTTCTTGGCTGCCACCTACGAAAGGCGGCTGAGCTTTGTCCTGGACTTATGACATGTTATGATATATGGCTACAATTATTGTGATATTATACTGTGAAGTGGTTTTGCTCTTGTAATCAAGCAAAAATCTTTTTTGCCCCCAAACCTTCTTTTGTAAATTGAAACCAGTAGGTCTCCCCATCCTTTCCTTCTCAGCTGCTGCTTGCACCAAAAAGAAAAAAAAAAAAAAGCCTGCAACTAATAATGATTTAATTTACACAGGAACTTGCAATAATTTAACTCACATCAGGTTAATTTGAAAGTGATTAATGGCAGCATTTATGGGGCTGGAAATTTTTAATAATGCTTTACTTGTGGATTTATGGCACCCGTGTTTCAGACTGCGGGCTGCCTTTTGTGTGTTCCTCATCTCTCTCCTTCATCCCCACGCGGGATGTGCAGCCCTCCCTTTTCCACCCTCCTACGTGGCGCAGGTTGAGGGAAAAGTGATAGATTTTCAATGTGCCGCTTCCTATTTCAGCGGGGGTGGCTACAAAATTAGTACAAATTTGCTCAGATAGGGGATTATTTGCCCTAGAATTGTTGCCCCATTCATCATTTTTGTTTTAAGTTTAGGAAGTGCCATGAAATTCTTCCTTATTAATATATATTTCATTGCTTTCCTACACAATCCAAAATAACTATTGGATATTCCAAATAGTTTTATTTTTAGATTATTATTTTTTTATTAAGGAAAATATTGTATTTTATTGTTTATTTAATTTATTGCGACTATGTTGGTTAATAAAATCATATAGATTTCAGGTGTACAATTTTAACAATATTTGCAGGGATGGTAGCTCCTCAGGTATCCTGGATCACCATGCTAATACATTCTGAGCTGGCCAGTATGAAATAGACTTTCTGGATTTGCCCTAGTGGTGTCTTACCATTAGGCTGGCTCACATGTGGTTGGGAGTAACAATACTTTCCAAACAGATACAAACATTTTGAGGCACTAAACTTGCAGTCAATCGCCTTCCAAAGATTTATCATAGACATACCCATTCCCAAGGCCTGGAAAGTAACTTGAAGTTGGTTCTTCTCTTCAATCCCCCCAAGGACTCTTGGGGGAAGGGAGAGTCCTGCTTGGCTTACAATCTTCATGTGCAAGTGCACACACATATATGACACCACGTAAGGATGTATAATTGCCCCCTACCACCACCGCTCTTAAATTCTATCCTTTTCTTGACCTGAATTGCAGAGAATTTCAATATAAAACCATAAATAACAATTAGAGGAAGCAACTTTTTTTTTTTTCAGAGATGTTTGGGAACAAAGGTGAGCTGGAGGCCCCCACACCCTGTACTCCTAGTCACTGGTATCCACTGAGCTTATCCCAAAGCTAGCTCAGGTTCTGTGGACTCCTGTATATGGTTGTGAGAAGAAGTCAACAGTAAAAAGAAAAAAAGGTATTTTGTGAGAATGAAGAGCATACTTCTCTTTTGGGGGATTGAATATTTACTTTATTTTCACTTCTTACATCTGAGCAAAATGAATAATTTCTAATTAAAACACCCCTCCAAATTGCATTAAATTGAGCTTTTTATAGAAGAGGTAGTACTATGCTACTTGTTTGGAAAGTTACCTCCTCCAAATCAGAGAAGCAAGTCTCAACTTCAAAATTCCCGTCAGTGGGACTTGCTGGTTACCATTTTTACCACGTGTGTGTGAACGATGGGTCACCGTTTTTCGAGAGGTGGAAATTGCCAGTTGAAAGCCGGCCTTGTGTGGGATGGGACGAGCCCTGCAATAACAGACACATTCAAGCTCTGTCTTTGTCGCCTAGAGGTTTCTAGCCTTGCGCCAAGTCACTTCTACTCCACTCCGTTTTTTCATCTCTGAGAATTACCTACATTCGTGGTTCTTATGGGGATCAAATAATCCATGAGAAAGATTTCTGAAAAGACGTGATGCACCACACATATTGAGGAGTTTTACTGCTATCTTGGTTATAAGCCACGTAGCTGAGATGAACTCTGTTTCATAGTGTATGAACTATTTGGTATCTGCAATTGTCTAAACCTTGGTTTCTGCTTCAGGAACATAATAATAACTGCTTTACTCAGGGGGTTGTTATGAAGCCTAGAAACAATATATACTAAACATGAGTCTTAGTGGTTGACAATAAATAGGGGCTCAACAAATAAGAAATGGGGTAAAAGTACACTTGATAATGAAGGTTAGAGACAATGCTTGAAAGTACCTCTCCAGTTCCAGTCATATAGGAGGTACACAGTAAATTCTAAGTGGGATGATACTGATAGTGATGACAATCATAATATTATTGCTACTGATGGTGATGATAATGATAATGTGATGACAGGGATGATGATGATAGTGGAGAAGAAATGCTGTATATGATAGCTGATAATTTTTATCTGGAAGCAGCATGGTAGTATCAAAAGAATCCAATGTATCTGAGTTTAAAAACGGATTTAATTTCTTAGGCATATTTTGACCTTGAGTAAGTTATTAGCTTCTCTGAGCCTAGATGTTCTCATCTGTATAAATTTTGGTCCTGCTTAAAGGAGATGTCATTAAAACCTGTGATCCAACTACTGACATCTACTTTATTCTAGATTTATATTAACACATTTCCCTCCTTTTACCATTAGCTGTATATATATATCCAGAGTAAATTTATTAGTCTTATTTGCTTTTAAGTTTTGGGATCTTACCTTTTACTTTTTGGGGAGCACATTGCTTTCCTTTATATAATGTTTACTCATATTCCACTGGTCAGAGCTAGTCATATGAAACTAGTTATACACAAAGGGAGTAGTGGGAACAAAAACTGCCTCTGAGAAGTCACTTTCTAGCAACAACAACAACCAAACACTCTATAAAAGAAGACTCTATGGTAGAAGCTAGTCATGTTTGCCATAGTCAGCTTCTCTGGCCTTCAGTTATTCCTGCTCTTCCTCCTAAACACAGTACACACACTTCTGTTTCCCCAAGGGAGGCAACCCAGCAGCCGCTCCAGTCCCTCCACCCAGTTCAAAGTCTAGATCTCCAGGAGATACGCAGTCCTTACCATCATGTGTAGGCCTGTCTTAAAGTTCAGAACAAAGCTATCTGCAATTTTCCATAGATTTACCATTAAACAAGAATAGAACATATGCAAGATAGTCACAATGAAATCTTTTTTTTTTCTTTTTAAGGGAGACTTCTGGTCATAGTAATTATGAAGGGCCCCCCTCCCCCCTCCCACCTTGAGGATGAGAAAGTGCCTTTAAATAGCCCAAGATTCTTGGATACACCCCTTCTTCATTGTTCTCCATGACCTCAGGCTTAGAACTACCTGCACTTTTCCTCATCTGTTATCCTCCACAGACATATCTGAGATGGAAATTGGGACAAATGCACAACTTGGGGACTGTACAACGTCTGCAAGCTGTTTCTTACTCATGCAAATGTGGGATGTAGAGTTGTTTCAAAGCCTGGTGAGTCAAAGGGGGTTTTTCAAAAGTGGGACTCATGGTCTTTTGGGCAATATATTTTCTTTCACAATTTAGTAGAACCCCGGTCATTGTCCTTGCAAATAATTCCATATTCCAATAACCCATGACAATGTTGAACATTAATTAAGACTTGTGCTCCTAAAAAACAGTGCCAGTTAAGATATCTGCTTTTGTGTTCTGGGAAACAATCTACTGCAAGGAAGCATTTTTCCCCATTTGACTTGGGTAAGAGTCACAGATGCCCCTCTTGTTTACTTATGACAAGGCTTTACATAGACCTTTCACATTGCCGTTCTCAGCTCTTAATGATTAGCTAACCTATCTCCATTGACCAATCTGAAATAAAGGCCCTTTGACTTGACCAAACTTTAGCAGACTTCTTTCCACCTTCCAGATCCCAACTTTGTCTCACCCATAAGTTTAAGCAAACACTGAAATAGGGAATAACTCTTCTTAACATCCCCCTCTGAGTACAGAAGAAATCATTTTTTACAAACTGATCTACTGGCATGTTTAGAGCATGCCAGTAGATCATTCTAGGCCCACTTCTTTCTAGTCTTGTTTAGTCTTTTCTGTAAAAGAGAAGCTTAATGAACTTGGATCTCCATATCTCCCAAGATTTATGAAGTTTTCTGCCATTGTTTCTTTATTAATCTTTCTGTGTTTTTCTCCCTCTCTTCTTCTTCCGGAGATTCCCTAATATGTAAATTCTTTCACTTGATGATATCTCCTAAATTACCCAAGCTTTCCTCACTCTTTTTTTATTCTCTTTTCTTTGTTCCTTTGACTGTACAATTTCAAACAATTTGCCCTTGAATTTACAGATGCTTTCTGCTGCTTATTGAAGTCTGTTCTTGATTATCTCTATTGTATTTTTTAATAATTTCATTCATTTATTTTCAGCTCCAAAATTTGTTTGATTCACTTTTTATTATTTCTATCTCTGTTAAACTTCTCATTTTTTTCTTGTTTGTTTTTGTTAAGTTATCTTTTTGTTTTTTCTTGTAGTTCACTGAGTTCCTTAAAACAACTACTTTGAATTTCATGTTTGACACATCATGGATCTTCAATTCTTTGAAGTCAGTTACTGAAAAATTATTGTGTCCCTTTGGTGGGTCATGTTTTCTTTATTTTTCTATCTTCCTTGAAATCTTGTATTGCTGTCTTCATATTTAAAGCAATAGTCACCTCCTCCAGTCTTCCTTACTGATAGGCTTTGGAAGAGGATTATCTCCACTTGTTAGGCCTGCTGAAGATTCTGAGGCTCTCTTAGACCTTTTTTAGATACTCCTGCTCCACATTTCTTGTTCCCTCTTGGCTGGGGGGTCGACGTTCTTAAAATTGTATGCCTTCTCTTGATCCTGCAGAGTCAGGGTGAATGGTGACAGATTCTCTTTTGCTTTCCATAAGGTGGGGCTGAATGTTCAAGTTTGTATGCTTTCTCCCAATCCCAAAGAGATGAGCTGGCTCTCTGTGCATGCTCACTAGCTGTCTGCAAAGGTTCACACTCATTGCCCTCCAGGACAGGCACAAGGAGCCAGCCATGGGGTATGTGTGTGGGGGTGGTGTGAGACATGCAGAGCATTGGGTGTGTCCATGAGCCAGTTGACAGGTTCCACAGGTGAAACATCCCCAGGCTTACGGGCAAGCTTTCTGATGGCAACCATAGCTTATCTTTGGTGAGTCCTGTACCCTGGCTGCTGTGCCTCTAGCCTCTTCCTGCCTCTTAGTCATGCAGATTGTCTCAGTATGCTGAATGAGGTGAGAAATAATTGGGTCTCCTTAGCAACATCCTGCACAGCTGGGAAAGGCAGGTGCTAACTTTTACACTATTACTTTCTCCTATGGGAGAAATCAGGAGCCAAGACATCTCTCTTGGCACTGAGCTGTGCTGCCTTGGGGAAGGGGTGACATGAGTATAGCAAAACTGTTCCTTTTATGCTCTTCAATGTATCCAGTCTCAGATATTGATTTTTCTCCAATGGTGTGTTAAAACTTCTCTGCAAGACATTTAGACTCCCACAAAGGTACTCTTGTGTAGGAATAATTATCAAAATCAGTATTTTGGGGTAGAGGAAGAGAGTAGAAAACTCCTATTTCACCATCTTGCTTAATATCACTCTCCAGAAAGCTATTTTCTTAATCTGATCTCACCCATGAGTCACTTTATCCATCTAAGAGGTGCATCTGGACTCTGGTAGTTCCAGAACAAATGGCAGTCTCAAATATGCTAATACCCAGCTCTTTTATGAATCTGAGATTGAACCATCCACCAGGTGTCATATTAAGCTCCTAAATACTTCTACAAAGTGCCCCTAAAATGAAAAATGAAATGGCAGAAAAGGATTCACAGTGATGCCATAGCATGAATTATCTTGTAACCTACAGTAGGGAGATTGAGAAAAATTCTTCAGACACACACACACACACACACACATGCACATATATGCTATAAATGAATATATGTGTGTATGCATGATACAAGTGTATGCATATGTATATATGTATGTATATACACGTACACACAAAAACAAGGAGAAATAGTAATAGCCCAGTTACTTAAAAAAAGCATTGAACTGCTTAAAGTAAAAAGTAATTTAAATGAAAATAAAAATCTTAGGAATCTTATAATAAAACAGGAGGGGATAAAAATACAAATACCTAAAATCATGGATTAAGAAAATGTATTTAGTCCTGAGCTCTCTGAAAAACAAAAGCAAAAGGGCAATAGTTTATAATAAGAGAATTACATGTTACAGGAAGTAAAAGCAAATTGGGATTTGTAACTATAATTCCTTTAGGAAAAAAGGGAAACTCTGATAGGATTTTTGTTCTACAGAGCATGTCAATAGGTTGGGACATTCGCATTAGGGAATATGAGATATGGAAAGTTATGTTTCTTCCCACAACAGAGAATAATATGGAGCTCATGAAGCAACCTGGGGGGATGGGTGAGATGGTAAGATGACAAAAAACTGTCAACGTGATTACCACCATCTCTATAACCTCCAACATTTTGAGTAAAAGTTAAACTCAGGAAAAAATTGTTTTTTGAAGGAACCAGTGAAAGTGTGGTGTTATTGTTTGTGATTATGCAGAGTGCAAGAAAATGATAACCTGGTAGCAATTAAAAAAACATTATGGGTTTTAAGGTAAAAAAAGAAAAAATTGAAAGCCAAAAGGGAGAAGAATGTTTCTATAAACAGTGGACATAGCCATAAACTGAGGGTAGAAGTTGACACATAAACCATTCTGAAACTCATTGGTCATCTCCATCATCGTATCTCACGAGATTCTGCCTCTGAAAGGCAATAACAGTGCATACTATTTGAATCATAGAAGTTAATGATTATGAGGTCTACAGTTTCTGTAGTTCCAAGTTAGCATTATTACTCCATTTTTAATATTAACATTTTTTAAATGAATTTTGCATTTTCTTCAATTTTCTTTAGACAGATATATTTCAATTCCACATAACTTAGTAAGGAAATTATGTTGGAATAATATAGGAATGAAAGGTGCCCCTTCATTTTCTTTATATTTTTCTTTCCCTATGGGAAAAACAAAGTATAAAAAATAGTAAAATGAAACCACTAAAAAGTATAATGCAATATTTTTATATTACTATTATTGGGGGACAGGCCCCAAATCCACCATATAGAGTTCTATCATTCAAAAAATGCTGAGACTTCAGGATGCATGTAGAAAATTTCCTTAATTCTCCTAAGGAATTTTACTTCTAATGCCCAGATCAGTTGCCAGATTTTTCAGGCAGCTGAAGGATGGGCAGAGAGATTTACTTCAGGTATGGACAGCATGTATTTCAAACTTTCTAATCTCTTCTAATCTAAAACACTCCCGCACTTTGTTTCACAAACCAACAAAACATACAAAATATCCCCCCATTTCATGCTACCAAACCATCATACAGAGTTCTGGACTGTCTTTTAATCCCAAAATTGACACACACACACATCCATGAACACATTGCCACATGGCCGTTATGTACCTCTGAAAATGTGGTCATTATATTGTCAGTATTTGGAGCCTACAAAAAGTTGCACTGTGTTCGCCCTCATAGTAGTTCAGAAATGACATGAGAGTGCTGTTTGAGTACTGAAATAGCAAAACAAACACAGGTCAGATGAGACCCCATCAAGTACCCACAGCAACTTTATGTAACCGCCCAGCTGCGTGGGTGACTACCGGCAGGAGTCCCAGGCAGTCTGGTGCGAGTTCGGGACCCACCCCTTCCGGTGTGTGTACTTGGGTAACTTACTTTACTTGTGGCTGTTTTTAAACTCTAAAATGGAGATGAAAATAATAGTGTCTGTATCATGTGGTTGTTTTGAGGCTACATTAGTTAATATATGAAAAATGCTTTCAGGAGTACCAGGCACAAAGTAAGTGCTAAAATGTCCTTTCTCCTCATTTATTATCATCTTCCTCCTCCTCCTCATCATTATTCATGGTCAGGAAGGCCAGCTTATAACGAGAGTGAATGTAGCAATACATATAAAGAAATAATATGCGTGGGTTTGGGGAGTGAAAGTGGTCTGTTAAAGTAAGTAGGTCCCCAGGAGAAGGATCTATTCTAATTTTTGGAATAAATCTGAGAAGTGTACAAAGAAGGCCACACTATGACAAATTTATTAATCTATTGCTATGACATGAAGTATTTTAGAAAAGAACCTGTAGACAGTCCCTGTGGTCCCACCCCCACAAAAATCTATTGCATATTCTTTTTACACATAAGAATGTCTTTCTGCATAGGCAACGAAGAAAAACAGTTTATCCTGCTAATTATTATTCTTGTTTTGCTTTTTACAAATGAAAACCAATTTATTTTTAGACAATAAAAAATACATGAATTTCTTTTTCTTATAATGAAACAATGTAGTGTGGAGGGGTTTAAAGAAACAAAAATCCTTACAGTTGCATTTATGAGTGCTGCCCTTTTAAAAAACTAATTTACCTCTCTCCCACTTACCAGTGGTACCAGACCTTTGTTACTGGTCTTAGTAATGCCAGTCTGGTTCAATTTATTCTAGGTCTTAGTGCAGAGGTGCTAAATACCTTATTATTACCTTATTATTTTACTGAAAAAATTTAACATAGTGAGTGGGTAGAAATGTCAGATCTTAATGGGAACCTACTCTTCTGATTCTACCTGATAGGTTTTGAACAAGTTATTTAGCCCCTTTGATTCTCAGCTTCCTCATCTGTAAAATGGGATTATATAATTTATAAAATCAAAAGAAAATACATAAAATACTATACGTAAAATTGTTGACACATACCAATTCTAAATAAATATGAGCTCTGTTTTGCCTCTCTGAAAACCAAATACCTTCATAAATTGTCCTAGTGAGTCAGGTTAAATACATTTCTCTCCAGTCAACTGGTTCTAAGTCTTTTCAGCTTTTACTTTTTAATTCTGAATTGATCTTTAAACAACAACAACAAAAAAGTAAGGCCAGTTAAGGAAACCAAAGCAATATTTATAGAAGTGTTATCTTATTCACCGTATGGCATTTAAAATCACAAAGTCAGTCCTGTGAGGCTGGAATTATCATCCCATGAAACAGAAGATAAGATCAAGGCTTAAAGTAACTCATATGGCATATTTAAAAATTGATGGAGCAGGGTTTTAAATTCTTATCTGACCCCAAGTTCATGATTTTGGTAGGCTTCCTCCATAAGTTCTTAACCATCTTTTGAAAGTAAATGACATTCTCATTCTCCCTCTCTTTCTCTAACTTATATCAAGTGATGCAGTGTTTTCCAAGTGTTACACATTGCTCTAACTTTCTGTGATATAGCAATAAACCAAAGTGGCAAAGGCCTTGTTGAAATGAGGCGTACAAGTGTTGGGGGAGAAGATCAGACAATAATTAAATCTATAATGTTTCTAAGGCTATTAATTTTTATGAAAATAAGTAAAGCACAGTAAAAATTAAAGATTGATGGTGAAGGGTATGCTTGATCCTATAAAGTGGCCAGGAAAAGCATCCCTAATTTGGTGCCTTTCTAGCAGAGACAAAAGGGAAATGAGCAACAATATCTAGCAGAATTTTCCATGTAGAGCATGTGCAAAGGCCCTGCAGCAGAAGTATGGCTATGATGTTTAAGGAACTGAAATGAAGCTAGTGTCATTTAATCAGACTACCAAGAATGAATTTTTCTTCAGGTCATTGGAGAATTTGATGAGAGGAATTGTATGATCTAGCTTGAGTTTTAATGGTTTTATGTTAGCTGATAAGAAGAGAATACATTATGAAAGGAACAAGAACAAAAGCATAGAGAATAGTAAATTATTTCAACACTCTAGGTGAAATTATTTTCTTCAATTCACCTCCAGATAATTTTTCTCTCTTCTTTTACTCCTTAATTCAATCAATATTTATACTTCTTGTAAGTTCTTCTGATATTTCCATCATCTAAATGAAATTAATGGAGTGTAACATTGATGTAAACTTTTATATCTGAGCCAATGCAATGTTAACTGCTCCAAACACATTCATTTCCTTGCTGACGCAGAGGTAGATCCACACATACACAAAAAGAACATCATGGAAATAGCAGCACAAATTAATGGAAAGAGGATTGACACATCAGTCAATAATTCTAGGACAATTGCTTATACATGTGAAGGGAAAAAAAGATCCCTGCCTCACATCATTCACAAAAACAAATACCGAGTAATTTAAAGAATATTAAAAAAAACAATATTCAACATTTCCTAGAAAACTATAGGAGAATATGCTTAAGATTGCAGGGTAGAGAAAAGCTTACTTAAATAAGATGCCAAAAATTATAAATCATGAATTTAAAAAATAGCATCCATTTTTGCTTCTCTTCCTATCAGACTTCATTATTTCAAACCTTATCTCCCAAGTTAGCAAAGAGAGGCACTTGTCCTCAAGTTGGAACTTGGTAGTTTTATTCATTGTGCAGAGAAATTATAACAATGCAATGTCTAGTTTTGGGGCTTTTTGCTCATTATTGATATATACAACAGTTCAGAATGCCTGTTATTAAGGAGAAGAAAATTTTTCCCAATGGCCTGGCAATCAGAAGTACAGATTCTATGCCTAATATTTAACATAAAATTAAATACTTTCTAGTTTACCTATCAAATTTGAATGATAATATAGTTTATACCTACTTATGTAAATTAGAATAAAGTAAGGTTATATAAGTTTAAATACTTTTGGATCTTTCAAGCATAATAAAAAAAATATCAACTATTCACATTGTCAGATATAGATTAGCAAAGCAGAGATATAAGGATGCATTAAAAACCTGCAATCTGACTTCTGGTCAAGATGAAGATATAGGTAAACACCCTTAAGCTCCTTGCAAACTACAGAAAAGATTATGAGACCACAAAACAAATATCACCCAGAACCATCAGAATATCAAGCTGTATAAAAGTCCAACAACCAAGGATTCAAAGAAGCCACATTCATCCAGATGGGTAGGAGGAGAGAAGATGGAGAGATAGGAGGAGAGGCACAGAGAAGCAGTGTGGTTCAGAGAGTCAGTAGAGTGGGCAATCCCATATTCGTGTGTGGTGTATAAAAATTGGGAGGGATACCTCAGGTGGGAGGGATACCTCAGGTGGGAGGGATACCTTGGGATCAAGGGATTCCAGCCCTACACCAGATGAACAGCCCAGGGTTCCAACGAAAGGAAGATAAATCCTCATAACTTCTGGCTATAAAGGCCAGTGGGGGTTAGGGCAGCAGAAGAAACTGCTCAATTTTCAGGAGACTCCTCTTAAAGGGCCCGTATGGATATATGGACACAGACTCACCCACTCTGACAATCAGCACTATGGCAACAGCTGGCAGGGCACCAGTGGCATATAGGGAAAAAATGAAGTGACTAGAGACAGGGCAAGTGCCCACAGGCAGCTTTCTTCCAGGAAAATCTCTAGAAGCCAGGCAGTGACATTGTCCCTACTCCAAGCCCTCCCCGCACAGAGAGCCACAAAATGGTGAAACAGGTTGCCCCATTCTGGTGATTGCCTAAGGCTCCACCCCACACAATTTACTGATGCCTTTCTACAATAGGCTATGTTACTAAGACAGGAAGTCAAAGTAGCTCTACCTAATACATATAAACAACCACAGGGAGGCTGACAAATTGAGGAGACAAAGAAATATAGCCTAAAGGAAAGAATAGGACAAAACCCCAGAAAAATAAAGAAAGAAAATGGAGGTAACCACCTACCAGATGCAGAGTTCAAAAAACACTGGTGAAGCACAGGAAGTCCCAAACAAATGGGACCCAAACAGGACCATATCAAGACACATTATAATTAAAGTGCCAAAGGTTAAAGATAAAGAGAGAATCTTAACAACAGCAAGAAAAAAAACAGAGAGTTACCTAAAAAGGAGTTACCAGAAGACTGTCGGTTGATTTCTGAAAAGAAACTCTGCAGTTTAGAAGGGACTGGCAAGAAGTTTCAAAGTGATGAAAAACAAGGACCTACAACATAGATTACACTATCCAGCAAAGCTATCATTTAGGGTCGAAGGGCAGATAAAGAGCTAAAGGAGTTCACCATCACCAAGAAATTATTACATGAAATGTTAAAAGGACTTACTTAAGAGAAAGATGAAAACCAAAACTATGAACAGTAAAATGGCAACAAATTCACAACCATCAGTCTCTAAATCTAAAAAACAAAGTAAACAACTAGAACAGGAACAGAATCACAGATATGGAGGGTTAACAGCTGGGAGAAGGAAGGGAGAGAATGGAGGGCAAGTTGCAGAGATTAAGCAACATAAATGGGTAGGTACAAAATTTAAATACAAAGAGAGAATCTTAAAGCCAGCAAGGGAGAAACAGCTAATAACATACAAGGGAGCTCTGATATGTCTATTAACTGATTTCTCAACAGAAACACTACAAGCCGTAAGGGAGTGGCACAAAATAATCCAAGTAATGAAAAGCAAGGAACTACAACCAAGACTACTCTATCCAGCAAGTCTCTTATTTAAAATGGAAGGCAAAATGAAGAGCTTCCCAGACAAAAGAAGGCTAAAAGTACATCTCCACCAAGCCAGTATGCAAGAGATGCTAAAGGGATTGCTACAAGAAGGAGAAGAAAGAGAGAGAGAGGAACATGGGTACAAGATAAATGGCAATGAATAAGTACCTATCAGTAATAACCTTAAATATAAAATGAATTAACTGATCCAATCAAAAGATATGAATGGATAAGAAAACATGACCCACATATATGCTGTCTATAAGAGAACCACCTCAGAACAAATGATCTACACAGGCTGAAAGGAAAAGGATGGAAAAAATATTCCAAGCAAATGGACATGAATAAAAAGCTGGAGTAGCAATAGTTATATCAGACAAAATAGACTTCAAAACAAAGGCCATAACAAGAGACAAAGGAGGTCACTGTGCAATACTTAAGGGAGTAGTCCAACAAGAGTATATAAATCTTGTAAACATATATGCACCCAATACAGGTACATTTAAATATATAAAGAAAATATTGGAGGATTTTAAGAAAAGGATAGACATACGGTCATTGTAGGGAATTTTAACACCCTACTGTCAACAATGGATAAATCCTCCAAGCCAAAAATATTGCAGAATTGAATGACACTCTAGATCAAATGGACTTAATTGATATTTATAGGACATTACACCCCAAGAAGCAAAATACATGATCTTCTCAAACACATGAATCATTCTCTAGATAGACCACATGGTGAACACAAAACAACCCTTAACAAAATCAAGAAAATTGAAATCATATCAAGTACATGCTTAGATCACAATGATTTGACACTAGAAACCAATCTCAAGGAAAAATCTCAAAAACACTCAAATACATGGTGACTGAACAGCATATTTTAAAATAACGAATAGGTTAATGAGATCAAGGAAGGAATAACAAAGTACCTGGAAACAAATGAAAAGGAACACACAACAACCCAAAACCTATTGACCACAGTGAAGGCAGTCCTGAGAGAGAAACTCATAGCAATATTGGTCTATCCAAAAAAGATAGAAAAATCTCAAATAAACAACTTAACCCTATACCTACAAGAACACAGAAAGAAGGGAATTATCAAGACCAGAGCAAATTAAGTGACACAGGGACTAAAAAAATAATTCAAAGGATCAATGAATACAAGAGATGGTTATTTAAAAAAATAAACAAAATTGACAAACATTTAATGAGACTCATCAAGAAGAAAAGAGAGAGGACCCAAATAAATAAAATCAGAAATGAAAAATGAGAAGTTACAATTGATAGCACAGAAATACAAACGATTATAAGAAATTACTATGGACAGCTATATGCCAACAAATTGGACAACCTGGGTAAAATGGACAAATTTCTAGAAACACACACACTTCAAAACTGAATCAAGAAGAAGCAGAAAGCTTGAAAAGACCAATAACAACTAGTAAAATTGAAGCAGTAATCAAAAAACTCTCAGCACACAAAAGCCCGGGACCAGATGGCTTTATGAGTAAATTCTACCACACATTTAAAGAACTAAGTCCTGTCCTCAATGTATCAAAAAATCCAAGAGAGAAGACTTCCAAACTCTTTTTATAGGGCAGTATCATCCTAATTCCAAAACCAGGTAAAGACACAACAAAGAAAGAAAATTACAGGCAAATATATCTGATGACCATAGATACTAAAATCCTCAACAAAATATTGGCAATCCAGATTCAGAAATACATTAAGAAGATCATGCATCTTGAGCAAGTGGGGTACATTCCAGGGATGCAAGGATGGTAAAATAACCAACAATCAATAGTTATAATACTCCTGGCTGGTGTGGTTCAGTGGATTGAGCACCGGACTGTGAACCAATGGGTCGCTGGTTTGATTCCCAGTCAGGGGAATGCCTGGGTTGTGGGCCAGGTCCCCGGTGAGGGGGGTGCACAAGAGGCAACCACACATTGATGTTTTTCTCCCTTTCTTCCTCCCTTCCCTTCTGTCTAAAAATAAAAAAAATAAAAAATTAACTGTAATACACCACATAAACAAAATAAAGGACAAAAATCACATTATCATATCAATAGATTTGGAAAAAAGCATTTGATAAAATTCAGCACCCATTTATGATAAAAAACTCAGCAAAGTGAAAGTAGAGAGATCATACCTCAACATAATAAAGGCCATATATGAGAAACCTACAGCTAACATTATGCTCAACAAGCAGAAACTAAAAGCTTTCCCCGTAAGATAGGAACAAAACAAGGGTGTCTACTTTCACCGCTCATATTCAACATAGTACTGGAAGTTCTAGGCACAGCGATCAGACAAAAAATAAATAAATAAAAGGTACCCAAATTAGAAAGGAGGTAATAAAACTCACTATTCACAGATGACATGATACTACACATAGAAAACCGTATAGTTTCCACCAAAAAACTACTGGACCTAATAAGTGAATTTGACAAATGAGTGGGATACAAAATTGATATTCAGAAATTGATGGCATTTTGTAAAAAAACAATGAAGCATTAGAAAGAGAAATTAGGAAAAAGAATCCCATTTACTATAGCAACAAGCAAAACAAAGTACCTAGGAATAAATTAAACCAAGGAGGTAAAAGACCTGTACTCAGAAAACTATTGAACACTGAAGAAAAAAATCAGGGAAGATACAAATAAATGGAAGCATATACCATTTGCTCCCACTGGAAGAATCAATATCATTAAAATTTCCATACTAACCAAAGTAATCTATAGATTCATCACAAATCCTATTAAAATACCAATGCCATATTTCACAGATATAGAATAAATACTTCAAAAATGTATATGGCTTCAAAAAAGACCCCAATAGCCTCAGCAATCTTGAGAAAGAAAAACACAGGAGGAGGAATCACAATACTTGATACCAAAGTACACTTCAAGGCCTCTGTAATCAACACAGTCTGGTACTGACAAAAGAACAAACACATAGATCAATGGAAAACAATAGAGAGCCCAGAAATAAACTCATGTGTCTATGGTCCATTAATATTTGACAAAGGGGGCATGAGCATACAATGGAGTAAAAATAACCTCTTCTACAAATGGCATTGGGAGAACTGTACTGGTACATGCAAAAAAAAAAAAAAAAAAGAAAAAAGAAAAGAAAAGAAACTAGACCACCAGCTTACACCATATACCAGAATAAACTCAAAACAGATAAAAGACAAATATAAACCATGATGCCATGAAAGTCTTAGAGGAAAACTTAGGCAGTAAATATTCAAATATCCCATGTAGCAATATTTTTGCTGATGTATCTCCTAGGGCAAGGGAAATTAAAGAAAAATAAACAAATGACACTGCATTAAATTAAAAGGCTTCTTCATGGCTAAAAAAACTATCATCAAAATGAAAAGGGAAACAAACATATGGGAGAACATGTTTGCTAACAATATATCGGTCAAGGGTTTAATCTCCAAAATATATAAAGAACTCATATGGGTCAACACCAGGAAGACAAACAATCCAATTAAAAAACAGACAAAAGACCTGAATAGACACGTTTAAAAGGAAGAAATACAGAGGGCCCATGAAAAGATGCTCAACATCACTAGCCATCAGAGAGATGTAAGTTAAAACCACAATAGGTATCACCTCACACAGGTCAGAAGGGCCATCAATAAGAAATCTACAAATAAATCTGGTGAAGATTTGGAGAAAAGGGAACCCTAGTACATTGTGGTTGGGAAGGCAGACTGGTGCAGCCACTGTGGAAAACAGTATAGAATCTCCTCAAAATAAAAATGGAACCGCCTTTTGACCCAGCAATTCTGCCTCTGGGAATATACCCTCAGAATCTTGAATCACCAATTCAAAGAACTTATGCACTCCTATGTTCGTAGCAGTACAATTTAAAACAGCCAAGTGCTAGAAACAGCCTAAGTGCCCATCACTAGATGAATGGACCAAGAACTGTGGTACATTTACACAATGGAATACTACACAGCAGGAAGAAAGAACTGCTGCCTTTTGCAACAGAATGGATGGAAATGGAAACTATTATGCTAAGTAAAATAAGCCAGTTATTGAAAGACAGATACCATAGGATCTCACCTATAAGAGGATTCTAAGGAACAAAATAAACTAAGGAACGAAATAGAACCACAGGCATGGAAATGTGGAACAGACCAACAGTGACCACAGGAGAGAGGGGGGTGGGATAATGGTGGGAAGAAGGGGAAGGGACAAGTTGAAGAACATATAAGAATGACCCATGGACGTGGACAACAAAGTGGGAATTGACTGTGAGAGTGGGGTTTGGGATGGGCAGAGGAGGGCAAAGGGGGGAAAATTGGGATCACTGTAATAGAATAACAATAAAAAAATCATAAAAAACTGCAATTTTTAAGACTCACTTCTGTGTAGAGTTTCTGGTTAGTTTTTATAAAAGTGAGCAGTCTTGATTTATCAAACAGATTTTTTTCTGCATTTAATTCTACTAGAGTAGACTTGGGCAGTTAGTATCTTGACAGATATGTAATCTCTCTGGATAAAATGCAACCCTAATATTCATTAACATTTAGCCTAAGATTTTTCAGGAAAAAAATGGAAAACATTAGAGAGGTTTCTAAAACCTTAGACTCATGGGAGCCACAATTTTTCTCAATCATGTTTTCTTTTTTTCTAAAGTATTCAAAGTGCTTTGGAAGGGATATTGTTCTGTTCATTCAAGTGAGACAAATCACGCATGTAAGCAGATGATCCCAGAATGCAGTTAGATGAACAGACACAAAACATCAGGGAAAGCATATATATTTATATATGATGGCTGTGTCTGAACAAACAAACCAACTCTATAAAGTACTGAGGCATTTAGTAAGATGATCAGCAAAATACATTCCACTTTTGTTATCACTGATATAATTTAGATAGAATTGTTATGTGTGCTTGAGCGATAATGTGTGCTTTGAATGAATGATGGTGAAACAGAAAAGCAACACAGAGGGAGAGAGGAACTATTGAAGTGAGTGTGGGTAACAATAAACCTAGCTTACAATATATCAAAGGCATAGCCAACTCAAGTTATTATATGCTTGCATTGTCATCTCAGTGAGCCCAATCTCATGTAGTAGCACCCAGCAACAGAAATGCAGCGTCACTGATGGTACCTAGAATTATATGTCCTGTGATCCTGAGTGGTAACTGGTACAAACTAATATCAATAACAAGATGTATCAAGAATAATAGTTTGCGATTCCAGGGAGAAGAGTTTGGCATGGTTGGCACCAGACACTGCTTTATGCCCTTTATCTTTATAAGTAGGATCCCAGTTTTGTTCAGTGTGCAAATGCCCAGGAAAAAATTAACTGCCCTTGTAGCTAAGAGCAGTCATGTGACTCATACTGACCAAGAAGATGGAAATGGAAGTCTACCTGAAGAATAACAATATATTTTATTTCATATTAAAATAAAAGGCTTGGCTGACTACCCTTTACCTTTTGCCTGTTACGTCTCCTCCTCTGTGGAGGGTGGGTGCGATGCTAAGGGGAGCAGAGCAGAGGGTTAAAAGGAAGCTGAGTAACTGGTGATCTTCTCAGGCACCTGCCCCATCCTTGTACTCTCCATCTCCAGGTTTTGAATAATGCGAGAACAAATTCAAACCTTTATTTGTTTAAACCACTAGAGTTAGAATTTTATTACATGTAACTGAACAGAATCTTATTTGACACAGTAGTCCATAGGTCATAATAAGTGAGCATTTTTCATTAGCTTATATGTAGTGTGGTACTCTTACCAGTGGGGATAATTTGGGGTAATATTAAATTACATGGTTAAAAAGCATTTTTCCAGTTATCCAGTCTTGATTACTTCAAGGAGGACTGTCTCTGTTTAGTGCTAGTATGTCTTAAAAAGCTCTCTATAACTTGTTTCTCACCCTTGCAATAATCTAAGATTCACTTTAGTCTAAGAGCCTAAGCATCATTGTCTAGCTGAAACTTAATAATGTTGTTTTGTTTCTATTAAGTTTACCTTATAGTCACATTCTCGTCATGGTGGAGAGTTATTGATTTTCCACTCATGGAAATGACATAAAGATTTCTCATAAAATAAATTTAAACAAAAATATAAGTTAATTTAAAGAAAAATATTAAGTAAATACAAATAAAAGTGTTACAGAGGGGGATTTTTTTTTAAAGGACAATAGTATATAAATGAGTACTGTTTGATAAATTGAGACCTAGATTCAATTCTGGCCTAGGCTTATAAGAATAATTACAGACTCACTAACACTTTTGGGCCATATTTTTTTTTGATAGTTCAAAGCAATCTTGGCAGAATTTAGCCTGTTGGTCAAATGTTCTCATTACTGAGAGTTGACCAAGTTAGTAATAAATATATTCAATTCCTTTATCTCTCACTTCACTTGTGAATGTAAAAAGAAGGCTTAAGGTGTGTTATACACTCAACTAGACTCAGTTACCCAAATCTCAGTCCAAATGTCATCTTTTGTAATCCTAAAATATATTCTAGAATATTGTCTATACAGATGATAAATCAACATCTGTACAATTTCAATGATTGCAGAGAAGGATAGATATAGAAATACTCTGCTGAACTAAAATCACAGCTTCATTGCCTAGGATCATTTAGTCAATCACTTGATCATGAATGCAGAATGTCAACATTCTTGGCATGTCTTTGTACATTGTTTTAAACAGAAGTTTGGCTCCTTATATAAATATTAGTTACTGATGCAAGTTCTCCTTATTTAAAAAATGTGAGGTTTTGGCTATTGGGCATAATATTATAGGAAAAAATAGAGCAAAGATGAAATTGTGTAGGAAAATTGAAAACAAAACCTCTGCTGTTGTTGAAAAGGAAAGCGTAAAAGTATGAATTACAGATTCTCTGTTTATAAAGTTCTACTAAATCTCCTCTGTATGCATAGCAATATTTGAATAATTGTCACAGTAAATTTCATATTAGAAACCTTGGAAAACTGAAAAATTGTCCAGTAATTATACACACTTTGGAAAATCTTATTCTTTTAGCGCACACGCACACACACACACACACACACAAAAACCCATCTGTCCAGAAAGTATCCAGCCATGTACTATGAAAAGTAGAGATATTTATTGAAGAAAATACAAAATACAAGAAACATTGTGCATGGGACAAGATGCCTCAGTCTCCTTCAAAATAGGCACCTCGGAGCCTTACACAGTTCTCCCAGGTGCAGCACAATGTTCTTTCTGCTCTGGTAGCAGAAGCTGAAGAACAAATTTTGCCATGATACATTTCATGCCAATATCCTGCATCAGAATCTCAGACACAGTTTTTGGAATCCCCAGATCAGCTTCTAGTTCTTGCACTACCAGTCACTGATCTTTGTTGATTGCAGCCTGTACAGTTTCAACATTCTCAGGTGTTCTGTTTCTTGCAGGCCTTCCAGAACATGGGTCACTTTCAACAGATTCTTCACCATCTTTGAAGCATTTGTGCCACATTTTTGTTTGTGCAGCACTCATTGGGTCAACCCCAAAAGCCTTCTGGTGTATCTGAATAGTTTCCACAGAGGAATGTTCAAGCTTAAAGCAAAATTTGATCCATATTTGCTGCTCCACTTGCTCAATCATTTTGAATGTGCTGACCACACAGTACACATGCTCACTCAATGGCTTTACCTCCCCCACTGACTAGTGCAGTGAAATCATTATTGTTCACACATGCACATTCCAGTCCACTCTCCTTGGCTGCCAGGTTACATCAATGTCACACAAACTCTTCTCCTTATAGTAACAATGGTTGGACTTTTTCCAGACAGACCTCATGTATGTGTGTGTGTATCTCCTTAGTAGATATATATCTGTCTATATATATATCCATATAAAATATATTTTTATATAAATAAATATATATATTTTTCTGGATACTTTCTGGACAGACCTCATTCATGTGTGTGCAATAAATATTATATATATGTATGTATGTATGTGTATATGTATGTGTGTGTGTGTGTGTATCCATAGTAGAGTTACAGGCATGAGGTGATAACGGGTTACTATATAAGGAAAGAATAAAAGAAAATAATTCAAAAGATAATGGAACAAACTGGAAATGTGATTTGGGCCTGAGGCATGCAGGTCCCTCATAAGACAGGGACAGCAGGAGGATAGCTGGCGAACCCAATAAGGTTATACAGCAGCAGAGGGCACAGGCAGAGCTTAGGAACATTCTCATGGCTTCAGAGCCTGATGAAAGAAGGCACAATGGAAAACTAGATATATTCTCCATGGTAGTTGGCTCCTGGATTACATCTTTTTAAAAAAAAATACAAATTTTTATTTATTTATTTTTAGGGAGGGGGAAGGCAAGGAGAAAAAGAGGGAGAGAAATATCAAAATTTGGTTGCCTCTTATGCGTCCCCTACTAGGGACCTAGCCTGCAACCCAGGCATGTGCCCTGACTGGGAATAGAACCAGTGACCCTTTGGTTTGCAGGTTGTCACTCAATCCACTGAGCCACACCAGCCAGTGTTAATGGATTACATCTTACTTCTAAAATATGGGCCTTGAACTATCCAGTCGGGAGAGGAGTGTGCAATGAGTAGCGAATGAGGTTTGAGTGGAGATGCAGAGGTATTATAACTTGTGGCTGGCACCCACTGTTGTGCATCCAATGTTAAGACTCAAGACGGCTGTTGGAAACGAGCTATTGGGCTCCAGACTGAACACCACCATTTATGACTGGGCTACTATATTCCGGCTATGGAATACTCTTTGGGTATTCTGAGTCAGTCCAATAAACTGATGCACAATCTCATCTTTACTCCATTATCTTGAGAATTAAGTCAAATAGCAGGATCTATAAAAGGTGGAAATTTTGGCACGTGTATCTGAGAGATAGGTAGCTGGTGTAGTGGTAAACAATAAATACTCTCCTGGGGAAACATACAGCTCAAGACAAAGCATCACTAGACACTAGATACCAAGGAGAAAGTGAGGTAATTTGGGTGAGCACAGGCAAAGGGGAAATCATAAATAGCAACAATAATGCAGAGAGAGTTTATCTCTTAGAGGTAGTTATTATGTTTCAGCCAGGCTTGGAGTGGCAATATTTTTAAGGCGAGGGTGCCTTAAAAATAAGATGCAGATTGTAGCACTGCCTCTTCTGTACATAATATTCATTATCTATTCAAAGATAATATCGCCCTGTTACATCTGAAACCGTTATAAAGTAACAATATAATTCACACTTAGTGGGGTGAGCTTTTGTGAGCATGAATAGGAGTTTTAAAAGAGACATAATGCAGATGAATAGAGGAGAACAGCAGGTTTTCTTAAACCTTCATATTACATAAAAGTCATTTCTAAGTAAATGAGCTACTGCCAACTATTGGGATGCAGAGCCAATTTTGAATATTTAAGCAATAATTGAACACTGTCTTCAAAGCAATGAATGGCTCCCATGTTGAGACCACATATTGCTGTGTTTACTTAGAGTTTGAGTTGATGATAGGCTTTATATTACATTCAGGAAAGAAATGAAAGTATCTGAAAGATGTTTCACACTAATATTATTGTCAACACTGAAAGAGACACCAGTTTCTAACATGAACTTTGCAGGTTTTGAGTTCTTTGTGAGCAAGTAGCGTTGTAAGTTTTAATTGAATAGTCAATTAACTTTAATCGAGTATATTTGGGAACTGATTATAATGTATAATATATATCTATATATTATGATATAGAAAATTGTTCAGATAAATGCTATCACTAAAGAGGAAGTGAAAAACCAGTTTTTTATGTTAGAAAAAGAATATTCTTACATTCAGATAGTCTCTCCTCTTCTTTTTGAATTATAATGTACATCTTTTAATCTATAAAATAATCATATTTTTAAAATTTAATTTTATGTACTTGGAAATATGACTAGATCAGTTATGTTTTCTGTTGTCAGTTATGTTTTCTGTTTTACTTTGGTTTGAAATCTTGGTCCAAGAAGTAAAAAATCATGGCTGTGCAGAAATATCTGGGTAACTTCTTCCAAGAGAAGTAGATAGGGCTCTACATTTTAAGAGAGAAGACTGGACATTCCCATTTACCTGTTGGACAGCTCTCCAACTGCCACTTAGTCTGTTCACTCTACTTTGGTTTTATATCCATTCATATAGCAGACTGAGTACTCTTAGATTACCAAATTCTTAAATTTAAGAGTATTAGAATCAAGGATTGGACAATGTTAAGCTGGTCCCCTCTAATGTATAGTAACCAGTCAGTAAGTGAAAATTAACAGTATAGAGTCAATATGCTAAAGTAAGTCAGAGGAGAAGGGTGATCCATAGACATTTCGAGGTATAAAGGTGACCCCGGAGGCTGACGGTTTTCTACATTTCACAGGTGTGAATTATCAAAACATAAGTTGCAACTTTAGATGTATCTACGGTGAGAATCTGAGTATGAAAATCTGTGCTTGGAATATGCTTAGAGAGCTCATTGACCCTCGCTCTTCTCCTGAAGATGTAATTTATTGGGTGTTATGAATTTAATCCATCTAAAGCTCCCAAGTGTATCCCCTATCTTTCTGTAACTCAATTTGGCCAGCTCACTCTCGGAGCTGAGACCACGAAGATCCTTTTAAGCCTCTGCCATTCTCGGAACATAAAGGTATTTCATATCCTCCTTAAAATGGCCATATCTATTTTAGGTGCAGCTCTATCCTGATACATAGACCTGCTTGTAGGCAAATAGAAGGTAAGTGGGATTCTTTGGAACAGATTTATTTTTTAAGAAGTTTTTATATCCATGACATTAACATGAAAATATAATTTCTATCTAAAATGCCCTACTGTTCATTCTCAGGAAGGATGAGAGAACACAGTTTTTTATTTATTCCAAGGCAGTCATGTATCCTAACTGGTGACAAATAGCAGAATAGGGTTACTACACAACCTTTGATAATCTAGTAAAAAGTATCTTAACAGAGAGCTATGTAGCCAGAGAATTTTAAATAACTGCCCATAAATTAGAGTATGAATCACAAAGTTCCAGGAGGTGATGGTTTTTGTCTAGATTAGCTGCCTCTCTGTGTTCCTTTACGCTCTCCTGTTCCACGTTGAGGAAACCTCACCAAACAGTTGTCTATTTTCCCACTAACCCAGGAATAGCGCTCTCTACAAACAATGTTCAATCCTTGCTTCTCCTGTTCCGTCTCACATGTATTGCTCCTTCCTTTCTCCTGATTCCATTCAGTCTCCCACTCTCTTCAAGTTTTACGTTGTTCGAACATGACAGAATAGTGTAGGGAGAGCCTTCCCCAAACTTCCCTAAGAACGAATGGTCTAATCACGCCCACATGGCTGCATGTCTAAGCTTATTTGCCATCTGTATTACAGGATGTTCACACCTCCCTCGGATTGTCTTCTTCCTATCACACGGGCATGGAAGCCCCTATCGAGGACTACTGCACACGCTCAGAGCGCCCACCCACAAGGCTCTTGATCTGAGAAGCCTTATGATTCCCATCACATTTTCTCCTCTGGTTCCAAGGAGTGAATACCTGCAAATCACTTCTTCTAAACATCGATCTTTCAAATAACTGATAATATTTCACGTAATTATTCCCCGTAAGAATTGTGATGGAGAGGGATCTCCTGCTTCATTGGCTTCCAAGAGGAAATTAAAGGAACAAGAATTTGTCAATCTTAGGGAATTAAACGACTCTACGTCAGTGATTCCCAAATGAAGCACTCAGTTCACTATCCTTTCGCCAGTGTGGCCTTATTCCGATCACGCTCAACTGTAGTCCAGATAACGCATTTCCACCATAACCACAGCCTGCTGTCGCTCGTGCACCGGTCCTGACTGCAGAGGGCGCTCATTAACACCCTGACCGCTGCTGGATGTTGACTAGTAAAATCTCTGAATATATGCAAAAAGTTATTATTATTATTAACGTCTTCCAAAAGATTCTGTTCGAAATACCATCTTTTTAGGAAAAAGTAAACATTTCCTCTTTGTGACTAACTCCTTCATGGAGTTAGTAAGATATTGGGAATTTGTAAATAAGTTCCTCTGTTTTTTTCTTTGTATACCATAAAGTTGAGAAACGGGGCCCAGAGAAAAATTACCAACACTGAATAAAACACTTAAAGAATAAGAAAGTCGATAAGTTCTGAAGGCAGATACTGATAAGAGGTAACAAATTATAACTCAAATAAAAGTCTGTTTTTCTGGTCATGAAATTTATATATTGCTATGATAATTTGATTTGCACTCTAATTTAAAGTTCAAAGGAAACAAGAGTTTTACAGATGGACATTTATCCTCTGAACTCATAAACATTTAAACATATCTGCATCACAATGTGAGAAAACAGGTGTGCGGGAGCAAAAATGCAGTTGCAATGTAGTGTAATGTCAAGTGTTAAATTCATTTTCAGACCCTTGAAATTTCTTCAGTGTAAGTCAAATAAACATTAAAGTTATAAAATAACTGTCATTTACCAAAAAAAAAAGAAATGTAAATTTTTTCTGGGTGTTTTTATTTTGAAGGATCTACCTCACCACCACTATCTAAAAACTATGATGTTTATGTTTAACTTGCATATAATTTCTATTCCTTTGAGACATTATTGGCTGGTAGCTTCTGCTGTGGAGAATGGATACACTGGTTTTAGCTCCACTCTGGTGGTTAGATACAAACCCTAGGCCAGATAGTTATACTGATGTCTTTAATTACACGGTTTTTAAAATGCTGTTTATGCCCTCAGAGGAATTAATATAATTATCATTTAGAGTTGGTTTCTTACCCCCTTGTGTGTGTGTGTGTGTGTGTGTGTGCGCGCGCACACGCACATGCACACGCATGTGTTGTTGGTAGGGTCACATACACCTATATCACAGGTGGCAAACACAAGGCCTGAGGGCCGAATCCGGCCCTCCACCTTGTTTTATCCAGCCAGCACCTTGTTTCTACCTGGTGGCAGTGCCAAGCTCTCCCTTAACTGTGAAGGAGTAGTTACATTTATACAGTCCTAAAATTACATTTGGCCCTTTGAAGGCAACAGCTGGGAGGCTGATGTGGCCTCCAGTGAAAGTGAGTTTGACACCCCTGATCTATATAGAAAGAAGTTTTCTAGTGCTTTTTTTAAGCTTTTGTTTAAATATGTCTTTAGACCTTTTAGTTGCCAGAGAGAGTCTGATAGCAGACGTTGGAGTTGGCAGAAGAAGCCAATCTTGGGTATGGGAGTCAGGCAGAGTTTGAGCCAGAGGGATCTCCCACCTATGGGCTAAGAGACGGGGAACAAAGAACTGGGCCGGCTGTGCCCAGTTTCTTTCTTCAGTAACTGGACATAACAGTACCTTCCTGACAGGGCTGAGATAAAGTTTAAATGATTTGTCTGTGACCATTCCCCTAGAAAATAGCTCATGGATTTACTTGACTTTTCTTTCTTTTTCTTTAATATACTGGAGAAAGCGGGGGTAGCACAAGGCATTATTTTGCATTTTATTTTCTATTAAATGTCTGTGAATATGTATTTGTATGCCCACCTCATAATTATTGTTCAATGCTATAAGGAAGATTAGCACATCATTTATTGCTTGCCCAAAGAGACCACAAGCAATGAGCTGTTTTATGAATATTCTTTACATCTGAACCCCTCTGGGAGCTGTGATATAGCTATTTTGCAACTGCTAGGAGAGAGGGAGGTCCTCTCCCTCACTGCTGTCATTGCAGGAGATGCATTTCTGCCTTTGTAAATTCTGTGCTGGAATATTAAAAAGCCAGCCTTTCATGAACTGGCCTTCAAAATTAAGTACCATTTATAATATTATTTCCACAAAAAGCTGCGTTCTAAGTTTTCATTCACTAGCATAGGACAAATTTTGGTACAAAACCATAATACTTAAAGCCCTTAATTTTCATAAAGAGTACATATATTTTTGCAAACTTAAAATATATCCAGGAGAACATCATGCCAGGTGAAATAAGCCGGTCAGAGAAAGACAAATGCCATATGAGTTTGCTCATACGTGGAATTTAATGAACAAACTAAACTAACAATCAAAATAGAGACAGACTGGTGGATGGAGAGCAGGCTGACAGCTCTAGGGGTGGGGATTGGGGGGTGGAGGGATGGAGCAAAAAAGAAAAGGACTCATGGACACAGACAAGAGTGTGGTGATTGTGGGGATGGGGGTGGGGGGAGTCAGGAGGGAGGTAGAGGAGGGTGTAAGAGGGATAAATGGTAATGGAAAAATACAATAACAAGAAACTATGTTTAAAAACTTATAAGAAAAGCCTAGAAATTATGAAAGAGAAAATAAAGCTATATACTTAACAAGATACATTTTTTTCTCAGAAAAAAATTAAGTTCTCTTTTTATTGAAAATGTTATGCTTTCTTTTTTCTTAAATACATGTCGTATTTCATAGCTAAATGCTGCTATATATTAGAAGTCTTTTGTCACTGAAATGAAATATGGACCCTCGCTCTTAACATTATAGAAATTCTTTATGATAGTATGTTTACAAAGACAGATGTTTTTTAAGTCACTTTTTAATTTCTTCTTTGTTTCTCCAATGTATTTAATCTCTAACACTTGACTGAGTTAACTGAAAGTCTCTATAAAAGTTGAAGTACTGCCCGAAAGCCTCTTTACTGCTGGCTAATTAAATACAATAATGAGCACGAGTGGCAAAGGGGGAGAATGGAGAAATCACATTACTTCACAGAGTTATACTTGAAAAAAATAATGCCAAAATCAGGCAAGAAGCAGGATATCGTGGGAAGCAACCTGGATGGGAGGGCAGGGCACTGGCTGTGCCGGCTCAGTTAGCAGCAGCCTGTGCATTGCTGCTCCCTGAACAGCAGGTCTCAGAGTCTCCACTGTTGTTTGGAGATAAGAATTAGGCAACCCCGAGTCTTCGTGTTTATAAACTATATGAGCAGCAAACCATGTAAAACCACGTACAATTGAGGTCATTCGTGTCTCTTCAGGCATTTTGGATTGAGTTGCCTGAACCAAGTGATAATAGAAAGGAATACGACGATGAACTATTTAGCATATGGTACATTTTTTATTATTAAGATGTGGCATTTGCTTTTTAACTTGGGTGTTTGGGAAACAAAGTGGTTTTAACTGGTTGTACTCTAGGTATAGAAGTTAAGAAAGAAAAGTATTAGGTTGATTCTCTGCTAAAATAGAAATTAGGCTTATATCTAAAAATAAAAAAAAAACTCTCCATTTTTAGGTATATATTTTGCTAAAAGATAATTAGACATCTTCACATTTAAGTCGTTTAAAGTGAAAAAGGCAAGCTTAGTGGATTGCATCATTAGCTGATTAAAGTCAATTAAGCATATGGACTGATCTAATTACTTGATTACTAATTCAGATTTAGTACTGAGTACCTTTATTTGAACATCAATTTCAGCGTAATAAAAAGTTTTTCCTGCTTCTCTGTCAACATAGAAAACAAGGCTTGGCAATTAGGCAATTAAAGAAATGAATGAATGAATATAAGATGAAGGCCTTTCCTGATAATCCATTTATAAGTGCCAAAAATGTTGCTCACAGCATATTTGTTACAAAATACAAGGCCACTTCTCCTTTCCAAGCAAAACACCACCTTTCAACCACATCAAAATCTCCTGCCATTCAAATGCATACTGGCTTTTGTTCGGTTGGTTTTGGAGCCCTAGTACGTGCCTGACCTTAGGCGTATTCTGTGGATCTAATCACAAGTACAATACAGCGCATGTCTTTCAGTATCCCAGTGAAAGGGACAAGAACATCACCATTAACAATCTCTTGTGATCAATAATGGAATGTGAAAGTGGGTATTGGTGATTACCATGGGAGAACAGAAGAAACACGTATGACCTAGTTAGTGTTCATTGGATGGTGCAGAATTAGTGAGGGCAAGCCTGTGCTAGAACACAGGGAGATAGAAGAACTTCCCTCTGCCTTTCTCATTTACTCCCTTTACCCAGTTTTGTAAAGGCTGAGGTCACTACCTGGCTCTATTTCCAGGCTTTCTCCCATTTTATCAAGGTTTCCTTCTCTCACCCCTACACCCTTCCATCCCTTTTCCCCCAGAGGCCAATAATCTTATCCTTTCAGCGGCAATGGCTTGGAGGTCTACTGCCTAATAATCTCATTAATTCTCATGATATATTTTCAGAAAAAATAATATATAAATGGCAATTATTACTTCAATTTCATGTATGTAAAGTTTGAACCATGAAGAATGAGAAAGATTTTCCCAGGGTTACATAGGAAATGGAGCAGCCAAGATGGGAATGATCTAAACCCCAGAATTGGATGCATACACAATCACTTTGGGCTTCATTAATGGGCTTATTACTGGAATAGAAAATGTCATATTTCATCTAGAAATACCATAACTATATACTTGTTTTGGAATAATGAAGTACAAATTTAAAATTTAGCAAAATTTTCATACAGATTTGTAAAAATCTGAATGTATAAAACTTTATGTATTTATCTTTTATTAAATACATCCATTATCATTCAGCAAAGTTGTGATATTATAAAAACAAAAATGCAATTCTTAGGTTAAGCCTGTGAGTTAATTGTGTGTATTTGTATGTATGTGTGTGTGATGTTTAGTCTGATTATAATGGCAGTTTGAATGCTTGACTAGTCTGCAGAGATTGGTAGTAATTAGCATGACAGACAAAAGAAGTAAATGTAGTCCGTTTATGCCTCAGGCTGAACTAATTTTAGCGTTAAGCATGAATCTAATATCCATAAAATAGGGAATAGTTACTAGCAAATATTGAAGTCAGAATCGTATTTGTAGTTTTGCAGCAGTGGTAAGAATTGCCTAGCTTCAATGAGACCATGGGTTTGTTAAAGATAATGTTATGAAAATACTGACTGGATAAAAATTTGCTCAGAAAGTTAGTGTCTAACAATCCATAGACATAAAGTCAAGCTTATCTTTTCTGATAAATGTTAATAATTTTTTGGTGCATATATTCAATCAAGGAATGATGTTTTACAGAAGAGTTGAAAATGGATCTTGATACAGTAGACGCCTATGTTTCTGAGCTGTATCTCTCTCTTCCCAAGCATTTTATCATCGTGTTTCTGGCTCTAAAGAAAACAGGCAGTACCATAATCGAAAGAAAGTTGAGCTGATTCAAGTTTTGATAGGATTGGGTGAATTGGTAATTTGGGAGTTTAATTTCTGTGCCCTTTTATCACCGCTGTGTCATTGCTATGCTATTAGTGACACTGTCATGCCACTTCTGGATTAGCAGAGAAGTGTAGAAACAGCAGCAAAATTGGCTCACTGCAACATGTCCCAGTCTTACACTCTTTCTCAGCTTCTTGTTGGGGTCTGACACATGAGAAGAGACAACTGACAGAACGCGTAGCCTGCTGACAAAGGGCCCCATCTGCATTGCCATCTTGCCTCGACCACTTAGTATACGTAAGAATGTAGGTGAGTAATTTAACCTCCCAGAATTTTGTCATTACAACTGCAGAGATCACACAGACCTAATCATGACATGAGATTATTTTGAGTAGGTTGTTGGTTGGTGACTGTTAAAACAGTTCAGTGATACTCTGTACCACAATAAAGTATTAAAATAACATTAATCCTGAACATGTGCTAGTAAATCTAGGACTAATATACAATTTTAGCAAAGCTGCAGGGTATGAGATCACATGCAAAGTCAATTGTATTGTTATGCACTCGCAATGAACAATGCAAAAGTGAAATTAAAAAAACAAGCTCATTTAAAATGGCATCAAAAATAGTAAAATATTCAAGAATAAATTTAACAAAAATGTGCAAGATTTGTACACTGCAAACTATAAAATATTATTAAAATACATTAAAGAGGACATAAATAAATAAAATTTTTTTCTATGCTTATAGATTGGAAGGCTTAATACTGTGAAGGGCAATATTTTCCCCAGTCGATCTACAAATGCTACCTAATCTATGCCAAAATCCAAGCTGGCTTTTGTTTTGAAATTGACAAACTCATTCTAAAATTCATATAAAAATTCAAGGGATTAAGAATAACCAGAACGGTCTTTCAAAAAGAAAAATAAATTTGCAAGACTCACACTCCCCAGTTGCAAACACTTACTACAAACCTACAGTAATCAGGAAAATGTTGTACTGGCATGAGGATAGTTATATAGATTAATCAAACAGGATTGAAAGCTCAGAAATAAACACTTAAAGTTATGCTTAGTTTATTTTTAGCAAGAGTGCTAAGGCTATTCAATGGAGAAAGAAAAGTCTTTTTCTACATTTGGTGCTAGGACAATTTGATATCCATATATAAAAAACTAAAGCTGAACCTCTACCTCAATTTATATACAAAAAATGAAGTCAAAATGAATTAAAGACATAAATGTAAGAGTCAAAGTTATCAAAATCTTAATAGAAAATACATATAAATCTTCACTAATTTTAATTAGGTAATGGTTGCTTAGATATCAAAAGCACAAGCACAAAGTCAAAACATAAAATACAATGAATTCAATGTCATCAAAATCAAAAACTTTGTGTTCCAAAGGTTACCATCAACAAAATGAAAAAAACAACCCACTAATGGGAAAACATATATGCAAAACATACAAGTATATTTAATAGAATCTAGTGACCAGAATACATAAAGAACTACTATAACTTAAACATAAAAATACAACCCAAATAAAAATGTGTATTTATGTACATATATATGTATATATATATATTCTACACAGAAGATATACAAATGGTCAATAGGCACATGAAAAGATGCTCAATATCATTCAGTTAATGCAAATCAAAACCATAATGAGATACCACTTTGCACCTACTGTTGTAACTAAAATTAAAAAATAAAAAGGACAATTAGAGGTGTTGATGAAGATGGGAATAAATTGGAACCATTGTAATCTTTGCTAAAACAGTTGGGCAGTTTCTAAAAGTTAAACGAAGAGTTAGTATATTATCTAGCAATTTCACTCTCAATTATGTACATCCCCCAAAATTGTTCACAGCCCTGGCCAGTGCGGCTCAGTTGGTTGGAGTGTCATCCTGTAACTGAAAGACTGCAGGTTCAATTCCCAGTCAGCACACATACGTAGGTTGCAGGTTTGATCCCCAGTAGGGGCACATATGATTCCCCAATTCCATTGTGTGTGGGAGGCAACCAGTTGATGCTTCTCTCATTGATCTTTTCCTCTCTCCATTCCTCTATCTCTAAAGCAGTGAAAACAATGTCCTTGGTGAGGATAAAAGAAAAAAACAAACAAACAAAAAACTATGCTCATTAAAGAACTGTACATAAATGTCCATTGCAGCATGATCCATTACAACTAAGCATGGATAAATCTTGGAAACATTATGCTTGCTAAGGGAAAGGGGCTAGAAACAAAAGGTCACATAGTGCATGATTCTGTTTATATGGAACGTCCAGAAATGGCATTCAATGAGACAGAAAGTAGACCAGTGGGTGTCAAGGAATAAGGGGGCAGCAGGCGGGTAGGGGATAGGGAGAGAATATTAGTGGGTATAGAGTTTCTTTTTAGAGGGATAAAATTGTTTCAAAATTAGATAATGGTGATGCTTTTAAATCTGTAAATAAACTAAAAACCATTGAATTTTACACTTTAAAAATATGTATTTGCGAAATGTGAATAACATATCAATAACCAAGAATAATAAATAGGTACCCAAGTAATGCATTGAAAGCAAGAAAGACCACAACAGTTTGCTTCAACTCCTGTAATTCTCACTATTAATTGGAGTTAAAGACAAAGGTTAACTTTTAACTATATGGGTCGTAACTCTTCCTATAAATTAAATGATCAGTTTCCTGAGACAGATAAACATTTGTGGGGATGAGGAGGATTAAAGACCCAGAGGTAATGTCCACTGAGGTGAGGACAGGAATGAAAAGCTCTGGGTCACCTACAGGCAGCCTATAAACCCTGCCATCTTTTGGCATAAGTAGAGAAATGAAGGAAAATAGGAGGGTTCACAAAAATAATAAAAAGAAAGATGAGATAGAATAGATTAGAAAATAAAATTTACCTTCATCAAATTTTTTCCAGACCTATTACTGTTCAGAAATATAATCCTCACAAAGTCACTCCCTATACATTTTAAGAAGCAATGATTTTTGAAATATTTTTTGTTATATTAAGCTTTGCATATTACAAACATTACACAGCACATTTAATTATACTCTTTGTAAGTTTGTGTCCCCTGACCCTGTCTTAGGTTCTGTGAATGGGTCTTTAACCTCAGGTGTATTAAAACTGTGGAATAATTGCACACATATAAAACGCTAAGGTAAAGGAAATTCTTCATAATGTCTGTTCATGAAAAATTATTTGTTCTTTAGCTATGAGGCTCAGACTATGCTTATCAGAGAAGGCAGGAAGTGCAAATTTCCCTGGGCTGTTAATTCATCACGAATTACACAAAATCATATCATATTCTTGAGTCTAATATGAAGTAGTAAAGTTATTTTAGCATTCTACTCTTACAGAGAAATGTCCACTTAGAGAAATGAACTTTCATGCCATATTTATATGACCATAAGGCATGTGAACATTTTTATTGTATCCATGGGCTATCTTAATTAACATTCTGCAAGTGATGATACCAGGTCAGTGCCCTTGGCACAGTCGTAAAGGTGTAACCCAGCAAGGAGAACTAATCATTTTTTTCTTTTTTTCCCAATACAATCGTGTTACGATCATGTTACATTCACATAGCTACAGCATGACAGACCCATTCAGTTGAACAATTAAAGCTGTCCCAGAGGAAGCTGGCGAATACTAGAGTGGGGAGTATTTTACTTGCATTCGAACAGCTTAGTCCCAATGTTTGCCATTAAAATTTAATGTTACTGTAAGTGAGAAAGGCCCGAGGCACAGAAAGTTTCCTTCTTCCTCCCTCCCTTCCTCCTTTTCTCCCTTCTTTCCTTTCTCATTCCCTCCTTACCTTTGTCTTTTTCTGCCCAGTTACTCTCTAAACTACCCTTTTCATATTACTGTTTAGAATACTTCGTTGGAAGTGTCACCACCATTATCTTACTGTCTTCTAAAGTAGGCATCATCTACCATTATATACAAATTTAGTAATTCTTGACAGTGTAATTTCAAGGGCTATCTAATTGAGCTCTCTGTAATGATAGAAGTGTTCTAAATAGACGCTGTCCATAAGTTGCCACTACTATCTGAAATGAGACTGGCACAATTCAGGGCTTGAATTGTTAATTTAATATAAATATTTACATATGGTTAGTGGCTACCCTATTGGACAGTGACACTGGAATTTTCTTTCACACGCTGCAGGATGTCTTTATATTCTTGATTTGTTAAAACTGAAAGCTGAACGAAGTCATAGGGGATAATCTCGGGAAGTCTGAATAATACCGTTAAGCATGGCCTATTCCATGGAGAACTAGTCCCAACTTCAGAAAGACCAACCAGGGCCAGCCCAGGCATGGGGCAGGTTTGCTCCCCTGTCTGCCAAACCTATATTCTTTGGAACCTACCTTTGAACTAAAATGCTTAGAGTAATTTTGCAAATACAAATAGTAAGAAAGTATAGGTTTAATGAACAGAGATCCTACCATCTTCTGGGTATTTGGAAGTGTACATTTTTTTTTTTTTGAAGTGTATGCTGTAAAACAAAGGTAAAAACAAATTTAGAGAGATTCTCTAGGAAAGATTAAAAAACCAGCCGGTGAATATCTAGGCTCCACAGTAAACTAAAACAACAAGTACAAACTCCTCAGATCCTTAGATTAGACTACATCTGTCACAGATTTTGGTAGGTTTCAGTTCAACTGTCCTCCCCTCACTTTTTCCTTCCCTTTAATCAAACCATTGTGTTTCAAAATAGGGCATGTTATCATTTTATTAGTGACTATTTTGTACCATTTTGTAACATTCTCCAAATATTTTAGTTACATTGATAAAATTTTCTCTCAAACTTTGTGTGATTCTTAAACTTAATATGAACTTTTTTCTGAATCTTTTTCCACATAGCACTTCAAATAAGAATTATTAATAAGGAGAATTTGGCACTCAAGAGCCTTCACATGTCTGTGAAGACATGACCAAAAAGAAAGAATTTGTTTAGCTATATTTAGAAAATATAATGCTACTGGCTATTCACATTCTCTTTGGAATTTTAAGAAATCAAATGTAAATTATTTTATTCAATGTGCACACTTTAAAATGGACGTTCTGTCCATTTAAAAGCAAACAAACAAGCATAATATAACCAAAGACACTGAAATTGAGAACAGGCTGACAGTGACCAGAGGGGAAAGGGGAGGGAATTTCAGGGGGAAAGGGGAAGGGTTTAGAGCAACAAGTATAAAGGACACATGGACAAAAACCAGGGTGGGTAGAAATGGAAGGGAGGTGGGGAGGGTTGGGGCAGTGGGCTGGGATGGGAGTAAAAGACAGAAAACTGTACAAGAACAACAATTAAAATAAAAATTAAAAAAAGAAAAATTATCTCATGCTCAGAAAAAAAAATAGAAGCTATAGAAGGAGCAAAAAAAATTTTAAAAATAAACATTTTCTGAAGACCTTCTTTGTGTCATGCCAAAATTTTTAAATATGTTTCATGGTTGATCCTCTGCAAACACTGTTAGGTCAGTATTATTAACCCATTTTACAAGTGAAAAACAAAAGGCTCAAAGTAGTTAAGAAATGTGCTCTAAACCACGCAGCCAGTTAGTGTCAGAATAACACAAGTTTAGATCTAGTAGTTAATAGTAAGTTCCAACTCAAAGAGCATGACTTTGTCTACAGCCAAGTAATTCCAAAGCTACTCAGCTGCCTGGGCTCTCTCCAGCTGCTCTGACTTCTCTTGCCATAGTCCCATCGTGGCCTCGGGTCATTTCTCTGAACCCAAGTGAACAAGCCTATCAATGACTGTTTCACTGATATATTAAATAACACTAACATTCAACTCAGACATCACTTGCTATAATCACAAAAAAAATTATTTTCTTTTAAAAAGTGTTAGTTGAATATAGTAAAATTCAAACAGTTTCAACAATAAAAATACCTAATGTCTTGTTCCAAGTTAGTACAATTTTGTACTTACCTAATTTTTAAAAAATGAAATAAAAAAATCACATGAAAAACTAAACAAAAATTAATTTCAAGATTAAACTGCCATTCTTATTTTTTAATTCTATTTTTCCTTTTTAAAATAGCCATTTACGACCTTTAATATCTTTTGGCTTGGTGCCACAAGCAGAAATAGAATTGTCTTATACCTGTATCTAGTATCAAGTATTAGAAGGTAAGCCTCCAAAAGGCAAGAACTATATATTAAAAATGTTGTACTCTTCAAATTAACTAGATATGTACTTGTATATTATAAAAATTCAATAATGTAATTGATTGAAGTTTCTATTTTTTATTTAAATAAGTAGTTGCTGAGTCTCAAGTACTTTTTTAGGACTATGGGAAGTGGTACGCTGATTATAAGTGAACTGTCTACATATTTATTGAGACAGGGGAAAATATTTGTGACATACTATCAAAACATCCCTAAGTTTTGGAAAACAGATACAATCACTTGGGATCATCCACAATATGGATCTCCTGGTCCACAGTCAAAATTTCATAGAGATAAACCATAGAAGGAAAATATAGAAGATGTTTTATAAACGGGAAGGGGAGTTGAAGGAGACTGTGTTTATTTAAAAAGAGAGAGAGAGTGGAAATAATCAGGTCGTTCCACTGTCAAATGAACTGATTTCTGTTCTCCCTTAGGGGATGAAAAAATTAAAGGGTAATTGCTCTGTAATGATGAATTACTTGCTTTCATTGTGCTTAGCTGAACTACCTGCCTTTCTTCTCTTACTGTATTACATGTAGTCCAGTGATTGTGAAGAGAGGCTAACAAACTTAAACTAGGATATACGAGGTGGGGAAAAGTACATTTACAGTTGCTTGTATAGAAAATAATACAAGTATTAATAAATAATAATATAAGAATAAACTGCATTTCACATACTCACAACTATAAACCTACTTTTGGACCTATCCTATATATCTATTAATATACTATAATGTGTGTGTGTGTGTGTGTATTACATATAATATGTGTGTGTACCTCCATATCTATTTTTCAGGAATTGAAATAAATTTTGAAGAAATCTATCCTTTCTTTTCTAGACATTTAACATTTTTTTTTCTGCTAAAATAAAGCTTTTATTTAAATAGATTAGAATACTCAGTGGCAAGGCAAACACCTTTATGACCATTGGTAGCAGTCTCAGGGCTTGCAGATATTTTTCTTCTGATAGCTACCATTCAATCTTTTAGTAGAGTAGATTAAGTCATGCAAAAAACCCAATATTGAGATAAATAAAACATAATTACATTACCAGCTCAGTCACTTGTAATATTTGAAGAATAAATTATACAGTATCTCTTAATTGCATAGCTGATAGATATTTTACCTTTTGAATATAAATATATTCAATATTTATTACTGTGTCACAATAGTGGTTTATAACAGAAACAGCCATTTATAATCTGTCACAGTTCTTTGGATTAGAAATTCAGTAGTGGCTCAGTTGGTGTTTACGTCTCAAGAGTTAGTACAAGGCTGCAGTTAAATGTTGAGTAGTGCTAGTTACAGAGGACTTGGCCAGGGCTATATGGTGCATTACCAATGTGGCTTTTTCAAGAGCATGGCAAATTAATGCTGGCTCTTGGCTGGAGAACACAGCTCCTTTGCACATTGGCCTCCCCACAGGACTTCTTGAGCATTCTTGTGGCACAGTGGCTGGCTACCCCCACAGCAAGTGATCCAAGAAGCCAAGGCAGAAGTTGTATAACTTTTGAACCTCCAAAATCATACATCTCCACTTCCACTTTATTCTACTGGTCACTCAGAGCAAGCCTTGGTTCAACAAATGAGAGCAAGAATTCCAGGAGAGGAGAATTATTGGGGGTCGTATTGAAAGAGCTTACTACAGTGAAACTTCTTTTATTTGAAAAAATTTTATGGCTATTTTTCTAAAATGTGTTAGTCATGTCCCTGCCACAGGAAATGCTATACTTTCAAAAAAATATCTTTCCTTTTTTATGAGGTGAAGATGTAATGAACATCAGTGTAGTATTGTGCTGTAGAACAATGAAGATTTTAGAGACAATTGAGGTATGAAGGGAAAGTGGCCCTTCATGGAACAAAGGAGATGTGTTATTTAATTGGCGTGCCTTTGGTATATGACCTTAATACCAAGAAGGTGGTTAAGTGTGCCCTTTTACTAAATGTCTGCAAACTGTATTTGTTTTTATTAATACATTTTCTTCTCTTTTCCCAATGACAATTTATGCATTTTACTGTCACTGTATGTGGCTACCAGTGTTTCTCTGTCTTGCCACTTCAGTTGTCTCTAATTTTGCTTACACTATCAGCAATTACTCCCCTACAGTTTCTGTGTTCACTTCTTTCTCTTTTCCTAGCACTTCAAACATTTCTTATTCTTGGGAAATGCAGGAATTAAAATTCCCATCCATATTCAGGATGATGCCTTCTTAACTGTCCAAACAAATGCTAACCTTGTCATCTTTGAATCATTAAGTTTTTCATGTACACAAAACAAAGTTAGGATTATATTATATAAGCATTATGTTGAAGAAGCATAACCTTCAAGCTTCAATAGGGAAACAGGTTAGTTCTCCCATCTCCTTCCTCAATGGCACTGCATATTCACATCTACTTGTGGGGCCAGTGTTTCAGGGCCCTTAGATGAGTCCGGGCCATGACTTGCCTGGTCACTTCAGATACACGAAAATAATTCTCTGGTAACTTCGGGTCACTAATTATAACATTCATTCTGTAATAATGATTAACTCTGAACTTTATTAAACATAAATTTTCACCTGTCCTTCAACATGACATGGTTCTACGTGGGAATTCAAAATATGAAAGCAGGTAAAAATGATTCACTTCTTTCCTATTTTATGAGCTTCTCCTTCTCCCTTCCTCCCAAGCTTACTAACAGAAGTTTCTTGTACTTAAGGTCATAGAAAGAGAAGTAAGGGGCAGTAAAAGGCAGGGAATATCTTTTTGATTTTTACCCTTTTGAGTTGGTGCCATGCTTCTTGTAGACTGGTCTTGTTTGGAGTTAATACTTCCTCTCTTATACTTTGGTGAGTTCGTGGGCTATCTTCCTTTACTGCTGTGGTAGACAGGGGAACATCCCCACAATATAGCCATGTCCTAGTCCCCAGAACCTGTGAATGTGTTACCTAACATGGCAAAAGGGATTCAGTTCTGGAACACAAGTTTGGTTCAACATACACAAATCAATAAATGTTATACATTATATTAATAGAATAAAAGATAAACATATAATCATCTCATTAATGCATAAAAGGCATTTCATAAAATTCAACATCCATTCACGATAAAAATTTTCAACAAATTGGGTTTATAAACAATGTATTTCAACACAACAAAGGCCATTTATGAGAAGCCCGAAGCGAGTATCATACTTAATGAAAGGTTGAAAGCTTTTCTTCTAAGTGTAGGGATAAGACAAAGGTGCCCACTAGTCAACATAACATTGCAATTCTAAGCTAGAGCAGTGAAGCAAAAAAATAAATAAATTATCTAAAACCAAATTAGCTGAAAAAAATAAAGAAAACAATCCCATTTATAATAGCATCAAGAACAATAAAATTTGTAGGATAAATTTAAGGAGCTAAAAGATTTGTAAAGCAAAAATTATAAGACATTGACAAAATGAACTGAAGAAGATACAAACAAATGGAAAGATATCATATGTCCATGAATAGGAAGAATTGTTTTAATATTATCTTTAAAAATAATATTATTTTTAATATTATCTTTAAAAATAATATTATTTTTATATTATCTTTAAAAATAATAGTTATTTTTAATATTATCTTTAAAATAATGTTATTTTTAATATTATTTTGATGAACATACTATAAAAAGTAATCTATAGATTCAAAGCAATCCTTATCTGGATTCTAATAATATTTTTTATAAAAATAGAAAAACATTCTAAAATTTGTCTAGAATCACAAAAGACTCCAAATTCCCAAGGCAACCCTGAGAAAAAAACAAAGCTGGAGGCATCATACTTCCCAATTTCAAACTATATTACAAAAAGTAATCAAAATGGTATGGTATTGGCATAAAACAGATGTATAAACCAATGGACAGAATTAGAGTCCAGAAATAAACCCATACATATATGGTCGACTAATATTTGGCAAGGGAGCTATGAATATTCAATGAAAGAAAGGATGTTCTCTTTAATAAATGGTGTTAGGTAAACTGAATATTTATATGCAAGAGGATGAAATTGGACCCCTATCTTAGACCACGCACAAACAAAATGAACTTAAAATGGATTAAAGACTTAAACGTAAGATCTGGAACCATAATACTCCTAGAATAAATATAGGTAAAAATCTCCTTGACATTGATCTTGGCAATGGTTTTACAAATATGACACCTGAAGCACAAGCAGCAACAGAAAAAAAATAAATGGTACTCCTACATCAACCTAAAATGCTTCTCAACGAAATGAAAAGGCAACTTCTGGAATGGGAGGAATATTTGCAAACAACATATCTAGTCAAGAATTAATGTCCAAAATACATAGGGAACTCATAAAACTTGATAGAAAAACAAAACAAAGCAAATAATCCAAATAAAAAATGGGTAAATGTCCTGAATAGATATTTTCTCAAATAATTTATTTAAATGGGGACAATGGTAGAAAGAATGGGAAGGCACTAGTCAAAGAACATGTATGAATGACCCATGGACATGGACAACAATGGGGAGACTGACGGTGGGAGTGGGAAGTGGGCTGGGTGGATGAGGGGAAAAGGGGAAAGTTGGGACAACTGTAATAGAGTAACAATACAAAATTAAATAAAGTTAATGGCCCACGGGTACATGAAAAGGTACTCAACATCACTAATCACCAGAGAAATCAACTCAAAACCATGAGGCACCACTTTACACCTGTTAAAAAGCCTATCAAAAAGCCAGCAGACAAGTGCTGGTAAGGGCGTGGAGAAAAGAGAACCCTTGTGTGCTCTTGGTGGTACTGTGAATGAATGCCACTCTTATGGAAAACGGAAAAAAGGCTGCTCAAAAATTAAAAAGAAAGCTATCTTAGGACCCAGTAACTCCAGGTCTGGTTAGCTATCCAAAGGAAATAAAACAACTATTTCCAAGAGATTTCTATACTTGTATGTTCATTGAAGCATTATTTACAGCAGCCGAAACAAGGGAAAGCATATCTAAAAAGTGAATGAACTCAAAAATACTTGGAGCTGCTGTGAGAGTTGGCATAATATATCAAGTAGATGTTCATAATAGTAACACTAAGTCACATTCAAGAGAAAAATGTTCTAGTCTAAGTTTACAAACACAGGACCATATATAATTGATCTTATGGGAAAAGAAACAATTAAAATGTCTAAAAAATGATTGTGTGGAATGTTATAGTTTACATCATACTTTTTTAGGTGTAAATTCATTTGCTCCTGGCATGGGGTATGGCAGTAGTAATGGCAGTGGTTAAAAATTATCGAATGATTTGCTTATGTGCCAAGGATACATGTAATTGTACGTTGTCCTAAGCATGACCCTGTGGAGGGAACCGGAGCTCAGGAAGATTGCATAATTTAGCAAATCTCACAGCTAATCAGTAGAGACTGAAGTCAAAACTAGAGAGGCTTTAAGTTCCAGTACTGCCTCCCAACTAGAAGGCGTAATGTGTATTATTACACACATTTTTTAAGGAATAAGACACTAGAGGTGATAGACATATAATATGACCAATATGCAGGAATAAGAATAAAGACATCCTGATTTCTCACTTTTATCTCCCTATATATGTCTCTCTGATATAGGAAATGTCCTGTTTGTTAATCATACAGATACACGAAATGATTCAATATAACTATAGAAGGAAAATATATTTATTGATTAACCAGAGCCTTTTCCCCTTAATTTCAACTATGTATTTTAAAGTTATGAGACATTTCATTGCTTCAGAAGAGAACCAGAAAATAAAGGAGTCAGATTCTAGGCTGTTGTTTTCAAAGCAGTAGTCCAGTTAAGAAACAATGATAATGAAAAGAAATTAAATTGCTGATCAATGAGATTTAGTTTTTCTTCTCCCTTGGAAACTAGATAAATGTGTCTGATTCCGGGAGATTCCGGGACATACTGGAGGAGAGAAATAGCGATGGGGAAGGGGTGCAGCCAGGAGCTAATGGATGCCACACAGAGCGATCAAGTGGATCAGAGCAAAACCGGCTCAAGGCGTCACCCAGCTCTTCATAAAAGGTTCTGTCAGAGCCCAGTGGTGGTTGGCAGAGGGCAGGGGGTTTAGGGGGCCAGTTAAAAGGGTTAAAGGGACTAAGAAGTATGATTGGTAGTTACAAAATAGTCATGGGAAAGTAAGTAAAGCACAAGAAATATAGTCTATAGTGTGATAACTACATACAATATCTGTTGTGGTACTGGGAATATCGGGGGTAACACTATGTAAAGCATATGATTGTCTAACCACTAAGCAGTACAGCTAAAACCAATATAAAATAAAATTGAAAGAAAAAACAAAGTTAAAAAATATCCCTGTCAATACCACCACGGAGCCAGGCCAGCACTTGAGGTCCAACCTCCATGTACCAGGGCCCAGTAAATCAACAATGCTAAAGAGTTTTAACAGCTGTTTTTTTTCTCGTTGTGGACCAGAGGAAACATCCCACTGAGAACAGCCAGCACATGTCTTGCTGACCAATAGTAGTGATGCCTAAATCATGGGACTCTGCCCTGAGCCCATTCAATTACCCCTCAGCCCCAACCCCACTTAAAATGGGTTAGGATGCCAAATGCCCTTTCCCCTGCACAGGTTTCAGCTGAAGCAGAGAGTATGCAAGGGACCCCTAGAGAGGGGCTGACCATGTGGAGCAGACACCCAGTTCCACTCCCAACCGACCCCACTCCCACACACACTAACACACTAGACTACGTGAGAATGGAATAAATCTAAGCTTTATTATTCAGAGCCCACCAGTAGTGAAACACATAAAACTACACTAACTTAGCTCGTTTCTTTGAAATGTTTTCTGTGTACTCCTCCCTGTTAGACTCTTATTTCTTGAGTAAGAACCATAGCCTTTCTTTTTTCATTTCTCCCATTATTTGTTACATGAGCTTAGAGACAATTAGGAACTCACTGAATGTTTGGCTGCCAGCTCCGTCAAAGAACCCGAGGACCTGAACAATGTGCTGATTGTAAAGCAGAGCTCCCCATTCTCTCTCTGCGACCAAAGCACTAAAAGAAATGCAAAGCCTGTAACAGAAAGCTCTAAAAGGGCATTCCGGCTGAATTGCTAATACTTAGGAGTGGGGATTACCCTCTGGGCCCCCAGCTTTCCAAGTACCAGGCACTGTAACCAGAGGAAAATATCAATCACCTCCACCAGGTAGTATTTGCCAAGCACCTGTCTTCAACCGAATATGAGTATCTCTGTTGCCTGTTTCTCCTTCCTTCTCTCTTAGTCTTATTCCCAGTTTTTCTTAGTTCACCAATTGTCAATTTTTTTTAAATGGAAAAGGAACAACACTTTTAAAAATATCATTTCCAGGCTTCTATCTCAGGGTTTTTGTTTTGTGTTGTAATCTTGTTATGGAACTTTTATAAAGCGATTAGAATTATGTTTCGTAACAAGACCTGTCAAGAGTGACATGAGTCTTATTTTAACTGCAGGAAGCTGGAGGATGTCACTGGACCTGCGAGAGGATGGAGACATATAATGTAAACAGTCACGCCAGCTAATTTTGTGAAGCTTTAAATTCCAGTTTTATTTGCTTCCTAAACACCCTTTGCACTAAATTCCAAGCCAGGCTCCATTCTTTGTCAGCTCTGACTCCAGAGTGGTCTGTTAGTTCCCAGACCTAAAGAGAAAGCAATTGCAGAGCTTTCATGCTCTCAGAAGGCTGCTCTCACCAAACATACCTAATTCTTGAATTTTTAAAGACCTCATGAAACTTCCAAAATGGATTAAGGAATTGGTTAACCAGAAAACCAATTCAGGTACAAGTTAAAGTTGTCTGATGGGATAAGAATAGTCTAGAGTTATCTCACTACCTCTGTCTTCCAGCTGTTTTTCAGCTCTTATACAAAAGGGAGTTGAAAATGTGTTTAAAATCTCTGATAACGCTTCCTTCCATGCATATGCCGATGCTTCTGCTGAATGAAATTTGATTAAAGGGCTCTGGGCCAATTCAGTGCTTCTGACAAGCCAATGTTCATCCTGCTTCTTACAAGTGTATATATTTGGAAAAATAACAATGAACAATGCAATTACTACAATACTGACTGAAGTAGTTGTACATGTAGTATCCACTTTTGCTTCCCCAATTAACTTACAGCAAAATGTTTAAGACGGATTTGCAAAAGAAAACGTTGATGTTTGCATGACAATGGACAAGTTAGCTGTCAAAAAGCCCAAAGTTTCCTTTCATGTTTAAATCTGAGGACAGAGAATATTGATCCAAAGAGATGTAGAAAAGGTTCATGGAAAAAAAAACATAGAAGAATAAATTCTATATAGAAACAGACTAGCCATTGTTTTAGATCATGTACCTCAAGTTAACATTCTGAGCAGTTGCAAGATTCTATCAGTTATTTTTAGTTCTTCGGATTTGAAGGATTTCCTTGTGTTGTTTTTTCCTGATACTTTGTTTCAGGCACCTGGCATCTTTCATGCTCTGTTTGGAAGGTGCTGTGGAGAGCTCTGGAGTTAATTACATCATCATCAGACTCCCAGCAGCGCTTCAACATAAACTCCAATTTATTAATGAGGCCACAGAGTCACCAAGAGGTCAAATGACATATTCACTTTGATGAAGTATCTCAGCCAAGTTTAATGTTACCCCTAGAAGCCCACACTATCATGTGTGAGAGCTTTGCTGAAGTGCGGAACTCTGAAACTAAATTGTAAACGTTATTCATAGTTTACAAATGATTCCATGGAATTCACTAGTATTATTACTGAAAAACTTGCAAAGACTTCAGAGATTTGTTTTACTAAGTGACTACAAGTTTATAAGAATGTGGGAAGTTTATGAGCATAATTAATTTTTTCATCATTAACCCAGAATGAGGTGACATATAAAGGTGACTTTTAAGCTCTAATATTTTGTTTTTATTTCAATTTTTCTAACAGCTTTTTCTACCTAATGAAAATCTTTACCTCCTTGAACAGATGGCATTAACATAATTCAATTTTACCTTAGCTGACTTAAGATCATTATTATCAGAATTCTCAGTGTTTCTGTAAGGGACAAGAAGGTGGGCTAAACTTTTTAGTTAAGATTGTGAATGTTTATGTTTATTGTGAAGTTATCTCAGTTAATATTTAGGAGAAATGTGAATTTCACTATGTTGTTGTAAAGTTAACAATAGCTAGAAGACTTCAAAAATAAGATGATGTCTTCTAAATCACTAAGTGACATTTTCATGTAGAATTAAAAGAAAACCAAGAAAGCATAAAAAGTTCAATGTATGAATATATTGTTTACAAAAACAAATGCAAATGGTTTTCTCTCTACACATATAATGTATAAAATAAATACCAGTGGTTAAATTACTACATTACTCACAGACCATGGGATTAGGTGAAGCAAAATTTAAGTATTATCTCCTAAAACAGAATGAATGGGTAAATGTTTTAATTTAAATATCCAGAAAATACTAAAAAAAGGTAATATTAAAAAACTCCATGTTATTTTATTTAAATATAACTCCCTTTCCCCTCTCATTTCACCCACCCCACACCCCACCTCCTGCCTCTAGAAACCACCAATCTGTTCTCTGTTTCCATGAGCTTGGCTTTGTTGTTTTACTTTGTTCATTTCAGGTTCCACATGATAAGTGACATCAGTCAGTGTTTGTGACTTATTTCCCTTAGCATAATGCCCTGAAATCCATCCCTGGTGTCATGAATGACAAGAAGAAATGTAACTTGCTAAATTTAGAACAATCACAAAATATCGTACATAACCAATAAAATACTAGTATCAATAATATGTAAATATCTCCTATAAATGAATATTAAAGGGATAAACTAATAAAACTAGATAAGTGGAGAAAGAGATTTCACAAAAGGGGAAACAGTTTTTCCATTACATATTTGAAGAGAAGTTCAACCTAGTTATTAATTAAGAAAATGCAAATCAGGAATTTCATGAGAGATGTTTTTCACATCAATTTAAACAGCAAAAATCAAGCAGTCTTACATTCCATGTGACAGATTAGATCTAGATTAGCAATACTTATTCAGATTTGTGGTGGCATGGCCACCTTGGAAGAGTTAGATTATCTCCACTATTCACATATCCAAAACCAAAATTATTCTTCTGGGTATACACCCAAGAGAAACTCTTACAAATGTGTGTGAGGAACAATGTTCATCATCAGTGGAGGCAACAGTGTTTACAATAACAAAAACCTGGACACAACAATATACCATTGGATGGAGAGTAGATGGCTATTAGTTCACAGAGAAGAATATTATACACAGCAGTCAAAATAAATTTATGCAACAAAAATTGGCATCATTTTACAAATATAATATCAAGTTAAAAAATAAGTACAAAAATATTTCAAAGACTATGATACCCATTAGGAAAACCTATGAGTATCGTCAGTGTTTTGGTTTCCACATTGGGTGATGATTTTACTGACATGCGTTAGTAAAATTATATTACATCATAATAAATGCTATTTGAATTTCTCTTAGCCTTGGTGCAGGGAATGTCCTCTGTAGTGCTCCCAGTGGGCATATTTTAGCAGCTGGGGGAGTAGGTCTTAACATAATAAATCCATTCTATTATTTCAATCTTCCTATTCTTTCAGACAGCTTCTTCCCCAGTATATCAAGGAAGTTCTACGTTTCAACTTCATTTAGTGTAACCTATCCTTGGTAAAGGTTTTAGTCAACCAGAAAAGCAACCTGTCAGAGTCACTCTCACTTCCTCAGTTAACACACTGAATTGAAATCCTCTGCTTGGTTAGCCTGTATCAATGCATTTGCTCAATCCAACTTTATATTCTTTTAACCCTAATGCCATGCCCTTAGGATGAGTTGTTATATGTGTTTCCCAGTTAATGTTAAATAGTCAAATATATTCATGAAAATGTTATACGACGGCAAATACAGAGTCATCCAGAGCTTTTGCCTTCTGTAAGGAATTGATTTTAGGTGTCCACAAGTGAAAATTTAAGTAACTGTTCATCAATACATGCCAGGGGCAATTAGTGTTCTTTAAACAAATGGAATTAATACCTTTAAATTTAATCAGTTCAAAGACTAGCAAATGAGCCAGAAGTAATTAAGAGAACTCCTTCTTTCTTTTCTTCTGGAATCTCTTTTATTTTAGTGTGAATAAGTCATTGCCTCTTCCATGAGGTAAGGGGTTCATTGGGATAAAACTAAAACCACATTGACGTCTCAACATCAGTCTTTTCTGAAGGTTAAGCACTCAGCAATAGCTAGTGCTGGATCAGTGTTCATGAGGAAAAGTCCGTATTATTTCTTCTATACTTAACCATCATCCTAGCATCCAGGGCCAATTTGTATAGGAATCCGCCAGGCAGAATGGGAAAAGAGACTGACATCCACAGCATTCTCATTTTACCCACGCAGTCATTGAGAGCCTCCTTGAAAATTTGTGTTCCTGGAGAGCATATACATGGTGCACAAATATCCTCACACTTTGAACGCATTCCAGGAGGCCCTTCTATACAAGTCTTCTTCACACTTCCTGGTCACCATTTTTCAATCTGTCTTTTTGAAGGCCCTGCCCATCCAGTTCCAAACTATTAGCAACTGTCCATGAATCAGTGCAATTTCTAAGTATTTCTCATTTGAGCCAAAATAAAGAGCCAAATGTACTACTTGAAGTTCTGCCCATTTGGGGAATTTCCCATCACCACTCTTATCAAGGGCAAAACCAAGTGAGGCTGAAATTCTGCAGCCATTCATTGGAAGTAGATGCCAGAAAATCAGGCAAAGCCATCCATAAACCCAGTGCAAGGTTTTCACTCATTTAGTTGGTCAGAGGGACCAACAGGAGAATACAGGTGATGGTTGGGAGAGAAGAGATAATACAGAAGAATTTTCAAAAGAATCTCAATCATTTGTTCATATAAACTTGTGGCTTCTTAGACCTACTGGAGCCTAATTTCTTATACATCATTTCAACTTAGTGATAAATTGCTACTCTGAGTGCACAGCCTCATGTCCTACAGGGTCAGCTAACACTGCTCCTAATGAGCAGCTCAAATTCCACAGTCACTTAATGTTCCCTGATTAGGCATTCATTCTCTACGATGGCTCACTAGCAGACTGGGAGCTGGTCCTTGAAAAAAGATAAATATCTTCAGAAAAGAGCATGGGTTTACTCAAAAATGCTAGCCACCCATGCTGGGATTCTGCTACTGGGGCTTGTGAAAGAGCTCATACAGCATCTGTAGTCATCACAGACATTCCATGTATCATTGCATCTACTGGATCATAAGTCTCAAGTAGAAGAGCAGTTTGAGTTGCAGTTTGAACTCGCTGCTGAACTTTCTCTTGCCTTGTTTCTACTCAACTGCGGTAGCTATGTACATGCATCATACTGGCACACACAAAAAGTGGAACATGTTGTTTTCAAAATAAAAAAAGGTTCATAAAAGCATTGTGCTTCTTTTATAGTGGCACTTGTGCAAGGTCCACATCTGTCTTTTCCATAAGAGAGGGTATGGAATGTACTACAGATTATTGAACAGCTCTTGCCCCCACCCACCAAAAGCCTTCACTGAGGTAGATGCTACCTAAACTTTTCTGGGATATGTCTCTGACTTGCTTATGTCATACTAAAGCATTAAAAATATTTGATGCTCCTTGTTAATCCTGTTAAACAAAGATCCTCATGTCAAAAACATATTGAACAATGTGACATTCTAATATCAAAATGATCGACCTATCCATGGACTAGGACTATATTATAATAAGCAGCAGGACAGCTAACCTAGCCCTGAGGCAAGACTGTGGAGGTCTTGTCTGATGTGGACCCTGGCTCCTGGGGTCCACGGTGTTGTGGGTGAGATGAGACAAATTCACACGGACTACTGAGTCCTGTGGAGGGAAGGATGGCCTGGCCACTCTCTCAAGGGGAGAGCACACCGACCCTTGTCTTCTCAAGCTTTTATTGCATTTCTGGGCACATTACATTAGCTTCAGGTGGTTACCTTTTACAGAAAACAAAGGAAAGAATGTTGCTAATTACTTCAAAGAGAAGGATGTTGCAGACCAAGGACAAAAGTTGTTGAACCAGTTACACTCCATACTGGGAAAGTTTAGTACAGACTTTAGGAAGTCACAGTAAGCACTTGCTGCCTCAATTCAGGGTGAGGGAGTTTTAGCAAAAGCAAGTCTCATAGCAGTCTAGGTACAATGCAGGCCTGATTCCCCATGGGAGAACCTATCCATGAGCATAGGTCCTGTGCATTGGACCTCACTTTCCACTGGCCTTCTGAGTGGGAGCTAGGCCCACACCACACAAAATGGTCTCCTGTACTTGTCTAATATTGGTCTTGTCAGGTAAAAGTATCTGCCTCTTATGGCCCTTATAAATTGGTAGAAAAAGCAATTTCCAGGTCAGTGACTGCATGCCAGATCCCTAGAGGCTGGGTGTATTTATTTAAGAAAAGATCATAGACCTGGAAAAGCAACCGCAGTTGGAGTCAATAACTTATTAAGATCATAAAAATCCAAATTCTGTACACCTTCTGTACAGGCAAAGAAGCAATTTAAATGGGTTTGCGAACCTTCCAAGTCTTTAGTGGTGCCTTCAATTTCCCTAGGAATGTGGCATGCCCTTAGGATTGCTTATGCTTCACTGATTTGGCTAGGAGGGGCTTCCAATTTGCCTTCCTTGCAACAATAGTCAAGTAGGGATTTTCCCCTTGTCAAATCTGTCCATTCCAATCAAATATTCCAGAATTGAGAAAATACCTACAAGTAACCATGGACTTACTGGGCCAACTATGCTTCAAACTTTGGCCAATGCTCTATTTACTTATCATCTTACCTTAATTAGACTATAATTTGATTAATGAACTACAGTGGCTTTTTGGGTTCTCAGTAATTAGTGTCAATTAAGAAACACACTAACTCCCAAGTTATGGCTATTTTTTTTAACAGTTAATAGTGACACTATGCGGATAAGTTCCTCTGGGGAAAGATTAAAGTAAGTCTTACAGTATACACAATGTAGGCTTTCAGCAGCATTTCAAGGCCCTTCCTCAAGAGACTTTGACTTTCCCTACAGGTGAGAGGATTTAGATATTTAGACTTGCTGAAGTCTGAAAACTGGAAGAGATGTCAGGATTTTCTATTATGAAGATGACTTAACATTTCTATCCTTCAGTCCTGGAATTATACCTGCTGTGTAAATCAAGTAAGATTTTTTAGGCTGCTCATGATTTAATTCCTAAGGACATCATGATATTTGGGGCAAAACATTTTAAGGAGCTCTTGTCTTTGTTGTCCACCTTGAAAATTTAGTTCCATCAATTGGCCTCTGTTACTCTAGGAACACATATTCCCCACTGAAATCAGCATAATCACTGAAGTAATAAACAGGTTAAGAATGCCTGCCAGCATTTTAGATTTATTTTTTTCTCACCAAGGAAAAATGACATGAAAAGTAACTAAAATTACATTTGTTAGAAAGGAAGAGACCCAACTGAATGATTTTTTATTTTCTCTCATACAACATAAATTTTTAAATATACTATTTATATATTTATATTTCATATGTACTTATATGTGTATATATGTATATATGTGAAATATACATATATATTTAGGATTTCTCTCCTAAACAAAACAAAATAATGCATCATCTTATTATTTACAAGATGGTACACATTTTTGTCTGCTTTTTTTATTGCTATATCCTTAGTAAGTAAAACAGTGCTTGGCATACAGAATATACTTCATAAATATCACTGAATAAATTAATGTATAATGATGTATGCACAGAAAATAAATAATATTAATAGAAAAATCTTAGAGTTAATCATTTCAGCATAGTGACTGGGCACAATATAAATATTACAACAGATCTTAAAGAGAAGATTAAAGTTCTGTAAACTTCACTGCTAGCCCTAAGAGAGCTAGAATGGTGATTTGGCTAAGGGTTTCAAGAGGTAGCTAATGAAATGTGGTAGAACAGGATGGAGGTGGTAGAAAGTGGTCATATTTGAACTTATTTTGAAGTCTGAACAGAAATGTTTTAAAGGTAGACACAGATAGGATGTGTACAAAATGGTGAGATGTCTTTGTCTAATATATTGTCTATCACAGGCATTCGACATCACTGATTATGCCTTCTTTTTCTTGAACTGTATTCATTTAGTGTTCCAGACACCACCCTCTCCGGGTTTTCCTCATTTCCCCTTCTCTAACTCACTTGCTGTGCTCTCCTTTCCTCTCAGACTTCTTAATTTTGAAATGCTCAAGGGTAAGCCCTTAGATCTCTTCACTTTAAATTTACTCACACTTTAAGTGTGTTTATCTACTTTCATGGGTTTTAATACCATCCACACACTGATTTACAAATTCCTCAATTTTCAATTCTGCGCACTACTCTGAACTCAGAATCACATGTCTAACTGCTGACTCAACATTTCTGCCTGGATGTCTAACAGGAATATCATATAATAACATGCTAGAAGCTGATTCTTAATTCTCATCTTCAGCCCAAACTAAACTAAAACATGCTCCCACCAGTTTTTTCTCAGAATTTTAAATGGTATTATCATTAACCCAGTTGTTCAAGCCAACAACTGAAAAGGGAAAATGAAGACAGAGACCTCACCAGTCTCTCTTGATGGAAACCAAGAGTTTCCATTCTGCCTTCCTCCCCTCTCCACTATATTTTATTCAAAGAGTGATTTTTTAAAGATATATTCAGATTGTTTCTCTTAACTATTCAATATTTCTTACTAAAATATCATCAATTTGGGGCATTTTAATTTATTCCCAGAAATTAGAACATTATTTGATATGAAGGAAACCTGGTAGACAGAATAATGCCACCCTCCCACCAAAGATATCTACATCCCAACCCCAAGACCTGTAAATATGCCCTTTAAATTGTAAAGGGGACTTTGTAGATGTGATAAAATTAATAATTTTGAGGTGGGGAGATTATCCTGGATTATCTCTGTGGGACCAATATAATCAAAAGGGACCTTAAAAGAGAGAGTGACAAAGGCCAAAATCAGGAAAGATCTGACAAAAGAAGCAGGAGTCCTAGTCAAACCCAGAGATTTGAAGATGTGACACTGTTGCCTTGAAGATGGAGAAAGGGGCCATGACCCAAGGAATGCAGGTGGCCCCTGTGGAAGCTGGAAAAGTCTAGGAAACAGCAGCTCCCCTTCATCTTCCAGAAAGAATATAGACCTCTGCCACCTTGATCTTAGCACAGTGAGATTCATGTTAGACTTCTGACTTCCAGATTTGTCAGAGAAGAAATTTGTGCTGCTTTAAACTCTTAACTTGATGGTAATTTGTTCTGTTAGCAGTTGGAAACTAAAACAGAGCTGCCTACTATACATGGAAAAATAATTAAACTATTAATAAGTTCTAGTAGAACAAAACACTGGATTTGGAGCTATAAAATCCAGGTTCCACTCCCCGTTCTGGCATATTAACTGTACATTTCTGGAAACATCACAGCATTCCTATAAATAGGAGATAGTGTTTCACCTTCTCAAATCTCAGAACTATCAGTAGATGAATAAGTTTTCTAGTGCTGCAATCTTAGTGGTTTAAAACAAAACCAATTTATTGTCTTACATTTCTAGAGGTGAGATGTTCAAAACTAGCCTCACTGAACTAAATTCTAGGTACTGGCAGGGCTGCATGCATTTTGGAAGATCTGGGGAAGAAGCTGTTTCTTTACTTTTTTCCATCTTCCAAAAACCACCCACATTCCTTGGCTTAGGGGTCCTTCCTCCATGGTCAAAGCCACAGCACAACATTTTTAAGTCTCTCTCTGCTCCTTTGTCACATCGGCTTGTCTGACTCTAATTCCTCTCGTCTCTGTCTTATAAGAACCATTGTGATGGCATCAGGATCACCCAAATAATCCCTGGTGATCTTCCCATCTCAAGATTCTTAATTCAATCACACGTGCAAAGTCTATTTTGCCATGTAAAGTACTATATTCACTGGCTGGGGGATCAAGATTTTGACATCTTTGGAGCATTGCCACACAGGGTCAAATGAAATAGCCAAATGGATCCATGAAGGCACTAAGGCAGGATTCATATATAGGATAAAGTATTCTTGTAAAGGAAAACTCTAATTTTGTGTAAATACTAAGAAAAGACATTGAAAATTCCAATTTTTAAAATAATACTCTTACCTTTCTGTTTATCTGTATCTGGTAAAATGCTCTTTTTCATTGATCGGATCCCTCCTTCATTTCATTGAAAAAGCCTACCTTCTAATTATTCACCTGTATCACATAATACAAATGAAAGTTATGTGCTTCTCTGGAGAAAATTATCTAATTACAAACAAAATCTAAGAACTAAAAACTACTCTGGGGAGCCAAGATCACCTACAATTATTATTGCTAATGGACACTGTGCCAGCCTTACTCTCTTTCAATAACTTAAATTTCAGTGAAAAATATGGACTCTGTCTGAAATATCCATGTAGTAAAGTAGTTTTGAATATTTTTCAATGGCATCTCCTCATAATAGCATGCTTTCTGTACTATTTTCCTACAGGTACACTGTAAAAGACTGACAAGCTCAAACTTCTTAAATTGTACCATTATATTGTTACTTGGATAAGCAAATTATCAAAACTCACTTGTCTCTGTAAAAAAAAGTGATCCTCAAAGAGAGGTTTTCACCGAAGCTGCACTGGCTGAAGACAGCGAATCTTTTTATATATAATTATATGATCTTCATATTGGAAAGGCATCACAGTCTGATGCTGGCTAAATTTTTGAGTCTACTTATTCTTCATCAAAATTCCTGAATGGTTTTAAGTCAGATAGTAGGGTGCTAATTAAACATTTCTGTAGCATCATTATGCAAGCATGTGGAAACTTTCTAGGTTCAGCGAGTAGAAGAATACCTTTTATTGATTTTTAACTCACCAATAATACTGATTTAAAGCATTAAGATTTGTTTAACTGTCAAGTTCATTTTCAAGTTTTATATTTAGTTATCAACACACTTTTGCTTTTTCCTAAACATGATTTTGTTTATGCCGAGGAAATATGCAGTTCCCCCCAAAAAATCTCGACCATTAGCTACATTCTCTATCCCAAATTCCAAATTCATGCAAAGCATCTCATAAAAAATGAGTATAGTGTACAATTGGTTTTCCTAAATCACTGTCCTTCTGGCAGGGAAAGATTAAAAAGTGTTTTGACATGACTTTCTTTTATGTCTTGGAGTATTTGCATTAGAATAAATGAAAAAGTATTTCCTATCAAAAATATTTAATCAGACAAGGTAAAAAGTATCAAGAAACATTTGAAATGAATGTTTCATTCCTTACTTGGAATGAAACCATAAGGAAATCTTTACACAGGCCTATGAGGGCAGGTAGACTAAACTTCATTTCTAAAGACGGAGATAATTAAGACAAGCATTTTAATTTGCAGAGGAAGGGTGGGACGGAGAATGGAAAAGAGTCAAATATAAAGGGATTGTCTTAAAGATGCTTCAATCGGCTTCCTGCCCTTTATCCTTAAGAAAGACAAAATCATATATTTAAAACAGATGCCCTCTCAGAAATGACAGTCATGTTGCAATCCAGGTTGTACCTGGCTGGCTTGCTGCTTTCCAGAAAGCTCTGCTCTTAATATGGAAGTATCAGAACATACTTCTGACAGGTCTCTCAGGGAAATAAAAGAGGGAGGCATCTGTCACAGTGATTTTACAGCACAGAGGGCTCTAGGAAGAGCTCACATTTTGAAAGAAAACATTGAAGAGTTGTACGCAAGCAACAAGTAATAGAAAAAAATCTCAAAAGCTTGGAGATAAAATATTTGGTCCTGAACCTTTCCCTCCCTTCCTTCCTTCCTTCCTTCCTTCCTTCCTTCCTTCCTTCCTTCCTTCCTTCCTTCCTTCCTTCCCTCCTGGGATATAAAATATTAGAAAATATGTTTTAAGAAAATAACTAGTCCTCTTTTTTTAATTAAATGAATACTCTTCACAACTTGAAAGATGCAGATGAATGTAACCTATTTTTTTAAATAAAACTTTTTTGATAATTGTGTGTAAAAGGAATCTTCATGAAGATTTGGTATGAATGAGTACTGTCTAACTGAAGCAGCAACCTCCAAATTACTTTGCGAAACAAATGTAACTGAAATTATTCTGCTATCTACCCATTAGAAGAATATAATAATCAAGTTCAACAATCTTTACACTCTCATTTGGAAGAACACTAAATAAATCTATTACCTTAGAAAAGAAAATCAGAAAATTCAAAGAAATTATTTTCCCAAAGATGTAGGGTTTATTTCTAGTTATAGAAGAATCTAGATATTCTAGAAGTTTGCAAATTCACAAGAGATGTCTTATTATTTCCTTAGTGGAGCCAGTGTACACACACTTTTCTTCACTTCTTGGACAATTTTAGCCATGAGGAAGAAACCATAGGTATTCTCATCTCTATCAACCATTTTGTGATCATTTATAAATGATTGCAATGTGAGACAAATCATCATGATGAAAATGCCTTAAAAAGGCCAAACATTGTCACAGTAAAAATGAACTCAGTAGTTCATGTAATTCTTTTTTCTCCTCTAATATCTAAGCAAGAGACTCAGGTTAATATCAGATTCAACATCATGGCCAAGCACTAGAGACAGAAAGACAGGACTTTGAGAAGGGTAGCGAATTCTTCGGGTTTGGCTTTTAATTGTCAACAGTTACACTTGCACATTGAAAATGAACAACATAGCAGTGACCATGCACACATCGAAAATGATTCTGGACAAGTATGCTAATAATTTAAGCAAATAACTTACCAACGGAATTATTTGAATATTACAAATACCTTTTTAAAATATGAAATGGCAACGTTATTTAAATTTTTATCCTGGGCAAAAATGCACATGAAGTAAATCCCTTTTAGGTAATGAAGTATCCAGCCTATCAGAATTCTTCGGTGGTTCCCATTTGCCAAAAATTTCCCAAAGAGCCTTGCGTGCTCACACTTAGTGCATGATTTTGCACCTCAGTCAGCCTTCTCTAGTTTGAAGCCAAAATGTTGATTTCCTCCGAAATGGGCTGTTTGTTAACAAGCCCTGAGGGTGCTGTTGATTGTCTGGAGGTTTTGTCTGGCAAAGTTGTTTTTGAAGTTCTTCAGAAAGACCTCAAGCTCAGTTGGAAAGGCATAATTCAGAAATAGTTATTTTTGTAAAGATCTTTTCTTTTTACTTTACCCATGGAGATAAAACAACACAAATGTGTTTGCAGAAATATTTTCTCCAAGGTATTTTTCTCTGAATGCTTGGATCTTTTGGAAAAAAGAGTCCTGTTATTTCAGAAACTGCTTTTCATAAGGAGCTGTTGCTGCTGGTACTGGGGTTTGTCCTACATTATATATTTTTCCTTTTACTCTCTACTTTTTAGATTATCTGTAATATATGTTTATTGGCACATCAAGACTTACATTACTGTTAAGTCATTGAAGCAATATGACAAAATTAAAGAAAATTTTGCAGAGAGGAAGATTACCTCTGATCCCATCGCAATAACACAACCATCTTCATTTTTTCCTAATTTTTTCCTAGCTGGCAAACTTGATATTTACATTGTTACAATCATAGCAGGAATGCAACATTGTACTAGGCCTTTAGTTTTTTATCTTGTGATTACATGCATTCCCCATGTCTCCTGTAATTACTGCTGTAGTTTCTACATAATATTTTTATGAATGTTTTTATGAATGGGTGTACTATAATTTGCTTATACATTTCCTTATCATCAGACATTTAGAGAGGTAGGGAGAACGATTCTGTTCTTCATTTGAGTTTTAATTTACTATAAATTCTCAAATGTAAACTTTCCTGAGCCAAATTGACATAGCATTTTTTAATTTATTATAAATATTGTCAAATTAAAATATAAAATATTTGTATTAAATTCAACTAAAATCAACAACTTAAGAGTGATTTTACCATAACATTTCCTTATGTGTATTATAATTTAAATTTATATTATATATAAATAATACTTCATAGGTATATAAAGCGATATTCTTATTTACTATTTTATAATTTTCAAAAGATGTTTCTTTTTTCTGAAATGACTGATGACATTTAAATAAAGAGAATAATAATTACCTGCTTTATGTTCAACTTTTATTAAATTAGGCTTAAATGCCCACATTATTTTTATATACTACTTTAATGACATTCTGCATAAATCAACTGGAAAATTTTGTTGTCCACTATCTGTGAAGTAAGAACAAGCCAGAACACATGGCTTTGGCAATGTCTTCTGGTTGGAAGAAACACAGACAAGTTCAAGTTACTCTGGGTAATCAAAGTTTACTGTAAGTATACCAGGAGACTAGGAAACCCAGCAAATCCTCCCTGTAGCCCCACAATTAGTCTTCATGGAATGGCAATGCCCTCTATCATTGTCCAACAGAGAGAAACAGCGCTAGTGGCCTAACAGCAACTCCAGGAGTGGTCCCTCAGGAGTGCCCAGTTTGATAAACCAGCATCCTCATGACTCAGCTTCTGTTTGACTTATCTTACAGTTTACTTCCTCACACTGCAGATGGTAACTATTTGGTTCCCTGTACACTATTTCTTGGCTGTGTTTATTCAAGGCTTCCACTGGATACTTTTTTTTACCATTTTCTAAAAACATCTTTATTGGGATGTAATTCACATGCCATAAAATTCACCCATTTAAAGTATACAAACCAATGGTTTTAGCATAGTCACACAGTGGGTATGAGAAGAAATATTTTACCCACTAGATTTTCCATTCGATATGTACCCAGAAGTGGAATTACCTGATTATATGGTAGTTCTACTTTTAATTTTTTGAGGAATCTCCATAATGTTTTCTATAATGACTGTATGTCACCTTATACTTCTACCAGCAGTGTACAGGTTTCCTGTTTCTCTACATTTTTGCTTACACTTGGTATCTCTTATCTTTTCAATAACAGTCTTCTAACAGGCGTGAGGTAACACTTCACTGTGGCTTTGATTTGCATTTCCTGATGGTCAGCGATGAACAGTTTTTGTATACATGTTGGCCATTTGTATGTCTTCTTTTGAAAAGTATCTATTCAGGTACTTTGCTCATTTTTAAAAATCGAGTTATTTGTTTTCTTGGAATGGAGTTGACTTTCTTATATATTTCAGATATTAACCCCTTTAACAAATATATGATCTACAAATATTTTTCCCATTAAATAAGTTCTTACTTCACTCTGTTGATTGTTTCCTTTTCTGTACAGAAGACTGGAAGCTCTAAACTTACACTGAAGAAGACATAGAGAAAACACTTCTTGACATTTGTCTGGGAAATAATTTTTTGGAAAGGACCGCCAAGGCACAGGCTACAGAAACAAAACAAATGGACAAATCTGTGCCAAACTAAGAAGCTTTTCCACTATTTTCTTATACTCAATCTCCCAATAAGCCCTTATAATTACTCTTTCATTTCAGATACTGTATTTCTTTTATGTTACTGAGCATAGCTAAGAAGCTATTTTAAAATTCTTCAGCCCCTTTCCTCATCTGGAGCATTTTCTTGAGTATTACTGATATTTTCATGTTTCTTCATACATTTAGTAATTTTAGACAATGTTAATAAATATATAAAATACTATATCATAGATTTGGGATTTTGTTATGCTCTGTGATTTTTTTTAACGAATATAGTTGACTTGGCTGAATTCAAATAGTAAACTTTGTCTTCTGCAGTGTTAACTGCAAAAAACTAAGTTCAATTTTTAAAACTTATCTGAGCCACTTACATTGTATCTACACACACATAGGTCAGAGATCAAATAAATATTTGGCAAGTGTTTACACACATAATTCTGGGCTGCCTTTCCCTATTTCATTTTCAAGACTCTCTCCCCTCACTTTTTAGCTACTCTATTTGCCCTGAACTGTGTTCTCTGATCTTCAAACCAGGGAGACCACTTTAGCCGTTATCTGAGTTCTAGCAACCTCAGATGACAGGGTAAAGCTGACAGTGCTTTCAGATTATTATTTATTATGTTTTATCTAGAATGTATACTTCTTATCTGTAGGATGACTGGCCTGAGAGAAGAGACTTATTGGAAGCCAGTTTTTTCCATCGTCACACAAACAAACAAAAAAAGCTTCTAAAAGCTTCCTGGGTGATTCTAATGTGCAGTCCAATTTGAGCACCACCACCTTTGACCCTAATCTCTCCCTTTCTGAACTGCAATGAAATGTACTGTTGTTAGGTCCCTGTTTAGCTCTAGGTTGCTCTCATGTTATTACAGATCAGCTTGTGTGTCCTACCCACTTACTAGTGAAAAGTACTGAGAATGGAGTACCAGGTGCATCCTTGGTTAGTATGTCTCACTGTTTTTGGCATAGCTTTAGGCTCTAGGTTGATGACTAATGAATACTTCAGAAATTGACTGAAATCTGACATTTTCTTTTTTTAACCAGACAAGAGAATATTATTATAAAATACCAGTTTCACTATGAAAGAATGTATCCTTTCAAGCACACAGTGTAAGATTTTCTATACTAAAAGAAATTCAAAGACAAATAAATCACTAAATAAGCCATTCACTAATTATATTATTTAAATAATCTGGATTTTCCAACATGGCAAGGGTTTAAGGGAAAAAAAGAAGGGTAAATGATTTCTATTCTCAAGATCAGCTAATTTACCACATTTAACAGCACCTGGAATATATATTCTATATACATTTTTAAGAGTTGATATAATAATTCCTGAGAAACAAGAATAATTAATTAAAATTATTGATCTTGCAGCAAACAAATGTTTTCTTTCTTCTTTCTTTTTTTTTTTTTCCTTCAGGGGATTCTGAAATTGAGTGTTAGGAAAAGAATTACATGACAGAGAAGAAAAGAATGGAGACTATAATTTTTTGAAAATATATTTACTTCCTTTTGGAAAATTATAGACAAAGGCATGCCAGATATGCAATTTAAATTTTTTAAATTATATTTTAAAATTGTATCATCATTCCTTATTAGCACATGGTGAACTTTTTCAATGGTCAGTTGCTCCCTATGAGTTGAAAGCTCTGATATTTTATATGATTCTGTGAGAAACAATTTTAAAGGATACCTGATTCTACTATTGATTGTTTACTTGGGTAGTTGTCTGAGGCTGTAACAGCTAGTGCTGTGATAATGCTGTGATTCAGGAACATAATTTTGAGGAACAAATATATGCATTTTTATTGGGTAGAAGCGAGGGCTGGAATCAGGAAAGAGTATGTTTAGCTTTACAGATATAATCAAGTAGTTGTCCAAAGTACAAAGTTGTTGCACAATGGTACAAAGCTAAGAGTTCTACTTTTTCCATAACTTCATTCACATTTTTAATTTCCATCTTTTTAATGTCATCCATTCTGATGGATGTATAGTGTTTTTATATTCTGGCTTTCTTGTGTTTTGCCTTGATGACTAATGAAGTTCGGTGTCATATATTTATTGCCTATTTGTGTAGCATCAGTTAGGAGATATCTGTTTAGGTATTTTGCCTGATTTTTTATTCATGTGTCAGCTTCCATATTTATTTGTAAAATACCTTTGAATATACTCTCACAGCTTGGTTAGATATATTCATCATATCTATGTTTAACTTGTATTTTGCCTTTATATTCTCTTAATCATATTTTTGATGAACAGTACTTAACAATTTTAATATATCCTATTCATCTAATTATCTTTCATGCTAAGTGCTTTTTTGTTCATTGTTTAAAAAAATCTTTTCTGACATCATGGTAACAATTTTTTCATTGCATTTTCCTTTAAGAGCTATAATATTTGTGTTTCACATTTAGACTGGCAACTCATCTAGAATTGACTTTTGGGTATGGTGTGAGATAGAGGTCAAGATGCATATTTTCAAATGAATATCCAGCTGAGTGAGCCACATTTATTAAGATAACCCATTCTTTTTTTAACTGCATTACAGTTTGATGAAGGAAACACTCATTTAATAAAATGTTCCAGTTATCAAAATTGCTGGTGGGATTGTTTGTGTTAGAGGAAATCAACGATTGTAGGAGTAGAAATCATCAAGAGTAACAAGATCTTCAAATAACAAAAACACCATAAGTTAAGCCAAGACTCATTGAATTTTGAGCTACATTAGACTTTCACGCATCATTTTTAAAATAAACATTTCATTTTAGAATAGTTTTTGGTTTATAGAAGAGTTGCAGATATAGAACAGAGAATTCTTATATATGCCACATCCAATATCCTCTACTGTTAACATCTTACGTTAGTATGGTATATTTATAACAATTAATGAAGAGATATTGAGGCAGTATTATTCAATAAAGTCCACCCTTTAGTCAGAATTTCTCAGTGTTTACCTAATATCTTTTCTTTTGTTCCAAGATTCGGTTCAGTATATAATGTTACAATTAGTTGTTAGGTCTCCTTGGCCTACTCTTGGCAGTGACAGTTTCTCAGACTTTCTTTTTATTTTTTTGTTGTTGACTTCAACAGTTTTGAGTAATACTGGCCATATCCTTCAATTTTATTTCCTGGTGTTTTTCTTGTGATTGGAATAGCAGTTTGTAAATAAAACACTGCAGAAAGGCCATTTTCAGCATATCATACAATAGATACATACTATCCACGTGACTTTTTAATGCTGATGTTAACCTGGACCACCTGGCTGGGGTTGTGTTTGTCAGGTTTTGCCACAGTTACTCCTGTTTCACCTTTTTCTCTTTGAAAGGAAGTCACTATGTACGCCTCACACTTAAGGGGGGAGAGTTATGCTCCACTTTTTTGAGAGGGAAGTAGGTACATAAACTATCTGAAATTCTTCTACATGAGAGATTCATCTATTCTTCTCTCATCATTATTTTTAATCTTTCACAGAAATTCTATCTCACCAAAAAGAATCAAACACGTGGGAATAAACTTACCCAAGGATGCAAGAGATTCATGCACTAAAAACCACATAGCACTTCTGAAGGAAATTAAAGACACCAATAAATGGGAAGATGTCTTACGTTCATGAATTGAAAGAGTAAAATTGTTAAGATATCAATACTTCCTAAAGCAATCTACAGATTCTATGGAATCTCTATCAAAATCCCAACAATGTTTTTTGAATAATAGAAAGATCCATCCTAATATTTATGTGGAATCTCAAACTATCCTGGAAAACCAAAACAATCTTGAAAAAGAACAAAGTGGGAGGTCTCACATTTCCTGATTTCAAAACTTACTACAAAACTATAGCAATCAAGGCAGGGCGGTGCCAGCATAAAGACAGACACATAAAACCTGGAATAGAATGGAACGTCTAGGAATGAACCCTCATATGCCTGATTATATGTTTTTGACAAGGACACCAAAGCCATACAAAGGGGATAGGGCAATCTTTACAACAATGGTATCAGAAAACTGGATAATCACATGTAAAGAATAAAATTGGACACTTACCTTATCCAGCAGTGTGCAGTTTGTAGCCCAGTGGCCTCATTTGGCTTAGGATGGCAATGAATGCAGCCCAACACTAAATCATAAATTTTTTATGATTTTTTACTTTACATTATGAGATATTTTTTATGTGTAATTACATGTCACAATGTATTTAATGTGTGGCCCAGAGATGCCAAAAGGTTGGACACCCCTGCACCATATACAAAAATTAACTCAACGTGGATCAAAGACTCAAACAGAAGAGCTAAAACTGAAAACTATTAAAAGAAAACATAGGACAAAAGATCTGTGACATTGAATTTGGCAATAATTTCTTGGATATGACACCAAAAGCACAAGCAGCAAATGTAAAGATAGACAAATTGCACTACATCAAAGTTAAAAACTTCTGCACTGCAAAGGACACTATCAACAGAGTTAAAAGACAATCCAAGAAATGGGAGAAAACACTTGCAAATCATATCTCAAGGAGTTAATATCCAGAATATATAATCAATCCTTACAACTAAACAACATCCAAAACAACACACAACTCAATTAAAAAATGGACAAAGGACTTGAATAAACATTTTTTAGAAGAGATATAAAGGTAGCCAATAAGCCCATGAAAAGATGGTCAACATCACTAATCATTAGGGAAATGCAAATCAAAACCAAAATGAGAAACCCTTTTACACCCATTAAGATAACTATTATCAGAAAGGGAACACATGAAATAGCAAGTGTGGCCAAGGATGTGGAGAAATCAGAACCCCACGCACTGATGGTAGCAATGTAAAATAGTGCAGCTGCTATTAAAAAAAAGCATGGTAGTTCTAAAAAATATTGAAAATAGATTTAACATACAACCAAGCAATTCCACTTTGAAGTATATATCCAAAAGAATTGAAAGCATAGACTTAAACGGATATTTGTATACCCCTGTGTATATCAGCATTATTCACAACACTCAAAAGGTGAAAGCAAGTTGACAGATTAAGGGTTTGGACTGCTATAACAAAAATACCCTAGACTTGGTGTCTTGTAAAAAACAGGAATTTATGTCTCACAGTTCTGAAGTCTGGGAAGTCTACGATTGAGGCAATGGCATATTCAATATCTGATGAGAACCTGCTTCCTGGTTCATAGAGGACCTTTTTCTCTCTGTGTCCTCACATAGTGGAAGAAGGCAAGGAGATCCCCTTGGAGCTTCTTTTCAAAGGGCACTTATCCTGTTTATAAAGAATTCCTGCTCTTGACCTAGTCACTTCCAAAAGGTCCTGCCTTCTAATAATCTTCCATTGGGGATTAAGTTTCAATCCATAAATTTGGGGACACAAACATTAAGTCTATAACAAACAAATAAACCAAATATGGTATATCTGTGAAATGGAATATTATTCAGCTGTACAAAGGAAGGAATATTTGACACATTCTACAACATGGATGAAACTTTAAGACATTATACTAAGTGAAATAAGCCAGTAAGAAAAGGAAAAATGCCATATAATTCCACTTATATGAGGTACCTAGATTGGTCCAATTAATGAAGGCAGAAAGTAGAACAGTGGTTGGCAGAGGCTGAGTGAGGAGGGCATGGGATATTGTTGTTTCAAAGGGACAGCTTCAGTTCTGGAGTTCAAAGAATGTTCTGGAGATGGATGGTGGTGAATGCTGCCATGTATGCTGATGTAAACATACTTAATGCCACCTAACTGCACACTGGAAAATGGCTGAAATATTAAATTGAATATATATTTTGCCCTTTTACAATTAAAAAATAAAACTGAAAAATCTCCATATAATTTATATTAATTTCCAAAACCTGATGTCAGAGATGGTAAGTAGCTTGTCCAAGATGCCTCAGCTAATGTTTAACTAAGCAGGTATTATCTAATTCCAAAGTCATGTGTATTTTAACCATTTATTAGATAGACAAACAGATATATAGATAGATGATAAGTCTTGCTAATTCATAGAATGAAAATTATTTTTCCATTTTTTCTGCGTATCACTAAAAAGAATAGAATTCTTAGTCATAAAAGGTTTATGAATTATTGATAATTTTATACATGTCATTCTCCGTGCAAGTGCTCAAAACAAAATTCTGGGAGCTATTCTTAATTTTTCTCCTATGCTTACCCATACATGTGAGCCATTAGCAAATATCTTCAGCTCTAGCTCCTTAACATCCCCCAAATCTTTTCATTTCACCCATTTCCATTATTTCTAGTCTAGTCTAAAACACAATCATATTTCACCAAGAGTATAGCAAAAGCTTTCTACCTTCTCTTTACATTTCCCTGTAGTCCTTCTCCACAGACTGTGTGATCTAAAATATACAGAGATCACTCCCGAGCTCAAGAGTGTATAAGCTTTTTATGGTGAGTCAGATAGTATTTTACACAGATGCAGCCTATAGTCTCCCGCTCTACCAGCTGAGCTATCAAAGGGCGTGCTATGCTTTAGACTGCATGAGCCATATAGTCTTTGTCAAAAATATCTAATTCTGCCTGTGTAACATGAGAATAGCCATACATAGTACATAAATGTAAATAAATGGATGTGGCTGTGTTGCAATAAAACTTTATTTGCAAAGGCAGGATACTGTTTAATTTGGCCCACTCTTGCCCTGACTTAAGACTTAACAAATGTTTCCCATTGCCTTTAGAATAAAATACAAGTTCTTTAACCTGACCCAGAAGATTTTACATGATCTGGTCAGTGTTTATCTCCCTAAACGCTTGTATCTCTTTGTCCCACTCCACATTCGGGGTGCCTATTTCTCCTTTCCCTCACAATCATCTGAACATGAAGGTTTACTGTAAACACAAACCCTGCACATCAACTCATCACACTGCTTGGGATGCTCAGCTCTCAGAAATTTTTTCACAATTGACAACTTCTTATAATTCACGAGTCTTGTTAAATACTGCTTTTTAAGGAAAGGCCTTCCAGACTTCCCAACCTAAAGTCCTTCAGCCCTATACAACCTAAATTACCCTGCTTTATTTTCTTTATAACATTTGCATGTATCTGAACTGATTCTGTTTTTTTATTGTTCAAAGTGTATATTCACCTCTACCCTCCCTCCCACAAATAAATGGTAAGCCTCAAGAGTAGAGGGCTTATGCTTTTCCTATTGTCAGCTATATTCTTCATACCTAAAATGGTTCCTGGTACGTAACAAGTAATCAGAAAATTGTTGGTAACAGAAAAATACAAGATGCACTTATGAGAGATGTCTGTATATAATATTTCTATTGTGTATGCAGTTGAATGTAGAATAATCCATTAATAGCCTAATTTAATCTACCCTACAGCTAAACTCCCAGACTGTGTCCAGTGACAATTTAATAATCACAACAAGCAAATCTTATATTTGTATTTAATTATAAACATGAACTAGTTTGTTTTACACATCAAAATTGACTATATAATTATGAAATTAAAATTTAGTTTTGTTACCACTCATTTCATAAACTCTTTCAATGGCTCCTAAATGTTTTAGGTTAAAAATATTGTGCTTTTATGGTGTTATAAATAAGCAAACAATGAAAAATTTCATAAAGCATACAAAAACGGTATAACCACTAATCCTGTTTTATTTCTTAAAGGTCAGTGGATATGTTATTAACTTTTGTTTCATAGTCATATTTGCTTTATATTTACATTTGCGTTCACTTTAAAGTGAGGGACCTTTTCATTGAAAAGCCACTTATGTAATATGAACACATGAATTCCATTCCCACAGTTTAATTTATAATTATTAAAATAACTACTAAATATTATTTGTTTGCTCATAAATTTTGGCTTTAGAACCAATGACCTTCAGTCCTTTTTAGTTCTCTGTTTTTGCCAATAGGTGGCAATGATCATTCCTCCCTACATTTGTGTTATCATAATTGGAGACCAGTGCAAGTCATGCGTCATAAAAGTTCAGGATTTTACTGAAAAGTAGTTAGAGGGGAGGAATACAATCTAAAAGCAAATCGCTTTCATTGTCTAACACTCCAATTGTTTACACTTTGCTTTATGTTAAGCTAAAATTATAAAATAGGATTTCTACATTAAGTCCAGGTGTATCTTGTGAGGCCATACAAAAGAATTCTCTAACCACCTTACATGGCAGTATAAAGACATTGGAGCAGTGGTATCTTTCCACATGGAGCACCACAAGTTTCATCAGCGATTTCTCGTGAGACTTGGCTTCAGATCCTCTACACTGCTTAACCTTCATTGACGTGTTTCGATGAGGTTGGGGCCCTGTTAAAAACATAGCATCCAGACTTAATCACAGTGTGTAATGTAAGCATTGTAAAATCCAGTAAGACTATTCATCTGTCTTATGGATACTATATTCCTACTAATCTACTTCAGAAATTTATTATTTTCTTTTGTCAAATTTGCTACAATATGAATTTTTCTAGGCTCACATATTTTTAAAAGATCCTCAGGTCTTATTCACATGTATTTGAAACCAAATTCAAGTGTGTTCATTATCCCCAATTATATATTTTTATTTAATAAACATTTATTTTTATTTTTTTAAATTAATGCACTTCTTTTTGAGCAGCTTCATCTTAGGTTTACAGAAAAATTGAGTGGAAATATAGTTCTTTTATACACCCTCATCCCTACCAAGTTTCCCCCATTATTAACATCTTGCATTAATGTGATACATTAGTTATGATTATTGACCCAATATTAATACATTATTATATATGGTTTATGTTAGGGTTCTACTCTGTGTGTTGTACATTCTGCAGGTTTTGACAAATGTCTAACAACATGTATCCGCCATGACAGTACCACATAGAATGCCTTGTGCCGCAACTTTCACCCCTTCCTTCCATTCCTGCTCCGAACCTCTGGCTGTGTTTATTTTCTAAACCTGAACACTCTGTTCCTTCCAAATCTCCCAACTTTATTTTATCATTAGTATCTTAATTTTTGTCTCAGCCTGTGGACATCACTTTGTATATTGATTCAGCTTTCTCTTATATTTGATTATCTCTCCTAGATGTATTATCCACAGTATAGTAAAGTTCTCTTGTTTCCTTTTTATCCAAGTAATTGAAAATTTTTAAGAGTTCCAAATTGAATTAAAATTTTCTGTGTTTCCAAAGCTCAAACCAGGTATTCTAGTGATCCATGACAGAAGACACTCATATGTAAGAAACTATGTGAATGATATAAATTGGAGTTTCGGTAGCTGGAGATCTCAATTTTGACAGAGGCATCTCTGAAATAGAGTGAGCCGGAGTTTCATTTTAGACTTTCATTGTGGACCTGATGTGTTACATGTTATTCTCACACTATTACACAAATATCATCAAAAACTACTTTGCCATCAGCATAATCCTTAGATCATATCTTGGGCAGTCCCCCTAGTCATACCCACTAGTATCTGAATCATCTTTACAGCTAAAAATCACAGGACCAACTAAAATTTTGTGAAAAGTCTTTCAAATATCACTTTTCTAACCATCACTTCAATGGCTCATGAAGAGACATTTTTAGCTGCAGGACTACTATAGTTCTTTTTATTTACAGCTTAAGTCAGGAAGCGGCTACCTCAGAGCAAAGTAAACTCCTGTCAGTGTTTGTGCCTCCTGTTTACAAAGGCATCATTGCCTAATTACAGCTCTTGTTGGTCCACAAGCCACAGCTCAGAATTGTTCTGTATGAGGCAGTAACCGAGGCTTTGATGTAGAGCCCTTAACGCAAGACAATGCAAATGACATTTACTAGCAATTTTTTCCCCCATTAATGAACAGTACTTCAGGGAGTGTAAAGGCAAGAGGCATATAATTTCTGAACTATTTAAATTGCTAATTAGATCTGTACAGGAGGTGTATTCCTAATGCAGACAATTACAACGGCTCCTAAGTGTTTGCCTTACAGTTGCTAATTACTGCAGAAGCCAATTAATTGCTGTTGACTTTTTGTATTCTTTTGCATATCGTGAGTTAATATTTACATTTATAATGAAGACAAAATTGGCAAACACTGTGTCATTTTGTAATGAACAATTCCAGTGTCTAAACAATGAACACATTATCCTCATTTGTGCCTGAAGAGTGCAGCTGATTAGCATATGTTCTGGGCATGCTAGAACATTGGTCTTGCTTCTCAAGAGTAAAAACGTCACTTAGGTGCAGGACATACAGGTGCAGTGTCTCCAGGGCTCTTGGAATTGGTTCCTACCATATGCCATATAGCAGAGAATAAATCTGCACCGGTCTATAAAACTACAAGATTTAAATGACTGAGATTTTTTCCATAGAAAATAATTATTAGGAGGATGCTATAGACAATTGTCATTCATTTGGCTACTTGTTATCTCTACTGTCTATTAGGAGAACTTCCACCGTCGATGCTGATAAGGCCAGCTACCATGCTTTCTAGGCTCTTTTGCAGCCATGTTTCAGGATTTCTTAGGCTCCATCAAGTAAATGCACTATACTAGATCTGCTATCAGGATCTTCTAGCAGGGAAAAGGAGCAAGGGACACAATGTGTTTTTCCAGCATGGCCGCAGCATTGCTCATCCTATCATGCAGTGTTCGGTGCTCACGGTATCAACAAACCCACAGCAAACAGCACCTGGTTGTGCAAATGGAGCATTTTAATATATTTTTTCCCTTGGCTTTGCAGCCCTAAGGCCAGTTTTCCAACCCCCCTCATGGTCCTGTGAGCAACTCACTCATTACAAAAAAAGAATTTCCTGCCCAAATCAGCCTGAGTTTCTTTTTGTTGGCTACTAAGAACAATTGCAGGTATTTTGCAAGTTTGACAACTGCCATGTTTTATGCATTCTTTGACTTTTATAAAATCATTTATTCAGACACCTTACATTATGAACTAAAGAAAAGAGATAAATCTTTTCCTAGCTTTGCATTACCATAAAAACAAATGAATAAAACACAAATACACAACCACAGGTGCACACACACGCCAGCTTTTGTCTTTGTTTACACCTGCCAAAAGGAGAAAGTTGGAAATAATTCTTTTCCTAACCAGCCTATTTGTCAGAGTGTGTATTGTAAACAGCGGGGGCCTGAAGTGATTTTGTCAACCAGTTTTCCAACAGGGAAAACATATCTTTCATTCACAACAACCTCTGGGCACTGAAAACAGAAGAGAGGTGGAAAATAACTTCTGGAACAAGCATAACCTCTTGCTGCCTCTTCCAGGGCAGACACGCTTCTCTGTTATCCTCACACTCCATTCCCCCCTGCCCCCCTACCCCCTGTAATACTCCACTCAGGTACTAGAGATAGAGTTGGAACACAAAAACAAATAACACATGAAGTAAATAATTTAGCTTCCACAAATTAAAAGCCCAAAATAGAAACAGATACTGAAAAGAGGAGGGCTTCTATGCCCTGGTAAGTACTCTCAAAGAAACAGTGTGATAAATGTTTAACAACTCAATCTCCAAAAATGTAAAAAGTAAAATAGTCTGATTTGTATCATTGCCATCTCTTGGCTATAAATGCCACCATGGCCAATTTCAACCTACAAACGGGATTTATCTGAACACAAAATTGGAAAAAGATGTTCAGTAGCATCATACAGATATGAAAAAACTTGACAGACACAGATATAAATAACCCTGAAAGCATAGACAATAGTAAAAAGGAGTGAATTAATGAATAGTGATATGATTTGAGTACTTGTTTTATAAATTATTTAATTATAAATTTATATGAATTTAATATTAATAATCAGCTCTCACTAATCTTGTGAATGTTAGCCATTGTCTTTGCAGGAGTGCGTGAGCCACACATGATCATGAGTCACACATGGTTAGCTGATGCTGGGGTTCTGGGTGTTCATTAAAACGGAGTTTACTCCATTTACAGCAGAAGTTTCAAAATGTACTTAGTTGGGTAATCAGCAAATCAAACTGACTTGAATTGGTTATGGCCAACTTGATAGTTAGTATTCTCTGAACTTTGAAAAATGTTTATAGGAACAACTGTAATACATCTACTAGTAATAAATTGTAAGTATTCCCAATCATTATTGCCTACCTTATATGTGGCTATAGAATCAGCCATAATTAAGTCATCAAAGGTGGATATTACATTATTTCCCAAGGTGTTTCAGTGTGCTAAGGGGGAAAATGTACCCATCAGCTTACAGTCCCATTTTCACTGAAATTTTTTAAAAAATCAGTCAACATGCATTCAATGCCATTGCATTCTTAATAATAGTAAGACACTATGTCTATATCATTCATTCATATATCATCCATTGAATGACTTTGGCCCTGATCAAAATTTTCATAAATAATCAAACTAATGCAATAGTCAGCTTGAGAATCATGCAGGAGGAATAGAGACAGAAATAAATCCATAGCCTTTGCTATTAAACTCCATCTAAACACATAGCATATGTGTATGTATGCATGTATATATATGTATGTTTGTATGTATGTGCATGTGAGCATACATAAGGGCATGTGTGTATATATTCTGTTGATATTTTAACTTTATTTTTCAAGCAAAAAATTTAATGGTGATTATAGTGTTAGTAATAATAATTACTTGCTTAATTATTTTTCAAAGTTGCTTGCCTATTTTTCATGATTATATGCTTGTTATACCATTGTCTACATTGACAATTTGGCTTAACCTATTTACCCCTTCATAAGAATTTCAATTTCCTAATATGAGCAATAATTTAAAATAACAAAATCCAGGCATTAACATCTTATAAGGGCCAAGAACACTCATGAACATTTTTAAGAATCTTCATCTGTGGTACATGGAGTGAACATATGCCAGAGAGGAAAGCCTAATCTGTATTAATAGAGTGAAAGTGAGAATGTTTGTTTTCTTAGTCAAGCAAAACCAGTCTCAGGAACATTTAGATAGTATTTCAGTTCTTGAAATTGCCAGAGCATTGCTTACTGTACTTGAATTTCTTCCTTTCTCCACTTCTCTAAATGTTTAATTTCATGCATTAATTGCATTGAAAGTTCTCAGAAGTAATAACATTGGCCTCCTCTTTTTCTTGTCTCTTTTGGATTGCAAAGCCAGAGCTTCTGGAAAAAAAAAAAAAAACTTCCTCTGATGTGGCCACACGTGTCTTGCCCTGGACGTTTCACTGATGCAAGGACAGTGCGATAAATCAACTTCCCATGTAATTACAGGACCTAAATGTGTAACATCCATCAAACAACTGTTTCTGTTTTTTCTCTGTGTGCTCTTTGTGTCCCCTCCCTCTTAGGAATTAACCCAGCCAGGCTGGATTTATACAGTCTTCATAGCGCCTCCAGTTTCCTTTAGCTACTCAGTTTCATCCCACACCTGCTCTGGGTTTCCCTTGTGCCTCTGTGTTACCTCCAAAGGTCTCATCCTTCCAACTTTGGTTGACAAGGCACTCCAGCCCTTAGAGAGAGAGGAAAGATGAATTGTAATCAAACCCTCATTTGATTGTGTTATTAAAATAAAATTTAAAGGAAATACAGAAAAGGGCTATTTTGAAAAAACGAAATCTTTAAAAAGAAATAAATTAAAAGCTTCATTGACTCTAACTCACTGCCTTATGCCTGCCACTCTGCAAGTCTTTCTCTGTGAACTTCTCCCTCCTCCACTCTGATTTTCTGGGCACAAAAAGAATGACATAATTTAGGTTGAACTAAAGGTCACTTGGAGAGTTTCCAATTGTCCAGTTAACTAAACTACAAGGATAAAGGATTTGGGACTTCTGCTTAAATTTCCTTTTCCATATTGTCACTAACTTGTAGTTATGGATGTGTGAATTTCTTGATGAGTTTCCTTGGCCTTGTCCTCAGTATAGTGAACCCCTAGACAGCTCATCTGTGCTTTGTTCTCACCCAGCATGCTCTTTGTTTGGAGTTGGTGGTGATGGATGCATGGGGTATTAAAAAAAAACCCTATGAAATCACTCAAACAGAAGGAACAGGAGAGGATTAGAGGAAACCAGCTGGCTAGAATGAAATTGGCAGGGTTCAGCCAATGAAAGTCAACTTGCCAAGATTTAGTCTTCTGTTAGGTCATCTGTTTCCTCCTAACTAAACAACTCTAGGATATTTATAGACATAAATGAATTTCTATTCCCCACAATAGCCAATAACTTGTCATTTCTGGTATTTGAATGTCAGTCATGAGGAAAAACAAGGACATGTATATAGAACACTCAAGCATAGTCGCCTTCAAGTAGAAAACAAGGAACAGATATATTATTTTTCTACACTGAATGCCAAACCAAAACAGAATTTGTGGAGACTTTATACAGTTGGCAGACATTATACATATTGCTGGACAGCTGAACATTATTTTTATTTATAAGACTTTCCAAAGTTTAAGTATTTTTTTAATATGTACATTTCTAGCTTTCTAACTTCAGGCTTCCAAATTACCTGAACAGTCTATAATCATTCTAGGTGACAAGGTGTTTTCTCACCTAATTTCAACCTAGGTCTGAATCTCAAGAATAAAAATAAACTTATTGTTCAAAGTTCAATTTATACTCCACCTGCTGAGCTGCTTAATTTGTCTTTTATTTATTTGCTTGTGTTTGGTACAGTGCATCTCAAACTCATTTTTGCATAATTTTCATAGAAAGTTGCCATGTAATTGCTTTTTTTCTATTTTTTCAAATTGAAAAAGTCAAAATGACTTAGAGTTTGCTGTCACCTAGAACTCATTTTTGTTTTGTATGGGGAGGTTGAGAAAACTGTGGGAAATTTGTGTGTGTCTTGCAATTGTTGTTTATGTATATCAAGACATATCTGAAAATGCATGTGAGTCTACAGAAAACTTTTGATTTTTATAAATTTAACTGCTATATTTTTGTCTTTTTCCAGTGATCTGAAAGGTCCACAATCTACAGTAATGTTTTCCTGGACCATGAGTTTTAGTCACATGGGTTACAAGTGTGATGAGTAGGAGTAACTGGGTTAGTGGCTGCACCCAACTGCTCACACCTGTGTATCAGTTGAAGCTTTATGCTTTCCCTCTGTCATGGGTGTACAGGAACTTTGGTCAAAAAATTACTTTTAATTTTTCTTAAAGTATAGTTATAATGTGAAGAAGAAGTACGTAAAAGCTTAAAATGTTGATAACTTTGGGCGTGAAAATATGCATGCATAGGAATTATGTAATTATAGGGAAAAGACATGCCTCAGACATTGCTAATAACTCATAAAAACATTTCCTGCCAAGGTTTTCAGTACACTGGATCTACATAAAATTCTTGAAGTCTATCGCTCTTCGAGTTCTAGAGCAGGGACTATAGTTTCTACCATCTCTAGGGGCCAGGAAGGTAATACCAGTGAACAAAGGGAGCTAGGTTTAAGACACATTGTGGGAGGTAGAACCTGTGGAAAATTTGTGAGCATGGGCCATGTTGAAATGGGCAATAGGTATCTGGATACAGTCAATGCATCATGGAGAATAGAGGATGGTGTTGACTGATCTTTAGTTTTTCAGGAAAAACTAGAAATATAGACTTATATGTCAAATTTTTTTATTTGGTACCATATTGACCAAGAAAAGTAAACAAACACAAACAAATAAAAAACAAAAGTAAGGACCCACAGTAGCTATATATGTTACAACTCCTGGCTTAAGATCTGCACGAACGTGTATATATGCTTAAAAAATAATGAGGGCATTCACAAATCTCTCAGTCTTGAACAGGTGTGCCATTAAAGGAATTCTGTCTCTGTCAGACTACCTGTTGTGAGATCAACATCACCACCATCATCCTGTGATGTGGACACCAGCTAGCAGTGTCCACGTCATTATGGATGAAATAAAAACATACACACGGACTACCAAGTCCGGTGGAGGAAAAAGGACGACAGCATGGCTTTTCTCTCAAGGGGAGCAAAAGCCGTGGCCTCCGCCATGGCAGGCCTTTATTCTATGTCTCCTCACATTACAACATGGTCCTCACTCACTGTCCCCAGTTACAACAAAAGGAGCCAATGCCACTAACCACATCACAAAAGAAGGATATTAGCAAATGAAAAGGCAAAAGTGGTTGAGCCTACACTGGTCCCTGCAAGCTTTAGCATGGATTTTACGAAGTGACAACAAGCATTTGCAGGGTGAGGGAGTTTTCAGCAAAAAGCAGCGTAGGTATATTGCAAATCTGATTACCCACGAGAGAACCTATCTGTGGGTCCTGTGTATCTCCTAGTGGGAGCTGGGCCCACACCATGCAGAAGGGTCTGCCACAATCCTGGAAGGTTCCTTCCAGAATTTTCAGGATTTCCTCCATGAAAGAGTTTGCCAACAAAAGTCACTGGCACAAAAGCTTAGAAGACAGAAAGGAGAGTCCCTTACTCTCTGGAAACAGTTCTATCCAGATGTGTGGGAAGATGTGATTCACAGGAGCTTCTTAGTAAGCTCTTGATAACCATCCTTTTGCTACCTCAAAGTGAAAGAGTTGGTAGACTTTTCCCAGAAATTCTTGAGAAATGTGGCAGTTCCCTTAGGCACCCTTGAGAGATTCAGGCAATCAATAGTGGCATTGCCTCATTTGCTTCCTGAGCTTTTCCTAAGGTCAACTAAGCTTCCCATCCTTATACTAAAACCCTTCATTAATACATACGTAGAATTGCTTCCCACCAAACCAAACCACAACTGAAATATGTACTATTTGAATGAATAGGGGATTGAAAATGATTTCCTTAGCTGAGTTAGAATCATAGAGCTGTAGAGCTTCAAAGAATATAGCTGTTAAAATTTATTTCATTGATTATTAAATAAGATTAGAATATTATTTTTTTCATAAATATTGAAGTAATTTCTCTTTTCCTAGGTGCAGATCACTAATTTAGTAACATTTTTACCTACCTAAACATGTGGTAGTTAAGGCAGGTGGGTGTGAGGTAAGAGGAAATGGATGGGAAATAAAGTTATTTTAAGCTACTATAGATCTCTTTACAAGTGGAACTAAACTCCACGTAGAATACTTCTTTTTATCACTTTTCTTCAGTTTTTGGTTTGGTTTGGTTGACAAGGGTCAAATTAAGTGCCAAGTGCAGTATAAACTAATTCTAATTGATTGTTAAAAAGAAAATCTGTATTTTGTCTAGGCACTGATGAAAATCCAGTATTAAAGAACTTTAGGCATTTTACACACACACTCACACACACATACACACTCATAGCTATTTAATCTTTAAATCACAACATATTCTTACTCACTTTAGAAATTTTCTTGTTTTTTTAAAAAGTCATTCATTTATTCAACAAATAATTAATGAACACCTACTATGTGTCACATTATCTTTTAGGGGCTTAAGATATAGGAACAAAACAAAGTCTTTGCCATCATGAACTTCCATTCTAGTAGGAGAAAATAGATAATTAACAAATGCAAAAATAAATATAAGTGCCATAAGGAGTTCAAGAGAGATAGGGTGGCATGTAGAAGGCTGGATATTTGAGCAGAGCCTAACTAAAGACAGTGATCACTAGTATAAAGAGCAGGGAAGACTGAGGAGACAGATGTGGCTGCTTGGTAGAAGAAGGAGGCCAAGAGGAAGCAGAACCCAGCCTGCTACAGGTCATAGCCAGGATGCGATACACTGTTCTGAGGGGAGGAGAAGTTGTGGAAGGCTCTGTGAAGAGGAACGATATGGTCTGATTTTCAGTTTTCACATGATCACTCTGGGAATTAATGTGAAAGTTTGAGTGGGAGGTCAAGAGTAGAAATGTATGAATTAAACTAAAATATTCTGCCTTTGCTGTGTTAGGGTAGTAATGATTTCAGTCTCTCAGTTTTATCTATAAGACAGGAAGATTCTTAATATTTATCTTAAAAGTGTGCTGAGAGAATCAGTGAGTTAACCTCTGCAGAGTACTTAGAGCCTCACCTGGTAGGTGTTAGCCAGCAGGGGTAGTTGCAATAGCAATAACAATGGCAGTAGCAGCAGGGGAGCCATGCCAATGCCCTGCCAGATGGTGAACAGTTAGGTTCTGATCTTTCCAGATTTTACCCCATACACATGCAAACTATTACATATGCATTATTTTACTGATTTGTTGTTTTTTCAGATGTAAAATTGTACATCTTTTTCTCTGAATCATTTTCTTTTGTAGCCAATCATATTCATAGACATTCTATTAGTGCAAGTAGAGTTTCATAAATTTAGTATCTCATAGTATTCCAGAGAGTAGACAAACTTTGATTTATTTGACATTTCTTGCTCCCCTTTCAGTTCTTTTCTGTTGTTTGTTTTTCTTGCCATGACATATACTACTGTGATCATGGTGTGTCATCATTAGTCATTTGAGAATGAGTTACTGTGGAATAGATTCCTAATGTGTGGGGCTGATGACTTGATGGTAATGTTTATTTTAAATATGGATTTACCAGATTATACCTGAAAAAGGTAGTTTTGATTTACAATCCTACAAATGGCAGGTCCTATAACATTTTTTCACACAATCACAACAAAGTTTTTACTTTTATTTTATTTTTTAGAAGATTTTATTTATTTATTTCTAGAGAGAGAGCAAAGGAGAGAGAAAGAGGAGATAAGGAAATTCAATGTGTGATTGCCTCTTGCACACCCCCTACTGGGGACCTGGCCCACAACCCAGACATGTGCCTTGACTGGGAATCGAACCAGCAACTCTTTGTTTCACAGGTCAGCACTCAATCCACTGAGCCACACTAGGCAGGGCCCATAACAAAATTTTTAAACTTGTGATAATCTAAAATCCAGAAATTATATCTCATTGTTTGTAATTTGCATGACTCTAAATAATAGAAATATTAGGCATATTTTCTTACTTTTATTGCTTCCTTTTTTCTTTTTTGAATAGATTAATTATGACTTTTATGCATTTTTCTATTTATTTTTTCTTATTGCCTGTAAGAGATCTTTTGATGTGAGCAATATTGGATTTTATTTCTTTTTCCATATTGCCCATATATCCTTCTTTTGTGTGATTTATTTTTAACCTTAATTGTGGTGACTTTTAATAGATTTCTAAAATTTTTGTGTAGTGAAATCTACCAATATTTATTTTTTTAACTTCTTGTTGTTTTTTGTTTTCTCAAAAAGCCTTCCCTATGCAAGTTTAAGCAATATTCTTCTAATATTTTATAATTCTTAAGTTTTTATGTATGGGTTCTAATGAATGTGAAATTTCCTTTAGTCTTGGTGGAGTAAGGAAACAAGTATTTCAGATTAAAGATATTTAAATATTAAAAAATTATTTTTAAAGTAGAAATGTGCTCCATTTCAAGATCTGGCTATAAAACCCAATGAGCGATTTCCACACTCTCCACTTCAGTGCTTATTTTAAAAGCTGTGTGTTTTATATGTCACTGCCAAGATGGAAGGTTCCTGGATCCCAGAGCCACTGCTAGGAAGGAAGCCACTAAGAAGAACTTCAGATTCACACTGGGCTCTGTGGGTAAGAAATAAGCCTTCATTAATTAATCCTTGTGACCTAGGGGCTCATTTGTTACAGCAGTATGAACAAGCCTATCCTGACTAATTCTGGCATCAAATAAAGTACATTCAAACCTCAATAACCACAGGTTGTTGCACTGCAGATTCAACCAGTTGCAGATCAAAAGTGTTTGAAAAAAATTCTAGAAAATTCCAAAAAGTAAACTTCAATTTGCCATGTGTCCAGCACTACACTGAATTCACAAAAAATAAAGGAATGTGTAGGCATCCCCTGCTATAGCCTATATGTAAATATAGGTTACATGCAAATACTATGCCATTTTCTACAAGGAACTTGAGCATCCATTGATTTTAGTATCTGAGAGGTTTCCTGGAACCAATCTCTGATGATTAATCACATGCTAATATGGGTCAAATATGCTATAAGATTTCTGAGTAATAGAAAATCATTGACAATAATAGTTAAAGGCAATTATTTCATGGAAGAGTTTAGAGATTCAAAAGGCAGAAAGTGAGGAGGGCATTCAATATTATGGGGCCCATGTAAGAGCTACAGGGAATAAAGTAAGAAAATAACAAGGAGCATATTAGGGAAGTAGGAGGGAGTAAGACAGCTTGATAATAGATAAGTCAAATAGAACTAAACTGTTAACAAATATAAAAAAGCTGTTTTAAAATAGAGACAGCTAAATCAGGCAAGTTGTTTTCCATAAGGTGTTTTCTGGAAGGTACTTCTTTTCTTGTCTTGAGGATGCTTCTCCTTTTCCTGATGATTTATTCTGGCCATTGTATCTGTGCACAATTCTTGAGTTTCAACTAAGAAAGTAGTGGCCCAGGCTGACCCCCTATTGATTGCTGTCCTCCTGGCCTCAGGGGAACCACTTGTCACCTCCTAGTGACTTTGATGTCTACTACTGCAGAGTAGAAAAAATTCTTAGCTGTTGCAAAACATTTTCTAGTGATTTAAGGATCTAGCAGTTCGCCAACTCACTCTTATAATGAGCTGTGGGGCTTTTCCCTTGGATTTTGCAGGACGTGCCCTTGAATTATTTATAACAGAGCAGCCACCTGCTTGCAACAATTTTCCACTTTGCCTTGTGCTTAACTGTCCTTGTCAATTGGCATTGCAGGTACAGTGGCACTCTGCACTTCACCCTTCAACCCTCTATTAGAACATCCTGACCGTGAGCTGCCACGCACCTTAAAAGTTCTTTTCCACTCAAGTTATGTCTTTTGTCTAAATAGAGAGTCCTATAACTTCATTATGAAGAGTGGTGCTGGTTCAATTGTTCAGCCAGGGGCTGTCAACTCCAGTGCTACCTCGTTCTTCCTGAAAGACAGAAATGTGTGAATATATATGCTTGTGTTGACAAAAAGCAATTTGAGTGGCGGGAAGGGGAAACCAACCCACCTGCATTCAAAAGTACAGCTTTGTGCTAGCAAACAAGCAATGACTTCACTTTTTTCTTCCTCCACTTTAACAAAAAGAAACATTACATGTTTGAGTAGACAACAAGAGGCACCATTAGAATTCAGAAAATTGAAAACCTAGACTGCAATATTTAAAAAAAAAGACAGTCACAGGGGAATCTGCAATGTCTTCCCCATGTTTTAGTGGAATACTTCCCTTTTTTATTCACAAACAGTGTTCACAAATAAGAGCAATGAACGAAAGCTATGATTTATATTTATGGGCAGGTATACATGCACCCCTGACCTCCTGCTGCCTCCCTCACCCTCCGTACCAGAAGCAATTTATGGGGGCTGGTCTAAATAAACGTTAAGGAGGCCAGGCCATAAACTAACAGCCAGGAAAATCAATCGTCTCCAGAAACCAGCAAGTAGGATCAATAAAAGAGATTAGGCATCCCAAGCTAGTGTAAGGCAGTTACAGGTAAATGTGGCTGACACTTCATCTGACAGGGTTCCCAGCAACAGGATGAAAACTCATATAAACAGAAGCATGCAGTGAGTGGCCAATGGAGACTCCTTCTGCATTGTAGAGACTGACAGATGACCCCAGAATGAAAGGGATTTATATAGAGGCCATTGGGAATTTTCAATTGCTTTTCCAGCATCATCTCACACACCTAGGCAGCTGTGTACAGGAAGTAGTGCAGATGTATGTTTTGAAAATCTCTCTGCTTTTGCTTCTCATTAGTTAGTTTTCTCTAGATTTATTTATTACTCTTCCCTGGACACAGACCAGCACATCCTTGCCTCCCCTCTCCCCCTACAAACACACCATATACACACAAACACACTTATTTTCAACACTGCTTTATTAACATTACTTATACTAGAATGTACAGCAAGTATGTACAGAAACTATTAGGATGCAAACTTAACTATAAAGAAAAACCATCCTCTCGCAACTTAAAACATTGGACTGTTAATTTGCAAACTTGAATTGACAACAGAAGAATAAAGTATAATTACGTTCTTGAGTTTGCACATTAATGTCCAAAGCTTATCAATGAAAGAAAGAAGGATAACTGTGTTCTTGAAAAGGAAAGACACTGAAAAAAGAAGGACCTAAGCAAAATAGCCTTTGTCTGTTTATAGAACCAGCCAGTTAGAACTTGAAAATTCAAATCTTTGCTTTGTAGGAATGGTTCCTTTAAAAAAAAATGGTGCTTTACTGGCCTTCAAAAATTCCATTTTAAAAGTGGGGATAGGCTTCTGTCTGAAAAGAATATGATGGAAAAATAGATAAGAATGAGGATGTAAAAAGGCAAAATTAAATTTTCTTGAACACTAAAGGACATTCGGAATTTTAATTGAATTTTAATCTAGGGACAGGATAGATGTGAGGCTAACTCTCTGGGGGAAAACACCACACCATTTTGAAGCACCTCGCATCTCTCGAGCCTGGGCTGACCTGGTGACTCGCTTTGACCAATGAGATGCGATGGAAGTTGTCACTGTGAGTCCTGAGACTCAGTTTTAAGAAGCCTCAAATCTTATTCTTTTCTTATGACCTGATAGGAGCGAACTCGAGCTCAACCACCAAATGCTCGGAGCTATGTGGCTGAGTTGCTCCCATCACTCAGGCCAACGACCACCACGTGTGTGAGTGAGACAATCCTAGATCATCTAGCTGCCCACTGATCCACCAGCTGGCAACATGCAGGAGCAAGCCCAGCCAAGAGCAAGCCAGCCAGCTCAGGCCAGAAGAATTGCTCAGTCAACCCACAAAACCTTTATGAAATGAATTGCTATTTTAAGTCACTGTGTTTCAGGATAGTTTCTTATGCATCAAAAGCTAGTGATTCACCAGTGAATAGATGATGACTGTGCCAGAGCCCTAAGAATGGTGTAGGGGGCAGTCTTGATTGTGTTGGCATTTTCCGGATGATCAGCAGTTACAATAAAATGTTTTTTGAGGTCTCATTTTCTTCTATTTTTCTAATTTAAGCAAAACTGGATAGAGATAAAAAACCATGGGCCTGCTCTGTTCTTGCCTTCTTGCCAGTGCTTTCCATTGGCCAAACACAACAAGAAGGCAGAGAACAAAACAAAGAACCTTGGTGATACATTCTGGAGAGGTTCAGATTTCAGGTACAGGGCAGAACAGAGAAGCGTGAGAAAGGATTCCAGGGTGGCAGCGGGCGGCGGGGGGTGTAAGCACATGGACAATGTCTCACACACTTGACAGGTGAGGACTTTACTCTCTGGCCTCAGACTTCTTTCCAGATGTTGCTCCTTTCTTCCTTTTAAGAAGTACCTTCAGTTTTTCTTCCTAAAATACCCAGGAAACTCATCTGTGTCCATGTTGCTCTTAGTGCCTGCAAAGCCTTTCTCTCCTAATCTTCTTGGTAAACTTTCACTAATTTGTCAAGGCCAAGTCAGTTGCTGTGAATTCTTTCTCATTGCTCTGAAGAAAATAGATGACTTAACCTTTCTCTCCCATGACCTTGATATTTCCAATTCACAGTGCAGCTTCCTATAATTAATAAACTAATTTTCTTCCCTTTCCACGCAAAGTGGGAACTGTGTTCTGTTTCTCTGAGTGCACTTTTTGTTTAGCACCTAGTAAGCACTGCACAAATATCTAGTCAGTGATTATGGTATAGTTTGAAGGTATAATGGCAATACTATTGCTTCTGTTTGCAAATAAAATTCTGTTGAGAGGGAGAGACAGGTGGAGAGAGAAAGCATGAGAAATACTCTTTTTCTTTTATGAGGCTATGGTAGATTTTATTTTTATTTTCAACCATCTACACTCTGATCCTGTAAGAGGATTTTATGCTTTGCTTGTTGCCATCTGATTTATAGGGCCTTTCAGGGAGAGTGGTATTCTTCCCACCTCACTGCCGTCACCCTGAGGCCCATGTGACTGGCTCCGGCCAGTAAAATCCGAGCAGAAATTCAACTGGTCAGTGGAGAGAAGCCTTTGGGGCTTAAGTGTTTCTGCCAGATTTTTGTCTTGTTTGTTTTTCCCTCTGCCATGAGAATAGTACAAACAAGTAGAGGCCGCTCTTTCAGCTTGGATCCCAGAATGAGGAAAACATACTGACCCATGAAGTACATGTACTGTGAATGAGGAACAAGCTTTTGTTGTTATAAGCCACTGAGGTTTAGGGGTTCTTTGTTACCACTGGCCTATGTAATAACATCTGACTGATACGCAGACCTCTGTTTCCCATTTAAATAGGGCTGTGCAGGCAAAATATTAATAAATTCGTACCAAGTTACAGTGTACTTTGTTAAAATGTTTCCTCTCTAAATAGTGCCCTCTTCTTACACTACAATCTATGGTAGACAGTTAAACATAAAAGATCACAGATCTGTAGGCTGTCTCTTGATAGCCAAAAAACCGGGGAGGCTCCTCAAAATTCCTAGAGTTGTGAAGAAGTGTTTACAACCCGCTGTGAACACCAGGAAGCCATAAGGCCATTCTAACTTCTCACTGGGAATATTTCAAAAATGTTGCCATTTCACAATAAACAATCAAAAGGTGAAAATTTCAGGTTTCCCTGAACGTGAGACGCATTTTTACTTGATAAAAGTTTTAAACTTTAGTGATTATTAAACATAAACTCACTGATGATGAAAGAACATTATTAAAAGGCTGTGCAGAGACCAGCCGCAGGGCATTACGAGCGGAGGAGGGGCTCCCGGAGCTCTGAGCGCTGATCAGCTCCCGCGCGCAACAATTTCAGTGTGGTGCCGGGGGTGCTGCTCACACCAACAAACAATGCTCCAGACACCAGCTGGCCGTCCTAAAATTCAACTCAATTCTGACACCAGTTTTGTCAGATTCCCCAGGTTAAGGGTTTAATTCTATAAGAGCCCTTCACCTCCTTCTTCAGATGCCAGTCACAAGCCCAAATTGTCACCTGTGATTCTGATGGACACTGGCTATAAGTTGGAGATTCCAACAACTTCCCTCCTTAAGTATGATTAAATTGCTACAGTGAGTCACAGAACTCAAAGAAACATTATGCTTAATAGATCCCTGGTTTATTATAAAATCATGTACTTCAGGAATTGACAGATGGAAGTGATGCTTAGGACAATGTATGGAGGAAAGGGTGCGGAGCTTCCATGTCCCCTCCTGGTGACCACTGCACCCAAATCTCCAGGTGTTCACCAACCTGGAAGCTCTCTGAACCCCCTCCTTTTCAGTTCCTATGGAGACTTTATTACATAGGAATTCCTGACTAAATCATTGTCCCTTGGTGACTGAACTCAAGTTTTAGCCCCTCTCCCCTCCTTGGAGGTGGAGGTTGGGGTGGGACTGGATATTCTAAACCTCTAATCACCTGGTTGGCTCTGCTGGCAACCAGACCCCATCTTTTGGTGCTTTCCAAAAGTCACCTGGTAACTACAGAACCAGCTCAAAGAAGTCCTATCCTGTTTCTAACCTCATACAGTGGTACTTCGGTACTTGTTAATTCATTCCGGATCGCATGACGGGTGCCAGAACCCACGAGTACCAAAGATGAAGCATTTTGTCTTAGGGGGTGGCATTTTGACTCATGTTAAGTTCTTTTATTATTTTTAATTTATTTTTTGATTATTGCTCAGTTACGGTTGTCCCCATTTCCCCCCTTGGTCTCTCCTACCCTGTCCAGACCCTGCTCCCTTTAAAGACAATCCCCAATCCATTGTCCAAGTGCAATGAGTCCCAGGCATGCACCAAATGCTAAAACATGTTTTTCTCATCAAAATGCAATGAGCACAGCATTTGATGAGTTCTGAACTTCAAGTACTACCAAGGTATGACTGTGCTGAGTTAATTTTCAGAGACAACAGGTCAAAGCCACAAGCTATACAGCCTAATCATGCATGAGGAGAGAATTCTAACCTCCAGTTACTCCCAGAACAAAAGTCTCACCGCTTTCCACCACAGAACCAAAAGATTGGGACAGCATCAGAACTTGAATACTGGACCCTTTCCAAAGTGAAGGGCCCATTATCCAGGAAGACCAGGTACTGAAGCCCCTTACCATGCCTTGCCATAAATATCCAAATTCCAAAGCTCTCCAATCAACACCTGCCCCACCAGAGTGTCTGCTTATCAGCTTGTTCTCCCTAACTCCTTAAAACTCATACCAAACTCTGGATCACAGAGATAGATTTGAACCTTGACTCCTATTTTCTTGCCTGTCAATTCCACAATAAAGCTTTTTCTTTTCCCAAAAGCGATGTCATAGTCCTGGCTTCCATGTGGGTCGGTCAGGGAACACTTGCTTGGTAACAACCTCATTAACATAAACCCAGTTCTAGTGGAAAGGGGTATATTATAAGTGACAAGATATCCATTTCACCTTTATGGCTCTGATGAGACTTCAGGAACTGAGGACAAGAAACCAAATACTATGACACAAGATGATCCCAGTGCTGTCATCACTGGGTTTGGGGAGTCTTAAGCCTGGAACCATGGACAAAAACCAAATCTATATTTTCTACAAATCACAATATCCCCATGTCCTATTCTAATTTACACAAATCCACATAGGGTCTGAACCTCAAACACAGAAGTGAAAAAAAAAACTGGGGTGACCTAAATTTTCCCGTATGTATCAGCAGCCACACCCTCTAGTTAGCAATGGCACATCACTTCCGAAAAGAACAGAAGGCTTTTGTTCAAATGGGAAGCAGGCTGGGAAGGGAGGAGTACTGTTAAAACCAGATAGAGGGCTCTATCTATTTCTTTAATATGCCTGATATTTGCAAAGAAATGGAAACGCATTTCCATTATTCAAAAGAGCAAGCTGACAACATGTCTGCATGTCTCATAGAAACTTGTCAAAAATATGAGATCTTGGGACACTGGATGCATCCGATCTGTCATATTAATAAAAATTCCCCAAAGTCTGAACATTCCAACAGGAAAATCATTTGAATAGAGAAAGGATACTCTCAAAGGGTCCAAACATTTCATGAGAATGGTTCATGCTAATTTTCCTTAAAACCTTCCCCATAATGGAAAAAGTTATTTTTTCCTGTTATATCTCTCAGCCATATTCTTCGTTGTCCTTCCATTGCCAATCCGCACAGTTTGTGAGTATTCTACAGCCCTCATCATGTTCACTGCACTGTGACTACAGCAGTGGCTCTCTCTACCTTATTATCTTCTGATTTGTATTGCATAGTGTAAGGACCCATGGGTTCTTAGTGCATTTATTTCCTGTTATATTACCAAGAATAAAATGACAACAAACATCTCTTTATTTTGGGTACAAGCATTAGTGGAGCCCATGCCAGGAATGTGTTAGAGAAACTAGTTACTCTCCTCTGGTCTTTCCTTGATTCCCAAATGAAACGTGAATATTATGCCAGAGCATGGAGATACCTGGAATACCCTGGTATGAAAAGAGTCAAGTTACTTGCCTCTCTGTATTTAGTGTGCTTGGTGAGGGTATGCAAGGATTTTGCAGAACCCTTTCAGCTTATACTCTCTCAGACCCAAATCATTTCCCATCACACAGAACCCAGCCAGACTTATCTAACCCTGATTTTTAATTTCCTTTATAAGATATGTATATGTAACCTGGATAGGGTGAACATTATCATATAGTCATGCTCTTGGGGCTTAAAGGAACCTATTCTGACTCTGAAGGAGATCAGTCATCCATGGAGAAGGCATTGGCAAGTCTCCTCACTTTGTATGGAGCTTGGTTATCATGGCAAGCCAATTTTTATGGAAGATCACAGACCACTTTGGCTGAAGATAAATTCATTATAGAACAAATCTTTGAGTGTATCTTTCTGAAACTATACTGGCTATTACTTTTGTTCCAACTAATCCCTTATTCACAGATCCAACTGGAATTAAATAAAAGTATAATTGGCAGAAAGATTATTGTGTTATTGTTACAACAAGGAAAGCACACTAACACTCGGTCAGAAAATCATTTCTAACATCTACCATTTACTTGCTTATGTGAGCTTAGATTTCTCATCCTCACTTAATTTCTCATCCTCTTTCCTTGGATTATGAAGATGTGAATATCTGTCTTACTTGCTTCATAAAATAGCCATAAAGCTCAAAATAAAAAGACAGCACAAAAGATGCTCCACATCAAATGTAAATGGTTATAGCATGTACAATACAAAACAATGCAAAGTAGATTTATTAATCTACTTCGTTTAACAAATATCAGGTAATTACTATACCAGAAACAAAGATAACTCAGATAGGGTTCTTGTAAATGTGGGCTTGCATTCTAACTTAAGAAGCAAATAAATAAGCAAAAACTATTTAGGAAAAGTAGGTAAGACTGAGATCACCCATCATTGCCACTGCCTTCCACAGTTAATATGTATTAAGAGCTAACACTGCATCTGGCCCCCTGTTGAGCTTTTTATTGGGTAGGACAAAAAGTTCGTTGTTCCCCCCCCCCCCATAAGATGACTCTAGTAGCACTTGGCTTTCTTGAACTTCATTTGAAACAATTTTCTTAGATTGTATTGTGACAGTTGTAATATCAGCATGCATTTAAAAAAACATCAAAATTGTTGAATTTTTCTGTAGCCATTTAAATATTGAAGATGGAAGAAAATATGCAACATTTTTGGCATAGTGTGCTTTATTATTTCAATAAAGGTAAAAACACAACTGAAATGCAAGAAAAAAAGATTTGTTCAGTGTATGGAGCAGGTGCTGTGCCTGATTGAACACGTCGAAAGTGGTTTGCAAAGTTTCATGCTGGAGATTTCTCGCTGGATGAGGCTCCACGGTCGGGCAGACCAGTTGAAGTCGATAGCGATCAGCTCAAGACATTAATTGAGAACAATCAATGTTCTACCATGTAGGAGACTGTTCTGCATGGCGTGGGCCCAGATCCCACTCAGGAATGCACAGGACCCATACCCACGGATAGGTTCTCCCATGGGTAATCAGGCCTGCAATGTACCTAGGCCGCTTTGGGACTTGCTTTTGCTAAAACTTTCTCACCCTGAATTGGGACAGCAAGTGCTTATTGTAACTTCCTAAAATCCATGCCAAAACTCCCCAGTATGGAGTATAACTGGTTCAACCACTTTTCCCTTTTCATTTGCAAATATCCTTCTTCTGTGATGTGATTACTGGCATCCTCTTCTTTGTTTTCTGTAAAAGGTAACCACCTAAAGTGAACCTGTGCATAGTAAATGAGGACCATCATGTAATGTGCCAAGATACCCAATAAAGGCCGGTCACAGTAAGGGCCAAGGCTTTTGCTCCCCTTGAGAGAAAAGCCATGCTGTCCCTTTTCCTCCATCGGACTCAGTAGTTTGTGTGAATGTCTCATTTCATCCATAATGATGCAGACACTGCAGGCCGGCATCTGCATCACTACCATGTGAGCGATAGCCGACATAATTGAAATATCCAAATCAATGAAGTTATTGGTGAAAATAAAAAACATGTCTTTCATTTTATGGAAAAAAAAACTAAATGAATTTTTTGGCCAACCCAATACATACATTATCACTTTTAAGCCTCATAATCTTCTATCATCACCATTTTACAGATGAGGCCATTAAAATTTTAAAAACTGAGGGATTTAGTTTGACCCTAAAGCTTCTGACTTAAAATATTACAATTGGTGAAGGTTGTATAGGTGAGATTGTTTTAAACATTGTACATCATCCAATTGATAAATTAAAGCAGACCATATAGAAACTGATCTGGACCACCAATCTGAGGTGCAGATTAGAACACCATCAGTAGCTACCAAAACATTAGGTGTTTGTCTCCACAGAAAAGTTTGATCAGAAAGGAGAAAAAATAAAGACAATAGAATCTGGGACATCCATTCCCCCAAGAAGAACCCAGGTTCCAAGACTGTGGGTCCCTGGGCTTGTTAGGAGTGAGGGTTAAATATCTGCCATACAAAGATGACAAGTTAGAGAAAAGTCCTCGTATGTTTTCTTTTAAGTTCTTACGATCAGCTCATCCCTAGAACAGGAAGCAGAAACTACACTGCAAATAATCAGCTACTGTGAAACAGAGAATCCCAGCACATCATGACATCTAGCACTCTTTTATAACTAAGGATTGATTTGAATGAGTAATAAGAGACTTTGTTTCGGAGATATTACATATTTTATATTGTCTTCATTTTTAACATACTTTTTATATTTTTTAGAAATTATCTATCCCGTATTGCTATTTTTCTTAAAAAGAAAATCTGCTTACAGTGATAGTAATTTTAGTTTTTATGTGTGAGACTCCAATAATGATACCTGTGGACCTACCAAAACCTGTATACTGGTGTGCAAATAATGGACTAGCAAGTAAGATACCCAAGCTCAGATTTCCAAGCAGGATAACTTTGCAGCTTCACTTTTTTAAGGGTAGCAAAAGCTACTATATTAATACAGTGTGGGAAACCAAAGAAGACTGGTGCATATATCTGGCAACAGAGGAGGATGACAAAAGTAAGACGCACAAAGCACAACTGCAATTGGCCAACAAAATAGCTTTAGCTAGCTCATGATTTTTTAAGAAGTATTTATGAATCTGAGTTAACCAGCTATGATAATTACTTACAATAATAAAATAAATAACAAAATATATGTCTACATCTTCTGAAGAGGTGGAAATCAGCATTACTTGGATACATTTCAGAAATTTTAATATCTGAAATCGTCTTCTCTTAAAAGTTACCTTGAGGTCTTGTTTGTAGTCAGATGTCATGTGTTTGTAGGCCTCATTATTACCTGTTTTACTGTGTATGTACTATTAATCATATCGACCATGTGGTCATTCTAAAGTCATCAAATCATCTTAAAACAGAAAAATGATCTTTTTACCTCTTTAGTTTGTTATTTTATTTTTATACTTACATATCAGCAAATGAAATGAGAGGCTATCATGTAATTTCGATCTATTCGTAGTATCAATCTGAACTATTCTGGATCAAAAATGGTTCTCCATTAAAAACAACACAGATTTACTTGTTCAGAAATAGGCACTACATAATGGGTCACAAACATCAAGTCCTGTTCTTAATTGCAAAAGAACTTTCTTTGACATTTGTACATTTAACTCATTAAAAATGGTTATTACTGGGCAGAAATTAATTCATTCATAAATAATCTCTTGCATGAAGAGTTAAAATCTTAAATATCCATAAGGCATAGGTTATTTACTACATTTTTTAGCATTTAGCATAGAAAATAGTGAGGCAAAATGACAGTTTTCCATCTGTGATAGTTGAGGTGCGAAGAAAATGTGTTGTCCTTTTTTCTAACTTATGTAAAAGTGATTTGGGGTTGGTTTCCAAATGAAGAAAATATTCTTACATAACTGCAATGCAAGGATATTTCTGGAGTGAACAAAGAAATGATCTTTGTTTTTAAAGGGCTTGAAATTTGACGTATAATATTCTCACAATACCAATTTGTAGAGCAATTCATAATTTCCAAGGTACTTTTACATTTATACCTCTATTGAATTTCACAAAGCCATGAGAAAAGGAAGAAAGGTAACATCTCCATCTGTAAAAATTATTCTAATTTTAAAATAAAATTAGCTTTAGTTTTGCTTATTGTGTAAAGTTTTTGAACATTTACAAAAGTCACTTAAAGAAAGTAAAAAATTCTCACCCTGGCTGTGATGGCTAAATGGATTGAGCACCAGACTCCAAACCAAAGGGTTGCTGGTTCAATTCCAAGTCAGGGCACATGCCTGGGTTGCAGGTCAGGACCCAGTAGGGGGAGCTTGAGAGGCAACCACACATTGATGTTTCTCTCCCTCTCTTAACTCCTTCATTTCCCATCTCTAAAAATAAATAAAATCTTAAAAGAAAAGAAAGTAAAAAATTCTTGAATATAAAATAAAAATTCTTCTGCTATACAGATAACCAATGTAAATATTTCAATGAATAAATTAAATATTTTTCTAGTAATATTCAAAATACACAGGGATTTTGCTATTTATGATGCTCCTAAGATGCTTTTTAAATATATAATTAGCATATTTTTGTCAGTTAGCTATCTATATCATGATTTTTAAATGGATATTTACTTGATCCTAAAATATAATCAGTGTTTAAATACATTGTTTTAATTTTTTAGTTTTTTTTTAATTTTTAAATATACTGCTTTAGAAGATTTAACTTGCTAGTCAACCAGCCACAATGAGGAAAGGTGGGTATTCCTTTATTTTTTCTCTTTAAAAGAGTTGATATGTGTTAAATATTTCTAAAATATTACCAGGCATATAGGATTAAATTTAGTATAAATTCAAAAGCAGTTCTTCACAACAAAATGATAAATTTGGAAGCTAAAAAATTACTGGCTGAATATTCGAATGTAGACATCTTTGCACCAAAAGTGAATCGAAAGGTAAAATTTGGCTGGGAAATAAAGTATACTTTAGCCAGTTTTGTCTAACACAATCTTCTTCACATTTTCTCATTATAAATGAAAATTGGTTTGATTTGCCTGAATCATTGATAAAGGTAATTGGATTATTTTAAAATCTACTGCAACTCAGTTTGATTACTTTGTTATCTTTGGATTTCTGAGGAACAAATCAGCCTTAGGCAGACTACCTTAAAAAATAATTCAAATTGAAAGTCTAATCCCGATTTAAAATATCTTAAAATATTTTTTACTTTTCTTTCTGATTTTGTCCAAAGGCTTCAAAATGCTCTGTAGACACTATCTCATTAATTCTTATTGGATCCCTGGGCAGCGATTGCAGTAGAGGTTTTCCTATTACTACCACCCTTCCCATGAAATGGAGGCCCTGGGAGGGTCCATGAATTGCCCAAGGTTATAGACTGAAGTTAAGTCCAGAATCCAGGTCCCCAGGCTCCCTTTCCACATGGCATTTTCTTTTTGCAATAAATAGCATTGCTGTTCTGAAAGCTGAGTCTCCCATCATGTTTTATGCAGCAGAATTCAAATTAATATGAGTTGTTCAACGCTATATTTATTTTAGACGGAGGCTCTGAATACTTATAAAACACATGAAATGCTGCACTCTCAATCATTTGTTTTGCCCTCTTAATGATCTTTGGGGATTGCATTGTGATTGGTATGACTATGGAAATTCGTGCTTATCATTAAGGAGACCGAAATGGCAATATCAGCTCGTTCACCATTCCATCACCCTCTGCATACAGACATGGGCAGAGATTAGATAAGTTGAATAAAAAGCTTCCTCATCATTTGAAAAACTTAGTGAGTCTTCAGCAAAATCACAGATTAAACAGTGTAGATTCTTCTAAATCAGGTAAAGACAATTCTGAAAACACAGTACAGATGGAGAAACAAATGAGGGTTTTCTTTCTTGAGTTTGGTTCTGTCCCACTCATTTTAAAATCAGCTAGAAAGCTAACTTTTTAATTTTAATAGTGGGTTTCCCACTGCTTCTTTCCAGCATGAAGTCATAATCCTCTATTTGTGGCATCATAATCATTTCCAAAGCAACTAATTGTGTGATATCAGGCTCAAGACTCAAGCTTCAAGAGGGGAAAGAAACTTCAGGGACAGATGATATCTTAAATATAGAGATTATGTTTTCAAGCAGATGTTCCTAAAAGAAAAGAAATGAATGAAAAGATTGCCCACATTAAGGAAAAATTGTAATTAGAATGTAGATGATTGTTATGTAATCATTCAGCTAATGATCTCTTTTCTAAAATGAAGAATAAAAACTGTGAAAAAAGGCAAAAATGAGGGAAATATATCAATGAGAAGATCTGGTGTGAACTAATCTATTATTTTAAATACAGATGGCTATATATTTCCCAAATACAGCTAAGATTGCTTAGTGTTTTATGCACACTGAAGAGAAAATTGTGAGATAGATATTGTTGAATCCATAGTGGAATTTGAATTATGCATTTTCACTGAGGTACTTTGAAGAACGTATCACTTAAGCCATATTCAGGTATTAGTGACATAAGCCGTTTAACACTAATTATCAGGGTAGAGATTAAATCACACATGTTTATCCTGAGCTCATACCCTTGCTACATGAAACATGATTTATGTGCTTCAGAGTCATTTGATCTCTTCTTGTGTTGGTGAACACATATACCTAGTACAGCACCAAGGAATGTTCTATGAAAACTAAAAATGCATTTTCTCACTTATTGCTGTAGAGGTGAAAAGACAGAAAAGAAGAGGTGGTAGATAGCCTCTAAATTGGCTATCAAGGAGCCTGGCTTGCTTGTATTCACAGCCTTACACAATCTCCCTTTGGGTGTGGGCTGGACTTTTAAGGAGTGATGGGATGTCAGTGCTGGAGTAAGCTAGAAAATCATTATGGCTTCCACCTTGGACACTTGCTCTCCTGTCACTCAATTTGCAGAGAGTTAGCTGCCTTGTCTTGCCAGGATGACTAACTATCAAAGTTTTCCTGGAACTTTTCTGCTTTAAGCACTTGAAGTCCTATACAAGGAACAGTTTGGTCACCTTAGCAAGAAGCTCATGTAAGATTAGAATTCCCTGCAGTCTGCCAATAGCCATGTGAGTAAACTTTCACTAGAAAGAATGGGCCAGTAACCATTTCCTGTAAAGGTCCAGATGTAAATATTTTAGGCTTTTCAGAGCATATAGTCTCTGTCACAGTGTTTTAACAGTAGACAGGATTTCTTTTAATTAGGTATGATAGGATGTTTCATAGGCATGAAAGCGACTGTCATGAAGGAAACAATTTTTATTATATTCACTGTTCCCTAGAAATAGAATGCCACACAAGGCTACATGGAGAAGTACATATGAACAAACCAGTGGTCAGAGACAGAAAGAGGAACTGCAGGTGGGGGCCTTTATTGTGGTTTCCTGGGAGGAAGTGGGCAAGGCAAGGCAAAGCAGCTAATCAAGTTTAGGAGTGGGCCATTTGAATAATTTTTGCAGGCTCTGGGCTATATGCGCTGTCCCTAGTTCTCCAGTACAAAGCCTTGTGGTGATTAGAGAAGGGAACAGTGGCCCAGAGTCCCTGTAGGAGATAGTTGGAGGTATGGGCTCTGGATTGATTTGTTTGCATATTAAAGATGCTCTCTCCAAGTTGTTCACTCTCTCTAGGAATTAGCTAATCTTTGGAAAACCTCTTCCTCTCAAGTCAGCAAGGCCCCAGATGTCAGAGCGTCAAATACAGAGATAACAACAAAACATAGTTAATACACACAAGTATTCAACTCTGCCATTATAGAGCAATGAAGATGTAAACTAATGAGCATGGCTGCATTTTAGGAAAACTCTTCGCTAACTCTTGTTTAAGGCCTTCCAACAACCACTTGACTTGAGTAAGTTTGGAAGCAGGTCCTTCCCCAGCTGAACTATCAGAAGAGACTGCAGTTCAGGCTATAGCTTGAGTGCATCCTCACAGGAGACCTTGAGCCAGAAGCACCCAGCTAAGCTATACTCAGATTCCTGATTGACAGAATCTGTAATATTTGTTGTTTTATGACACAATACTTTAGGACATTCATTATGCAACAATAAATAACTAATACAGTTATGTTGACTGGAAATATCACAGAGTCTTGAAAGGACCTTGGGTCTTTAATCATTTCGTTGTTTGTTTTTTTTTTTTTTAACTTTGCGCTCTAAACTGGAACCTTTTCACGAAACCTTTATTGATCACATTATTTAGACTCTCCATCAACATATCTTCTGGAAATTACTTAGCTCTCAGGAATTCCATTTCATTTTTGGATCATTCAAATTATTTGAGAAAAAGAAGCACTTCCTGAGATTAGAATAGGGGAGCAAAGCTTTTCTCTCTTAAAATCATATGTGACTGTCCCATCTCTGTTTCTGTGGCTGGATCACGCTCATCTGACATCTGGAGGAAAACATTTTTAAGTGCTCCCCTCCTTTATACAATGAACTTATTTTCAATCATAATAATGCAATAATCAGTAATCATTGCTTGTTAATTTTTCTTTGTTTTTTTATGATTTAAAAAGAATTTTAATTTTAGAGATATTGTTTAAATTGAGTAATGTATACTATGAAGTGAAATTTGCACTTACCAAACAAAAATAATACACTTCTGCTATGATCTAAATATTTGTGTCCCTCTAAAATTCGTAAGTTGAAATCCTAGTCCCTAAATGTAACGGTATTAGAAAGTGGGGCTTTTTTGAGATGCTCAGTCATGAAGGTGAAGCCCTCATGAATGGGATCAGTACTTCGTAAAAGAGACTCCAGAGAGCTCACTCCCCTCTTCCACAAAGTGAGGCTGCAGCAAGAAGGCAGTGGCTATGAACCAGAAAAACCTCCCTAACGCTGAATCTGCCAGTGTCTCGTACTGTGATCCTGGACTTTCAACCTCCAGAATTGTGAGAAATAAATGTTCTTTTCGTTAGCTACCCAACCTAGGATTTTCTTACAGAAACCTCAATAGAATAAGGCAATCTCACAATTGGCAATCAGTTTCACAGTTTTGTAACACAAATAGATCTCTGAGTGGTCACACAGAATGGCAGAAAGGCTGACTCAAGTTCCATTTCTTCATCTTCATCACTTTAACATTGTTTATTTCAAATCTACTCTTTAATGGCAGAAATACATACGTAATTCCCCAGTGATTGAAGATAGGGACAGCAACTAAAACAAGGCTGAACAGTTCAGAACCATTAGAAACTTACTCTAGAAACCGATTCCTGTATCTGAGGCTGTGGGTAGGGGAGGCTGGACATTTTCCAAATTAGCTTCCATGCAGAAGACAATATATTTGAAGTATAACTAATAAAAATGTGCTGATCTGAAGCTGGCATCTCTATTATTTAAAAAGAGTAACTGCAACAATTCTTTTGAACTCAGACCAACAAAAGCTTTTTGGTAGAGAAATTTTTTCACTGACATTGTTCAGAATTATTGGCACATGGTGATAATAAAAAGCAGACCAACTTTTACTTGGCTTCATGAGTGTTTCTGAGTCACCCTGTTGCCTTGCTGCCTACCCTTGGAGCACCCCTGAAGTTGTGGAAACTCACTTTGTAAAGCCAGGGAGAGCAGAGCTTCTCTGGTTAAAACCCAGCCAGAGGGTTCTCCAGCCCCTCATCAGTGATCGGTGGGGAAAGGCAAGTGAGGATCCATGTTCAGACATTTCCATGAAAATCAAAGTCAAACCTCCCTAGAAGCTTCTCAATTGCAGTGGAATGATATGGTAATGATGACAAAGAGGAAGTTTGAAGTGTACATCACCAAAAGTTGCCTTCGTGGAAAACTTTCTTAATTACCAATAGTGAAAAACATCTATATACACTATGCTAGAAGGAAGACTGAAGCATCTTTCTATTCTCCTCCTCTTTCTATTCCCCTCCCTATATGATAGAAAAATTTACATTACAGTACGTTGTAACATGAAGAGTTTTTCAGGGTCTGCAGTCCAAAACATAAGCTAAAAATATCTTCGAGGTGTACCAGGAAGTTAACTAACTAATAAAAACATTATGGGTTTTTTTCTGGATTTTAGGATGGTTCTAGTATTTGTCAATTGTTTAAAAAAAATCTGAGATGTGTTATGACTTTATTTACATTCTAAATAAATATTAATTTACATATATAATTTTATTTTTTAAAAGAAGGCCCTCAAATTATTTAATGTTTAGGCCTCACAAAATCTAGGCCAACCCTGCTAAAAAGCATCAGTTGGGTGAAACTCTCTTTGTTCTTCTCCTTCTTCAACAAATAAGGAAATGAAAGCATAAAGAGGCTTAATCTGTCCTCTATCTACATAAATGTCCTTGAAGTATATAAGAACCACTTTTACATACACCCAAAGCTTCTTTTTTCTTTTAGTAAACATTCTCAGAGAGGCTTTTGCTATGTCTTCAGGCTTTAGTCCAATGTCAGTAATATAATAGTGGTTCTAACTTTCCTCCTGAATTAATGGTTTCTTAACTTTTTTTGGTTATTTGTTTTGTTTTCCAGATGATTCGTTTTCCAGACCTATAATGAGTAAATTGTCCCATTTTCTCTTTTCTCAGCATATTACAGTTTGCTGATATCCCTCTTAAATTGCAGTACCCAAAACTATGCATATAGCTTGAATTTTTATGTTGAATATTCACTAATTAAAATACTCAGCACTTTCCTTCCCTGAGACTGATTCCAATGACCGACCATACCACAGCATTCTTTCTACATCCAACTTTTAAAAGTTGTCAGAAGTTCGATTAGAAATATTATGAGGCATGATAGTGGTATTTATAACCACATTTCTCATTAAGAAAAGTTTTATAGTCAACAATGATCTCCATCACAGTGTCAAATTATCTGGCCAAGTCCATTTCAGAATAGCATTTTGAAGGCACGCTGGAATGAAAAATAAGAAAAGCTTTATCACAAATCCCAGCTTTTGTCTATTATATTTCATAAGTGTATTAGTATTACGTACCACAGTATTATATAACACAAGTCTCGAACTTTCAGCACCTTCAGGAGCTGGCCCACTGTACAAGTCAAGTGCTCAAGTCTTACACCACCCTGGGTGACAATAGACTGCAAAGAGAAAGCGTGGGAACAGGCACTGGAACCCCTATGTTAGGCAGCTACTTCTTCTGCGTGAATGAGGTACCCTCATTCGGTGTGAATGGGCACCTTCTGTGTGAACGGGCAGGGGATGTTTGGAAAATCAAAAAGCTTATTTAGTTGCTCTAAAACTTTTGAACTCTTTCCCTTGCTGCTGCCCAGGAAAGATCTTGGACACTTGCTCAGTCTGCAACTAGAAGGGCTTCTATCTTTTCATTCACTCATGTCCTGCAGTTTGGGTTTGTTCTGACCATGCAGCAATCTCCCACGGTTTTTCTGAGATTGACAAAGGAATCAGGCACAGACATTGCCTAGAGAATTATGCAAGAAGAAAAATAATTTTTCTCCTACACTTCAAAGTTTTTCTGGCTGGAATGGTGATCACATTGACAAGAGAAAGATGAACAGGAGAAAATGACCAAACAATACATATGTACATGGCGGGGGGGTTCCTAAGAATGTAGGAAAGTCCCAAACCACCCCATCCTCCCCTCAGGACAGATGGGACAGTTAAGACATATTCCATCTTGAACTAAGGAGAAGGGGGGAGGATGGAGTGGTTTGGAACTTCGAAGAACAGGAAGGCAATTAACATGGAAATGGAAAAGCAAAAGTTTGGTAAACAACTATTTGCTGGGCCATCTTTAACCATGGGACCCAGAGAGCACTATGATCAAACAGGCCTTGCCTGGTTCCACACCTCTCCACACCTAGTTCATATTAAACTATGGTTGTCTGTGGTGATAGCTTCTTTCTGGAGCAGATCCTCTACCTAAACTCCTTTTTAGCAGTTAGGGGAAAATTCAAAGGTTTTTCTTGAGTCTTTGTTTCTTAAAAAATAATCAGCGCAAAATGATCTAAATCCCAAAGAGACCTATTTTGAGGATGGCAAACTTTGCTTCCCCTCAGCACAAATCCAATAAATAAGATCTGGCCTGGGGGTTGGGGATGGGGAACTGCAAATAGGTACTGGTGTTTCTAAGCTCTTGGATTTCCCTTCAGGAAGAGGCAGCACTCACAGTGCCCATTTGGAAATTCTTTAGATGTCCGTTATGGGCTCCCTCTGCACAATGTTGAGGACCAAAAGGTGGACATCAGGAGCACTGGCATAAGCAAAGATTACCTATGAGATCCTCCATTCGCTCTTCTTTTTACTGACCCTTTCCCTAAAGATAGCGTGCCTCTGACTATGGGCCTGGGGCTCTGCTCTTTTCATCTGGTTTTGTGAAAAATTTCTCTCCACATACAACCTCTCATTTCCCCAGTCTCTTGGTAGGCTTTATGTTCCCACCTCTTTTCCAAGACCCACCATCCACCAGCTGATCACCCCCAGCTGTTCAATTCATCTGTGTCTGTCCGCCATAGATGTAACATTGATGAGATTAAGGAAATGAATCTATATCACATTTTTGGGGTAGTGAAATTGAAGCAAAACAAAATGGCATTTTCCAGTGAGAATGTACACAAGAGCAATAGCTTTCTAGTTTTTATTAACCTAGACCCATTGTCATACTTCCGTCTTGCATTGTGACACAACCATCTATTTATATATATAAATAAAACAAGAACAAAGAATTTGCAAATATTGTAGAGGCACACTATAATGTTTTCTATTATATTTTTTCCCCACTGCTGGTCAATTCTCACTAATTTGATCATATTACCCACCAGAGGGTCACACTCATTGGTTGAAAAACACTCCCATCGAGGAAAGATCAGCAGCACAGTGTGCCCTGAGCCACAGCAGGGCATGCACCCTATCAGAACGCATGTGGCAGCTGTGCCTGGAATGTAACACGGGAGATTCGAGGGTTTGAGGGCATGCTTGCCTCCCACCTCACTAAAACAGCCTGCCCTTTCTTGGTTTTCCTCCTGTATTCTCAGTAACAATGTGGTCATACAACATGAACTATTTTGTACTTCTCTGGCCTGCTTTCTCAAATATGCATAACAAGAAAAATGAATAGCACTAATGTCATTTTGTTAAATATGTCTATTATAGAGATGCTATGGTTCAGTGCTAATGGAGTTTTTTGGTCCTTTTGAGTTCCTGATGTTGCACGCAACAGTGATTTATGGAAGGCCAGAGTGTTTTGCTGCAACAAAGGTCTGTCATGTTAAACACCCACCAGCTCTCTGCCTATTTTGTACCACAACCCACATTAATTTTCCTGTGACTCAACCCCTACAATCAATCCATCATTAGTGCTATTGACTCTAACACACACGCGTGCTCGCGCGCGCACACACACACACACACACACACACACACAAATGGCACTATCTTCCTAGCCCTGACCATATTGCAAGCCACCATTATCTCTTGCCTGGGATACTAATTGGTTTCCCGGCTTCCAGTCTTGCCTTTCTATAACCCATTGTTCATCCTGCAGTCAGGTTGTTACTTTCAAATGTAATTTAGGCAAGGTCACGTCCCTACTTTAAAGAAAGAAATATAAAGAGTTGTGGCATACATGTGCTGTGTGTGTCTATGTGAAAACATTTCTATCTCAAGGAGCATGCTTTCTTTAAGACAGGAACTCCACCTAAAATATGCCACTTTCTTCAGCTGCTAACATTTTCAATTGTATGTAGTTTTGTGTGGACGAGAAAATAAGGGTGGTTTAAAAATAAAAACCAATAATTTGGTTGTCAAGTTGAATGTCTCTCCCCTCCCCCCCCCCCCCACACACACACACTGATCAGTGGCTTCTAACTCCTACCTTTGCCATATCTTCTAGTGCCTATCTGATCTGGCCCCACCTCTTTCCAGTCTCCATGCTGAAGGTACTACTCTCCCTCTCCTCACTATGCTGCAGCCATTCTTGGCACCTTTTCATTCTCCAAAGGTGTTGAGCTTTTTCCAGTTCATAGTTTCCTTATATGACCAGCATTTTTCTGTTCTTCATGTATCAGCTCAAATGGCAACTTAAACCTTCTGTAAAGCAGCATTTCCATGCCCTTGGACATTTTCTTTATCATGTTTATTACAATCTAGGCCAACATTGTGTACTTGTTTATTCTTTTATTTGTTAATGTTTGCCTCCCTCTGTTAGCATATAAGATCTTATAAGGCATATTTTCCACTGAATTGCAGAGCAGTGCTTGTTCTATAGTAGGCCCTCACTAAATATGTGAAAATTAAGACTTGCATCGTGGCCGGTGTAGCTTAGTTGGTGAGAGTGCTGGCCCATAAACTGAAAGGTTGAAGGTTTGATTCCTGGTCAGGGCACATACCTAGGTTGTGGGTTTAATCCCCTATGTGAAACAACCAATCAATGTTTCTCTCTCACAGCAATCTCTCTCTCTCTCATTCTTCTCTAAAATCAATAAACATATTTTTAAAATTTAAAACAAGAAAATTAAGACTTGCTTTAATAAGGTACATTCAAATGAAGGAGAGTGGCATTTGAGCAATTTTTCTATATTAATAAAACAACAAAAGCATACTGTGCTCTGTATTTTTCATACCAAAGGTTGTATTCAGAACTTAAGAATACTCAACCAATTTGTTGATTATTCACAAATGTTGATTCCTCTGACTACTGTGCAAATTGACATGAATTAGAGAAAATGTGCATTATATGGTCCTTATCTGGTAAAAATTACTGCTGATTTAAAATTCCCAGTCTGCCCACACAGATGTTCATAGATAATTACTTTTTCAGGGCAGATAGTAATAAGAAAAAGTACTCTGTTTGAACCGTAAAGATTTTTTAAAGTTTTTTTTTTTATTAGCCAATATCCATATCAGTTAGATACATAAGATCACCAGCCAAGAGTCTAGCTGAATCTTTGTCTCCTTTCCTGAGACAGGGGTATTTGTTGAGGACTTTTCAAGGATGCTTCATAGCAGCACCCGGTTACCAGGCACCAACTACACCCAGTGTCCAAAATTCTTATGCTAATTTCAGAACCATGGGATGCTTGAAAATTCTGTACATATTTAAGTAAAACTAGCATGTTGCCTTGGTATTTGTAACTGTTCAAAAGGGTGCTTTGTTTTGTTTTGTTTTGTTTTTAGCTCAGGATAGCTTTCCATCAGAAGCTGATTCTACTTGGTTAGGAATGGAAGTGCAATACATGCTTCCATCTAATTTATAGTATGTTGAAGACTCAATCGACTTACTTTTCTTTTTTTAAAGATTTTATTTATTTATATTTAGAGAGAGGGGAAGGGAGGGAGAAAGAGAGGGAGAGAAACATCAGCGTGTGGTTGCCTCTTGCATGCTTCCTACTGGGCACCTGGCCTGCAACCTAGGCACATGCCCTGCCTGGGAATCGAATTGGTGACCCTTTGGTTCGCAGGCCGGTGCTCAGTCCACTGAGCCACACCAGCCAGGTATCAACTTACTTTCCTTAATCAGTTAATTATTTCCTTACAGGTACATTCCTGAATATATTGAAGTACTTGACCTAGTAAAGTCAATTTGGCAAAACATTGTGTCTCTTGGTAAACACATCCAGTTGTACTTTCCTATCACCATCATTCCTGATTAGGACAAGGGAATTTTTGCTAGAATGCCTTTGCTTTCCAACATCGACACCATCAGCAGCTGACTCCAAATGAGCAGTTATTAAGTGCTAGTCATTCTACTCATCAATGTTTATTTATTATTTATTTAATTCTCCCTCAAAATTTTTGAATTATTGTCCCCATGTTGCTGATGAGCCCCAGAGAAGTTGCAGGTTTCCCAGGGTGATGTGGCCAAGATTCAAGCTCAGCTAAGATGCTCTTATTCATTGTGACCTATCAGAATGACAAAGAGACGGATACATTACTTTCCTTGTTTTCTCCACCTTGTGAACTTTCTTTCAACTTTCCCATGAGCAGAAAAGGCAGGAAACACCTCCTCTGAACTTCCAGGTCTCTCTTCTTTGTTTCCTGCTCTTTCTCAGGACCTAGGAAAAAATAGGAATAATGATCCTGAAAAGGAAAAGCACTAGGGTAGTTAAAAAAAAAAAAAAAAAAAAAAAAAGGCCACTTTGCCACTTATACCACTTTCTTTCTGTTACTTCTATAAGATTACATTGTCTCCCAGGAAGTAGAATTATGTTTAAATGAAAAGCTCTCATACCTCTTTTCAATCTCACAGCTCAAGACAACTCCAAGGTCAATTTCCTTCCAGGCTTAACTTAATAACTACTTGGAACAAGGTGAGGAGAGAGGAACAATCTATTTTCTTTCACACAGATAAACAAGCACAAAGGTTCATGACTGATTCAACATTTTGTATTTGGGTGCTGCTCTCAGCATAAAGGTGATGGAAATGACCACAAATTTCCGTGAGGACATAAATAGAGATGGCATTTTAAGGTGTGATGAGCAAAAAACCTTCAGCTTTTGACTAAAGCCATTTTTTAATAAAATATTGACTAATAATTCCTTGCTAAAATAAGTAAAAATGCATTTCAAAAGACAAAAAACCAAGCTTTGTCTGGCTTAAGCCATCCGGTTCCACAAGTATATTCTTCCCACAAAGAAGTGTTTATCACAGGCTTGCACACACTTTGGAAACATATTAAGAATTCCATTTGTTTTCCCCTCTCTTTTTCTATTATCTTATTTTTTACATACTTCTTGCCATAAACTTTTAAAGTCTATAATTTGTGAGTTGTTTCTCACAAATATAAACTCATTTCCACATAAATTTAATTTGTTATAGTTTCAAATTCTCTAGCAATATAAAAACAAATCAGTAGCATAAATAAAATAAAAACACTATAGAGAATACTGTCTAACAGATCAGATGGTTCAAGTAAACCACGCTATTGTGAATTGAGGTAGACAGTAATCACACACAGAAACACACACATGTACATGTGCATACATGTGTCTCTGTGTGGGTGTATATATATTTCTTTCGTTAACATCATATTATCTGCTTCACTTTCTCATAGATGGCAATAAATTCAGGTTGGATTAAGAACTTTTCCGTCAACCCCTGAGGACAGCTGATTATAGGTCTGACCTTTTGAGATTCTGTGTATTTCCCACCTAATCAGTGCTGGAATGAGCTTCTGCTAAGTGGGATCTATAAGATTCCTATGGGAAAAGTGAAGCCATTTAAAAAATAATGAGTCTTCCTTCTACCCCCTCTCTCTTTCATTTTTTGAGCTCTATTAGGCCATGATAAGAATCTCCACCCAAGCCACACAAAAGCATAGCATAAGCATTTATTATTTGCATTATGCAAAGAAAGAATGGGCTAACAAAGATGTGGGGAAGCTCAGAATGTAAATTATACTTTACAACAGGATAGCAATTCTTCACTTGCCCTTTTACTGATGGCCAAAAAAAAAAATGTATGTGGTTGCAAAAAAGTCCTGTGGGGCTTTTAAGCTCCAGTATCTCAGGTTTTGACAGTGTAATTGGTTCCCTGTTGCCTGGGCAATCAAACCCAATTGGAACCATCTCCATTTTCTCTTGTTACAGTAACACACTTGACAGTTTCGGTATAATCTCACAAGTACTCTAGTTTGGTCACCAGTTCATTTCCTAAAATTCACAACATGAGTCTGTGTATGTGTTACGTGCCCATAATTCCATCCCCAAATACCCCTAATTTCCTTCCTCAACCTTCTGTGAAACCGAACAGCATAATAGATGTAATTAGACCTTCAGTAATAGGACCAAATGGAGCAAGCAATGGGACTCCTCCTAGGGAAGCAATCAGTGCATCAGGTCCCCAGGACTGAAACCATTTTTAACAAGGTTTGGGGCTTAGGGAGTATCAGTCTAGGCTTCTATTGCTTCCCCAGGAGGAAGCTCTACCTTGAAAGCAAATCTTCATTTACCATCTCTACAAAAGGGAGGAAAAGAACATTAGCTACTTTATTGCACACATAATGAAGCAAACTGGAGCTGTTAGTATTTTTTTTATCAGCAGTAAATCAACTTGTTCACAAGTGCTCTGAAGTAAAAATGTATATTTCATCAGTATTTCAAAAACCATTTCCTTGTGTCCTCATCACCAACTATTGGAGGAAGATAATACTGAATTGCAGACTGAACATAACCTATTTGGTGTTATTATCTATTCTATGATGCACAGAAGCAAACTTGTGTGAAGGAAAATGTGGCTCCTATTTATAGCATATAATATACCTTTGCAAAGTCTCAAATGACAGGCTAATCTGAAGAATAAAGCTCTTCATAACTGGTGACACATCTTAAACTTCCTCATATAAAACATGTTTGGTTAAAATGTACATTGGACAATAGAATTAGTGTCAATTATGATGTTTAAAATTGTTTCAACTAATGGATTAGGTTAGATTTGGATATGTTTTGGCTAGCTTCTGTTGTTGAAAACTTCCAAGATATATAGCTGAAACTATCAAAAGTACTCAAACAATGTGGATGAACCTTGCAAACATGACTGAGGACCATACGGTTGCAGATACATGAAATGTCCAGGATAGGGACATCAACAGAGACAGAAAGTAGGTTAATGGTTGCCTGGGGTTTGGGTCATGAGAGGATGGAAGGATGATGATCAAAGGTGCAGATATATTTTTGTGTGTGGTAGTGAAAATGTTATACAATTCACTGCAATATGGTTGTACAACTCTGAACATACTAAAAATCAATTGAATTGTATTGTATAATTTAAATGAGTGAATTGCATGGTATATAAATTATATCTCAATAAAACCATCACCAGAAAAGTTACTTGAGCTATTAGGAGGGACCTGGAAAATCAGAAGAATTAAATATTACTATCCTTGATCCAGTTCTTTTAAGTCCACATTTCTTTTCTTCCATTAGACACCTCCAACAAAAAGACGTATGGTGCTAAATTGTCTCTTCTCCTTTCTTTTTCCAAGATAGAGTAGTATTTCATTGTGTAAATGTATCATAGATGCTTTACCCACTAATGTACTGATGGACACTTGGGCTGCTTCCAAATCTTAGCTACTATAAATAACACTGCAATGAAAATAAGAATGCATATATTCTTTTGAATTAGTGTTTTGGTTTCCTTTAGGTAAATTTCCAGAAGTGGAACCACTGGGTCATAACACAGTTCCATTTTTAATTTTTTGAGTAACTCTGTATTGCTTTTCATGAAAATTTTCCCGTTTGCCACAGCTTAGATGGACCTGGAGAATGGTATGCTAAGTGAAATGAACCAGTCAGAGAAAGACAATTACTGTATTATTTCACTCATATGTGGAACCTAATGAACAAACTGAACTAACAAGAAAAATAGAGACAGACTCATAAATAGAGAGAAGGCTGACGGCTCTGGGTCAGGGAGTGGGGAGTTGGAGGTAGAAGGATCAGCAAAACAGAAAAAAAAGAAAGGACTCGTGGACATGGGCAACAGTGTGGTGATTGTGTGGGGGGAGGGGGGGATGGAGTTGGAAGAGTGTATGGGGGATAAATGATCATGAAAAACACAATAAAAATAATGTAAAAATAAATAAAATTAAATTTTAAAAAGATAAATATGTGGAGTTATGTTTTCAGTAATGACATGGTTTTAGCAGTGAGACACTATAAGGCCTGATCTGAGTGTTTGTGTTTTTTGACAAACATGTAATGAAGAGCTTGTTGTACTATAGATTCTAGGAAGTCATCAGTGCAAAATGTAGACACGATTCTGTTTTCTCAGAGGTAATGATCAAATGAAGGTATTTAGAAGAAAACAATAAGTTTGCATATCATGGTAAATGCAAAAAAATTAGGAGAGATATTTATCTCAGTTTGTAGGGAGTAGAAAGATTCCTGGATAGTGTGATATCTAGGCTAAATTCCAAAGGATAAAACATAATCCAGGCAAAGAAAGGATGGCAAGGGAAGTATTCAAATGGTGGGATTGTCAGATATTAAGACTGAAGAAAATACCAAATGCGGCCCTGGAGGAACTATAAATTCAGCATAAATCAAGCTTAGAGGCAAGAAAGAATGTAGTAAAATAAAAGAACTGAAGGAAACAATGGGTAGATGATAAAGTTTCTTATAAGATATGAAAAGAAGTTTCGAAATTGAAATCCAGTGAAGACTTTTAAGCAGTATAGCAACATGGTACGTTGTGTATTAAAGAAAGATCTCACTGCCAACATTTTGAAAAGTATTTATAAATTGGAAGACTACAAGAGCGGAGACAAGCAAGACCAACTGGGAAGTTACTGCAAAATCCAGGTAGAGACAATGATGATTGCTGCTAGAAAATGGCAAAAGTTAAAAAGAAAGGCAAATGAATTTCAAAGTACTTTAGGACATTGAATCCCTGGACTGATTGAATGGAGAATGGTTATGGAGAGAGAGCAAGTTGTTAAGGACAAACCCCACATTTCTGGCTAATGTCTTCACATTTTTATTAACTAATAGACTATATTTTAAAGAACAGTGTTAGATTTACAAAAAAAATTGAGCAGCTATTACAATAAGTTCCAATATGTTCTCACCCCAGTTTTTTCTATTATACATATTGTGTTAGTGTGGTACATTTGTTGTAATTAATGAAACAATACTGATGATTTTGTTTTTTTACAGTGCACAGTTTATATTAAGATTCATTCTTATACAGTTCTATGGGTTTTGACAAATGCATAATGTCATGTCTCTATCATTAGTTTTACACAGAATAGTTCCTCATGCCTACAAATCTCTCTGAACTTTCCATTCTGTTCCAGCGATCCATTTGTCTCTGCTTGTACTGACACCCTGTCATACTGATTATTGTAGCTGTATTATAAGCCCTTTGGGTGGTGTCAGTCCCTTGGCTTTGTTCTCCTTTGTCAGTATTCTATTGGCTGTTCTGGGTCCTTTTACTTTCCATATAGACTTTGGAATCAGTTTGTTAATATCCACAGAGTAACTTCCTGACATTTTGAGTGAGACCATATTGAATCTATAGATAAAGCTGGAAAGAACTAACATTTTAACAATATTGAGCATTCCTATTCTTAAACATACAATGTCTCCCCACATATTTAGATTTTCTTTGATTTCTTCCATTGGAGTTTTGTAGTTTTATTTGTATAAAACCTGTAAGTATTTTGTTAGCTTTATATTTAATTATTTTATTATACTTGATGCTAATGACAATGAGACAAGATAGTGTTTTTAAATGTCAAAATCTAATTGTTCATTACTGATATAAACAGTTCACTTTTCCATATTAACCTTGCATCCTTCCAACTTGCTGTGTAATGCTTCTGGGAATTTTTTGTTGATTCTTCAGTATTTCTATATAGAAAAGCATGACATTTGTGAAAACAGCAGTTTTATTTGTTCCTTCTTAACCTGTATGCATTTATTTTCTTTTTTGTCTGATTGCATTAGTTAGAATTTCTAATAGGTTTTTAAATGGAAGTATTAAAAGGGTACTTCCTTGCCTCATTTCAGAGCTTTGGAGGGGAAAGCCTGGTTTTCATGATTAAGTATGTTGTTAGATGTAGTGGTCTTTTGTAGATTTTGTTTATCAAGTTGAGGAAGCTCCCCTCTATTCCAAGTTTTCTTAGACTTTTTATCTTGAGTAGATTTTAAATTTTGTCAAATGTTTTTTCTACATCTATTGATATGATTATATGTTTCTTCTTTAACTTGATGGAATAATTTAAATTACTTTATTTTCAAACATTAAGCCAACCTGACATACCTGAAAAGAATTCACTTGGTAGTGACATATTCGGTTGACACTTGTACGAAACAAGTTTGGCCTGCATAGGTTCACATATATGAGGATTGTTTTCCATAAACACCAGCACTGTTTTTGATTCTCAGCTGGGAGTTCACAAATGTGCAGGGTTGACTGTACACATTGATCTACATCATTTTAGGTAGGGAACTTGAGCATTCATGGATTTTGGTATCCTCTGGGGGTTCTGGAACAAAGCTCCAGTGGATACTGAGGGTTGTCGACTAAGCTTTGAAGAGTCAGAAATTATATAGAGATTTTTAACTGCATGAGAGTCAACACTCCTAACCCCTGCGTTATTCAAGAATCAACTGTAAGTTGTTTATATATTGTTGATTTTTTACTGAGAATTTTTTGCATTTATATTCATTCATGGGAGCTATTAGTTTATAGCTTTCCTTTATTTTACTGACTTTATCTGGTTTTGGTACCTTGCCTTTTAAGGTAAAAATGTGGAGTACAAAATGAAATATATGAGGAAAATAAGTGTATATGTGTATGTTTGTGTATGACTTGTCACTGATTTTCTCTCTTCTGTTTCCTTGTAGTATAAATTGGCTGCAACTGGATTCTTTTTCTTAATTCTCTAGCTTCATTTTCTCAATTTATAAAGATAGAGAGCTACTAAGACTTTATTTAGGCGCACAAATCCTGACACTCCACATAGACAAGGACTTCTGGAGAATGCCCTTTTCCTAAAACAGATCTGAGAAAGTTGTGATCTCTCTCCTCTTCTAATCTTTCCATGCATATTCATTATCGTGTATGCATGCTTTACACTAATACCTGTATGGTTATCTTCCTAACAGAACTATTTCTGCTCACATGGAAATTTTCTTGAGTTTCCTCCTTACCTTTGATGAATTTGCCAAGAAGACTTGATACTGCATATTTCATAAATCCCCTTTACCTGTATGTGATTCCTTTATTTCTGGCTAGAAAGATAACCACAAGGGTTAAGAGTATAGAAAGATGGCATTGAATCATTAAAAACACATAATGTGTATTGACTGCCATACTGTTTTTTATCTCTTTACCTTACCTCTATACACATAATTTCAGAAAGCTGGAGTAAATTTGTGCTTAAATCACCTCAAACCAATTATCTTAGTAGAATGTTGTTGCTGAGGAATGGAAACTGAAAAATATGAGCTATACAACACAGAATGTGAACTGTTTTGCCTCTAAGTGTGAAACATGGTAGTACCAAATTACATGCAAAAGCAAAACATAAGTGAGTACCATTAGACTTCCCTTTGGTCAAGGTCATTAATGACTGGTGAGGGAGTTGACAATGCAGGGCATAAATTTTATGTCCTGAACCTCATTTTTTAATCAGATTTTTTAAAACTATAGAGTGTCACAAAAATAAATCAAATTCACCACACACAAATTAATCGCAACTCACATAACATGCATAGCAATAATAAGAAAACAACATTCACTGGGGGGAAAGAAAATGCAAACAAAAAAAAGATCCAAACAAACTTTTTTATAAAAGCAGATGATTGATACTAACATCTCAATTCAAATCGTATGAAGATTTAACAATGAAATTCTTTTATGCCCATTATGTATATTATCATTGTATTTGATTATTGTTCGTGTAGCCTGGAAAGATTTCAATCATGGCCAATTGTTATAGCCTCTAAAATGTGAAGAGGTGAATGGAGTAAGAAGAGACTGAAATAATCTCAGTGCTTTTCCCAAAGTGCTTTGAGAGTAGAAGTGCCCATCAAGAGGTTTAGATAAGCAGAAGTGGGACAATAATAGGCCTGTTTATTACCTATTATATTTCCTTTAAAAGGATTTTCCCCATTTCTACTTTTCCTTCTCTCATTTTTAATAACCTCTTAGGTTTTCATCAGTTAAAATCTATTTCTTTTTTCTTTTCATAACATTAGTTCATAGTTTATTGTTGTAGCATTGATTTATTATCCTACACAGCTATGACCAAGGACATTAACACATAAAATGAAATATACCTTCTGGTTTTTAAAAGTATCAGAAAATTTCCTCTTAAATGAACTCTCAAAAAACAATAGTATACGTTAATTCACCATCCTACCTATTTTTTCTAAGAAACATAATACATGTGCTTGCAGATTCAGAGACACATATCAACTGAGAAGAATCACAGCATTTCAATTCAAATTTTCTGAGACAGACAGTGATTGGTTCAGTTTGTGACAGGTGGTAGTTCTAGCTTGGGCTAAACAAATGATGTGTCCAGGACATGCATGAGCTGGAGGGTCCTCTATTGTGTGTCATGTGACTTTGATATTGACAAGGTTGATATAGAGAGATGTAGTTCTGGTTCTCAAAGAAGTTGCTACTGGCCGAAGAGATCCTAACTCTAACTTGAAAACATCAGCTTTCTCATGAAAGTCCATCTCTCCCAAGAATTTAGATGATAGAATGAATCCTTTGGTAAACCACTTATTCTGCTTTAATTTTATCTATAAACACAAGAAAATAAATGCCGCTTGAGTCTCTTATACTTAGAAAATAAATATTAACACATCTTTTCACATCTCCCAACTAGCACAGAGCCACTCGCATAGTACAGGCTGACTATTTGTTTAACTGAAATGAAAATCTGGGAGGTATTCTCTCAGTGTGGCACCAAAGCACAGCAGAAAAGAGCGTCATTAGGAAAACTTTCTCATGGAGTTAAGCCATACCTAGAGACATGATATAAATTCCAGATTCAGGGCATATTATGTAAAGTGTCTTCATACCATTCTAATTTTACATCAAATATATAAGCTTTTAGCAGAGATTTAGGAAACATATTCCTTTAAAATAACATTTTTGGTTTTTTCCTTCTTTGTAAAATGATGAAAGACAATCATTCCCATCCTTAAAACAACCAAAAAACTTAATAATCTGAAATATTATGACTCCAACTGAAACCATTAGAAAGCTGGAGTTGTAAAGCAAACAATTAACGTGAAATCCAAGGGACGATAAGGGTCTGCAGGGAACGATGGGAAGCGGGCACTTGCTTGGCTGGGATGGATGCCAAATACGGGGCCATGGGGAGCTACTACTGGAAGAGGATCCAGAGCAGGGAGAGGTACCCTCTCTAAGAGATGGGTATAAAGGGAATACCTGAAATTAAGGCAAGAAACATTGAAAACAAAACAACAAAATCTCTAGCAAACCAATCCACATCTTACAAGGTTATATGAGTGGAATTTAAAACTGGGGAGCACTAGGGTAGCTATAGCAACAACCAAACCCCAAACTAACTCAGCTCCTGACTAGGTTAAGTAACTGCTTACGGTCAAGGCCTGGACAAAACAAACAAACAAATAAAAAACACCCCTCAGTTTCTACTATCTTACAACAAATGTTCAACTTTCTACCAAATATTATAAGTCATACAAAGAATCAATAATAAAAACAGCACAACGTTAAAAAACAAAGCAATGTATACAATCAGGTATGATCCTAATGTTTGAATTATCAGACAAGGAATGCCATCACAAGACTTATCAGTGGGGTTTTTCTTAAGGCAAGGAAATAACCAGTGAGCTTGAAGATATGTCAATAGAAATTCCCCACACTGAAACACAAAGAATGAAGTGGGGAAAAATGAAATGGAGCATCCAAGTACTATGGGACAACATAAAATGTTCTAATACACTTGTTACTAGAATTGTCAAGAGACATATAATAGAAGAAATATTTGGAGAGATAAGGGTTGAGAGTTTTCCAAAATCAATGAAAATACTAATAGCAGTTCCCAAACTTCAGAAAATAAGAAGCGATCACCAAAATTCATATTCAAACACATACATGCACACATGCATAAAAATAATATCAGACAAATAAGACTTAAAACAAGTAATAATACTATAATTTGATAAAGAAGAATATTACATAAAGATAAAAGGTTTAGCTGACCAAGAAGGCATCCAATTTCAATACGTATACACCTAACACCAGAACCTTAAAATAAATAGAGCAAAAATTTCTAGAATTGGAAGAAGGAAAGAAAGAAAACCACAATTATCATTGAAGAGTTTAACACTCTTCTCAGTAATCAATAAAACAAATAAACAAAATCATAAGGATAAAGAGGATCTGATCTAATTAATTACATTTATATAAAACTTCATCCAACAACAGTAGAATACACATTTTTTTCAAGGAGACATTCACCAAGAGAGTCTATATTTTCTAGGCCATGAAACAAACTTTAAGCAAATTAGCAAACTTAAAACAATTGAAATCACACAAAGTTTAAGTTATGATTCACTGACCACTGAATGTTTCTTCATCTATTGACTAGATTTCTTTTCGTGCCCCATGAGGAAATTTGCTAAAGTTACAAACTTTAGCAAAATCATGAGGCTATAAAAGAGATTTAATGACTAATGACAATCATGATCTTATTCCAGAAGTAGAGATAATAGCTTAAGGACACACACCTACTACCATGTGGATTGCTGAGTGAGGCTAACATAAATTAAAGTTGTGTTGCTTAAATATTCTCTGTTAAGAAAGTCAGGCTTCACCTCCATGGGAACATGGGATCCAGAATGGGAACCTCAACCCTTCCACGTTTTGCCCATACTTACCAGCAATTCTTTCAGTTACATAGTTCCTCTTAGTCCTTATCGTTCCTTAAACTATGGCACCCACACTGTACAAACAATTGGTCTTATGGCTTTTTATAGGTGGCTATGCATACTGTGAATGATAGCTTGGGCCTAGGATACCACAGTTCCTTGTGCAGACCCCACGTGCCAATGCGAGAGCTGCTGGGGTGTACTTTGACCATATCGCTATTCACTCTTATTCAGGCTTTTCAACACGATAGTCACAGGTAACCCAGCTGGCACAGTAATTCCATTGCTACCTCAATGACAAACTTTCTTACAATGTCAGAAGCAGCCCCTACTAGGCATTCAGAATTCACAGAGGAGTTATACAATATAGGAGGTAGCTCACGTGCCAGCTGCATACTCTACTGTTAGGCCACTGAATAATATCCTAATGCTCAGATTTTGTCTCTTAAAGTATATATCAGACAACTAGAAAAGATGTGACATAGAGCCTCCTGTGTAGTGGGGTAGTATGCATCAGTATCCTTAGGACTTGTTATATCTTCAATACAATGCCAAGAGAGCTGCCTCTTCTTTATGCATTGGACTATCCAACAGCATTCATGCATTTCTGTGATTTCCTGACCAACAAGCCTTTACACCTTTGGATCATAAATCTGGTCCAAGATTACTACATATCTAGAGAGGTTCATAACATCACTACCAACCAACTCGATGACAGCTTAGTGGACCACCAGATGACATCAACCCACTGGGCAAACATACCCATGGAGGACGGACAACCACCTCAGTCCTCCTGTCCAACACAACTTGATGATCACTTTGGCCCCACTGCTGACCTGAAGTTTACTGCCAGAGACCAATAATGCTCCTCTTTTGTTATTGCTCTGCTTTGGATTCTGCTAACCTCACTCTTCCCTCCTATCTTACTTCCTATAATCTACTCTCCCACCTCCCCAGGCTGTGGTACTCAGACAGTTTGTCTCGGAATTTTTCCTGAACTCATTAATACTAACCAGGAATATCTAAAATCCTCTCTAAATACATGCAATGAACTGCCAATGCTTTGGATGCCCTCAGTGAGGGGCAATGCTTCCTGGTGACCTTGATTGCTGATAATTGTCTAGCCTTAGCCTATTTACTGGCCAGCTAAAGAGATGTTTGCTCCCTAGAGGTATGTCCTGCTATATGTGGATACATATCAGAGAAAAGTTGCTTGAATGATGAAACAATTGAGACAATAAGGTGACTTTGTTAATAATACTCACTGAATTTCTTGAGAAAATACTCCAGACACATGCTGACAATTTTTTGTTGGCTCTCAGAAACTTCCTAAAATGATTGGAAAAGCATGTCTATGCAAGTTCTCATTTTCCTTATAGTTAGCTACATAGGCCTATGGCTTCTAAAATTATGCCTACATAAACTCAAATCCAATTAAAAGAGACATAGCACATTTCCACCATCAGTCAAACATTGGGTGAATCATAATGAGAGGTCTGACTTCATTTTTTATTTTTAACTATTGACAACCTCAAACCCTGTACTTCCCCTTCCCTTTGCCTCGTATATGGGCGAGCTCACAGAAGAAACCATTGTCTCAGACTCACCTCTTTACTAGAGTCAGAATCAAGCTAGCACATCACTGATCCTAAGTTCCTGCCATTATAGACCAGATTGGCCCTATCCAGCTTTTCCAAGAATTCCTTTTGTGAATGACAACATTTCTTTCAAATGCTTTTGGTGTGTATGGCAGCATCTGCCGTAATATCCAGCCCATTAATTGGGGAAGAATCTATATTGTCTCTATGGGGTGACTAAATAAAATTAAACTAGAAATAAATTACAGATATTTATCTGGAAAATCTCTAAATACTTGGAAAATAATCATTGTATTTTTCAATAACCAATGTTGCAAAAGTCACAAGGGAAGTTAGAAAATATTTTGAATTGAATGAAAATGTGGTAAAGGCAACATACCAAAATTTTAAAGTTATAGCTAGAGCAGTTCTTAGAGGGAAAAATGTATAGCATTAAGTGCTTATAATATAAAAGAGAACAGATTTCAAACACTAAGCTTCCTTTTGAAGAAACTAAATATAAGAACAAACTAAATCAAAAGCAAACAGAATATAATAAAAATAAGATTAGAAATCAATAAAATTAAAAACAGAAAAAATTAATTAAAACAAAGATTGATTCTTAGAAAAGTTCAATAAAGTAGATATATTTCTGCTAGACTGACCAAGAAAAAAATTTTAAAATATCAGAAACTAATGAGGAGACATCACTACAGACTTCATAAATATTTCAAAGAGAAAAAAATTACTATGAGCAATTTAGGACCATAAACTCAACCAACTAGGTGAAATTTATAACCTTTTTTTTAACGATAAAACTACCAAATATCACTCAAGGAGGAATTCACATGTTCCACAACAACCTACACTTTTACTGTGGAGAACCTTGCAGTGAAAAAGAGTATTTAACAACACAAGAGAGAAGTCTAACTCACAGAACGATTCATTTTCTTGCTCTTATTTTTAACCAGGTGATTTTTCTTCTAAATATGACTATTCAGTTAATATGGTAATATTAAGAAACCCACAATTGTCTTCTATTCAGTAAAACTTTTTAACCCTTTTAAAAAAATCATTTCTCTATATCTAATTAAGAAAACAAAATGTTGGATCTAATTTTTATTTTAAGCTACATGTTATTCTTTGAACATTCTGTTTTTGTTTTGTTTCTAAATCTGATTTTTTAAAAGCTAATTTAACATATTTGAAAAACTAGAAGCTCACTGAATATTTTTAATGTCATAGACGTTTAAAAAATTCCACCTAGATACATCCAGTTATAGATTTATTTAGCATTTTGTTAACCTGAAAAGTGAAAACATTTCTTTATTAACCATTTTTATTATTGTTCAAGTACAGCTGTCTCCATTTTCTCCCCACCAGTCCCCCTCACCCCAGCTACCCACCCTTGATCCTACCCTCCTTTGGTTTTGTCCATGTGTCCTTTATACATGTTCCTGAAAACCCTTCCCCATTTCCCCCCATTACCCTCTTCCCACCTCCCCTCTGGTTACCATCAGTTTGTTCTTTATTTCAATGACTCTGGTTACATTTTGCTTGCTTGTTGGTTTTGTTGATTAGGTTCCACTTACAGGTGAGATCATATGGTATTTGTCTTTCACCGCCTGGCTTATTTCACTTAGCATAGTGCTCTCCAGTTCCAGTGTTTTCGGTGAAGTCTTTCATTAGATCAGAAAAGTTTTATTTTATAATTTCATTATGGCAGAAGTTCCAATTATGCAGATTTATTTTTATCTATGATAACTGTCATTAGTTTTTGGATGGTGTTCTGCCTAGACTTGTAACATAACATTGATCTTTTATTTAACTCTAGCCAAAAACTACTAAGTAATGATGAATGACAGATTTTTTTCCAGCCCCATATTCTGCCCTTCACTGATCCCACTAAATTTTAAAATCCCATGTTTTACATCTTGAGTAATTTTTAAGAACTTCTCACTAAGGTGTCTTTCATTAATGGAAACAATTTGAAACCCAAGAAATACAGTTTGAGTAAAATATTTGTGTAATAAACTGACAGCTGGATCAAGGAAAATATCACCAAGGCTGATCTCAGACAGATCTTCCTTCACTTTGTTTTTGCCTGTTCAGTTTTTTATTTTTGTTTTTAAATCCAGAAAATTTTTTCAGGAGCTGTTAAAATCATTTACTATTTAAATGAAAGTCTATTATATAGTTATCATAAATTAATTATCGGTTTTGGTATTTTTGCATTGAAAGTTATCTTGGTATTAAGACCTAAGACATATTCCAAACAGGTCATGTTGTCTAATTAACCTTTTATCACATTCAGCTACTTTAAGTTACGTGAACTTGACTCTGTCCTCTAAATATAACAATACAATTTTGGAATCCCATTAATAAACATGACAGCATTTATTAACACTGCCATGTAACTAAAGTAAAACTTCATCAATTCAAATCTCGAGGAACCAGAAGTAATCAAGCTAGAACTAAACAGGAACAAATTATCTGACATCATATTTTAGTGGCAGGAGAGCCGAGAAGCTAAACAACTTGCTGTTTCTGTCAAACAATCTTGATTACTTGTCAGTGTGGGAGAAGTCAGTAGAGTACAGAATGAAAGGTTAATTTACTGGCACTCATATAAACTCTTCCTCTATTCTTATTGACAAATAACCAAGGTCATTAATTGAAGTTTGCAAATCAATTTCTATGAATTCATGGCTCATAGAATCGTGTACTTTAAATTACAAATATAATAGTATTTGAGGTTTACCTGTGCCAAAACATTCTATACTACATTACTTACTGTTTTTACCTAGCAACACATTCATTAAATATTTATAGACAAAAAAAGTATACATTATTGCTGTCTTTCATCAAAATTCTAAGATCAAATGTTTACTCATTTTCTTTTCATTTATTCATTCATAAAATTTCCTTCCTTCCTTCCTTCCGTCCTTCCTTTCTTCCTTCCTTCCCTCCCTCCCTTTCTTCCTTCCTTCTTTCCTTCCTTCCCTCTTTATTTCCTATATTAACCATGTCTTTTATTTCGGTTTTCTGATGCTTAGACATTTGGGACCCTGCTGACTCTGAAGGGAGTCAGCTGATGACAAGGTGAAGTAATTTCTAGAGATAATAAATAACTCATCCTTCAGCATGCTTTTCAAATGTACACCAACCAATCCAGAGCTTATGTCCCCAACAAAAGTCCTCCACCACAGCTCTCACAGACCCAGGGTCATTGTCCACTTTCCCTTATCACCCCAGGGCCAGGTACCAGACAACTAGGGACAGCCCCTATACCACAGTGCATACTAAAGTCTTCAAACTAGCCAATCCTAACTCTGCTTACTCTACATCACCTGTTTCTTTTCTGCAAAATCACAATAAAGACCCAATGATTTCCTGTGTGGCTCCCTATGATGTGATATGCCCTCTGCTCCAGGGATTCCCAAGTTAACAACCATCTTTTCAATAGTAGTGGTCAGATCTGTAGGCTTACTTACCACCACACTTCCTCTTTCTTTCTTTCTTTCTTTCTTTCTTTCTTTCTTTCTTTCTTTCTCTTTCTTTTTCATTATTTTTCTCTCTCATAGAAATCAGTAGTTATTTAAATTAAATGCTATTGAATTAACAGTATTATACTCTTTTGGAGAGACGACATGAATTTTAGAAAAATGAGTACTGTGAATTTTGGGTGGACATAAATGCTTTCATATTTAATAATCTTGAGTGTAAAACATAGCACTTCTAAAATCTGCCTTGAGTTATCCAAATTTAGGTGAATGGGTCAGGCCTTTAAATATCAGTTGTATTTTAGAAATAAGGAGAAATTATTCAACCGAGCCCTAAAACAATAGTATATATTCTTTTCTTCTTATTAACTATACATAAATAGCAATTTTAAATGTGAGCTTTGTTTTGCTGCTAAGAGAAACATGGGTACAAATTTTTGAAATGGTGCCAACTTTACCCTGAATTTAGAAAATATACTTAAAATTTTGCTGAAATAAAAAAAAGGTAAATTGACTTTAGAATCTTTTTCTCAGTGTTGATTTTTTTACTTAAGTTTTAGCTCAATTCTGAGTTTAGAAGTTGACTTGGATTTACCTTATGTGCTTGTGACCTATGTATATACCCCTTCCTTTTCTTGTGGAGTCGCTCATTTTTTATTTATCAAAAACTATCTGGGCACTTACTATCTGCTAATAATAATATGAGGGTATGACAAAAGTCATTTCTGGAAGTTAGGAGAAGAAGAATAAAAGTCAATAATTAATTAATGAAAAATGTAAAATTGTTATAATGAAAGTAAGCAGTGAATACAGTGAGAATAGTGGATGGCCCATTGAACTGAGAAGAATGGGGTATGGGAAGTTTTCACAGAGGTTCTGCTGTTAGAGGGGAGCATTGTAGGACAAATCAAATTTGTCCAGAGAGACAAAGGAGAGAATAGCATCCATGACAAGCTTCCAGAATTCTCCAATGCTGAATTTTATTTTGAAAGGTACAAATAAATGATGGTATAATGTAAGTGCAGCGAAGACGAAATTCTGGTAATTCTGTTTATCCTCTTTCTATATCTATTTTCTATCTTTCTCTGATCAGCCCCATACTCTACAAAGTTGCCTTTTTGTACTGTTTCTCCACACTCCTCTGTCATAAGGTTTCTTCATTGGGTTCAGCCAAGGGTTGACACTGGCAAGACACAGGAGTGTGGAGGAGAGTAAAGTGCTTCACTCCCACACTCCCATCCTGATTCAGCACAGGTGCTCTGCCAGAAGCTTGTCCCTTCACAACAGGAGCTCCCCCTGGCTGTTCCTTCTCCATGTTTCCAATTCTCACTGACCTCCAGCAGTTTCTTTCCTCCTTTGTCCCTTTGACCTTAGTGGTGTCATTGGCTTCCCACCATTTCTTCTTCTGGGCTTACCAATCCTTTGTTTTTCAAATCCCAGCTCACCTCTTCAGTGATACTTTCAGTAAATTACTGTCTTTAGCTGTCTGAGTTACATTTTATTCCTTGTAAGTAACCTGACTGTTATGGTAGGATAAAGTTTAATTATAAATGACCTTAGACTATCAATATTTTTTTAAATATTGTTTTTATGAGACTCAGCTAGTCTTGACTTTCAATATATTTATATAAACAAACAAATAGACAAAAACCAGGAAAATTAATGATTGGAGGTAAGTGAAAACAAATTTTAAGTCTCTGAATTCTAGACATGATTTCTGGATTTTGGGGCCAACTCTAGTTATGAACAAAGCCAAACAGAAGAATGACCTTATTTTTTATGAGCACTAAATAAAAGTCTAGTAGAAGCATGCACAGAAATAGAGATGTTGGATTTTAGGTGAAGGCGTTGTCAACCTCAAAGCAAAGAGAGCAAGACATCTTAGGCAGGGTCTTTCTGGGAGAAGTTATTCTTGCTGTATTCCTTTCTCTTTCCTACTTGACCTTGAGATAATAATTTCTTATCCTGTTCACAAAGAAGTTAATGAAACAGCAAATCATTCAGAATTAGCTGAAAACAAGATTAACTTCAAAAAAAAAAAACTGATACTGGTTGGGATTAAAAATATATAACAAAGAGCAGGTTATTGGTGCCCTCATACCTGTCATACCACATTCTATAATTGCCACTTCCTGGAGGAAAATATGTCTGGATTAGGTCATATACTGTACCCCCAAACTGCCCCCTAAACTCACCTATAAGAATATATGGGTGTCCTGGTCTTTTGCCTGGCCCAAGTATGTAATATCAGCCAAGGCAATCATGACTGATAATATCTCATTATGACTGAATAATTATGACTGATGAAATGAAAAATCCCAAAGGTATTTGGGAGCCTCTGTGTTTGTATAGTGGGTATCTGCATAATATATTTATAATAAAACACTGGTGAGATCCAAGCATTATGAAAGAGAAATAAAGAATTAAATAATTTACATGAGAGAAAGCAGAGTTAATGGACCAGACAATAATAATCTAACTTAAGCATAATAATTGCCTTTACAGAGATATAAGAAAGTATTAGAAATAAGAAACAAAACAAAATACAGTTGTAATTTAAAAATAAATAGAACTACTGGATACAAAAACTATATAGGATTGTCAAAATAAAGAACTCAGTGGATGTATTGAATAGAAGAATGTTTCCAGCTAGAAAATGCAGTGTTGCCTGATAACATGTTAAAAAAATTCTTCCAAGTACATCTGACATAAAGAGATAGAAATAATGAGTGGGCAAAACAAGAAAAGATAAATAGGAATGAAACACTTATTCCCATACCTATTTAAAAAACCTGCTGGAATGAGTGAATGAAGGGAATAAATTTTTCAAAGTCAAAAGTATTTTAAAATAATGTCAGATAATGTTTTAGAGTTAAATAAAGTCATAAGACATCCAACTGAAAAAGTTTATAAAATGCCAAACAGGATAGGTTAAAAGGTACATAGGCACATATACATTACATTCACACAACAGATAAACAGAGCTTAGTAACTTTTTTTTTAATGTCAAATACAAGTAGAAAACTCGGAATGCATCCAAGGAACAAAACCATTTTACATAATACAAAAAAAAAAAAAAAAAAACAACCCCTACAGTATCCCTGGCTGACATGGCTCAGTGGATTGAGTGCCAGGCTGCTAACCAAAATGTCACCGGTTCAATTCCCAGTCAGGGAACATGCCTGAGTTGCAGGCCAGGTCCCCAAAAAGGGGGCACTCAGGAGGCAACCACACATTGATGTTTCTCTCCATCTCTTTCTCCTTCCCTTCCCCGCTCTAAAAATAAATAAATAAAATCTTAAAAAAAAACACAGTAAATGGGAAAAATGTGGAATGATATTGTAAATAGCTGACAATAAATTTAAGAAAAATGTTTTAGTTTACAATTTCATATCCAGTTGCACTATCATTTAGAAGAAATGTGAAATAAGTATATCATATCATCAAGCATACAAGTATTAAAAATTAACTTATTAAAATAAAAAATAATTCTCTACTTTTTGAAAAACTGTACCTAACATTTGACATGAATCTTGAAGGTTACTTGCTTATAAATTTGGTGAAAAAATACGCTAGTGAATGTATAATTCTCTAAATCAGCAATAACAAAGAATAAGATAAAATAGAACATCCACAAAATTTCAAGACTGAGCCCTGGCTGGTGTAGCTCAGTGGATTGAGCACGGGCCTGTGAACCAAAGGATCGTGGTTCGATTCCCAGTCAGGGCACATGCCTGGGTTGCAGGCCAGTTCCCAGCATGGGACACATAAGAGGCAACCATACATTGATATTTCTTTCCTTCTCCCTCTCACCTACCCTTCCCCGCTAAAGATAAATAAGTAAATAAATAAATATTTAAAAAAAAAATATTTCAAGACTGAAACTCCAAATCAAGGGGAAGACCAGAGTAGGACGAGAGCAGATCAAGGTGCTGTTGGTGGAAATCAGACTCTGCCACGGGATCATGAGGAGAACATTCCAAGGACCCACACAGGGGATACTGTGGTTTGTGGTGTGGTGAGATGGTTTATTTGAGGGGAAATAGATGTGGCCCCCTGGGTTTCCCGTTTCCCTTCTCTGTCTGTCTCACCCTGGAAAAGTCCAGCTTTGTTGTCAGTAAGGCCAAAACAAATGTCAGTGTCCAGAATCTCTGCTTCATCTTAAAACTTAGTCGTTTGGAGTCCACGTAGCCTGCTGCAGACCCACACAGTCGCCTGCTCCCGGACAAGAGAAAGGGTGAACGAACAGGGCAAGTGTGTTGCTGGGTGGGCCAGAGAGAGGGACTTCATTTGTTCTCCTGGGATTTTATCAGCTTGGGTTCGGGACAGACCAGAAGCTTTTTCAAAATAGCCAATCAACTTCCCAAACTTTCACAGGCTTTTTGATGGGTCCAACCCTCCCTAGTTAGACAGGCCTCTATGGTCAAGCACCATCCCCTGCACTCCCAACAATTTGGTATGGTACTAGAGAGGAGAAGGGAGGAGTGTTAATCTCCTTGTTGGAGAAATGCTGTAATCTGCTGGGGTATGAAGTTGTAGCTTTCCGGTAAAGCAAACAGGCTTATGCTCCTCAATTTATTAATTCCAAAGTTCAATACCCTCTGGTCCCTTTCCTTTATTAACAATTACCTAACTACCTATTGTAACAAAGGCATTTTCAATTTGAAAGGCATGTATTAGAAACTGAGAGGAAAAAGTAAACCTAAAGTGAACCTTACAATGAGAGGAGTAACGATTAGTAGAATAGAAATGGGACATAGTTGTCAGATCCACCAAAACAGCCAGTATAAGCAAATGGAAAATAAGAAAGAAGAAATTTTAAAAATTACATTACATAGAATGTTTGACATACAGAAATAAACTCTAATATAAAAGTAATGATAATACATCTGTATGAATATAACTCATCAAGAAGATCTTATATTAAATAAATACCAAAATTCAAGAATAAACTGTCTAAATAAGATAGAAAAAGAGGTACTGAGTACCTCTGAGTATACTGAGGTACTGAGTAAAAAGAGGTACTGAGTATAATGAACTCAAAACAAGAGCAGAATTTTACATTAATAGAATGGACCTAACAGTGGAAAAATAACAAAACTTCATAAGGAATCAATAGACATTTTTAATAATATTTTATGTGTAGTTACCCACATACACAATCTCAAAGAGAGGCAGAAAGAGAGAGGAGAGAATGAACTTACACTCAGAGGAAATATACATTATTACCTAGCACACAGGATGAATTCACAAAAATCATGACTAGAATAATAATCAGAGAAACTCTCAGAATAAATTCCAAAGCTTCAATTCTATAAAGACTATATTCCCTTTCTATATTGCTAATAAAATTATAAATTGATGACAGAAGTATAACTACAAAAATCCATGTTTATAGAAACTAAAATGGATATTAAAAAGCCCTTGAAAAAATTAAAAAGAAAAAACCTCATCATCAACATGAAGTAGTTAAAGTATCTCTTCAAAGGATATTGTGGTTTATGATAAGAAATGCGTATTTTGTACTTGTCCCCTTTTTGGTTCAGAGTTCCTAAAATTTCCTAAGCGAGGAGAACAACAAAGGTGCCTTTTTTTATGTTAATGAGGCACCTTTGAGGCCACACCTAAAGATTGGGGTTGGTCCCTATGAGAATCAACTATGAGATTGGAGTTGAAACTTTCATTCCCACCCCCTGACCTCCGGGGAGAGGTGAGGAGGGGAATGAAGGTTGAATGAATCACTGATAGCCAATGGTTTAATGAATCATACCTATGTGATGAAGCTTCCACACAAACCCCAAAAGATAGGATTCAAATTGAAGCGTAAAATAATCTGTGCACCTGTGTTACGGTAATAGTAATTTTATACACATCTGTACCCTTTGACAATAAATTGAACTTTCATATATGCTTAAAAATCCTAGTTGTTTTAAGTTTAGTTTTTTTTAATTTTAGTTTCACCACGTCGCCCCTTGAGAGTTTTTTAGAGGAGGGTATTCTCAAAGGCTGCGCAGCCCCACCTCTGTGATGCTGGTCGCTTTAGAACTTCCCACTGCAGGGAGCAAGAGAGCACCCGCGCCCACTCGAGGTAGTGCTGCCGCCGCCACTGAGGCACCAGGTGGTCACAGGGCCCAGCCTCCTCAACCCAACCTCAGTGACCTTCTCGGTATTGCTTGTGCTCCAGGTTGGACTATTAGAATTAAAAGTTTGCTTTTTGCTTTTCTTAAGTGTTTTGTGATTCTCCTGTATTGGTTTTTTAAATTTTATACAATATCATATATTATAGGGCAATAAAATTAATGGATATCAAAATAGGCAGAAAATTAAATCAATCTCATTATTGATTTTCAAAATAAAATAAATTATAAAATAAACCATTACACTATTGTTAGTAAATGTTATCAATACATATTTTGAATTATTCAATATTACCAATTTATTCTGCCTACTTTGGTTTTAATTATTTTTATTTTAAGATGGGCCAAAACTTAACAGTTAGGACTTAGAAGAAGCTAAATTTTGATCCAGAAGAAGTTAAATTAAAAAAGTTAAAAGTCTTACAACATTTCCTGCTGAGAAACACAAGCTTTGTCTAGCAAACCTACTTTTAAAATTACCTTTTCAATAAGCACTTTGTTTAGTTCTTAATGAATACCAAAAAGAAAAAAAAACTTTGGATTCTCTCATATTTTCTAAAACTTCTTAGGGACATATTTTGGGTATAACTTTAGGTAGTAATATTAATTATTTAGGGAAGCTTACTAATGTATGAAGACATAAATAATATCATGCATGGATTTCATCGTGTACAAGAACAAAGAACAATGAGGGTTTATTCTGTTTTAGTAATAACATTCTGGGTTATGGGAAAATACTAAGTACAAGAAAGAGATATATTTTTAAGAATTTTAAAGTTGAAATGTATCTTAGGTCCATGGTTCAAAAACTAAACTTTATATATAATTTGAGTGAGGTCTTTTTAAAAAATACTATTTCTTAGACTCTATCCAGGAGAAGCTATTGGGATAAGATATGCAAAATAATTGTAAAGGTATCTCATTGGCAATATTGTATTATGAAAATTATCAAAGAGAAACATTAAAAAGTTTTAGTGAATACATATTACCTAAATTTTACAATTAACATTTTAATATTTGCTTTATTATATATGTTTATCCCCCTAGCCATCCATCTTATTTTTTTATTCATTTCAAAGTGTATTTCCAATATTACCATTCCTCCTTCTAAATGCATGTTATTAACTAGAGTTCAGTATTTGTTTATCTTGTTTTTGTCTTTTCAGTTAAAATTACTATACAGTGGACCCTTGAACAACACAGTTTGAGCAGCATGGGTCCACTTATATGTGGAATTTTTTCAATAAATATACAGTCAGCCCTCCATATTCCTGGGTTTTGCATCCATGAATTCAGCCAACTGCAGATCAAATACAATATTTTCAACCCACTAGGGAATCCACAAATGTGAAAGGCCAACTGTATGCATTATTCTATGCCATTATACACAAGAGTCTTGAACATCTGTGCGGTTTGGTATCCACAGGGGGCCTGAAACCAATCTCCCACAGATACCAAGGGACAACTATAGTTAAGCTTTTGGGGAGTCAAAAGTTATACACAGATTTTCAATTTGCAGGGAAGGTGTCAGTGTTCCCCAACCCTCATGTTGTTCAAGGGTCAACTGTACAAGGCAATGTGCAAATCCTAGATGCATGACTCAGTGAGTTTTGACAAAGGCAATCATATGTATTGTCATGATGCCAGAAGTATAGGTGGTTTGTAATTCAATGTTCTGTTGAAATAGTCTATCACACAGACTTATTTCAGGCACCAAATTAAAATCACCCATAGTGGAATAAATGGTATAGAATGAGTCTCCTAAAAATGTACATTTACTATCACATAGAAATGATTATTGAAATTCAGCTTTTTAAAGGCATGTTACAAATTACCCCATGGGGAACTTTCCATTTTATGCAACTGTAAGTAGAAATATGTAGAGATAATGTCATAGATACACAGGTGCATTATACCATTCACTGAATTATCTTGCTCTATAATCTAATTTGGATTTTTGTTTACTTGATCCATTGCTCCCAGAGTTCAGGGAGATTATGTCACAAAGCACAGAGCATTGTCTGTACGAAGCCCTTAGTACAGAAGGTTGAGCTGTTGAAAGTTTAGAATGGGAACTATTTCCATCGTTCAAAGAGTCTGGCAATGCTCTTAGTAGATATTTCATTCTACTAGATATTACTGGGCTTGCCTCATGAATAATTTGATTAGAATTCTTTGTTTATAATGAATGGGATGTTGTTCCTTGTTGTTCAAACATGATAAATAATATAGCAATTGCATTTAGAGAAAGGGGTTACTTCTTAATTTTAGTAATTTTTCTAAAAAACTTTTACCCTCTTATCATAGGTTGACCATCTGTAAAATGTAAATTGTGGTGCTGCTTGCACTTTAGCTCTAGACAGTGGCAAAGGACATTCAGCTGTCCTGTTAAAGGTGCTAACCATCCTGGGGCTGCGGTGTCCAATGTCCTGCCCTTCGCTCCTGACCTAGGGGGCTAAGAGAGGGAATACCATGTGGAATATCAGAATGAGTTTGTTTTCCTTTTACAGTGATATAACCCCCAGCGACTGTACTTGGATTTTCCAAGAGTACATGTGTGGAGAAGCAAACATGCCTCCCTGAGGACAGAAATGTGGTACTATGTGTTGTAGCTCATCTGTGGATAAACAGTCTTTCAACAGAGCTATCCATCTGGCAGCTTTTAAAAAATACTATATCTCTCTCTCTATCTCTCTATTTCTCTATCTATCTATCTATCTATCTATCTATCTATATAAAAAATATATATATAGAGAGAGAGAGAAAAGAGAGAGAGAGGGGAAGTGGGGGGAGAGAAACATCAACGTGTGACCTCTCACATGCTTCCCACTGCAGACCTGGCCTGCAACGCAGGCATGTACCCTGACTGGGAATCGAACCAGCCATCTCCTGCTTCACAGGCCCACACTCAATCCACTGGGCCACACCAGCCAGGGCTAAAAACTACTATATTTGTATTGGGAAGAAAAATGTCCTAAAAGGAATTTGAGTAAAATATATTTGTTAAGCTTTAAGAGTAAATAAATTTGCTTGATGTCATCAATTGTGAATTATTTGGGGATCTTGTCATTTGACTGATGGTAAAAATAAATTGCATTATGTTGTCAATAAACAATAAAACAAAATATTTATTTGTTAAATAATGCAGGTGAGAAATGTATATATCTGTTATACTCTATTTTTGAATTTGGCTCAATATTCCCATCAAATTACATAACATTTTATGTTCTGACTCTTTAAATATTCATTTCTGGCAAGGAAAAAGAGAAAGCATGGTAAACATTTCTTTTTAGAAGGCTGCACTGAGCAAAATGTTCCAAAATAAGTTATAAACGAATTAGCTCAAGGGTGGAAGATTCGATTTAAATAATAAATTAGGAACATATCAAAAATTAGATTCTTATGTTTTAGGGTAGCTCTTAAAACTTATTTCTGCCCAAGCCTATTAAAGCTGCAATGTTGTTACTCAATCATATTTAAGTTTAATTGCAAATTACTTACTGAGTATATATTTACTTTACATATATTCCATATTTGTCAATTTTCTGATGAAAATGTTTTATTGATAACCATGCTATAAATAAATCAGTCTAATCGAATAGCTTAACCCCTGATTAAAACTACTATAATCAATCATTGACACAGAAATATTTCTTCATTAAATATTTCAAATAATAAGATGAAAGGACCAGGTAATTGATAAAATTTTTGTTGTGTAGTATTAGTAAATTTTGCAACATAATAAAAACTTTCAGGAGTAAATTTAAATAAGCTATGGAGATAGCCTGTGTTCTCTGTATTTTAACAGAATTGTTTGAAGTGCTTTGAAGACTGTTTATAATGTAAAGCTAAATATAGGGTATTAATTGCAATTTCTCTCTTACTAGTGAGGGTAACTCAGTGTCAAAAATGCAATGCCCTTGTTATCTAAGTGTCTGTAGGTGAACAGTCCAATCATCTGAAAGCTGGTTTTATACCATGTGTATTCTTAAAAGTATTATCACCCCTTGGTATTTTAGCACAAGTTTCCTTCAAAGGGGTTTAAGCATTATTTACTAAACTTCTGTTTTAGTGGCTTTCAGAAGGATGTTTTTCAGGGTTTCCTATTTTGTTCCTTCTTTGAGGGACAGAGAGACCATGAATGGAGGCTTCAGCAGAAAATTGACTCTATTTCTGAAAATGTGTCCAACCATATACATTTCAGGTGATGGCTATTAGCCAATTTGTAAGAGAAAGATAATTCTTTCATTATTTAACTTTATCATCAAAGAAAAGAGTTATCCTGTTAGTGAGCACACACTATCCTTCATAGCAAAATTGAAATGAGCACAAGCAGGCAATTAGACACTTAATAATTCTAAATTGTGAACATAAAATTCTAGAAGTTCAAAAGCAATTGTGGAAGGTACAAAGAGGTAAAGAGAAATAACTAGATGTTCATACTAGGCAATGCCAATAGAGCACCACACTAAAAGTGCTAGGGTGGAATTTAAAATGGTTCTCTCTGTATATAAGCTAAAGGAAAGCTCAACGGAAACTCTGTTTCAGAGGTGGACTCTGACGGGGGTAAGCAGGGAGGTTTATTAAGGCCCCTGTTAGTTGTTAGTAAAGCTTTCCATTTCTAAGTACATAGTCACAAAGACAAGAGGTCAGGTGACCTTGCTGAGCCAGGTTCTGTGGTGGTGGGGAGGGCAGAAACAGAGGTGCTGTGTATTCAGCAAATAACTATAGTCAAATAACCTATAGCAACTATAAAACGATGGTCTTTTGTCCACTCCAGTGTTTTAATGAGTTATTAAAAGGGATCAGCCTGTACCTCCTCTGCCAAAAAAAAGTTTGGGAGAAAAGTTTGTGAATCACATATTTTCACTCAGCCTTCTGGAACTTATAAGAAATGTTTTACATTTTTCAGTGATATATCGTGAAAATCACTGTTGCCACCCATGATTTGGACTACAGCACTTGAAACTCAAACTTAGAAAGTTCTGGTTTGTCAGATATATTTATAATCCAGGGCCTCCAAATGTATTGCCTTGATGTTGCTTACATATTTCTGAATTTGAACCAATTTCATCCCATGACCTACACTGGATACATTTTCTCTTTGCTTCTGAGTTTCACATCTGCTATAGTTTGGGCAGATGTGTATTGAGCTTATCTACATACTTCAGAAAAGCCAAAAATCTTCTGCATTAAGCTGAAATTCTTTCAGACTGCCTGCGAGTCACGACATATGTTTGTGGACAGCTGTTTTTTGTGGCCAAATTTGAAGCACTCACTTCAAGCTGGTGTATGCTACCATATGGAGAAATAGTTTCCAGCCAAAACATTTAATTAACAGTGAATGGAGATGACCCTGTCTTTGCTTTGCCACATGTAAGTGCTGCTGCACATGGTGACAAAATTAAGACAAGTGTACATGCTCACCAGACCAGGCCCTGCCCCTGCCCATCTGGTCAGGGTAACACCCAAACTTATTTTTACCCTCTTTTCTTGCTCCATTTTATTGCACTCCATGTAGACACAGGCAATAGGGATATATACATTTGGGAGCAAATAACACAATTTGGTTGGCAACACTTGTCTCTCATTGGACTAACTTTATGTATCTTACCAAAACCCAGAAAACAGGGAAATACAAAAACTTGCTTTCTTAAGTGCAGTTATTCTGGGGCTATTTTTATTCATGCTTTTTTAAAGGTTGAATCCATCAGCACTGAAAATTCCATTGAGTTATAAGGCAATATAACAGGAATGGAAGAGGGAATATATCCAAAACCTATGATACAATTGCCCATGTCTTGACATTGTTCTAGTTTTTGAGGCATAATCAGAAACATGGTCAATAAAAAATGCAGAGGTTATAGATCATCAAACAGAACAAACATCCATTATGATAAGAAGATCATTTCCGGGAAGAAATCCCTAAAGTAATATCAGAAAAGCAGAGACATTCATCACAGGTTACATTTAATATCTTTACAAAAAGAGAGAGGGGGATCATAAGAGATAATACTAATGGTAGAATATGCCTCAGCAATAAATGCCCTGGTATTTCCATGAACAAAAAGAACAAGAAAAAACAAATGTTATCAATACTAATAAAGAAAAAAAAAAGAATAGTTCAAAAAGGGAATGTCTCCTTACATTAAGAGCATCACCTCTTTTAGAATACAAGATTAACAAAATTACCAATCATAGCTACCTTGTCTGATATACTTCACATTTGTTAACCAATTTCCTCCCTTAGTCTAAGTTTTGAAAAAACAATAATTCTGCACATTACGATCAAAGAGAATTTATTGGACTTTAAAAATTCTTCCATCTTTTTACATCTGATTGTCAAACCTCCCTATAGTTTTTATGATCCAGGAGATTGCATGTGCAGTCTTTGAGACAAAGCATCAGAAGTTTTTACACCAATTTCATGTTTAATATATATTTTAAAAGAATGGTTAAAAACATGATTTCCTGAATGCCATCATAACCTAATTAAAAGATATTTAAAGCAGTCAGGGTTTTTTTTTTTTTGAATTACAAGATTCCAAATAATGTTTCCCTGTCATGCTTTACTATTTTTGCTAAAATAAGTTGTGCATTAATGTTGTAGAGCCTCAGGCAAAGAAATGCTGACAAGATGACAACAATTTTTTTCCCTGCTTTTGGGGGCACTTGCAAGCAAACACTCTTCAAGGATGAATTTAATTTTTAAAAATTGTGGTTAAGCAAGTATCAATGACATGAAGATACAGTCACAGATTTTTGTGAAAAGCAGAGATCAGAAATGTCTGTTTGCTTCAATCACCCCTTTCGAGGAGCAGGACGGGTGTTCCTCGCAGTGGGAGCTGCCGCCATAATGACTCTTTACAGTAGTGACCCAGTTGGATGATGCAAACCAGGGTGGGAAAGAATGTCTTTCTGTTCAGAAAGCATCCCAAATCAGAAACATTCCAAGCTATAGTGACAGAGTCCCATGATTTATTTTCAGAGGCAAGCACTTTGTTAACTGAACAAGTTCTAACCAGATGTTAATTGAGCATAAAATTACGAAACTTGGCTAGCACCATGGCAGATTGTAAATCCGCTGGGTAGAAGATAGGTTGACCTCTGTGTCCTACATTGCACCTAGCATAATTTCAGCAGTCTATAAATACTGAATAAATGCAACTGGGAAATATTTGGAATTAAAAATTATTCTTAAAAAGAAAATTCCATGTCTATTCTGATTTTCTCCCTGGAGTTTTATCATTAGTAATTGTTACGGTACTCTGTCATTTACAAAACACTTGCAAGGTGCATTAATACATCTAACCCTTTTTCCAATACTATAAATTGGGTACTGTTTTCCCTATTTTATAGTTAAAGAACCAGAGACTTGGCAACCACAATTCCCCCTCCAAATTATGCTATGAAGTGACAGAATTATAAGAATTATATGCTTTGCTCATAGCCCTGGCTGGTGTGGCTCAGTGGATTGAGCATGGGCTGGGAACCAAAAGGTCACTGGTTCCATTCCCAGTCAGGGCACATGCCTGGGTTACGGGCCAGGTCCCCAGTAGGGGGTGCTTGAGAGGCAACCACACATTGATGTTGCTCTCCCTCTCTTTCTCCCTCCTTTCCCCTCTAAAAATAAATAAATAGGCTTCATCTGATTGTTAAGGTAAATATGGTTTTTATGGAGCACAGCTAATATAAATATATAAAAAATATAAATAAATAAATAAAATATTTTTAAAAAAGACTCATGCTTTGCTCATAAATTTCTCTAAGGAAAATCTCTCTAAGGTTGTCTCAATGTCCTTTAACCTAATTCAATCAACAAATTAATACACTTAATTATAATTGAGCTGATATTAATGTCAATTAACCCACATACTATATTTATTTGATCCCTGGAACAGTACTAGGTGCTTTTAGAGATCATAGGTCTCGAGATCATTATGATAGCTATGTGTAATTACATGTCCTGGACAGTGACAAAAGTCCTTTTGATATCCTTAGTGAACCCTGTTCATTCTGTTTGCTTCTTACCTCTTATTACCCATATTGAGAGAGATTCAATACCCTTTGTCTCTAATTTATTATCATCTCCTTTCTTCCAACCACCTCCCTATTCTGTACTTCTACCACCATCATTCTACTGATGTGCCTTCCTCAAGAATCATAATGAGCTTTGAATCAACGAGTTCAAACATCTTACTTTGTCCTCATCTGTCTTGGCTTTCCTATATGTCTTTTAGCATCACTGTTGATTTCTCCTCATTAACATTTTCTTTGCTTAGTCCTCTGTAAAATGTCTTTATTCCTTATGATCCTGACCACATGTTCTTGCTTTTTGTTCTTGCATTTTGGTAGCCAAAATTGTGATCTCTCTACTGATGGTGATGGGAGTTAGTTCCAAGTTAGATAACCAGCCTCACATTCAATAAACTGGAAACAAACTTGCCCCCTACACTGAAGATGTGTATTCTGATGAGTTTACCATCATCCAAAATGTCTGTAATCGAAGACTTTTTTTTTCTGTCTGGTTGCCAAGACCCACCAGTTCTTCCTTACAAGGGCAGAACTGCTGTTCTTTCTCACAACATAGTTTGAGCAGACATCTCTCAGACTACTGTGACAAAAGTACAACTAGCAAGGGCACACCCTTACACACAAGTATTCACTGTGCTCCTCTCCCCATCTCAGTCCTCTTACCTAGTACTCGAAATATCATCTGCTACTTCTTCAGCCAAATTCCTCATTATCCCCTTCAGTCAAGACAGCACTATATAAAGAAGCAACTTAGTATTTTAGATTCTGCACCTTTGCGTTTAGGGCTTAATTCACAGCTTCATCAGCCTCAAATGCTTTAATGCCACATAGATTCGGTTAACAGATCACAGAGAACAAATAAGAGAATCAGAACAAGGCTGATTTTTTCATGTGGTCTTCCTTGATTTTTCAAGTCAGAAATACATCTCTTCCCAATAAAGTTCTTTAACACTTGGTCAGTACCAGTAATATACCATGAATTCTCTTCCTTTTTGAATTGCATGTCTATGTGATTATGCATTTGTGTATCTACCTTTTAGGTTCTTTGTATAAGTTTACTTTTGTATCTCTTTTTCTCCTTCTCTGTCTCTCTCTCTCAATCTATCTTCCCATTATCCTATCTATATCTATCTTTCATTAAATGTTGATTGGAAAATATTATATACACCTTGAAATGAGGAGAGATTTTCATTTGTCATTATTTCTACATATTTAGAAGCACTTTGCATATAATAAACTCCTAACTTCATGCATAAATAATTAAAGAAAAGATGATCAAAGTGTGCCAGTATCAGAAGAAAAAAAATACAAGGAACATCAAAGGAGGTAGAATTTAAAGGAGATAGAAACACAAAAGGCTCATCAAAGGGATCTGTATTTCGAAGTAAGAAAACCCAGAATAATTCATCTCTAGAAGTTAAGAATCAATAACAAGTCTAGAGCTCAATAAGCCTAAGGATAGCCAGAAGTAGAAGTCATGGAAAGGATTCAACAACCAAAGAGGAAGTCTGGACAGGGACAATCAAAGAATGATAAATGGAGAAGCAAGATTTGAAAGTCAGGTAAGGGAGACAATTCTGTGGACCACTACTGTCTAGACCCAGACTTTTCTGGTGTGATATTTTTCTTCTGCCTGTGCTGTTATATCTTGACAATGTCACAATGCAGGGTGTTACAAAAGCAAAGGTTTATTCCTGGCACTTGTGTTCATATGTCTTCTGTTAGCAGGAACTGAACTGATGACAAGTGTATGTAGAGTTTGGCTGCATGCTAACTCGTAAAGCGATAGCTGCTTATAAGGGATGGAGGACAGTGTGATTACAATTTATAGCCAAGTGTAACAGGACTCAAGTTATATGAAAATTTAAGTGAATTTAAGCACTGATTTGTTTTTATTAAATAGTTGATCATATATCAAGCATTGAACTGGATGGATTCTCCATTTAATGCAAAACAACTTAAGCATGGACCCTGCTTTAAGGGAGCATGCAATGTATTGGAGGAGACTGACACAAATGGGTACACCCAAAATGTATGACTAAATGCTGGAAAGTGCAAGGGAAAAGCAAACAAGGGTGCTGAGATATCAGAGAGAATCAGGTGAGCTATGCAATTGGTTGATTAGAGATGCCTTTTTGAGAGGTGATATTTGAGCTAAGATAAAATATGAAAAGCTAAATGTTTGATACAAAGGGAAGTATATTCTAATTAGAGAAAACATATGAGCGAAAGAGAGAAAACTGCTTTATTCAAGGAATCTATATAGGATGGCTCACCATCCTGAGGATGAGAGAGAGAGAGTGGTTGGAAGTAAGATTTGCCAGATAGGCAACATCCAGATATCTGGATGATGACCACAGAAACAATTGGAATGAACAATAAAAGCCAAAATACAATCTACAATTATATAGGAAAGTGATGTGAAATGACCTTTAGGGAAATTAACTGGAATTGTAGGAATTCAAATAGTCTTTAATTAAATACATTACATGGCCTATAAACACTGAGGGTACATTATATGTGACCATATTATATATACTCCGGCTGTGTGTTGTCACTACTAGTGAATAGAAATAGTTTATTTGGGTTTGGATAAGGGCTTACACTCTAAAACAAAACTTACACTTTGATCTATCTCCAAAGCTTTCATATTGCTCTAATTTAGAAGTCCTCTCAACTCTCTTTATTACTACAAGTTTCTCTCTCTGGGAATGGCATTCAATTGGCATCTTTGCTTCTGGAACACATTCCAAACTCAGGGTCACAGAGATGTCATTTTGTAACAACATATTCAACCTCAGAGGGAAATTCTGAGTATCTGTTGGGTTAATTACTTCCAAAGGAGACAGACAAATTATATGTTCTAATAATATTGAATATATATATGTATATACGTATACATATGTATGTATACGTATATACATATACATAAATACATATGTGTATATATACATTTTATATATAATATATATTTCTTTGGAGGCGTTACTATTCTCAGAGAACAGTAGTTCATTCCCTCTTTGAGACCACATTAGTGCCAGTGAGGCACAGAGCCCAACTGTGCAGACTGGAGGCTCACTGACCTGCACACTCCTCAGTCCTCTGCTCCCAGGTGCCATCATGCTGACCATTAGCACAAACTCTTTCTTTCCCCTTCGGACTCCTGAAATCTGCCTGGAAAGAAGTCTTGAGCCTGCTAGATCTCAGATACTCTTTGAGAGCCTACTGAGCAACTAGCAAGACTGGTCTGCTGGACAACAGCTGTCTTTCTCTGAACGATTGTTTCTCATCCTGAATTGAGAGCTAGAGTCAAGCACCATCCATGTTGAGGAAAAGATGTAGTAAAAATTTCAGAAAGCTACTCATGCTGAGTCCTTCAGAAAGAGCAGAAATTCAAAAATTTCCCTGAAGATTATATATTAAATGAGGACTTTAAGTCAAATGATTATCAGCAGCCAAGTACCTAGATTTTTGTTTTTAAACTTTACTCAATGTCAAAAATTCCCCCAAGAAAAAAATCATCCACAGTGCACTAACTTTGGAATAATGGCATCTGTTCTGTATTATACTCTGGTGTTCTTTCTCAATTTTGAATGGTAAGATAGAATAGGGTTTTATTGACATTATATATTATTTTTTATATTCCACATAGGGTGTGTCCCCAAATACACAATCATGCATTGCATTGGAGTCCAATTTCAATGCCAAACTCATATGTAGATATATTGCCTAAATGTATTTGTTAAACACAATGATGGAACCACAAGACATATAATTAAATAAAGTTATCCTTTTATTTGTTCACTGAAAAATATTTGGTTTTCTCATTAGTGGGGTGGGAAAAAAATCAAACCATGATGGGGTAAAAAAACATGGTACCAGTGCCTATGTCTAGTCCATGGAATTCCTCTCTAAATCCTAAGGAGAGATAGACTTGTTTTCACCTGAGGTTCTCTGGGGCACAAGGAACAAGCTTCATTGCTTTGGTACCTGAGTGATACACGGGACACACGGAATTGGAGAGATGGTAACGGGGCAGTGAGGCTGCTGCTCTGCTCTGGGGGTGGCCCAGCCATTTTCCTCAGCTCACCTCAAATGTCTTCTGTTGACATGGACAGTACCCTCCAGGAAAAGTTGCAGATGGCTGCCTGCATCTCTCTCTTGGAGGTCATTATCTATCTTTTGGAGCATGCTTCCTTGACCTTGATAGAATAATTCTAAGGTACATTTACCCAGAATTTCAGATGGTTCTCGGGAGGGGGGGTGCACCCCTGCTGCCCATTCATCACAGCATCCAGGTGTCATGTATGCTCACACACTCTCACAGACTTTCATTACACCCTATAGCTGCAGCCCATTAATGCATCTTCCAGTGGCTTCTCTCCCTGGCCTGTCTTCCTTCTACACTTCTTTACTATATTTTCTGAGATCAGTTCCCAAATAAACTCTCCGTATCCACATTCTTGTCATGGGTCTTTTAGAAGAATCCAAAATAAAACAATTGTTTCAAGGTTCTCTTCTCTGAAGGCATCAGAAGGCATCCCTAGCACAGATGTCTCCTTTCTCATGGACAGGACATGGTAGCAGTTACAATGGCAGGCAGTGGGCATCAGTAGAATTGTACTGGAGCAGAACAAAAATAAATGAACGAGCCCTGGCCAGTGTGGTTGAGTTGGTTGGAGTATCATCCTGTACACCAAAAGGTCACCGGTTCAATTCCCAGTCAGGACACATACCTAGGTTGCAGGTTCGATCCCTAGTTGGGGTGCATAGGGGAGACAACTGATTAATGTTTATCTCTCACATAGATGTTTCTCACTTTCTCTCTCTATTTCTCCCTCCCCTTCTCTCTAAAAATCAATAAACATGTCCCCGAACAAAAATTAAAATAAAAAGATAATAAATGAGTGAATGAATGAAGGATTCAAGAGTATATATAAAACCCTCTTAATTAACTTCAGAAATACTAAGAAGGGAAACTAAAAGGAAGCAAGGCCTATCTATGTTATGAAGTCAGAGCACCTCTCAATGAAAGTAATTTATTTTTGTTAGAATACAAAAACTATAAGAGCTAGGATTTTCGTTTAGTGTTATGTATTCTAGCACTTAAAACTGTGTCTGGCACATAGAAAGTTTCCAATAAATAGGTATTGAATTAGTGAGTAACCACAACTGTCTTTGAAGCTGAAGGTGGATGAAGAGTAGGGAAACTGAAATACTGTATACACATAGGTACATACTCACACATGCACAAACTCTATATATTATCCCCAAATAAATGCACAGACATTGTGGCCTGCACCAGCTCAACTTTCATTTTAAGTGGTATTTAAATGTAATACATTTTAGGCCTGTGGCTTATTCCTTTTCAGGCTGATTCAATCTAGAATCTAGACATAGTTATCTATTATAATGGAGTTCCTAATAGGTTTCAGGCACGCTGCATTCATTTCTCTTATTTGCAATCCTTTCTTTAAGGGTTTTTAGATTTTATGTATTGTATAGTGTGACAAAGGCCCACCATGCAAGACTCTTTAAATAATCTGCCATGGTTTCTTTTTTCTAGTATATTCTACTTTTATTTTTTACTTTCACATTTTTACCTAGCTAGAATGTTTCATGTTGTAGAGAATAGGCATTGATCCTTCTTTCCATTCTTCTGAGGTGTGCCTGACTAGTTCCAACAATGCTTTATGAATAATTCATCTTTTACTGATGATTTGAAAGACCACCTTTTATTGATTTTAATAAACTTCATTTGTATTTGAGTCTATTCCTGGGATCTCTATTTTGTTGCACTGAGTTTTACAATTAGTTTTAAAATAATTTGTATTGCTTTTGAGAGTCCATACTTAGATATTATCACATCACTTTAGTCATTCCAAATTAATTCTCAAGGTTTTATGAGGTGGACAAAATGTTCTAGACTGCATTTGACTGGGATGGAAGGCAGATAATGATTATTGGAAAATATGAACATAAGAGCAGCTTAGAAATCTCACTGACACTTATTTGATACATTGGGAAATAACATCATGAAACATGAAAATTTTAGGTTCCTGAGAATTTTATGGCATTCCACTGAATGACTTCTCCTAATCTAATCTTTCTCTATGTACCTTATAACACTGATAGTTAAGTTCCTCACCCTCAAAGCATCTGCAGCTGTGAGACCTGGTCAGCCTCTGCCTTCAATGTTCATTGAGTGTTGTATGAAACTGGTCATCTCTTTTCAGGAGAGGATATGGGTCCTTTTTCTCCTGGCATAATCACTTAAATAAAATCAACATACAAAAATTATATTTTTTTCATTTTTTCAACAAGTACACAAAGGTTTATAATGATCATTTTGATAATAACACTCATATATAGTAATTATGTAGCAAATTATGCTCACAAAATATTGTGTATTTAAATATTTTTGTTTAAATACATATGAACTCTGATATGTGGTGATACTTAGAAATGAGAAATTTTTTCATGCATATGGCATGCAAAGTCTATAAGTTTTATTATATTGCTCCTACTTCAATACTATGGTTACAAACGCACACACTTAATGTTAACATAAATATGCACATATATGTAATCTGGCTTCATTTTTTCCTGCTGAGCAATCTCTAAGGCCTTATATGACTTTGACACCTACCTCTATTGGCATCAGAATCCTAACATTTGCTACCAAGTTTCTCCTTTGTTACTTTTTCTCCTCTCCTCCTCCCCCTGCCCCTCCTTGTGCAGGGTCCTCTTATCACCTCTCCTCAAAATCCCAGCTCTGAAAATAATCATGGCAGATTCTGTATGCTTGAAAAACTTGTGGCATAAAAATTAAAGATGTAAACAAGACTATAGATGTTCCTGAAATTTATCATTTCTCCTTGCTTGCTGTACTTTTAGTACGTAGAATGAATTTAAAAAATCTAATTCCAGCTGCTCCTGATGGCTGATTTGTGTACCACTAGGTCAAATACATACAGGTGAACAAACAAACAAATGTATAACTCTGTTTTCTTATTAGAATCCCAGATCACAAAAAATAACCCATGTCTTCAATGTAGAAAATCATGAGAGCGTTAGGACCTGCAGACCTTATAACCTCTATTGCCATCAGTTCCGTTTTGTTGGTCATACACTGTCTTCCAAAGAGAGTCATATGTCCTGTGAGTTAGAAAGATCATTTCACTGTCACGCTTGTTCAGTCTTCCCTGGAGCAGGAAGTGGTATAATATGTGTGCCCGAACTTTAATATACTATTTTTTTCTTTTTATAATTTCAACCTTGATCTTTGGCTTGATTGTCCTCTCTTTTAACCATTAGTGCTTCTCTAGATCTAAAGCAAAAAGATCTATATATGCTGCCACATTACCAATTATTTTTGTTTAACATGAGGTAACTGCAACCAGCATCAAATCAGAACCCATAAACCAATAAACTTTTGCTTTTTGGCCATTAGCAAAGAATGCTAACAAAACCAACCCAAGGCTGAAGTTGCATTTAAAGTAAGTTCTCTCAGTGAGGAAAAAAAAAAGACACTAGACACAAGATCTATTAATGCCCTTCTTGGAAAATGAGTTCATCCTATCTAATATGCATTAGAAATAATCTACTCATTTGATGAAAGGTTTGCGAGGCATGAATAAAGGGCCAGGCTGCTTGTCTACAGCAAGCAATTAACAGAATCACACAAAGCCTATTCCAGTGGCCTATTTTCTCAGGCCAGCCATCAGTGTAATTATCTACATTAGAGGAATTTTTTGAGCTCAAGGAGAGTTCACAAGTCAAAGGGAGCTGAAGTTCACTCCAGGGAATTTAAGTAACAGTTTGGTTTTAATAACTCCTCATCAGATAATCTCTAGGTATCAAAAGACATTACTCCTCATGGTGTCTATAAAGAATCATCATTTTTGTGCTGCACTTATGTCAACACAAGGTGATAATTGTGAAGTCACTTTTGCATTTTTGAGGCAGCCACTCCCAGGGGAATATGCAAATGACACTCTTGACAAAGAAGAAATAATCTTGCTCAAGTTATGATCATGGGCATGTGCCAAAAGATGAAGTTCTTTGTATACATTTTCATGAAGAAAATATATACCAAAAGGATATAATAAAAACATGCTGATTCACAAGCTTGCAAATCCAATGTTACAAAAGCAACACTTCCTCTCTCAACCTTACGGCCAGTTCTTCCATGGTGAAACTCATTGGTGCTTAAATATATCATAGCTAAATTAACGAATACACACACAGACACACACCATGCATATACACACATATTACTGACCCATGGTATTTATATGAAGATACACCAGCCATATATATATATATAATTTATTTTTTAAAGTTTTTATTGTTGTTCAGTCACTGTTGTCCCCATTGTCCCATTACTCTCCCCTGTCCTGCCCACACCCCTGCCTCATTTTATCCTCCCTCCATTGTCCTCATCCATGTGTCCTTTATACTTGTTCCTTGACTTGACCCTTATATACATGTCTATTTATTTATCTGATTTCATCAGGGAGTCCTTTAAAAATGTGAGGAATGTCAGAAGACAGTGGCTGAGATTTATATACATTCACATGTATGTGGGTGCAAGTGTATGTATATGTGCAATTTTCCTGTTGATATTGTAACCCTCCTTTAACATCATTATAGTGGCTCAGCATCACTGAACACTGAAACTGCCCTTATTAAACTGGTAAAAGAGACCAATCTTTCCTTAGATTAGATGTTAGATTTAGATAGGCTTTTCCCAGGTATTTTAGATGAGCAATAGAAAAGCCTAGAAGGTAGAAAGATTTTTCATTGTTTTTATTAGATGCATAATGGAATGAAATATACTTGTGGCCAATTTCAACAAAGCTCAATTGGTATTTATGGAGGAGACAGTGGTATGAAACTTGTCAGCTAACAATGCACTAAGTGAGGTCCCAGCCCAACAATCTGAAGTCCTTGAAGTCCTGTGAAAATCTGATTCCCAGAGAAATGGAATTTATGTTTATTATGAAGGACACCCCACTCCTTTCACCATTCCCCACTCCAGCTATATTTCAAGCATCACTGAGTTTCACAGTGTGAAAATTTACCAAAGGATTGAGAAAGAGTTGCTCAAGTCTTTTTCCCTTCTGCATATTAGCCCAAAGGTGCCCTTTTTAGATGAAGTGAAGAATGAATAACTGGTGATGAGGGAAGGGAAGATAATAATGGATATCCACATATTGCTGAAATTACTCTGATTAATGTATCTGTGAGGTATGGAACATAATGTAATCTTTCATACAATGAGTGGTTTATATTGAGATGCAAATTGATCTCTGATTACCAAAGGTAATTTATGATAAAAGATAATAAAATTCAGTCATGGGCAAGGGAGTAGTGATTGGGTAGCTCCAGAGAGATGATTTCTTTTTTCCAAAATGACATTCCTAAAACTGTTCTGTGTATCCAACAAAACATTAATACCACTATCACGTTTACAGGAGAAGTATTCATGAAGAAATGTGAGACTCACTTATACATGACAGGTGGATGAACAGACCTAAAACTAGCAGATAGAGGTATTCCTGGCTTCCAAAGCTCATGCTCAGAATTGTCTGTTTTTACTATCCCCACATGCGTATTTACCTGATGTTGCATAAAACTTGATGTAAGGCCTTTTTTCATTTCACCAATATGCTATACTTCATTAGCCATTATCATCTCTTCAACACATACTCACACACACACATGCACCTGGAAACACAAATGTAATTGGAATACATTCTGATCTTTTCAGCCATCCTAATGCCCAAGGCAAACACCGTAGGACTGGTTCGATCATGATTATACATATTGGGAAGAGAGGTACAATGAACACGCACATCAGCCTTGCTGGAGTTCAGCCATGCATCAGGGTTAGAATGAGCATGTTTCCATCCTACAATAATGTTTTCTGGATCGATCAAAAAGGTTGTTTTGAAAAAACTATGAATGCGTGTACTATGAATAAAGATATATTTTTAAAAGTTTTGTCTACTTTTCTTCAATTTATTTTTTAAAAAAGATTTTGAGCAGGGCCATGTGATTTAGGAAAATCAACGAATCAAGCAGTAGTTACGTACTGTGGAGGTCCAGAACAAGCCACCATGTCAAGATGTATGGTAGTGGCATATAGCTTCCTTTGAGCTAAAGACAATTTTAGCCTCAGGTTCAATAGAAACTCTTCCCCTCCCCTTGACTACCTCAAGAAATTTAGAGGCTTTGTCCATAAGAGATTATCAGAGATAACATCTTTTGATTTATCTATAGCACAGAGCAAAGTTTTACATACTAAAGATCTGCTCTTCTTATCATGCAATTGCCTTTTGAAGCCCCCAGGGCACCCTACCTCATCCTTAGCTCAGGATATCTTAACCCCCTTTCTGTCTTAGAACCTCTCTTGCATGTGGGGTCTCTGACTCTCTCATGTACATAGGATTCCCGTATGTATGTACAGATATATGTATTAAATTTGGTTATTTTCTCTTGCTAATCTGTCTCATGTTTGATTATTAGACCAGCCTAAAGAACCTTGAGGGTAGAAGAAAGTTTATTCTTTCCCCCAAACACCTACTGTTTAAGTGCATCATGTGAAGTCCTTTAGGAGACACACTATGTATCTGAAGGAGCCAATAATATAGCTATGGCTAAACACACTAACAGAGAATGATATGCTCATAGAGTAATGGAAATAGATAAGAAACATTTGGGATGTTTCCTAATCACACTATGAAATAGAGTGGCCAACACTAATCTCAGAGATGTACAATTGGTATACCAGGTTAAATAGAAGACAATGCTAATTTGTGAGGTACTAACTATTCCTGTGGCTATGACAGGAGAGACACTAATGCAGTATAACAGAGAAGATTTCATGGAAGATGAAGAACTTAAGCCAGTCAGGCATTCAAAATAGTGAGATTTAGGTTTGCCACATGAACAATTAAAGAAATTCTGGGTAAGATGGGAGCAGCACATGCAAAGGCATAGCAGTAGAAATGGCCATGATTGTGCCAGAACGGCCAGGAGTGTGGCGTGACTGTAGAGTTACATCAGGATGCTAAGTGTGAGTATACTAGCACAGGAACCAACTATTAGGGGCCTTGAAAGTCAGAAGAAAGACAAGTTGAAGCAATAAGTGGTGAAGCAAGTTGGTGCACAAGTCTTGGTTAATAATTCTCTCATAAGAAAAGGTAGCTTCCATTTCCCTGCAGATTTGCCTCTGTCTGGTTGGAAATCAGTGGAAAGTGGGTGCTGGCAACCAGGAATCTGAGCACAGGAAGGACAGAGATTCCTTCTGAGGGAAAGAGGCACCACTGAGAATAGATGTGCTTATAGCTGATGGCCGAGAAAACACTCATATAAACTTTCAAGTTCAACTGGTAGGCATGCTCAGTTTATCAAAGAGGTCTTGTCTATGGAAGCCTAAGAATTCTTGAATTATATAGAGATTTAAGACCCCAAACTTTGTTCCTGAGTCTCCAGACTATATTATTGGTATCTGTGCAACAGAAATACAGTTGACCCTTGAACAACATAGGTTTAAATTGTAAGGATCATCTTACCTACAAGGTTTTTTTTCCAATAAATACCTATACTGTTTTCAGTCCACTGTTGGAAGTCCATGGTTAGGGAGGGATATCTCTGTGCCTTGTCCTATGCTCTTTTACACAGGGAACTTGAGCATCCATGGATTTTAGTATCTTCCAGGGGTGCTGGAACCAATCCCCCGATGATATAAAGGACAATGTAGGATTTTGAGGAGTCAAATTCTTACCAGGATTTTTGACTGCAACAAGGGCCAGTGTCCCTAACCCCTAACCCATTGTTCAAGGGTCAACTATAGTTGCATACTTGTAAAAATGTACCACAATAATCATAGCAATGATTCAAAAAGCTCCCATATCTCATCACATTTCACTATCTTCATTCATTTAGAAATGTCCCAAAGCTGATACATTAATCTTTCCAAGAGATTAAGATGAAAGAATTATCCTTATGCTTAAACTCTATTTTCACAACCAATAATTTTCTTAACTGTAAGGTATAGCTTTGAGCACAAGTTCTGAGTGATCATTTATAAAATAAAACTTAGTATTCACCTGTGTTCACAGATCTTAGTGTTCCCCACTATGTTTGAACAAACCTTATATTTCTCACCAAGAAATTACCATTTTCATATGCTGCCACTTCTGTTCAAAGAGTAAGATGCTTTTAATTGGACGTAGAAACTTAACACAGTACACTCACTGATTGCTCCCCTTTTGTGTGTCTACAAACTATTTGATCTATACCCAAACAATATTACACAAAACTTCTGTCTTGCCTAGAATTCAGTCAAACCTTTTTTTTAAATAATAATCTGATTTTAAAGGCATCTTTTATTGTAAAAATGATGCAAATAACAATGCTTGACCTTTTATCATTAGAAACCTAATTTAGACACCAAAATGTGTAAAGTATAACTGCATTGCAAAGAGGCAGTTACTTTTCCTTACTTGTATGTACTATTTCTTTACAGTGGTCATTTGTCTGATAAAGGGGGCAATTAAAATCATATTATTGATTTTTAAACAAAATCATTACACATGTCTTAGAGAAAATCTGTAACTTAACACAATACATTTATAGATGCTAATCAAATTTCTAAGAAAATTAATAAACATATTCTTGTCTAGGTAAATTTTATGAAATTAGAAATACTAAATGTCACTGAACCAATGCCCAACAATTTCTGAGACTCCAATGAATATATAAAAGAGAAAAGACAAAAATCAACCACCTCAAAGGACTCAAACAAAAGATAGCAAATCTTGGTATTTGCATGTTGATTCTTCTCTCTTTTGCCCATCAAAGATACTTTCCACAGAGACTCAGAATCCCCATAAACACAGATGTTTAGGCATCATTAGAAATTATTAGTAGATTCTTTTGGATGAAAAAGGTATTTGAAATCAATTCACTGTATACCACAGGAAATAACAGATTAAAATACTAACTTCTAAATATACTGTCTTTGTTTTATATATTTTATTGTTTATGCTATTATAGTTGTCCCAATTTTTTCCTCTTTGCCCCCTTCCACCAGGCACACCCTACTCCCTCAGGTAATCCCACCACCAGCATTCACATCCATGTGTTATGTTTATATGTTCTTTGGCTAATCCCTTCACCTTCTATCAACCAGTCCCCACCTTATTCCTTCCCCTCTTACAGCTGTCAGCCTGTTCCTTGTTTCTGTGCCTGATTCTATTTAGCTTATTAGTTTGTTCTATTCATTAGATTCCACACATCAGTGAGATCATATGGTATTTGTTTTTCACTGACTGGCTTATTTGACTTAGCATAATAGACTTAAGGTCCATCCATGCTGTTGCAAATGGTAAGAGGTCCTTCTTTTTTATTGCTGCATAATATTCCATCATGTGACTGTCTCACAGTTTTTTTTATCTATTTATATACTGATGGGCACTTAGGCTGTTTCCAGATCATTGCTATTGTAAATAGTGCTGATTTCTGTCCACATACAGTTTGTTTTGAGGTAGAAATAAATAATCTAATGAATACGATCATTACAGCTATGCTAAGTCTAGTGAAGATATACTGCTGCTATGAGAATACCATATGATCTCACCTTTAACAGGAACCTAATCAACAAAATAAACAAACAAGTATAATATAAACAAAGACACTGAATTTGAGAACAGTCTGACAGTGACCAGAGGGGGAGGGGAGGGAATTTCAGGGGAAAAGAGGAACGGTTTAGAGCAACAAGTATAAAGGACATATGGAAAAAAACTATGGGGGGTGGAAATGGGAGGAAGGTGGGGAGGGCTGGGGTGGTGGGCTGGGGCGGGGTAAAAGACAGAAAACTGTACAATATCAACAACTAAAAAATACTGATAAAAATTAAAAAAAATAAATAGTTAAAAAAAAGAAAATAAATTGGAGGTTTGACATAGTTTGAGATGCCTGAAGAAGTGACACATGAACTACTGCCTGAAGGACAATGAGTGAAACAAAATACAATGTCTGGCGAAAGAACCAGCATGTGGGAGGGGAGAATCAAGAACACACATGTCAAAAATAAAATTGGCATCTGAGTCTAAAAACCAAATAAAGAATTCTAGTCTCATTTGAGTTTAAACAAAAAATGAAAAAAAAATGAAATTAAAAGTTGGAAGAGGCTCAAAAAATGTAATTTAAGTTTTTTTCCCCAAAGAAACTATTGTCCAGTTGATCCTTAATGTTCTTTCCAGCTCTTAGTCCCTCATCCCTGGAGTAGCTGGGGGACAGCTGTTGCTAAACACAAATTAACGCAAGCTTAAACTTTACATGATCATTTCAGATATCATTACTGCGCTATCGATGGCGGGACGACTTCCTGACGTGGCTCAAATAATTCCGTTGGGCAAACAAGATCCCGTCTATCATATCAGTTTCCTTTCTTCAGCTTACAAAGAATCAAATTCTCAAACAGATCATTTTATAAAATCATTTTGTTTGAAAATATAAGTATTTATATTTTTCAATTTATGCCAGTTTTCTTGGTGCCAGTATATATTTTAAGCTCAAGCTTCAAGCTTCTTTAAATTTCCATCTTTTATGTCTATTTACCCTCTGAGAAGAACAAAGGGTTCAGAGATCAAGAGTATTTATAGGGAAAAAAAAGAGAGAGAAAATTAATGATACAGGAAATCCTAAATAAATCAATGACAAGCAGCTGTGGTTTTTTCAGAAGCTAACAGCATTCCATTCCCTAATTAAGACATCAGCTGGGTAGGAGAATATCAGCAGTACCCTGTTTTACTATTAATTATTAAATTTACATTAATACCAACATTACAATTACAATTAGAATACGGAGACAATGACATAGTTTAAAAGAAAACTTCTAAAGCTGGGAAACTTAAATTCTAAATTCAAAAGTTCCTTAATCTGCAGATAACTAACAATAGGACATTGGGTGCTTAAGATGTAGAGAACCCTTTTCTATTCTAGATAAATAGATAAAATAGAAACAATAACCCTTATTTTATTTTGCATTTCATTTTATGACTGTGCAAAGCTAAAATAGCACACATGGAAATACGGGAGAAGAGGAATTACTGAGTGGATGTACTGTGTACTCTGGGGCACACAGACGTACGCAATCACCATCACAGTATTTCCAATGAACTGTAGTATTTCAACACAAACTCGTGTATATCTTACAGTTCTTGCATTTACTAATTTTTCTACATCAAACTTTCTTAAACTGTTCCATATGTCCTGTAAGATAGTCCATGAAAAACAAAGGGCTCTTATCTAAAAGTTCAGGAAAGAGTAGTGTATCTATTCATCTCTCAGAGTTTTATACAGCACACTAACATATTAAAGGCCGTGAGAAGTCTTAGCAAAAAAAAGTATTTAATTTTGATTATCCCAGGGTTTCCAAATTTCTTTCACTTTGCAACTTATATTTTTGTAATGTGCTATCTGGTAGCATCTTATAAAACATTAAATTATTAGGGTCCCGTAGAACAGTTTGGGAAATACTTGTCTACATTATTTCTATCAGCCTTACTTATTATTCCCTCTTTCTTTGAATGAATGCATGTGCATGATATAAACATATCTATATGATTCATACACATACAAAGTTCTTTATTTTTCCTGTAGAACTACAATGTCTAATACAGTAGTCAATAGTCCCTGGAAATGTGGCAGTTCCAAACTGTCAGATTTTGAAGACTTAATATAAAAATAATTTTGAAATTCTCAATAAATTTGTCTAGTTACTTGTTGAAATATTGTGATATATTGGATTTACATAAGTAAATTATTTACATTCTGAGTTACATAAATTATTAAAATTAATTTACATTTCTTTTTTATTAGAAAATTTAAAATAGCAGATGTGCCTCATATTTGTGGCTCATTATATTTTTATTTCTATTGGGCATCACTACTGTAAAATGTCAGAAAGTTAGAAAATCCCAACAAAATATAAAGAAGAAATTTATGACTTATAATTCCATCACTTAAAGACACTCTGAATCTTTCAATGCATTTTCTCATGATTTTTCCTTTGTATATCTTATCAGAATTAGGATCATAATAAATACAGAGAGATAGATAGATAGAGATAAGTAGATAGAGAGAGATAGATAGATGATAGAAAACGATCTTTTTTACTTTATTCTGAGGGCTGTCCATGGTATTGGACTATATAGTTTGACTTCTTTCCTCTTTTTCCTGGTGAGTATTAAGCTTTGAACAAAATTAAGTGACTTCAGGGCACAAAATCACCTAGAAAATATGCACTGTGAAGTAATCATAAAGTCGAAGGATTTCACTAGGATGTGTCTGAAGTGAGTCTGGTTTCAGAGCTTTCTGGTGACCTTCAGAGACAGGCAGAGAGGAAGGCAATCTAGCCTTGAACATAAACAGGCCCACCTGGGAAGAATTCGTCATCAGATTTGCCTTTAGTCTAAGAAAGGAAACCACACATAAACCAAACCCCAGCTTGCCACTGCCATTTATTTAACGAAGTTTTAGAAAAGCAGAAACTTCACTACAGTCAGTGATTTATTGCCCAAGGGTGTTCAAGGCAACTCCCTCGTGTGAACTATTCATTTTCTTCCTCTGAACATCCCAAATCATCTCAGCAGGAGGAGGTGTGTGTCCCTGACCTTGGCTGCTTTCTCTGGTTTGCATTTTCATTTGCTAAATAGGTCACAGCACATTGTTTATTTTGGCCCAAAGCTCCAGAAAGCTGTGGGATTCCCTTTCCTCAGCACTGCCCTCTGCTTTCCTTTCTTCAACCCCCATCCTCTGGGACCTGCACAAGCACTAGGGAACTTTAATTTCTGCTTGTGCCCACATGAACCACCAGTTCAGCTATTTTAACTGAATGAGACAGTCTAGGATTCTATTCAGTCTACCAGGCAGGCAAATGAACAGGAAAGTCATGTTTCAAGTTGGCCATTACAAAGATTAAATAAATAGCTTGACTCAGTGGATTTTCACTTTCTAACTAATCAAACATGCATTTTATTTTATTTTATTTTATTTTTTATTTATTTTATTTATTTTATTTTATTTTATTTTATTTTATTTTATTTTATTTTATTTTATTTTATTTTATTTTATTTTATTTTATTTTATTTTATTTATTTTAACTTTTGAGGCATTATAATTTTAAGAGTGAACTGGATTCTCATTTCAAGAACATGTAATTTTACTTGAATAATGAAAGACAAAGTTTGAATCTCTCAATGCTTAATTTTTTTTCTCCCCGCCCCCCCCCCCCACCCCAGCCATCCACACCTTCCACCCCTGATCCCACCCCGATCCTACCCCTGCTTGGTTTTATCCATGTGTGCTTCATAGATGTTTCTGAAAATCCTTCCCCCTTTCCTCTTCATTATCCCCTCCCACCTCCCCTCTGGTTCCTGTCAGTGTGTTCTTCATTTCAATGTCTCTGGTTGTATTTTGCTTGCTTATTGGTTTTGCTGATTAAGTTCCACTTATAGGTGAGATCATATGGTATTTGTCTTTCACTGCCTAGCTTATTTCACTTAGCATAATCCATGCTGTCACAAAGGGTAGGGGCTCTTTCTTTCTTTCTGTTGTGTAGTATTACATCATGTAAATGTACCACAGTTTTTTGATTCATTCATTTGCTGATGAGCACTTAGGTTGCTTCCAGCACTTAGCTATTGCAAATTGTGCTGTTATGAACACTGGGGTGCATAGGTTCTTTTGGATTGGTGTTTCAGGGTTCTTAGGGTATAGTCTGAGCAGTGCAATTGCTGGCTCAAAAGGCAGTTCCAGCCCTGGCTGGTGTAGCTCAGTGGATTGAGCGCGGGCCTGCGAACCAAAGGATTGCAGTTCGATTCCCAGTCAGGGCACATGCCTGGGTTGCAGGCCAGTTCCCAGCAGGGGACACAAGAGAGGCAACCATACATTGATATTTCTCTCCCTCTCCCTCTCTCCTACCCTTCCCCTCTAAAGATAAATAAATAAAAATTTTAAAAAAAAAAGGCAGTTCCATTTTTAGTTTTCTGAGGAAATTCCATACTGTTTTCCACAGTGGCTGCACCAGTCTGCATTCCTACCAACAGTGTATTAGGGTTACCTTTTCTCCACATCCTCTCCAATACTTGTTTGTTGATTTGTTTATGATGGCCATTCTCACTAGTGGGAAGTGGTATCTCACTGTGCTTTTAATTTGCATCTCTCTGATGGCTAGTGATGCTGAGTATCTTTTCATATGTCTCCGTATGTCCTCCTTGGAGAAGTGTCTGTTCAAGACTTTTGCTACTTTTTTAATTGGATTGTTTGTCTTCCTGGAGTGGAGTTGTGTGAGTTCTTTATATATATTTTTGAGATCAAACCCTTGTCCCAGGTTTCTCATATGGTTGATTCTCTTTTCCTTCTAATGCTGTTTTCTTAGCTGTGCAGAAGCTTTTTACTTTGATGGGATCCCATTTGTTTATTCTTTCCTATATGTCCCTTGCTCTAGGGGACATATTGGTGAAAACATTGCTGCATGGAATATCTGAGATTTTCCTGCCTATGTTCTCCTCTAGGACTTTTATGGCGTTGTGACTTGTATTTAAGTCTTTTATCCACCTTTAACTTATTTTTCTGTATGGTGTAAGTTGGTGATGGAGTTTCATTTTTTTGCATGTAGCTGTCCAGATCTCCCAATGCTATTTGTTGAAGAGGCTATTTTTACTGCATTTTATGCTTCTTCTCCCTTTGTTGATAATTAATTGACCACAGAGATGTGGGTTTATTTGTGGGCTATCTATTCTGTTCCATTGGTCTATGTGTCTGTTCTTATGCCAGTACCAGGCTGTTCTGCTTTCACCATTTCTATTCAACATAGTATTGGAAGTCCTAGCCACAGCAATCAGACAAGAAAAAGAAATAAAAGGCATCCAAATTGGAAAGGAGGAAGCAAAACTGTCATTGTTTGCAGATGATACGATAGTATACATTGAAAATCCTATAGACTCCACCAAAAAATTACTCGACCTAATAAGTGAATTTGGTAAAGCAGTAGGATACAAAGTCAATATTCAGAAATCAAAGGCATTTCTGTACACCAACAATGAAATATCAGAAACAGAAATCAGAGGGAAAAATCCCAATTGCTATAGTGACAAGAAAAATATAGTACCTAGGAATAAACCTAACCAAAGAGGTAAAGACCTGTACTCAGAAAACTACAAAACACTGAAGACAGAAATTAAGGAAGACACAAACAAATGGAAGCATGTACCATGTCCATGGATTGGAAGGATTAATATGATCAAAACATCCACACTATCCAAAGCAATTTAAAAATTCAACACAATCCCTATTTATATATACAGATATAAAACAAACATTTCAAAAATTTATATGGAACCATTAACAACCCCAAATAACTGCAGCAATTTTGAGAAAGAAGAAGAAAGTAGGAGCGATCCCAATACCTGATATCAAACTGTATTACAAGACCAAACATGTATTTTAAGTGGACCTAGTGTTTGTAAACTCTAACATTGGAGTTTTATAGCTTTTAGCTTTTTCTTCCAACTTTTTTTCATTTTTTCTACTTCAGTCGTGCATCTCCTAGGTAACCCCCATCCCAGGCCAGTAAGGTGTCAAAAAATGATATTTTGTGTTCATAAGGTTTTTGATTTAAAAAATCACATATTATTTTGTGAAAGATTGAATCTTTTACCCCATCCTTTGAGGCAAGGGAGAAATAAAAGAGGAATGTATCATATAGCTTGAAACAATCTCAAAAAGTATTTTAAAATTGCATTCTTTAAACTTTAATTCTGCATCTTACTTTTTTGACTTGTTCTTATTAAACAATTTCATTTTTCTAATCTCTTCTGCACAATTTTCTCCTTATTTTCTACCTTGTCTGAGTATTTAAAACATAATGCCATTTATCTCCTCTCTTAGTGTATCAATTATACTTGTTTTAAAAATTTTGGTAGTTGGCCTAAAGTTTAAAATACACATTTCTAACTAACTTAAATCTGCTTTCAAATAATGCTATAATACTTCAAGTTCAGTACATGTAGATGCTTTATAACAGAGAATCCTTAATTCCTTTTATTATCTACTATACCATTGCTATTATTTTAAACAACATTATCTTTTAGGTCAGTTAAAAATTTAAAAAGATTTTATCTTCATTTATTTCTTCTACAAAACTCTTTGTTCATGTAGATCTGAGTTTGAGATCCACATCATTTTCCTTCTCTCTGAAGAACTTTTAACATTTCTTGCAGTCTCCTGGTGATAGAAACCCTCAAGATTTTGGTTTGAGAAAGCCCTTATTTCTCTTATATTTCTGAAGAAAAAATTACTCTGGACATAGAATTTAAGGTTAATGGGGTTTATTTTCTTTCAATACTTTAAATGTTTCACTCCATTCTTGTTCTTGCTTTTGACAAGAAGTCCCCTGTAATTTTTTTCCTTTTTTGCTAATGAGGGGTAGCTGAATATGCCACCCCAAAATATGCCACTTTGTCATAATGATTGCTAAGCAGAAAAGAATTGAGAAGAAACAGATGCAAGAAAAACTCCCTCTCCTTCCCCTGGTTGCTTAAATGTAGGAAGGTAGAAGTTAGCACCAAAGTCAACTCTAGACCCAGAGGCTGCACTAGGGACTCTACATAACAAACTTTACTAACCTTTATCTTTCATTAGTTTTCCCATATATTTCCCATATATGCTGCTGCAGAAACTCAAAGTCCTTTACTTTGCTCCTGTCACATGTTTAAATATTTATTGTTGCTTCATTAATTTGCTATATTAATGAAGCAACAATATATATTAATAAAGCTTATATATATTTGCTATATAAGCCCAAGTTCTAACTACCACTTTGTGTTATTAATCACTGTGTATTCCCATGCATATGTGTGATGTACATGTCAATGAACTTGTTTCTCTCCTGTTAATCTTTGGTCAGTTTCATCCACAGGACCTCAAACAATGAACCTAAAACAGGTAGAGAGAAAATAGTCTTTCCTCCCCTGTACTACATAGACAAAGTATTTTTTTTTCCTTCTGTCTGCTTTCCAGAGTGTTTGTTTTTAATTTTAGCAGCTTGAATATATGACTACATAGGTAGGGTTTTTTTTTCCTTTTTGTATTTATCCTGTTTGGTGATGTATGAGATTCCTAAATCCTTCATTAATTCTTGGAAATTTTCAGTCATTATTATTTCAAATATTTCTTCTGCTCCTTTCTTCTGGTATTCCAACTACAGCAGATCCTCAAATAACATCATTTTGTTCAATGTCATTTTGTTATAAAGTTGATGGCATGCCATAGGAACTTAATTTTTGTTTATATCAATTAGCCTATGGTAAAATAGTACTTGGCTCTGCATACTGACATTACTTTCCATGTTAACAAAGGTGAACATTTCTCCATTAGGTTGAAATAAAAGAACACCCTTTGTCCAGGATGCAATAATTCTGTGTAAGAAGAACATGAGAAATGAAGGTATTCCCTTTTTACACCTGAACAATGAATTCATCCTTATGTCAGATAAAATACTGATACTGCTATGACCTGATGTTTTGTTGTGTTTAAAGATCAAGCCATTGCTCAGTCTGTGTAGATAAAGAAAATGCAGACATTTTAGGACTGTGACTAGTTGCTTTATATATTTATTATAGGTATTTATATATAAAATATGTAAATATATAAAATACATAAATATTTTAAAAAATTTGCTGAACAGTCCATGAAATAGAGATATAAAGATCATAACTTTTATTATTTCATATGAATGGTGACTCTATTTATTCTTTGGAAAATGATTATAGGAAAGTAAAGTCTCCATTTACCAAATGATCAACTAGGGAAGCAAACTTAAGTTCTGCTATGAAGGTTTATGCTTGCCTGACCTTAGATTGGCAGGCCAGAAAACCAAGCCATCTTCATCGATGCCACCCTGAGAAAATTTGGAGGGAGTATTTTTTGAATTAGTTTTATCCGAGTAACCCTGAAAAAATGCTTTAGGGTATGGGAAATGCAACTGTCAAATGTTCAAGCAACCAACTCTTGTTGATTTAAGTGTAATTGATCAGGAGCAATATAAGAAAGACCTTGGTAAAAAGGCAAATAAAATGCCTGAGGCTATTTCATGTATTGTTTGTGGCTTATTGCACAAAGCAGAGAAAGTCTCATATATTCAATAAGCCACAGCCCCCACTCTTCTCTCCTTTTAGTATAAATAAAAGACAGCTAGTTTCACTTGATAAAAAAAAAATTCTATCTTTAAGTAGATACACATGATATTCTAATGGCCTATGAAGTAGATAATATTTCTATACCAAATGTCTGGGTTCTTTGTAATCAAAAGAGTCTTGCATGGTCCAGGACTCTAATAACAATAGTTTCAATTTATATTTAGCATTTCAAAATTAAAAGGATTATGTGAACAACAAAACAATAAGCAATTTCATGAAGTGTTTCAGCATGGATAAATTAATAAACTATAAAAATACAAATCATTAGCAAAGTCTTTACCTTCTGGAGAACTGTATTTGAAAATTCATGTAAGCACGTACAGTGCACATGTGTGATCTTTTCACCCATCACCATGCGTCTGTGTTTGTGTATACTCTTCTGCTACAGGAGACATACAAAATATTAGGTTTGCTACAATATGAAGTAATGATTTCTTCCCAGAACTGTGTGCTTGCAGGGTTAATTCAGGGAGGTTACTGCCTAACAACCACATAGCAGTCATATCTCATCACCTTTAGCAGAAATAATTTATAGTTTAATCTTACATGCAGGCATATTAAATTAGTATTACTCATCAGAACCTGCTTATTAATAAAACAAGCTGAATTAGCCACTGGAGAATCATATTTGGAAATTCAATGACAATTTTACATTTTTAATAAAGGCTCAGACATATTATTGCAGAGCAGGTGGTACAGAAAACTGTGGTCAAATTTGACATTCATTAATAATTGAAGTGTGGAACGTGACAGAGGTGAAAATTGATATTGATTCCTTTCCTCTAATATTTAGAGGAATTCCAAAAGGTAAATAAAATGAGATAACAAGACATATCAAGTCTCACTGATTTCTTTGATCACCCCTCCCTACATGAGAACACATATCACTCCCTTGCCTACCATGTTTTGAATAATTCAATGCTCATACTCTTTCCAGTTCAATGCATTATAAAACACACTCAAGCTGAGTTTCAATCATATTAGACTGAAAGCTGAATTTTTTATGAAGGATTATTTAAAACAAAATGCGTCTTGAGCCCAACAGCCTTTGAAACCAAACAATCCTGGGAGTTCAGTAAGGAAATGTCAACACTGTGGAGAATTTTTTGATTCAGAAAATTAAAGGAATCCTGTTTGATGTGTATTAACCATATCAATATTAACAACCTTCTGCTGGATTTCAGCACTGATTTGAGAGCTGAGGTATTATTGGTCTTGTATTTTAACTAGTTGTGAAAGCACTGAAAGAGCTGTTCTTGGGTTGAACTTGACCTGCCTCTGGGAATTCTTTCTGTCCCATCCATTTTGAAAAGCTTTATTCAAGTGGATTTTTCTGTCTTACTTCTTATCACTTGCACCCCTCGGGAAAATCAAGACGCTCAAATATAGATGTGAACACTGCAGATACTTTGTTTGGCAATAGTGTCTTTCAGCTTCTCTTCTTTAAAAAATTATATTTCTGACCACCCATGTGACTGAAAGCAGCTCCTTTTAACGACAAACACCTGAATTGGAATGCTAGACGAAACAAGTCATTTCAAACTTTTTTTTTTTATTTTGAGTTATAGCTTTATGTTGCAACTCTACATGTTCAAAAGAGATCATGGAGGTTCCTTGTTTTTACATTCAAATAATTAATCAAAATGGTCTTCAATGGTCTATATAAGCAGCAAGCAGAGTATTAGTAAGTATCAGTCCTTCTCCTGAGTCATATAGTATCTTGGAATTTCAAGTAAGAGAAACTCAGGTGTAAAGCGTTAAAATAGCCAAGCACACCAGCATTCTTATTTTCCCATTCAGTAATTTTCTCTGCCAAGTCACTCTGAACCTTAGACTACAGAGAAAGTCTTTTTAATTAATTTTAAGTTTCTCCTCTTTTGCATTAAAAATAGTCACAGTTTTATAAGTAAAATTAAAGGAAGAATATGAAAGTAGGAGGTCATCCAAAATATTCCTATGAGACATTAAAATAGAAGTAACGACAAAGCTCTGGGATGAATCTCCATCTTGTATTTTCATGGAACATAGTTTCATGAAAACTTAGAAACGGAAAACTCATTTCACAATGTGAGTGAGAGGATTGACTGCCTGGACCTTCTCTCTTTAACATAATGCTTAGTAGCCTCTATGTCTGCCTGAGTTTGTGTGGATCTTGGTCCCTCCCAGCAAGCTACTACCCCACACTGTGTAGTCAGTCAAATTAAGGTCTTTTCTGAGGCCATGCTAGAAACACAAATTGACATTAAAAACTGAGGTAAATGACAAAACAAGTAGGAGGAGGGGGAGCAAAATTTCCCCAAATTATTTTGCTATATTCTCTGTACTTGACAAGGGAAAGACATGTGGGTCCAAATTCTTTTTATTCTTCGCTATTGATGGTCGAGAGTCAGAGTGAAAAATAGCTAAAAAAGAAAACATGGAGTCTATGCAGTATCCCTTCCAAAATAAAGGATAACCTTTTAAAAACATAACCCTCAAATCCTCTCAATTTAAACAAATGAACATTTGTTTATAAAATTGGGACAACTGTAATAGAATAACAACAATGAAGCTTTGGAAGTATGTTTTAGAAATCCAGCAGGAAAACACAGTAACTATAGTAAACCAAAGAAGGCTTAGCCCCACCAGCTGACAGTGGCTGCCTAGAAAAGGGAGGAAGGGAATACTCTAAAATTCTGTCTGATTAGGCAGAGCTCCGCTCAGCTCCTGCTCTTCTTCCCTGAAGTCAAGGCATAAGAATTTGAATAAAACTTCCTGAAATGTCAGTCCTTACCACCAAAAGCAGATGGAGGGAATGTTCATAAACTAGAGCACAGAAAAAGGTTTAAAGAAAGATGCCCCTTCTCATACGGTGAACAGCCAGGGATTATTTGAGTAATGAAATGTTGATGGGCCATTTTAGTTAGCTTCTTTTTGTATTTTTCTCTTTATTTTTTAGTCCACATTTAAAAAATACCCATATTTCTATATGTATCAGTGTTTTAATCCTCACAAAAGCCATGTTAATAGCTATTTTCACCCTTTTACAAATGTAGAGACTTAGGCTCAGTTTAGCAGTCAAAGGATTTTCTTACATTATCAAAGCTGCAAATATGGAATTTGAAGTCAAACCTAAGTCTAAATCAGTTGTTCTCATTATGACTTTTTATAATTCTGTTTAGGAAGAAAGGGTAGCATGAAGGTTTGAGCATAGAAATCATTAAATGGGGGTGATAGCTTTATGTATTTGTAGTGGATTTGACTTTCATTCTTGTATTTAGTTTTCTTTCTGTAGAACTGTCAAAGAAGAAAGAAATTGGGTAATATTTGCATGCGCAACTAATTGAAGCAGAATTGCTTTTGACTTCAACAAGAAGATCCTTTTGTGAAATCTCAGATTAACATCTTTATTTCTAAAAGGAGCATAAATTACATTTATTGGCTAAGATTATTTGCAATAGAAATCTATTTACTGCTTACCACCTAGCAGACAACTATTGGTAAGTCTCACTGAATATGGTAACAGAGAAAAAAATTTGATACTGAGTTCTCACTTTACAGGAATGAATGTAAATTAACTTTAGTAGGTAGAATTAATGAAACAAATGAAGCAAAAGTATTCCACAGGGTATTTTGTTTTAATTAGAGATAGAAAATATGAGTTATTAGAGGTTTTTAAAAATGTTGCATTTTATTACCCTTCCATATTTTGAATCAAGAAATATAAACAAAAACTAAAAATTGTTAACCATTTTAGTTCATTTTTTAATACATGTCAGCTCTGAATTTATATTGAATGAATAGGAAAGAATCTACATAAAGAATATTCTAAGGCATTCAAGCACAAGTAATAAATATTATTAGAAAGTGAGTATCTATTTACTCATAGGCAGCTCTATAATTTACTATAAAGCTACTATAATTCAAACCTCATGGCATTGCTACATGAACAACATAGATATAGATAGATATAGATACAGATAGATACAGAATATAGATATATAGACATACAGATATAAATTAAACAGACAAAAATATCCACAAATAGCTCTAAGTATGTCTGGGAAATTGAACATGATTAAGTAAAATTATAATCTAAAGATTTAAAAATAATCCTTAAAATAGACCCTGAGAAAACTGTATGCCCATTTAAAAGAAAATAACATTAGGTCTATACCTTATACTACATACCCAAGTAAATTTCACCAATTCCACATGGAAGGAGCTTGAAAGCTATCACTCTATCCTAACAGCAAGATATATCTTTTGCAAATATTTTTCTCCTACTCTGTGTCTTCTTCTTTTTTCATTCTTGACATAATTTTCGTAGAGCAGAAATGTTCAATGTTAATGAACTCTAGCATATCAATTCTTTCTTTTATGGACTGTGCCTTTGGTATTTTATCTAAAATGTTAGCGCTCTACCCATGGTCATCTAGGTTTTCTCCTGTGTTATCTTCTAGGAGTTTTATAGTTTTGCATTTTACATGTAGGTCTGTAATCCATTTTCAACTATTTTTTAACTGAAAGTATTTCTCATCAAAATTTGGTAGCCCTGTTTTATTTTTCTTATAGTATCTGATACTACTGATAATTCCAATTTTAATGATTTTAGTTGCTTTGTAGGTAATCTCTTTCCATCTGTAAAGTTTTGTTTTTCTATTTTTCTTCGATCTTTTCTGTGTCCAGCAGAAAGAAGCTTTGGTAAGTAATTCACACCATTTAAAAGTTCTCTACGCTTAATACAACTTTGTAAACTAAAGAACTGTATTTACTTTTAGCTCTGAATGATTTTTTAAATTCCTTCTTTGATTATTTCTATATTTGGTAGGTAGGCTGAATCTCCCTCAAAGTTACTCATGGTATAATCCCTACAATTTGTGTCTTAGGCTACATGGCAAAAGGAATAAAAGATGCAGATGGAATTCATGTTGCTAATCAGCTGACCTTAAAATCAGGTTGTCTTAGATCCCAGTGGTGGGCCCTATGTAATAATCAGGGTCCTTAAACCCTCAGTGAGAAGAAATAGAGAAGGTGTGAAAATGCAAGCAAGGTCAGAGTGATATGGTCAGGAAAGGACTCAACATGGCTGTCCTGGACTTGGAGGTGAAGAACAGGACCGTGAGTAGAAAAATGAGGGCAGTCTCTAGAAGCTGGAAATGGCAAGGAAAGGGATTTTTCCCTTGCCTCCAAAAAGGAATGCAGTCCTGCTGACACCTTAATTTTAGTCCAGTGAGACACATGTTGAACTTCTAAGGGACAGAATTGTAAGATAATAAATTTCTGTAGTTTTAAGTCATTAAGTTGGAGGAAACTTATTTATGCAGCAATGGAAAACTACTATAACACTTTCATTATCTTTTCTTTGTTCCTAGCATGCCCATCATAATATTACGTTTTCTATTATCTATCTTCTTAATATTTAGTATATATGCACAAATATATAGTATTTACAATATTTAGTATAAACATGTAATATATATAAAATTTACTGAAATATACATTTATATATGTATACACATACATATTGTATATCTATTTTTTGAGTCAATATTTCTTTTGTTACTCATTAAGACTTGTCTATCATATCCTGATAATTCTAATGAATAACTTTGCTTTACATATTTTTATTTTGCTTAATGACATTTGGTTCCCTGCATTATTTCTGTTTCCTCTGGTGTCTGTTTTACTGTTTGTACACTTAGTTGTTTTTATACAATTTTCCTGTTTTTTTCTATTTCTCATTTTCTTCTTCTTTTTTTCTTTCCCTCCCTCCCCTCTTTCCCCTTCCTTTCTTCCCTCCTTCTCTACCTATTTACTTATTTGTTTTTAAAAAAAGAACTAGATTTCATGGAATTGATGGCTCTTACCAATTTTTTCTGCCCTTGTGAAGTTGTTTATCCCCCAAGAGGCCTCTCTTGTGAATGACAGCTCTGTTTGTCTATTTGGAAAAGGGGATTCAGGGTAGTCTCTCAATTGTCTTTTCAATTTTTGTATGCATGTGTATATACTTGTGTATGATTTTAGACTCTCAATTACCCTTTTCAAGGTCTATATATAAGATTTCCATTTCTTGGACATATATGATTTCCATGATAATGAAACATTTAAGAACACATTTTTCTTGTGTTTATTTTACTGGAAAAATAATCTCTTTTAACAGATGCTATTACACTGTATTTGTGTGTGTGTTGCTTTCTTCAGTAAGTATTACAAATAACTTGATTTTAAAAAGAAAGGAAAATTATTTTATTCCAAAAACAACTGAAGTTCATGTTTTCAAGCTATGCCTTGAAACTTCAGCCCAGAGATATTTGCAGAAATATTTTCACTAATTAGTATAAATGCCTTCTGTCCTGTAGAACAGTGAATAAAAATAGCTCAAGGATTTGGGGCAACACAAGTCCAAAATGAAAGGAAAACATAAGTGCTCTTCTAGGGTTTGTGGACTCTGCAACTTTACATGTGTTTCAATATCCATTTTCTATAAACAAAAACCAAAATGTAACAGATTTAGCTTATTTTTTATCTACTAATTCACTCATAGTCTGAGGACTCCTTTGATCACTCAGTCACTCCTTATCAGAGCTATCCTTTGCTGTTTTGTTAGTAACCAGTCTTCTTTGGTGAACACAGCTCATTAAGGACAGCTGTTATCCTACTTTTTGTGCTCAATAGGAAGACCCATTAACGTACATTGGGGCACTGTGAAAGGGGATTCCTTATGTCTGTGTATGTGTGCATGTTTGTGTTGATTTGTACTGATTCTGCGGTTTTACTATAGTAGTACTACTCTGGCAAACTTTTTTGTTTCTTACCAAGAAGCACCTTTGTGGGTTTCATGCCAAATATATATTTGCCTTATTCTTCATCATCTACTGTTTAATGATTTTCTCAGTTTGTACGGCAAGACACTTGGTCAGTATTTGTTCATTTCACTCTTCAATTTGTATGCAAACTTATAAATGGCGTCAACTCCCACCACGCTGATGGTAGATTTCATGTGAACATACTCAAAAGAGAACAGGGGCTTTTCCCAGAAGCTGACTGACAGCATTAATGCTGTAAATCGACATAATGGCAAACATATATGGTTCTTACTCATGCTTTCCTGCTGCTGATAATAGACAATGACAGACTCCGGATCACAAAAGTTGAACCTAGCAGAGATGATTTTCTACTATACATGACATGACTATGTCTAGAGGCATATATCTTATGTAGTATTTATCTTCATCTTTATGCCATACAAATATAAGGCTGTCACTTTCTGGGTCAATAAACTTTCTCTGGCTATGACATAGTCAAAACAAATGTCCTTAGTTAGAAGCATTTCTGAATTATGTGACTTGGGTACTTTGACCAGGTTAAAAAAATAAAACTGTTTTTCCTCTTTGTTTAATATTTAAACAAGATGAGTTAGTCTGATCTATACAACCAAAAATAGAACTTCTATAACAACAGGCCCTTATCATTGTTTTGAGATAATTTAATAAACAACAGAGTTATATTGTTTAACTAATAATTACCAGCATTTAAAAATTATAAGCCAAACACTGCATTCAGCTTTTTAAAAATTTATGAACTCAATCATTCCTTACAATAACCCTGTAAAATTGGTACCCTTATTTATCACCATTGATGAAGAAACTCAGTTTTACATGAAGAAACCGAGGCACAGAGAGGTCAAGTAACTCACCCATGATTGCCCTAGGAGATTTTCTCGATGTCTGCTTCTTCAACCACTACCACATTTACTGAACTGTACTTTAAATTCAGATGAACCACTTTTTCCTCGATTGCAAGCAACTCACTTAGCAAGCCTAAGTTGTAATGCTTGGGATGCAAGTCTGAGTTCAAATCTGAGAACCCCAGACCATGTGGCCACTAAAAACATTAGGTACTATTCTCAGCCTTGTAATATAAGTTCATATTTAAAATGACAGATCTTACTATGAATGGCATCCTAAGAGGGAATATATCAAACAAGCGTTAAAATTTCTTTAGTGACAATAAAAAAGTGAGAAGATATTTTCCTCAACACTAAATGAATTGGTTTACTTTTGGGTGAACACTGAACTTTGCCAAACTTAATCTGAAAGTACTTTGTAAATATGCTGCTATTACTGCTATCTCCTTTAACAAACAACAGTGGAAAGATACAGCCTGTTTGAGTACAGAGGGTATGGATAAAAACAGCATTTGCAGTTCAGGTAAACCTGTATCTTAATCAGTTTCTTTAATTTCAGGGAATATAAATTCACAATTTCCATTATCTATGCATAATATTAACACATAAACTAATTCCAGGACAATAAACTATGTTGTGTGGATCCTGTCATCGAGCGATGTAGTCACTTAGGCAGGCATGCTATGTAATCTGAAATGACCGATAAACCCGGGGCAGCCAGCAACCAAAGAATTATCCTAACTCTGATTCATCTGAGAGGTCATTTATTCCAATGGCTTTCACCATCATCCTTCCCTTTTCCTTTCGGAATAAAAAAAGTATACATAAAGTCTTACTCTAATATTTAGCTTCTTATTCCTTTGTCATACAACTGGTCACTTTCCCCACCAGATGACACCAGATGCCAAAAACAGGTCTGAATGCTTTGGGGTCATGACACAAGTATTTTTATAAAGATAAATTACTGTATAAAAATCACTAATTCTAGAATAAATATATAGGGAAATGATTGGAATCAATTAAATATTCAAGAGACCAGCAGGACAAATATATGTGTCTGAGTATGTTTCTTAATATTCTCAATAAGAAAAACAATAATATTCTTATTGCTCCCAAATTTAATACATTTGATATCTCCAAACACATTCAAGACCACATGCGAATACATGTGTATATAATGTTAGAATTGTATATTATTTGAGTTATAGTCTCCCTTATTTTTACAGGACTATGTTGCCTTTAAGATTTAAGCTTTAATGTTGATTTCATATATGGCTGAAGTTTTATACAGTAAAGTAAGAAAGTTCAGGAATTTCTTTCTCCAATAGCTTTGATACCCCCTTCTTAATACTTAATTTGTTTTGATGGATTTGCAGATGACAGTCCAAGACAGTGATGCCAGAAGAAAACACATGACAACCAAATACTCTGGAACTTATACAGTGTGTTTTCACGGTGTGCATCGGAAGTCTCCAGAAGGCTTTCTACAGAATTGGCAGTGAACCGAAAATCAAAAGCTAGTTAGTGTTTGTCAATTACTTTTAGCCTGGTATTTTTTCTTTCCTATTATGTATTAAAAATTACAAAATATCCGAAGAAGGGCAGTAGTTAAGAACAAAATAAGCTGTCGTGTTAAAGACATTCAGCACCTGTGTAGACTTACAAATGTATAAAACGTGGGTCCCCAGCGCTCCCACCCCGACGGCGGAACTATACCGTCACCAGCATGTTAGGGACCCGGCCGCTAGCAAAGTTCACCGGAACTCTGCCTCCTGTCCCCCAGCCCCTCTGTCTGTCTTCCTTGAAACTGGTCCCCAGTGCCAAAAAAGGTTGGGGACAACTGCTCTAACCAACTGAGCTACCTCAGAAAGGCCTCTTCCCTGACTTAAATATTTCAACCTATAATCCAAAAAAATAATGCCTAAGAAAGTAAATTTCAGGAAATCCAGTTCTAGGAGAGCAACTAAAAGAATGTGGCCCATGATGATGTAAAAAAGAAAACAAAGGAAGAGACAAGAACCCCAAACCCTGTGATTAAGCCTCACTTTCTCAGGTAAAAGGACACGGTGCTTCACTGATGCCCTGTCAACAGTCATTGCTTGGCAGAAGCCCAGTAGTCTTGCCTCAATCACTGATTTGCTGTCTGATCCTGGGAGGATCACTTCCCTCTTTGAGCCTCCAAGTTCCCATCAAATGAGGGGGCTGGAACAGGTTCCCTCTTATAACCCAGCTCCTACGTTTATCCGGATACTCCAAGATTGTGGGTTCGATTCCTGGTCAGGTGCATACAAGAATCAACCCCATCTCTCTAAAAATCAATCAATGGAGCAATAAAACATCAGGGAAGAATATTGCACCGCAGAAGGTTAACACTTGCTGATAAAAATAAAATCAAAATGCTTATAATGCCTATTTCCTTGGGTATTCTCCCTGCACTTTAGGAATTTGACTGTGGGAACAGGGAATGGGATGGGCAGAGAAGGACAAAGGAGGGAAAACTGGGACAACTATAACAGAATAACAATAAAAAATGATTTAATAAAAATAGTATTGGCAAAATGATTTCAAAATCTACAAATATTACTTGTAAAGTATGACCTACTGGTTAAGAGCACTGACTACTTAGTTTGCCAGGGTCTTTTTCCCACCTCCACCACTATGGGACCCGAGGACTGTTACTTAACCTCTTTTTGCCTCATTTCCTCATTTGAAGAATAAAGGTAATAACTGCAGCCATCTTACAGGGCTGTGGTGCGGAAAGAGTTAATACATGTAGTGTGATTAGAACTACCTGCTATCCTAAGCCTTCTGAAATTAATCTTATTATTACTGTTGTTGCTATTATTATTATTCTTTAAGCTGTCCTTGTAAAAGTTTCCCAAAAGCACTAACTAACTTGCTTTTATTTTTGTTGTATCTTCTCCACTACATCTTGCTTAAGATTTTTATCAAATCCTGTGAGGCTGTTTCCAGATATTTTACCTGTGTGTCACAAGTGAAAGGAGTTTTAGCTTACCTTGATCCACCAACCGGAGATTTGATTTTTTCTCATTCATACTATTGATAAGCAGGTATGTGGCAAGGACCCTGTGGAGAGTTCAGTGGGGTTCAAATCTCTAGGCTCTGTGTAACTTTCCAATATCATTCACAATGTTGGTTCCTTTGGACCCAAAAGAATGTCAACTAAACTATTCATTATTCTCTTCAGAACATAAAGTATGCTTTTTGTTAACTAGTACCACAACATTTTGAGAAATACTCAGAGTTCTAGGATGTGATTGTGACTTTGTCCATCAGGTAGAGCTTTTGCATTTACCATATTTTCAACCATAAATACATTTTTAAGCAACGGCAATAATGCTGTGGTAATACTGCTCAATTCGCCATAACATCAGCATTGAATACATTAAAAAGGGTAGGTTAAAATGTCTCTCTGATTGTTTTTGGCATAACCCCTAGATCTCTTTTATTTCTACATTCTCTCAAATATAACATGGAATTTTACATCAAATTGTTTCTAAATAGTAACAGAAAATGTAATCATGAATGGCAGACAGTCAAGGTGAATTTTACTGTAGCATTGTGCTAATTTTGTTACAAGGAGGGATACAAACTTAGAGGATGTAATTTAGAGGCAACTCTGTCCTGTCTGTTTTTTAGGAACTTGAACAAGAAACAAAAAGGTGAAAGGACTGAGAAAAGCAGCTCTGGGTGAGGCAGAGTTTCCTCCTAATTTTAGCTGTATAACAGGGAATAAACTCCCATAGCAGGGAGTTTCGAGGCATTTAGAAGAGTGACATGGTTAGTGTCTTTTATACAGAGTTATTCAAGCACAGACGAGTTGACCATCTGTCAGGAATGCTACAGAAAGGAAAGTTTTGCCCTAGCTATGAGAGTGAACAAGATCGCTTTCAGCTCTAAAACCTACAATTTTAATTTAATTACTAACTCCAGCCATCTTCAAAAGTGACTTCAAATAATTTCAAATCTATTCACCTACTCTTACATTCTTTACACACTCAATCCAAAAGACCTTGAGTGACTGCTGCATGCTGGACACTGTTTCAAGGCTGGAACAGAACAGGAAATAAGTAGTTAACACGATCTGATCTCTGCCATCACTATGGAGCTGGCATTCTTTGGGAAGAAGTTCATTACAATACAAATGGACACAAAAGGTAATGGTTATTTTTATTGTTATTCTGCTACCATTCTTGAAAAACTGGTAAGTACTATGAAGGAAATAAGAGATGATAAATTGTCACAAAGTTAGGCTGGTAATATAATAGAGAAAAATACCTTTAAGAGATGAGTGTCAAAGAATAGAAAGGAGACATTTGGGGAAAATTTTTTCTGGAAATAATATTCCAGGAAAATAGGAACAGCAAATGCAAAGGCCGAAGGCAAGAGTAACATTAACCACAATCAAGGAACAAAAATAAGCTAAAAGGTTAGGTCAGGAGATAACCATACAAATCTATACCAGCTGGTCCCTAACTTCAAATATGCAGGGATATTTTCTTGCAATGAGTTAGACATGTATATCATCCAAAAACCACAGTTGATTGAAATTACGTTGGAGATTCTGACCAAGAAGCCTGACAAAACTACGACCCTATCAAAGATCTCAGCCATCATTTTCAAAAGCCTCACTCTGGCAATCACCTGCAGACATTTAACAGGAGTGTTTAATATCCTCCCTAAAATATTGGGCAGGGAAGAGAACCTTCTAGCATGTCTGCAACGTGAAGCTGGACTGTCACAATTGAAAATTGGCTGGAGCTTACCCGGCTGACGGCTTTGCAAGCCGTCCAGCATTTAAAGCCTTGGAGCCCTGTCCATTCATCTGTAGCTGTGTTTATGTCTCTCACTTAAGCAGTTTTCAACACACTTCTGTGTTTCTTTTGATATAGGGAAGGTGCAGGTGCATGTCTGACTGTGCCAGGGACTGTGTCCAGATCTGGTCTTTATTGTTAAAACAGACATCCTAGAGTATTTGAATCACTGCATATGCCATGTTTACTCTTGTGAAGGTAGGCCAACTGTCCTCCAGCCAAAGATATAATTTAAAATTATTTCTCCAGCTTACTCCTCCACTTTTCCCCATTGCTTATGCTAAATAATTCAGCTCACTGCTCCAAAAGGAAATGTGAGTCACCCAACCCATCTATATTCTTTCAGGGTTAGAGAGAAGGTCAAACCATTCAGGGACAGGAGTATACACTCAATAGACTTAGAGAAAAATTCTGGCCATCTTACTCAACAAATCAAAATAATTACTTCAATTGGACCAAGATTTTATTTTTATTTTGATTTAATTTCCTGAAAAAAAGATACACAATGTGAGGAGACTAGGAAGGCAAGGGAGTGAAAAATTCATTGCAGCCAGCCTGTTTCTAAAGTTTTCTCTGAAGCTCAAGTTTTGAAACTTTTGCAGTTATGAATTGGAACTCCATGTGTTACATAATGTATTTCTGGAAAAATGCCCAAGTGCTCTACGAAGGTCTAATGCTAACATTAATCTAATGAATGATATATTAGAAAAATGATTTGTGTACATCCTAATGGAAAGCATATTTTCTGAGCAAAGCTTGTGAATTGAAATGCAAAAAAATAACTCCATCCACTAAACATAGCTTCCAGCTACCACATCAACGAATAAGATGGGCTAGTGCACCTTCACAGAATGCTGAGTGATCGCTCTGCTTTGAGTTGCCCAGGGGGAAGCATTTTCCAGATCTTGAGCAGGTGTCTCAGAGAGACTACCTGAAAGGAAAGAGACTGAATTCTCCTTTTTTTTTTTGAGCCCCTGGATGACTCTTTTCATATATAAGCTTATTTTTAAAAACTAGTTTATTTTTCAAATGCAACAAAACACATGCCCCTGCTTATCCCAGGGGCTTAATTTGGTTAAACTTGATATATCACATTGTGGCTGGCTTCATATTTTACTCCAAAAGCCATATCATCTTTTATCTTTTATTTATACTGAACTTCATATTCATTTCTCAACTGAGGCAGGTATTTCAGTGAGAGTTGACATTGATCTCTAATCTTTCCTCTTTCTCTTTTTGTAATGCATATTTTCTGACCCATAAGAAACAGTACTGATGGGAGTTTTTTTCAAAAAGAGAAAGCAAGAGTGTGAGATATTTTTTAACCTGCTAAAGAATCACCTTTTATAACCCTGTAGGTGATGTGGCTTTAAGTAAAATCAGCATTCCAGTATTTTTTTAAGTGCATTTGTCTTCAGAAGGGATGGGGACTGAAGTGAATGCTTTATGTAGCTGACTTCTGATTATTAACAGGTGAGAGTGAGGAGAGGCTCTGAAGAGAGGCTTCCATGACTTAGGAGATGAGAAATTAAATGCTCTTTGCCAAGTACAAATGAATTCGTGGGTAGAACGTAGAGTCAAGGCCAATAGATTCATAATTGCATTTTAAGGAATCTAAATCCCATCTAGTTGTCCTGTGAAGCAGCCAAGAGGAATTGCAAATCAAGGTATATATAGAACTCAGCTGTCTGGCAACCGTAACAGCCCGTTTCTCCTGTTACGAGCTCCCAGTAGGCAAAGTGGAACTTGAATCTAACTGGGAATCCCAGGAAATCAGAGCCACTTTGGGGCTGAGCCATTCATATTCACATACACCCAAGATGCACCAGAGCAAGCAGCTGAATTTAGACTTTTAGATTCAAACAAAATTAACTGATGGCTCTTCAACTTCAGTTCCCATTTGGAAGTCAAGTGCTCTCTCAAAGGCCTCTTTTCTCTACAACCAGGGCTCTCCTAATACAACCAGCATTTTTTATTTTCCAAACTCTTTCTTGGGCTCTTTACATTTTTTGAGTTTGCCCATCTGCTTCATTTCCTCAACGCTGGGAGAATATGGATAATGTCCCCTATGATGCCTCAGGAGCAAAGGTGCTTTGTCAATATCTGTCGAATGTTAATGTCATGCTGCCCGTAGATCTTCAGTCTGTAGTGCATATTAGGAAATACCATCATCTTTCGCTGCTCTGGGATGATTATAAATTAGTGCCCTTCTAAGGAAAGCCCGAGAGAGCACAAAACTGATAGCTTTTTAAAGAGTCTTTGTGATTGGAGGTAGCTTGATAGAAAAAGGATTGAACAATTGAACTGGGGTCCATTAGCAGCTCTGTCACCAGCTAGCCGCAAATATTTGAGCAAACCACTTAACTCTCTGATCCTCAGTTTCCTCATGTAAAATGTGGTGTCAAGGGCAAACAATATCTTCAATCTTATCCATTCCTAAAACTCTATCACACAGAAAGGAGAAGGAACACCATTTTATTAATGTCCCTGACTCTCTTTATCTAATAAGAGATCCTATCACATTACAGCATGATCTCTTTTCTCAAACTGGATTTCCAGGGTGGTGGTGGAAGGCCCTCACAGGGTTAATTTGCTTAGCTTTTGGTTTAGATTCCTCAGGCACATTGTATCCAGCCTTAATATTTTACACAGTAAGCCTTATCATCTTTTATCTTTTATTTATAGTGATCCTTATATTAATTTCTCAATAGCAGCCAGTGCGGCAGGAGGGACAAGTCATTGATCTTCCAATTTATCCACTACTCTTACATATCCTGAGGTCGAGGCAGCCTGGAGAGATTGATGGAGCACTGGCACCCACCCAGCAGCTGTGTATTCCTCATGCATGAAAATCAACCACAGGAAACCGAAATTCAACAATTGGCAGCAATATCAACCACCTCTGTAATAAATATAACAGGGCGTTCTTTAATAATTGAATGGGGTGTCTGGGATCAGTAAGGAAAAACCTCCTGTGTGAGAGTGCCAGTGGAGCTTTGGGCTGATGGGGAGGTGGTACATTTTGGGACGCGAGTGGAGGTGTGGGAAGCTGTTTGCAGATGTCAGCCTCTCACGCAACAGACATTCTTATTTCTTGATTCTCAAGCAAGTCATAATACAGAGTGAACAATACTTCCTTCATTTTCTGTAAAGCCAAATACTTTTTAATGAAAAAATTCTAAATTCTGCAAGAAAACCAACAGATCCTCAGATCATGTTATTGCCCAACAATGTGAAAGGAAATGGGCCTGAGCTACACACACACTGTGTTAGTCACAGATACCAGGCGAACACTTGTGCCCAGAGCTTTGAGTCACAGGTTCTCTTAAGAACAAACCACTAATGGATCCTTAAAGGTCTTCACCCGTTGTCAAAGCTGAGCAATGGCCTCCAGCAGGCCTAACTGTAGTCTTAGTTGACTTGAGCCCCTGACACGAGTTGAACCCTGAGCAGTTACCTTCCCTCCGATGCCTGCTCCTCTGCTAACCGTTCCTGTTTAAGCTCAGGTGTTGCAGACTTATTTGATTGTAAGCTTGTGCCCGTCTGGATTAAAACCCACCTGCTAAGATTTAGCTCTCTCTTTCATCGTCTGTGGCTGAGAAAATAAACGCTAAATGTGGAAGCAGCATTTCCTGTTAGGCCACATATATGATGCTATAGTCGCAGGACAGCAAAAGAGCCCACGGAGGCAGCTGAAGTGGAACTACACAGAAGCAAAGCTTCCCTATTACCAGCCTGTAAAAATATTTTGTCCTCTTGGTTATTACTCAGCATGCATACTATACAGACACACTTATTATTTCTGCATTTTTTATATAGTAGAGTAACTAATAATGCCCTCCAGGGTTAAACTGGGGTGTCAAGCTGCTCAGAAATTTCAGGCACAGAATTGCCATGAAACTATTTACTTCTAACAAAACATGCTATGGAGATTTTGAGTGTACATGGGGGTTGAGCAGTGTTCTGATTCACAGATAGAGCTCACAAAGGGTTCTGCCCAGTGTGCACTTCATCCTCCTCTGATGAACAGAGGCTGAGTTGATCCTTTTGCGTGCCAAAATCATAATAAATATATCAGATGTCTTAATCTCAGACAGGACCATTGTCTGGTATAAATACACAGACAATAAAAATGTTTAATTCCTCCAGTAGGACTACACAATTTATACATTTTTTTAAATTTTGTTTCTCTCTGCTCCTTCAATTTAAATACTGTTTTTCCCTTTTGTCCTCTAATCAGCCTTCATTCCATAGTTAATTATAGATATTGAAAATTAAAAAATCAAGTGGAAATGCTCCTGGACAAAAAGAAAGATGTATAAAGTGTAATATGCTAAGAAGGTCAGACTCACTGAAAACGATGAGTGTATTTTCTGGACAGCACTTTACCCAGTGTTGTTATTAGGAGTGTGGTAGAAATAAGAGTAATAGTAACAAATAGTACTTCTACTGTGTGTTTGTAGAACACATAATCATCTTTAAAATATTTGTACATGCACTGTTTCACCTGAACTTCAAAACAACCCTATATGGTAGGCAGGTGTTATATTCTTATTCCCATTTTATAGATGGGGAAACTAACATCTGGAGATATTAAACAATTCACCCAGCTAGGAAGAAAGAAAATTGGGTACTCTATCTATTAGTCTAGCTTCCTCCCTATGAGTTGATGAAGCTTATTATAAAGCAACAATACTAATAATCAGGAGAGAAACCAAGAACAAAATATCTCCAGAATTCTCCTGGTAAGAGGAATTTGGAAGTACCTATAGTGGTTTGAATGTTGTTAGAGATCAACTAGAATTGGGGGCTCAGTAAAATGTGTCACTCTAGGCAGAGTGACACTTCAGTTTCCTAACCATATTTTATAGGCTTAGTAGTGGAATTTATGTGAACTATTTCTTTGGCTGTTCCCATCCGAAATATTACTTCCTATGAGACACGCATGTTGCAACATATGACTGATTTATGGAAGCAGAGTTCCGGGGAATTTGGGGCCCATCCCACAGACAAATCACTTAATAAGCCCACGAGGAGTGAGAATGTAACATGTAAGGTCAGGATAATTGATGTCTGTTACTGAAATAGTAAGGCAGGCTGTGTCCAGGAAATGGGTACTTTCCAGCTGCAACTCTCCCTGCCTCCCCTAGCACTCTCGGTGGGAATCTCTGTGATGCTTCATGTGCCTGCTGACCACTGGCTTCAGGCAGCAACTCGGACGCCCTCACCTGCTTGGAGGCTCTCAGAGGGCATCCTGGTGCTAGACTTGGAAGAACCTTCTCTCTACCTTGAGATCAATCAGGTGAATGTTTTAGGCAGCCAGGGGATCCTACTCAGTACAAGTTCAATCATGTTAGCAGATCTTTGAAGAATCACCAATAAAAATACATAAAATGGTTGTTTGCAAGTGTCTAAGCAGCCTAAGCTACTGCGCACACAATTATCTCTTGTCTAACTACACGCCCCTCCTTACGATGCAGTCTACTATTACCAAATGAACAAACCTCAAATATAATACATTGAATCAAGTGGCATAGAGGAATCAAAAAGGGCAAAAGTGATCATTTTAATAATTAAAAACAAACTTGACGTGTTTTTAAAATAGCCAAGGGCTCCCTGAAGAAGAATAAAAAAAGAAAATAAAAGAAAAAATGGTAAGGCAGAACAGTAAGAAAGAGTATTTATCACCACTAAGAATATGAATAAGAACCTGCATCACTGGTTATTTAGGCATTCAGTAAACTCTCTTTGCTTTATCTGCACTATAAGCTACCTAACATAAATCCCAGAACTACTGAGAAACATGCTTGTCAAGCCTTCTCAACAGTTTGGGACTTCGTTATATAAACTTTGGGAGACTATTAAACTTGAAGTAGGAAGCTCTTTGAAAATAGATGTTCTTATCTGTTTTGACATATTCATCCCTTGTAAGAGAGTTGTGATTCAAAGAATATTAATAATATTTTTTAAACAGTTGAGAAAACATAGTACTTCAAAAGGCTTAAATCTGGAAGCATTTCAAATATGAGGTTTAGGATCACCAGTATGGTTTCCTAATCTCTTAATTATTTGAGATTGGGGGTACTTTTATTGACGTCTCTTTGTGGAATCACTGGAAATATCAATGAAACATAACAAATTAAGAGAATCCCCCTTGAGATGTGAGAGCATATTATGTATCATGGCTTTCTCCTAATAGCTCACAATTTGTCTTTAATCAATCCTAAATCCAAGAAATTCGATGGCAATAATTTAGGGCTCATTTAAGCATTTGTGTCCTATAATCATCAGAACTGCGCTTATCTTTGAATAATTATGACCTCTGTATCTGTCATATTTACCAAAATGATGCTAACAAAGTGTCTTGACTGCCATGGGGATCTTCAAATTTCCTTCCCCTTTTACTCCGTGCACACTCTCCACCATGCAGTGTGGTCAGACTTCATAAGTTTAGCCATTCAGTAGGTACATCACAGCATCTCCTGTGGTCTTAATTTTCAATTAGTCAACACCCAATTATGTTAAGTAACTTCATTCATGTGCTTACTGGCCATCCAGATGTCTCCTTGGTGAAGTCTCTTTTCAAATATTTTGCTTATTTTTTAATTTAAATTTTTTTTCTGTTCATCAAGTTTTGAGAGTTCTTTATGTGTATAGGCACAAATCTTTTCAGATATACAGTTTTCAAATATTTTCTTCCAATCTGTGTCTTTCCTTTCATTATCTGAATAATGTCTTTCAAAGAGCAGAAGTTTCAGATTCCGATGAAACCAATCTAGTTTATTGCTTTTTCTTTTATGAATATTGTTGGAGTATCATCTCTAGAAAAAATTTTTTCTAACCCAAGGGCACAAAGAGTTTGTCTTGTTATTTTTTAAATTATTAAATTTATTGGGATAACTTTGGTTAATAGCATTGTATAATTGCCCCATGTTTTCGATAGAAGTTTTATAGATTTATGATCTATTTTGAGTTAATTCTTTATATGGCAGAAGGATGAAAGTTCATCTTTTCATATGTGGCTACCTACGCACAATATCCATGCATTACAAGCTTCCAGCACAAGTCATCAAAGAGAAAACTATCCTTTCTCTGCTGAATTAGCTTTGCACCTTTGCAAAATTGTCTCTGGATGCATGGATCTATTTCTGCAATCTACATTCTGTTCAATTGACCTATTATATCTGACTCTTGCTTATAATAGTTATAATATATTCTTTCCCCCTACTACTTCTCAGTTGCTCATGTAAATAGATTCCTGGGGATATAGTTTCACCATTTTACTGGACATACCTAGGTATATCTGAAATTTATTTTATTTTTTATTTTGTGCTGGTAAAGATGTGGAGAAAGGGGCAACTTTTGGCACTGTTGGTGGGAATGCAGATTGGTGCAGCCACTGAGGAAAACAATATAGAGATACTTCAAAAATTAAAAATTGATCTGCCTTTTGACCCAGCAATCTCACTTCTATAAATATATCTGAAGGAACCCAAAACACTAATTCAAAAGAACATAAGCATCCCTATGTTCATTGCAGCCTTATTTACAATAGCCAAGATATAGAAGCAGCCCAAGTGTCCACCAGTAGAGGAGTGGATAAAACAACTATGGGACATTTATACAATGAAATATTATTTGGTGATAAAAAAGAATGTTTTACCCTTTGTGATAGTGTAGATGAACCTAGAGAATATTGTGCTATGTGAAATAAGCAACTCAGAGAAAGACAAATACCATGTGATTCCACTCATATGTGGAATCTAATGAACAAACTGAACCTGAACTAACAACGAAAATGGAGACAGACTCACTGAGGGAGAGCAGGATGACAGATTATGGTGGGTGCAGAGGAGGGAGGGATTGAGCATAAAGGAAAAAGGCTCATGGATACAGACAACAGTGTGGTAATTATGGGGGGATGTGTAAGGGGAATAAATAGTAATGGAAAAAATACAATAAAAATGAAATGTATTTTATAAATCAGTGGAACTTGGACTCAAACTAGAGTCACTTCCAAAAGGTACTTTTAAAATGTTGAGATGTAAAAACTATGCATTCCTCAATCTTCTAAACTCAATCAAATTTATGTTAATCTCTCCCAAAAGGCTATTTTGGCATAAGCATGTGTGTGGGCCAGAGTATGGGAAATACAGAAGGGATATGTGTATTGTATCCCAAAAGGTTATTATAGTAGGCAAAGAAAAAATTAAAAAAAATACAAATACTAAAATACCAAATGGTAAAATTAAAAAATAAACATATTTCTACAAGTGGCAAGTGTTTTTAAAAATTTATGTTGAGATAAATAAGCAAATAATTATATAACAAAAATTTAGAGAACATTTCAAAATGTTTTTATTTTCCAAATGTACTGAGATAATATAGGAATAATAAGAAAAATTTTCTGGAACAAGCATGTCTTTTCTTTGTTAACGCCCATCGGGTGACTGCTGATATTTTATTCACTCTGTTGTGCACGTGGGTGTGAATAAGATGGAGCTCTTCTCAAAAAGAGAAATGAGCAAAGAATATGTGTTGTCAACTTGTCTGAAACAGTTTTCATGTTCTGACTCATTTTTTCTTCATATTAGCATTTCAAGAAACTTTGTTTTTTTTTTTTAATTTGACTATTATAAAACCTTTGGTAACTTCACTGAAATCTCATGAAAATAATATAAACAACTGTAATGAAAAGTGAAAAGATGATAATAGCAATCAGTACTGTGATAGTTCTTGTCAGCACTCTTTATTACTTATAACAGACAAAAATCCCAAGTTAATCTGACTTTTTGACCTTTAGTCTTTACTTCGGTGAAAGAAGTTCTTTTGAGAAGAAATTTCTTTCTCTTTGCTTATTACTTCTTTGCATTTAAAAATAATTAATGGCCAACTTTGATAGGCTCAGCTTAGCATGGTGCAGAAGGAAGACTGTTTTGCAAACTATTTATAAATCTATGGATTCACAAAAATGTAAAGGTTTGATGTTTGAATATTGTGAAATATAATCTCATTTCCTCAAGAGAAATGGAAATGCACATGTACTGATGTTGTTTAAAATAAATTGACAATAGGTTCATAGAAGGCATTCTATTCTAGAACAGGTAAGATGAGGTGTGGGAAACAGGAGGTATGATCATAGTTCTTGTCTATAAGAGGTATACAATTTAGTTGGAGAGAGGGCACTCAATGACTCAATGAGAATGAACCTGATGCAGGTGGTCCAACTGTCACACTTTGATAAAATTTGCTCTAGGACAGTGCAGCCTACTCTTCTATTAAAATCCTTAATTCAGTATCTAGCAAACTTAAATATCAGGCTCAAAGTCTACTCCAGAAATTTTCTCAAGAGTGCTAACAACCAGCAACTTAATATGATTCCTACACAGTAAACCAGAGTTCTAGAGCTTGACAAGTATATCGAGCTCCTTTAAGAAAGCTCACCATTTAAACCTTGCATGCCAAGTTCCAAAAGAATGAGGAAGGTAATGAATGTCATTCATTTTCAGATGATAATGATAATGGCATTCAGATGATGTGGGAGAAAAAAGAGGCTCAGCTTAAGTGAAACATTTTGTTATCCTTTCCAAAGTGATAAACAGCAAAAAGTACCCTACCCTACTCAGATTCTAAATAAGCTAAGAAATAAGGTGACTGCCTAGAGATGGTCAAAATGTCCCCTAAATTTTAAGACACTTGTAGGCTGAAAGTAAAATGATTGAAGAATATATTCCAAAGAAAGAATAGGCAGGAGGAGTAGTGATGGTGGTGTGTACTTATACCACCCAAAATAGACTTGAGTCAAAAATGTCACAATGTAATGGAAAGGATCAATTCACCAAGGAGATATAGCAATGATAAATATACACTTACTAAGCATCAGAGCACTCAAATATATAAAGTATGCATTGACAGAATTGAGGGAGAATTAGACAGCAACACAATAATAGTAGGAGATTGCAATACCCCACCAAAAATAATGTATCCAGGCAGACAGAAGATCAGTAAGGAAACAGACCTCTTACACAACACTGTATACTAAATAGATGTAAAAGAACACCCCAACCAGTAGCAGGAGAGCACACATTTTTCTCAAGTGCAGATGGAGCACACTCTCCAGAACCGATCACACGTTAGGTCACTAAACAAGTTCTGACAAATTTAAGAAGATTGAAATCATACCAAGTATCTTTTTCTGACCAGAAGGGGATGAAGCTAAAAAATCAATAGCAGAAGGAAAATAGTGTGTGGAAATTAAAAAACAAAACAAAACAAAACAGTTGAACAGTCAATAAATCAAAAGCTGTACCTGAAAAGTAAGCCAGGATAGGTGACTGCCTGAGACTTTACTGCCCTGAGACTGTAAACTCCTGCATACTCCAAAGTCAAGCACCAAGTAAAGATTTCTGTAAACTAAAGATATGTCTGGTGCCTTCTTCATTCTCTTCCAGTCATTTGTTCAGCCACCTCCAACTTCCTAAAGTCACTAAAGAATCTACAAAAGTGAAAGTACAGAATCAGCCACTTTCCTACCTATATATAACCCACAGTTATCAGTCAAACACAAAGTATCTTAGAGCTAGTGCAGTGGATTGATGGTGGCCCTCAAAAGGATATGTTCATCTCCTGAGCCTTGGAAACTGTTGAAAAAAGCTACACATTTACAATGTAAAACAAATCAGAAACTACTTTAACCCTGATTTACTCTTAGTACACTAATAGCTAATCAGGAGCCCTGTGCAAAAACATCTTGATTAGCTGCTAATAAAACTCTTTGGAAGCAGATCCCTTCATATGCTTCAAACAGAGGATGGAGATCTGAATGCTTCAGGAAGTTCTCGCTAAAAATACACACAATTTCTTTATTATTTTAGCCATTTATGGCCTCTGGTCTAGCTCTACCTTCATTCTCACTTTTCTTGGATTAATCATAAAGACATAGGCAAAAATAAAGAAGAGATATAGGTAGGAATGTATAAAATAGTGGGAAAAAAACAATAAAAGTGGAGTCAAATACCACCACCATTTAACAGAGGTGAACTTTCAGCACCAACATTAATTTTTTGTTATATTTGTAAAGTGATGAGGGAAATATGTACATAACAATTTTAAATTTATTCAACTTTCATTTGTATGCCTAAATAGTGCACATCGATAAAATGCTAAGGAAACATCAACAGATGAATAAAAGGTAGTCCCACAGAGTATTGCCTGGGAGGAAACAAAGATAGGTAAAAAAAAATGCAATAACAATAAAGCATAGCAAGTGCAACAATCAGGCTTGGGAAAGTATAATGGTAACCGAAAGGGAGAGTGTGTTTCCAACACACAAAAAAGACAACTTCATAAAAGAGATAAGATGTAACTGAGTTTTGAAAATGGGAGTGAGTTTTCCAGATGCACAACTGAGAGAATGGAATTCTTGGTTAAGGAAAAAGAATTATTCAGGATAGTGAATTGCTTATATAATCCTGGAAAGTGAAGGGCAATGATAGGAGAAATGACTAGCTAGAGATGCAGCATCGTAAGTATCTGGAAACACAAAGCCATTAAACTTGACTCAACTGATATGATCAAATTTGCATTTTAACAAGGCTACTGTAATGGATACTTTGAGAACCCATTCAAAGGAAAAGAAATCAGTGTTAGTAATTCTAAAAAAAAAATAAATAAATAAGGGCCTGTAATGAAAATCACAGAACAAAATAAAAAGTAAAAAACATGAAAAAAGAACCACTCAGAAATAAAAAAATATAATAACTGAAACGAAAAATACATTACAGAGAACCAAAAGTAGATTAGATAAATCAAAGGATCAAATCAGCAGTTTGGAAGAATACATAGCAGGCAACGGCTCGTCAGAACAACAAAAAGGGAAAAAAGAACCCTGAAACACATGAGAATAGTTTAAAGAGCCTCTGGAACAACATCATACCAATGTTTGCATCATCATACCAATGTTTGTATCATCAGGGTACCAAAAGAAGAGAGAGAGCAAGGAATTGAAAACCTGTTTGAAGGAATATTGATAAAAACTTCCCTAGCCTGGCAAATAGACATAAAAGCTCAGGAAGCTCAGAGTCCAAAACATGATGAACTCGAATATACTCAAACCAAGGTACATCATAATTAAAGTGTCAAAGGTTAAATACAAAGAGAGAATCCTAAAAGCAGCAAAAGAAAAGCAATTAGTTACCTACAAGAGAACTCCCATAAGATTGTCAGCTGATGCCTTAATAGTAACTTTGGAGGCCAAAATGAATTGGCATGCAATATTCAAAGTGATAAAAAGCAAGCACCATCAACCAAGTTTATTCTATCTAGCAAAGCTACCATTTAGAAGTGAAGGACAGATAAAAAGCTTCCCAGACAAGAAAAAGATAAAGGATTTCATCACCACCAGACCAGTATTACAATGCATGTTAAATAACCTTCTTTTAAGGAGAAGGGAAAAAAGGATTGAAAATATGAATAATAAAATGGCAATAACTACCAAACTATCAGCAATTACTTTAAATATAAATGGATTAAATGTTCCAATCAATAGGCACGCGGTGGCTGAATGGATAAAAAAAAAAAACACAAGACCCTTGCCTATTCTGTATATAAGAGACTCACATCAGATCTAAAGACCCATACAGACTGAAAGTCAATAAATAAAAAATATATATTTTTATGAAAATAAAACAATAACAAAAACAGGGGTAGCAATACTTACATAAGACAAAATAGACTTTGAAACAAAGGCTACAACAAGAGACAAAGAAGGACCCAGCAACTTCTCTTCTCAGTATTTATCCAAAGGAACCAGAAACACTAATCTGAAAAGACATATGAATCCACATATTTTTTGGAGCTTTATTTGCAATAGCCAAGATATGGAAGCAACTAATAGATGAGTGGGTAAAAATGTGGTGCCTATACAATGAAATATGACCCAGCAATAAAAAAGAATAAAGTCATGCCATCTGCAACAACATGGCTGGACTTAGAGGGTATTGTGGTCATTGAAATCAGTCAGAGAAAGACAAAAATACCATTTGATTTCATTTACATGTGAAATCTAAAAATTCAAAACAAACAAACAAAAAACCTAAACTCATAGATACAGCGAACATTTTGATGGTTGCCAGATGGGAGCGGGTAAGAGGAAGGGTGCAAAAAGGGAAGAAATTAAGAAGCACAAATTGGTAGTTACAAAATAGTCATAAGAATGAAAAGTGTAGGGTAGGGATTATAGTCAATAATATTGCAATAACTATGCATGGTGTCAGATGGGTACTAGATTTATTAGGTGGTCACTTTGTAAGTTATATAAATGTTTAATCACTATGTTGTATGCCTAAAATTAATATAATATTGTATGTCAACCATAATTGAAAATTTTAAAAATATTTTTAAAATATTCAAGAACCCTATGTGTTTGACCATGAATTTAACTTTAGTGGTTAAGAAGTCAATAGGAAGAATCAAACAATAGTAATCTCTAGAGTTTTGCTTGTATTAAGGATCAAATGATGAGGTATCATAAAATGCTCTTATGCAGAAAACAATATACAAAGAATATGAAAATTACAAAGAGAGAAGTGCTATTTCAGTGATCAGGTCCATTGGAATTTATTTGTGGGTGGCTCTGAGCTGTCTTTATTCTTCTGTTTCCATGGTCTCTTCTCAAAGAATAAATTATTTTGGGACCTGGCTGTCATCTATTATTCCCAATTTACTGATTTTGATATCTTAGTGTTAACAGTCACTCCGTCTTTAAGAAATGGTTTATGACCTTGGTCTTTGTCATCATTACATGCCTTCCCTGGTATTGTTTTCTGATATTGAAGCAACCTCTGCACACCTCAGTAGAGTGAGTTTATATCATTGGCTTCATATGTAATACCACTTCATTGCAAACATTATTTAAACTCAAGCTTAGACCAAAGACTAGTACTCCCGCTCTGAATCATTCACAAGCCATTTCTCCCTTTTTCAAATGGCTTCTCTTATGGAAATCCCACCAAGAGCATCTATACCTTCTTTGAATTGCTGTAGTACTTGCTGCCTGCATCCTTTTTATGTCAGTTGGCACTTTGTGAACAGAAATGAAAATTTCTATTTGCTTATGTCCTGGCCCTTACTTAAGAATGTGTTCATTTATCTATTTCATGCATATGATTATATTCTAGATACTGAGTAAGGTTTTGGTTCTAGATATTAGTGAAAAAATAGCTACTGTTCAAAGGTCACAGTCTTTGTGGGAAAACAAACACCAAACAATCTATGTGTCAAGTAACTTTGTAATTCCCAAAGAAAATACACCTACTAGGTACAGTAAATACATGTAGTATAGGTAAGTGTATAAATGCTTATTTGGTATTAAAAACTTGAAATAACCACTTTTCTATTTTGAAGAAATTTGTCTCATAATGATTATATTTCACCAGGAGCTCAATACCCTCACCCTGATTCACCGAGTTTCCTTCTTATTTGAGAATATAAAATCCCTGAATGTACCATCTATAAAAAGACCTATCTGGCATAAATTTCAAATAGCAAGGAAAACCTCAGAAGGTTCACAATTTGAGTTCAGAGAAATATTCAGAAATTCAGGTGATTATCTGGCACTAATACAATTTGCTTGACATGAAAATAGAGTTGTAAATCTCAAAGATTAGGTGATCTTTTAAGAATTTCAAAACCTCCTGCTATTAGTTGGAAGTCTTATGAAAATAACCTGCTGTAAAATATTGATAATATGCTTTAAAGCTTAATATTCAGCACCCCGTGTTTTGACTAAGTGAGCGTCAAAGGGAAGGAAATACATTTCAGTTCCATTCTTTTTGGAGCTTGTGGTCGAATCATCTGCTTCAGCTGTGCTCTGTCGTCTTATCACCTAAATAGAGGCAGCTCTAAAAACATGGTCACAGAAATGTTTCGCAGCTTCGTAAGTCATTGTCTCCATTTGTTTTAGAATACCAGTAACATTTCAACTATCACTGCAGAGCACAGGCTTTATTTTTGGGTCATCTAGTACAACTCTGTCAAAATAAAAAAAAGGAAACGGGCCAAGTATAATTATGATTTCCCAAGGAGACAATTATTTTATGGTAAATCTGCGACAAGAACCCAGGTATCTTTATTTCCATTTCATTGGTCATTCATTGGGCTCTGAATGATGCAGAGAAATAGAAATAAAAGGCTTCTGTTCTATGTAAATAATTGGTTCAGGACTTGGCAAGATTGCAATGGTAGCACTGCATGTTAAAAGGTATTTGGAAATTCTGAAAAACTAAGTGGCATACATACCAGGTACACAGGAAATAGTAGTACCTAAAGACAATTCTGTGGAAGGAACAGAAATGACAATTGAAAGTGTGCGTGGGGTGGGGGGTGTGGGCTGCAGTTTCCAACAGGATCAATCAATTCTTGTTTCTGAGAACTTTAATGTTCCACCCCAACACAGAACATTAAAATACAAACATCATATCTAATTCCTCATGTCCATTTAAGTCAACAAAATACTCCATATGCCATTGAAGTTGTCACTTATTTTTATTTTAATTTTTAAACCTATAAGTCTTTTCAAATACAAAAAAAAAGAAGTTGAGCAAAAGTATAAGGGAGGCTGCAGAGATGAAATAAGATCATTTTGTTCACCATGAATATCAAGGTCCAAACAAATTCTTCATAGTTGAAAGTGTCCAATTCAACTATCTTTATTGTGTAGGTAAGGCTTATGGAAAAATCATGATGAAGGACTCCTGATTACTCAAATGTCCTTTACCTCTTACACTAAGTGCCATTATATATTATAGAAATTTTTCTGAGTGACAGAGAAAGACAGTCTGGCTGAACACCTTCATGTTCATAATGTAGATATGCAGTCTCAAGTCATCTTGAAGGTGTTGAGAGCCCAATGTTTCCATTAGCAACATTAATGAAGGACAAAACTGAACATTCTCTCTACTCTGTGTTAGTTAAATCAAGCCTTCCCTTCATTAAAACAAATGGCCCATAACTGAGTCTGTACTCTGTGCATTATTGTAAGCCGAACAGAGTTTGGTGTATTTTATTAACATATTGGGTTTCTATGGAGGATCTACTGAAAAACTGAGCCTAGTTTCACATTTACAGAATAATTATAAAGTACACTTGAGCAAATTAAGCTGATCATAAAGGAAAGATACTATATTTACTATTCCCTACCTTGAGGGAGTCTTATAAAACATTAAAGAAGGTAATAACGGTACACATGCATGCATATATTTTCATGATATTTGTACACACATAAAATAACTCTACAGAGGTACTATAAAATTTTTGAATAAATAAAATTTAAAAAAATTGATTTTGTGTTTCTAAACTAGTTCCAAGTTCTTCTTTTAAAAGGAGAACTTTGTTAACTTATGTTAACAAAAATCTACTTACTAAAATTACTTAAATTAACAAAAGTCTTGTATTAGGTTTGATATTACAGAATTCCAGATACTGCTTCTAGCAGTAACTTATCCCAACCATTTGCTATCCTTGTCTTGTCAGTTCTCAATTCAGATACCCTGGAGATTTGTTTATTAATTTATGTACACATTTATTCATTCAGCCAAGAATTTTTTTTTTGTTGTTTCCTTACCAAATTCAGGCACTGTTCTTATGTTTTACAGGTATGTTCCAGGTATAAAAAAAAAGTGAATGAAACTCACCCTTGCTGGTGTAGCTCAGTGGATTGAGCATGGGTCTGCAAACCAAAAGGTCACTGGTTGGATTCCCAGTCAGGGCACATGCCTGGGTTGTGGGCCAGGTCTCCAGTACTGGGTATGTGAGAGGCAACCACACATTGGTGTTTCTCTCCCTCTCTTTCTCCTTCCCTTCCCCTCTCTCTAAAACTAAATAAATAAAATCTTTTAAAAAATTAAACAAAAGAGATGAATATCCTCTCTCTCTCTAGTTGGGGTGGGGAGGTAAAAATAAAGAAGCAATACTATAGGTCTGTCCAGAAAGTATCCAGCATGTATTATGAAAAATAGGGATATTTATTGAAAAAGATAGAAGAAACACTGGACATAGGACAATGATGCCTCAGTCCCCTTCAAAGTAGGCACCTTGGGACCTCATACAGTTCTCTCAATAGCCATCAGCTGCCCCATCATATTTTCCTGAATCTCATTTACAGCCTGAAATTTCTTCACTCTTAAAGATGATTTTAGTTTTGGGAAAAGCCAGAAGTCACAGAGAGCCAAATTTGGGCTGTAGGGGGCTGAGTCACTTGAGTGATTTGATGTTTCACAAAAAAATTGCACTAGATGTGGTATCTGAGTGTGCACATTGTGTGATGAAACTGCCAGTCACCAATTGTCCATAACTGTGGACTTCTGAATCATCTGAATAGTTTCTACAAAGTAATGTTCAAGTTTAACACAAAATTTGATGCAGGTTCATTGCTCTACTCACTCAGTCACTTTGAATGTGATGGCCACACAGTACACATGCTCACTCAACAATGTCTACCACCCCCACTGACTTGCACAGTGAAGTCATCATGGTTCATGCACGTGCATTACAGTCCTCTCTCCTTGGCTGCCAGGTTACAATGATATCACGCAAACTCATTATATTAACAATGGCTGGACTTCTTCCAGACAGACCTCATATAATAAGTATAAGCATAAACAAAAATTAAATAGATGAATAAAATGATTAATATTATAGAAAAACAGAAAGCAGTGAAGAGAGATAGAGATTGTTAGATGGTAGAAGAAGGTGAAAATTTGAAATTAAGTGATCAATAAAGGCTTTATGATGAGAGATGAAGTTTAAAAAGGAATATAAGATGGATGTGGGAGAGCAATGTGCACATCTGGGGAATGAATGTTATAGGTGGAGGGAATGGTTAGATGGAAAGACAATGAAGCAGAGGAGTGCCTGGAGTGTTTAAGGAACAGAAAGGATGTCAATGCATGGAGGACAGACTGAGCGAAGTGGAGAGGAGAAGGAAATGAAGTCAGAAAGGAAGTGAAGACCCTGATCGACAAGGCTGCAGAGGCATTTTGAGGACTTTGGTTTTTGCTTTGAGTAGCCCATTGAAGAGATTTGATATGATCTGATGTATTTTAGCAGTACCTCTCTGGATTCCATGTTGATTAAAGACTGTAGGAGTATAAATATGAGATCAGGAAGACCAATAATTAATTCAAATTCATGATTTACTCACAGATGTGCTTCTACTCACTGAAGTAGAGTAGAAATTGACAAACAATAGCCCACAGATCAAAGGAGGCTCTCAGTCTGTTTTTGCATGACCTGTGAGATAATAATGTTCCCACATTTTGAAAGGTTTTTGAAGGAGGAGCAGGAAAAGAAGCAGCTACCAAAACTGCACATGCCCCACAAAACCTAAATATTTAAAATCTGGAAAGTGCTTTCCAACACCTGATATAAAGTATCTAGCTGGTAGTAAGTCCTCAATAAAATTGGAAGGAGAAACACATGAGTAAATTAGTTGCTGAAAATATTGTAAAGTAATAGATGTAACAAAAAACCCCACTTATAGCTTCACCCCTAACTTTCACAAGCAATGTCATTTCCATTGAACTATTGAAAAATATAGTCTGATTTTCAAAACAGTGGACCAGAAGGCATTTTCTCACATAAGCAATGTCATAAATAACTGTCAGATAAAGTTGAAACAGCAAAAAAATATATATAATAACACAACATTTTATAAACCTTTAAATTTTACAAGCATTTTCATGTTTATTATCTAATTTAGTCCTCAAGTCAAATGTATAAGATAGGTATTATTTTCTTATTAGAAATTATGACATCATAAATCCTTAGTGATTGCTCAAGAAGAACTGAAATCTTGAGTTTTACATCTCTGAATGCCAAGGTTAAGTTTTTTTTAATGGGAATGTTGGATGCTAAAATCAATATATATTTTCAGTTCAAGATAACAGACTAGGAAAATGTTTACTTTCTGTTTCTCTTAAAACCATATTTAAATAAAAGAATAGAAATATCAAAATTAATAAACCAATAAAAACCAAGAAGTTGTGAAACTTATTAACAACAGAAAGATTTTGATATATTGCTAGAAAGCAAAAATACAGAAAAGAGGTTTAAAACAGGGAGACAGAAGTTGTATTTAGGAAAAAATATTCATTTAATGAGCTGCACGGATCGCTCCGTATCCCGCCACATTAACTCTGTACAAATTAATGTGGACTGTTGTGGGTAAGCAAGACAAGAAACCCAGGTGTGAGTGCCCAACCACAGGTGGACAACTATGGCTTATCACTACTACTAGAAATTCCATAAAATGTTGCCCACACCAAGGCTCATTTGATATCACAGGAGATGGGTGCTTTACAAATTGTCAAATTAGAAGTAATCCTACCTGGCAAGTATAAACTGCTGTTATTATTAAAATACTTTTATGAACTCTGAAATTAATTATTTAAAAAATATGTTGTCTTGACAAATCCTGTCTCAACATGCTTATTTCTGCTAAACCAAATTATCTCAGAATACCACTTACCATCTAATGTTATTTTGCCTTATAAGGATGAGTAAGATAATATTTTATACCTCAAAAGAGCAAAAAAGCATATTATTCATCTGTTCCCATTTGACAGGAAAACAAGACATGGATTTTCCTAGAATACCCTTGTCCAAATTCCTTTTATTGTCCTGAAGCCCTAAGATGAATCGTATGTTTAATAGAATTTTTCCTCTTTGAGTAAAAATGATAAAAATAACATGACTGTAATTTGCTGTTTTCAAGTAAGTCTGACATTTGACCATCTTTTTCAGAGTTCCTATAAGAAATCTTTGTCCCAAATTTGTACCAGTTTGCTGTTTTTGTTCAAACAAAGAAAGTCCAGAGATTGTTCCTTACTAAACTCGCCTCTAATGACATCAAAGAATTATGGTTAAATGTCATAACTGTAAATCATTTCTGCTCTGGAGAGGTTAGAAAGGGCTTATAATATTTCTCCTTTTTTCCCAGACAGAATTTGGATCTGAGCAAGACCTTTTGTGTCCTACAAACCTCAAAGATTTGGAGGGCTGAATGTACAAATTTGCTCTGACCACACTCCAAAAGAATCTCATGAGCAGAAGCTAAAACTAGTTTTGTAATGTGTGAATTATGTCCAATGCTATTTTAAGTAGATTTTAACCAAAAATATATATTCAAATATTTTCACTAATCTATAAGATTCTTGGTTCTGAAACACCTGCATGTCATAACATGAGCCCCATAAGAGAGAAAACACTTCAATAAAGTAAGACAAACAAGGTTCAAACTATTACATAGATAAAGCCATGTGCAGGCTAGGATTATTCAAATCTTTCTTGTCATGCTGAGGCTTCCAGCTCCTGAACAACAATACTTATTTCTCTTGTCCTGAACTCCCAAGGGTATGTCTCCTCTCTTGGGCATAAGAATATCTAAAGTTACTTTTAGGTGCTGATGATGTGTGGTGAAGAATGGACCCGCCTGGAATGCTTGCAATGATCAACTTGTGTTGATCTCACTTCAATACATTGCTCCACTATTAACTTGCAATAAAATGAAGCATTTTCTTTCTAGATGTGAATGAGATGCCTTCCTAGACATATTCAAAAAAAGCCAGAGAAACTGGCTTCTAATCCATATGGAATAACCCACTGGTATATTTCTTTCAGGATAGGCCACAATTTGTCTAAAATATAATCTTTGTATATTTAGATCCTTTAAACTAGGCCAAAGAGAAAACTGCGCTGCAAGACTCAATTACAAATGTGGGATGTGCTATGCTGACAACTGGTGGTCCTTGAGCTAGAACCCAGTATGGTCCACAATCAATTTATGAGTTGAACTAGAGACCTCTTATAGGAAAATGCATGTGCTTATTATAGGTAATTACATACTGTTTGGACACCCAAGAACCATAAATATCCCCTTTTTAGAGTGCATATTTATTCACCCACATTCACCACCTGAGCAGGTAGTCAAGGCTCTGAAGCCAGTACCATCCAGTATCATCCCACTTCTTTGTCCAAAGGACATAGAAGTAAAGGTCCAAGAAGAACACTGAAAATCAATGACAAAGAATGAAGAGGATCATGTAGAGAACAATGGGCAGAACACCAGGAATAGCCCCCATAGCACTGCATAACTGCTACTGACATCTGGGCCCCTGAAGACCAATGGAGTACTTACTTCCCTCAAGTGCAGTCCTGTGCCTCTGGACCTCCACCCCAAGCACACATGATAGCTTAAGTGAGAACATACAGATGTCTCCCATGGGCTCCTCCTCTGAATGCCGGGTGGTCACATGCTCATATAGCCATGTGGGAGATATCCTGCCTCCTCCAAAGCCTGACTCCGAAGCAGTAGTGTTCTCTCACCCAGCCCCATGCTGCTCCCTGCTGTTAGAGAGATCCATAAAGGAAGTGCTGGGTGAAGATCATCTGCCCAGCTTTCTGAGTTCATTGATGTTGGGTAAGAGATGTACCACGAAAAGCCGTTAGACATCCCATCAAGGAGCTCTTCTCCACTGGAATCCACCTGCAGTTAGCCCATGCCATTTTTGCTACTATTGCTACCACTGCTGGGGGACTGAGGTGGGCTGCCCCCACCTCCTAAGCTGCCTTGTATAGCTGTTGACAAAAACCTGGGCAGCTTGAAGCACGCTGAATGTCAGCATAAGAACAACTTGGAGAATAAAATGGAGGTCATGGCTGACTGCAGTGCCACTCAGCTTGCCCCTTCTTTCTTTCCATTTGGCTGGGTGATTGCAGATACCCTGCCCCTGGCCACTCACAGTTGGCAGGTCCCTGCTACTACTGAACAACTTCGTAGACCTATATATCTGACCCCAGAACCTCGCTGTCTGGAAGGTTCAGAGAACCTTCTCCGAAATGTAATCTTTATCAGAAAACAAAATATACAGTCCCTTACTCTCCCCTTGCTAGTCACACTTGGTTTTCTTCCTCTTAATTCTAATTGCATTTTGGGAATTCCACTTCCTGTGATTGCAGGTTTTGTTTATTCAGTTATAATTGTATCTCCTATTTCTGACCTCCCCATACCTCTTAGGAACTCAGCCTTCTACTTCCAGCCATCCTCCTGTGAAAATGAATCCCTGACATGTATGTGCGTGATTATCCCCTCCTATTTTCTTATTGACCCCGCTTCCCGTCCCTTCTACCAGTTCACCCATTTCCACAGCCCAGCCCATCGCTTCTGTAGCCCTCCCTTCCCCCATCACAGCCAAGGCATCTGCAGATTTAATATTTCATCCTGATGTCATTGACATGGACACCACTCCCCCTTGCCATGCTGCCATATTCATATCTTCCCAAGACTCCAGGGTGAGATCCCTCCCGTCTTCCCAAGTCCATTGCAGTCTGGAGCAGAGGCACCCTGCAAAAGTAGCAGTCTCCCCACTGGCCTACCTGCTTTGAAGGACCCCTGCCCCTGCCCTACTCCAGACTATCCCATTGGCCCCCAGACTATCCCTCAGACCATCATAGGAAATACTGATTGATGGTCAGTAGAAAAGAACCTCTCTCCCAGTGCTCCTGTTAGTGTCGACTGCCCCTTACGGGTTCTGTAGTCACCTATGCTCCACTAGATGACACTTCTCCAAACTTCACTGCCATTTACACTGGGTCTATGGGACACTACTCTCTCCCAGGCTATAATTTTTCATTCTTTCCCTGTCTCCAGGGAGGATCACTTCCCATTGTCCATGGCACTTCCTAATTCTGAGAATATACCATCTAATGTCAGCATTCCTTCAGCTAATGAATACACTCATATTCCTAGAAATTAGTCAGCAGAGGGGCCCAATTTTCCAACTGGCCCGTGAACACAGAAACCACCTCTCAGCAGACATCTGGAGCCAATGATGGGGCAGCAGCCTAAAAACTCTTCACTGTTAGGAAGACTGGTAGGCCCAGCACAAGCTGTAGAAGTAACTTCTCCTGCAGCCCAGCCTGTCAGAGGCAGCATAACATACTCAGGTAGTGCAGGTTTGCAATTGTCAGATTCCACATTTGACACCACTGTCAACATCCGGCTGGCCTTTGGTGACAACCCAGGTATTCTCCTCATTGAAACATCCACTATTGCTGGTGTTGGAGTTGATGCTGGGATGACTAACACTGGGGACATTAGGTCATGGTTTGCCAATACATCTCCAGGCCCACTTGTGGTTCTTGGACCTGCAGCTCCCCTGGATCATGAAAGCTAAAGGGTCAGTATGTCCACCCCAGGCCCCACTCATTCACAGGCATCCGGAGCACTCATTAGCGATGGACCGAGAAAGGTATCCAGTACTGCTTCTATATTTCATTTTGGTTATATCACCTGGGATCCATCTGGCCTCAGCATGGCTGACGCAGTAGGAGGAGCAAGAGCACCCCAGTACTTGGATGGATACACTGCTGGTTCCACCTTAAATCTGATCACCTGGAGCCCACCTGTCCATAACACAGGTGGTGTGGTGATGGGAGGGGATAACACCATCTATGTGGCGTTATCGCTTGCAGGTGCTAGTGCTAGGGTTTACACTTGCCATCAGTAATCCTGCAGCCTACTTGGACATAGAATACCTCCTATACTTAGAAGAGCCACCACAATGAAGAAGATATGCCTGTTTTAACCTTTCGTCAGACCACATGAGGCTCACCTGGCTATACCACACCCATTATAGATACAAGTGTCAACACCATCCCTGTGTTTAGATATACACCTATTTCCACCTTATTTCCAAGCACCTGGAGCCCACCTGTGCAGAATCCAGGTGAAACTAGAGGAGCATACATCACTCCCATGATTGGAGGACCTATTATCTCTACTTTCCATCAGTACATTTAGGGTCCACTTATCCAAAATATAGGTGGTACACTCAGAGAGAAAATGTCTCACCTGGGATTCGAGGCCACTGTGTCACCATGTACCATCAGAACACTTGCAGCCCAACTACCCAGACCACAGGGACGATGACGGGGAACAGTCATTACTGAATATGCTTATGGTCCCCCAATCATGCAGAATACCTGGACTCCCCTGACCAAAGCAGTAGTGCTACAGGGGATAGCACCAGACGCTTTTAGAGAGAAGTACTTACTCTCAGTCAAAACACCTATTTCTAGTACCCCTCTGACTTTGGAGGAGCCAGAACTGTGGTTGGAGGCTCTTGCCCAGAGCAACCATGCCTGTGCTCTGGGCACAGCAAAAGGTAGCCTTGCACTTGGGGCACCTACCCAGGGATTCATAAGAGCCACCAACAATTCTATCACAAATCTCAAGAAATTAGGAACAAATTTTCCTCTGCAAAACATGTGTAACCATGAATGGACTTTGCTCTACTGGAAAGGGGCTTAGCTCCTTTAAATGAAACTTCACTTGCTTCTGGTTAACCTGCTGATAGTCCTACATCAAACCAGAGGACCACACCTCAGGGGGTTGTGTGCATGGGAGTGTGTGTTGGAGAGTGAGGAGCACACGAGCCCAGTTTACATGTATGCTGGACTTGAGACGTACGGAGTACGGAGAATAGAAGATTGCTACATATACCAACTGTGTTATCTCTGGCTAGACTATTAACTTGGCCAACCCAACCTCTGAGGCAGTTTGCTGTGGAACCACCAGGATACCCACTACTTTTAATAGGTCCTTCCTTTCTCCCTACTCATTTGCCTCAATGGATTCTTATCTTTCCAAGACTGTGTATATATGTGCACATAAGTAAAACCTTGTTCTTGTTAATCTACCTCTGCTCCTGTATCTATACTCTAACTCAGCTGTAGAGGAAGAACAGACAAATGAATGATGTATTGAGCCAGACCTGACTATGCAAAGCTTTATGCGTCCCAGTAACCAGGATGAGGAAGTAACCACGCTTTATGACTACATGTGCTAACTCCTGAAATCTTGTTTGGAGGGATGATAATACAGGAGGAAGTGAGGTCCAGAGAAGGGAGAGATAGGGTGACCCACCCTTGCCTCTTCCCCCTATACTTCTATCCCACCACTCTGAACTCAGTGCAGGCTAGGTAATCTCTGATGTGTCATAGGAAACCACACTTAGTTTTGGTTTTTTAAAAACATTGAAATTTTGTGTGTGCGACTTCTTATTTAATTTAGACTTAGGCTAGTCATTCTCACACATTCCTACTTCACCCAGAGAGGATGAATTTGGCATTTAGGTTCTTGAGTCTGGAGTAACAAAGTAAGAAAAAGCTCATGCCTCCTCTGTAATTATTGAGAATTTAAATTTACTTAGAATTTATCATACTGTTTAAATATATAAGAAAAGATCCTTTTTAATAACTGGCCTGGTTCTTATCTAAACTGTTAAAATATTAATTCATACAAGTTAAAATTACACCCAGTTCTGGCTGACCCTAGAGCTCCACAGGGTCTCCACGAGACTTAATAAAGGTAAAATTCTTGACTTTGTGGAGCCTGCATCTTAGTTGAAGGGGGGAAAGAAACAACAAACACAAGGAAATTATTTGGTAGGTTAGCCAGTAACAAATGCTATAGACAATGAAGCAGCATATGGAGACTGAGATTGTGGGGAGAGAGAAGCAGGGTTTTTGGTTTAAACAGAGGACAGGATAAGCCTTACTGGGAAGGTGGGATTTGAATGGTCTAGAGGCAGATGAATATCCGAGTCAAATATCTGAGTCAAAATCATTCCAGATGATGGGAATAGCCGCAGCAAAGGCTCAGAGGAAAGACGCCTGGTGTCCTTAGGGAGCAGTTGGTAAACAAATATGGCTGGAATAGAGTCAAGTAGGAAGGAGGAGGAGACAGAGAAAATGTGGGTTGAATTCCCTGAGCCACCATTTATTGGCTGTAAATCACAGGTGACCCAACTTCAGGCATCTTAGTAAACGTGATGCTTTTTCTATGGTCTATTTATTGGCAAGATTGTTGAAAGGTTAAAATAAAATAAGGTATGCAGTTTATGCAGGGAGATAGGTAGAGTCACAGGTTGAAGTTTTTGTGTCACCCCCTTTACCCCCGCAAAAAAATCAGCTGTTGAAGATCTAACCCCAGTGTGATGTATTTGGGGAAGGCACATTTGTCAGGTAATTATGCTCAGAAGAGGTCATGAGGGTGGAGCTGCCATGATAGAGTTTGTGCTGTTAAAAGAAGAGACACAAGAACTTTCTCCCTCTGCAATGAGGTCATAGCAAGAAGGTGGTTGTTTGCAAGCCAGAAGGAGGAACCTCACTTAGCAAACAATCCTGCCTTGATATTAGACTTTGCCACCTCCAAAATCATGAGAAATAAATGCCTGTTTAAGCTTCCCCAGTCTATGATTTTTTTAAATAGCAGCCTCATGATACTAAAATAGGTAGGTAGATAGAGAGAAAGGTAGATAGATAGAGGACTAGATAGATGATAAATACAATGATACATAAATGATAGATGGGATAGAGAATATATGTATGATTAATGAGTTCCTTATGCAACAGTGCTTTGATTACTTTTGCTAGGCAATTCAAATAGGCAGTCTCCATTTTAAAGGGAGCATAAAAGTGCTTGCTTTTATGAAGTAAATACATGGGGAAAATATGATAACTGAGCTTAAAAATGCACAGAACTGAGCCTAGTGCAACATTTATGAGATTAGCCCTGTAAAAACAAAGAACACCGTCACAGAGAGGCTGTGGACTGCTGCAGGCACCCTGCTGCTGATTCATTTACTTTAAGTTGTTTATTACGGTTCCAGAGGATCAAAGCTCCTGCTGCCTGCTTCAGAGCTGGGCCTGCCCTTTGTAGTCAGAACTGCCTCTCAGAAGCAGCGCTGAAATCCGGTTTGCTTCTAATTGTGCTGCCCACTCTCCCCGCCGTGCCTGACGGTATTACCAGGGACACAATTTTAAACTTCACACTTCTTGACTTTTTTTTTTAAAGGGCTTCAAGCTAAAAATAATGATCCTGATAAGGCAAATATTTAACAACTGCATACAAAATGTAAAAATGATGTTTAATTTCATGTTTTGATGCACTTACACACTTGAAGCTATTTCTAAATAAATAGAAGTATTCTTTTGTATTTTATGAAAATAATATATGAACATGAAAGCAACTCAAATAACACTGAAATTCAATTCTTCTCACTCCAATTCCCCTCTCTGGAGAAAGATTTTCACTACTTGGATGTTCCCTCCATAGTTCTAAACATCATGCTTATCCAGCTGTGTCATGGCACAGCCACGCTAGGCAACATTTTGCCACGTTAATATGGGGAGGGAGAACTCTCCCACTTCTTTTCCTCCTTTTTCTTTTTCAGTGTGTCATAGTCATTTCGTTAATTTGCTGCTTCTCTTACCTAACTTCATGCCATTTAGCTACTTTAATTAATAAGGGAAGTGATTGCATCATAGATTACCTGGGCTGGATCCGAGTTCTTTAGTTTATGAGCTTTGTGACCTTCCTGTGCCTCTGTTTCCCCATCTGTAAACCAGGGAAAGGATAATACCTACCTTATGGGGTTGCTTGTGATCATGCCAGTAATAATGCAGTTGCGGTTGTTAGTGTCCAACACACAGCAGCTACCAAGAAGCGTTAGCTATTATCATTTATTTCTTGTTTTAGCAAGTTCATCCCAATCTCATGATTCTCTCTGTGCACAAGACTTTGCGCCCCCACAGTTCCTCTGCCTTTCCTTTCCCCTTTTACAACTCAGCTTCTGTGGACAACATGTGTGCTTTTGCTAACATTTACATTTTGTCATGCCATTACAGAGAAGTACCTTTGTTTCAAATCCACGCTAAGTTTGAAACCGAAGCATCCAGTGTTTTGTCTACAGGTTGGCACTAAGGATTGAAAATAAAAAAAAATCAAAAAAAAAATTTGCATTGACTAAGTATTGTTCAGTCTGGAGGAGACAGTGTGATAGGATTATATTTTCTGCTTTGTAGGTGTAGTGCTTCTATTTCTGTCTTTCTTATCAATTAGTTGAAATCATGCTATATTTTAGTTTGCTTTTTAGTCCAATTATTATTTTATCATATAGATCTCATTGCTTTTCTTAAAATTTGAATTGTGTTTTCTCTTTTTTTCTAGTACTATTTTTCTAGAATAAAGGGGTTTTTCTTTGTCTTTTTACTTAACATTGTTTACTTGGTTGTGGCCCTTTCTTTTGCAGAATCCCTGCCCCTCCCTACTCCGTTTGGCAGCTATAAGACCGAAATAAGAATGTAGTCCTAGAAGAAAGGAAGCCAAAAGGCTGTTCACACTGCTTTTAGGCTAGGCCAGAAATGCACACTAATTACTAATTACAAAAAATGTCTAATTCTGGCCCCATTATCCTAACATCCTAGCTTTATGGTAGACCCAGGAATCTGGATTGCAACCAGCACCCTATAGTTATGATACGGATAGTCTACATTCCATTTTAGACCTTGGAGGAGAGCACACCAATGGCCCTATACATCTTATAATATTACAAACCCTGTATTGGACTAAAAGTCTGGTTAAAATAAGAAGGGGATTTTCCCTACACATATTTCTACAAATATTTCTGAAAATCAAAAGAGGGACTTGTGGAAAATCTGAGAATTTCAGACTCATGGATGCATTTCTTTCTTGCCCTAAATATTTTCATTTTAGAGATCTGAAACTGCTCCTGATTCTGATAAGCCTGCCCCTCCCTGAACCAATCACTGCTGTGATCCCAGGGTGACAGGATATTACACGCCTAAGCAGCAGCTCAGACTTTATCTGAGACAGAGCTGGGAATGGTCCTCTCAGCAGTCCCAGCAGGAACATTGCCTTCAGATGACCCTTCCAGATAAGAAAACTGACACTTGTGGAATCAAACAAATGCTAAGAGCCATAATATGGACCTCTTAGATTTGTTCAAGGCCATAGTCAGGGGAGAACAGAAAAACAAAGAAACTGCTCCTGAAAATTGTCTTTCTGAGGTATATGAGGTCTGTCCAGAAAGTATCCAGCCATGCACTCTGAAAAATAGAGACAATTATTGAAGAAGATACAAGATAGAAGAAACATTGTACACAGAACAATGACACTCAGTCCCCTTCAAAGTAGGTACCTTGGGACCTCACACAATTCTCCCAATCCCTGTCAGCTGCCCTGTCGTATCTTCCTGAATCTCACTGACAGTCTGAAATCTCTTCCATTTCAAAGGTGACTTCAGTTTTGGGAAAAGCCAGAAGTCACAGGGTGCCAAATCTGGGCTGTAGAGGGGCTGAGTTACCTGGGTGATTTGATGTTCTACCAAAAATCTCTGCTCCAGATGTGATGCATGAGCAGGAGCGTTGTCATGATGAAGCTGTCAATCACCAGTTTCCCATAGCTGTGGCCTTCTGAATCATCTGAATAGTTCCCAAAGAGCAATGTTCAAGTTTAATGCAAAATTTGAGGCAGATTTGTTGCTATATTCACTCAGTTTGATTGGGATGGCAACACAGTACTTAACAGCCTCTCACTCAACAGCGTCTACCACCCCCAACTGACTAATACAGTGAAGTCATCAGTGTTCACACATGTGCATTCCACTCCACTCTCCCTGGCTGCCAGGTTACATTGATGTCATGTGAACTGTTCTCATTATATTAACAATGGTTGGAATTTTTCTGGACAGACCTCATATAGTACCTCATGCACAGTGTGATATCACAGGCTTTCTTAGAAGTGGGTTCTGATAAATGGAAGATAAATGAAAGTTTATTAGCAAAGAGATAGAGGTTGGTGAGAGACAGGAATTGAGGTAAAGAAATGAAAGACAAGTGGGGTCAATTTCTAATTTGTCAGGGAACCAGACTGTTATATAGAAATTTAACAACATTGATGTGGTGAAATACCTAAGTTAGTCACATGAACAATTTTCCTGTTTACAAATATATTTTTGTTTCTCTTGAAATAGAATTTTACTGATTCACCAAAATTATGACAGAAAGTTGAGTAAATTATATGCTTAAAATTTGCATTCATTAACAAATATATTTGTAGTGCTTACACTATGACAAGTATTATTCTAAGTGCTTAACAAACATTAACTCACTTAATTCTCATAATTATAGCACTATAGGTAGGTGTTATTTGTTATACCCACTTTTTTTTGGAAACAGGCACAAAGAGACTGAATAGCTTGCCCAATATTACAAAGCAGGCAGCAAAAACCCAGAATTTAGAACCAGACATCTAGACTTTTATCACATTGCTGTGTCATCTTATAATAAGTCAAATTTAAGGAAAGGACTAAACTGACAAGAATCTGAACTAAAGGCATAAAAGAGAAATGAGAACGTGAACATGGAAACTGGGGAGAATTTAAATTCAGAAAGTTTTGGTGATAAGACTAGAAGTAACAACAAGGGTTTGGCTGAAATACAGGTTGGGTCAAAACTAGGTTTACGGTTATGAATACATGACATAGAGGGTTTATTCTTGTATTATTACTTATTAATTATTGTGTTTTTCCATACATACAATTGTAAACTGACTTTTGCCCCACCCCATATTAACTGGGGGTAGCATCTGAACCCATTAAAATACATTGTTTTCTTAAAAATTCAGTAAGACCAGTTGTATGAAGAAAAGTAATTAAAAAAATCAAAAGGGAAAGAATAATATGACTTAAGTGAGGAGAAAGAACCTTTCCCTCTACGTAAGAGGAGAAGAGAGGGTCTGTGAGGGAGAAGAGAGTTCCTTCTACCAAGGGTCTAGGCATTTGCTACCAGAATGAACATGGAGAAAAATGGCAGCCATTTTACTAATTTCAGTGATGCCTCAAAATCAAAGTTTGAGTTTCCAAAAATGACATACATGTACAGCATAGTTACTGTGTGTTAGACACACTATTAAGTGTGTTTCCAGTCACGCATTTTAATTAGAGGAACAGTTCCTATGAGGTATGTATTCGTTTAGTATCAATGCTGCAACAAATTACCACAAACTTGATGGCTTAAAATAAGATATACTTATTCTCCTACAGTTCTGAAGGTCAGAAGTTCAAAATCAGTTTCACTGATCTGAAATCAGGAGTAGGCCGGGCTGTGCTTGTCTCTGCAGGCTCTCAGGGGAAATTCACTTCCTTGCCTTTTCCAGCTTCCAGTGGCTGTCAGCATTCCTTGGCTTTTGGCCACATGGATCCAATCCCTGCTTCATCTTCATATTTGCTGTAAAATCTTCTTCTGCTTCTCATAAGGAAATTTGTGATCGAATTTAGGGCCTCACCTCAAAATCCTTAACTTAATCTTATCTGGCATATCCTTTTTGCCATTGAGGTGAAATTCACAGGTTCTGGGGATTAGGACCTGGATGTTTTGGGGCAACAGTATTATTCAGCCTACCGCAAGGTAGATACTATATCTTTCTCAGATGCAAAAAATAAAGTTTAGGAAAGTAATGGGTCCCAGGTCTCAGTTCCAGTGTAGAGATTTAAGGTCCAGCAGTCTGACTTGAGGACACACTCTGCACTACTGTGAACCTGTGCTCTTAACCACTCATACCCCTAGTTAAGAGTCACACTTAAGTATCAAGACCCCTTTAGATAAAAGGCTAAGTACTATCTCTTCTTCCACTTTGTTCACCCAGTGTATTTATAAACCTTGCCCAGAATTGAAGAGTCCAGAAAACCATTACCAGACTTACTACGAGAAAGCACTTGCTGCTTGTTTTGCAACTGGTAACAAAGGATCTTTAATTAAATATGCCACCAAGTAGGGTTATCACCACTTCATATACTTAAGTAACCAAACAACAACAAAAAGAAGCTATCAATGCAAATGTGTCGAGGACTTGTCTGAAGCCATCCCGGAGGGCAGAAAAAGAGCTGGGGACAGAGCCTGAATTTATCCTAGCTGGTCCTAATTAAGCACCTGTTCAGAAGAATTGTGACTCATCGTCTGGCACTTGAGACTTTATACCCCAGCTTCAAGATGAAAATTAGCTGAGGGAATCACAGATATTTGTACTCATCAGTAATCCATAAGCTGCTATCCCCACTCTTGTGGGAGAGAACCTGGCACTTTCATGATTCTTTCCTGCTTGGGAAAGAACAGATCAGCTTTTGGTTCTCTGGCTGTAAACTACTATGCTTTGCAAAGGTGATTTGGCTGCAAACCAATCTCCAATATCATAAATCGATGAAAAATTTTGGTCAAGTTTTAGACACAGTCATAGTACATTTTTCTGAGGATCAGTAATACTCTCCATATGCTGGATGACAAGGTTATGATCTCTGTGCTTATTATACTCCATTTGTCAGTGTCTAAAACAGTTGTCCACGGTATTCCTAAGGAACATTTAAGGTACTTAGGTGTAATTTCAGGAGCTGTTCCTGAATGTATCCTCTCATTTCCTAATCAACATTTCCTAGTTGAGACTCTAAATAATTCATCTTAGTGGATTATCAGAAACCTTCTGCCCTAGTCTGCTTCATGTGAATCTTTAAGTCCTTTTAAGGTTCACATACATGGCATCAGATATTTCCCATCATGGCTATTTTCAGGAGTTGGAGCTACAAAGATAATTGGCAGGTTCATTACCCTGCCCATTTCTTTCCCTCTAGATTGTTGAAGATTGATTTGCTAGAGACTGTGTATTTCAATGTTTAACAAAGGTCAGTGGTGCAGGGACAATACTGGAATTCTACCCCAGAGAAACAGACATTCTGTTAATTGTTCTCTTTTTCTTACAGAAAATATTCATCTTTCACACAGTTATCAAAGGTTTCTCTAAGTGCATTGCACAGGATCTAGATGAGACTAGAAATACTCCATCTTTTCTGTTGGAAGGTGCTTTATATTCTATAAAATGTAAGACCACACCATACAAGAAATTTATTTTAACCTCTTATTTATTTATTCATGAAGTTTGACTCTTTTTTTTTCTTCCTCATACTGTTGTGTGGAAGGTATTGTTGGCCAAATCCTTGGTCAGGTGTTTATGTTGTATTTCCTATTTTGTAATTTATCTTTTAAGTCTGTTTAAACTTCCTTTTGCCATGTAAGGCATGCCAAAATACAAATCAAATACACTGTTTGTTTCTGTATGATATCTCAGATTCATATTCTGCTTAGGGAAAGATTTCTTCATAATAAGAATATGAATTCTTATCCCATTTTACATTCTTCTAGGTATTTTTTCTGACAATAGAATATTACCAAATATATGCTATACAGGCAATCCCTGATCTGTATAGTTCACCTGTGCATAAATTTCAGTTCCCATAATTTATTTAAATAACCCCAGTCCCTGAACAACACAATTCAAATTTCAGTTACCATCACATATTAACTGTGAGGAAGTGCACAAAGTGCAAATACCATAGCTAGTTTAGTCTACAAATGACTATACAAATAACAGATGTGTATCAAAATCAGTGAACACTCAGGTCACTCTCAATGTCTGTAGGTCCTTGGTCACTGTGAATGTTATTCAGCTCACACAAATACAGCAAAGCATGTTATTGTCTGCCTCTTTGTTTCCTAGTAAATATACATGTGACATGTTTATTGGTTCCCCAAGTTTTTTTTTTTTTTTTTTTTTTTTTTGCCATTTATTCTTTCAAATTTTCTACATAGACAATCATGTTGTCTGCAAATAAAGTTTGGGGTCATTTATAGTTCCATATCAATTTTTGAAATATTTTTTCCAAATCTGTGAAATATGTCATTGGTATTTTAATAGGGATTGCACTGAATCTGTAGGTTGCTTTGGGTAGTATGGACACTTAATGATGTTGATTCTTCCAGTCCATGAACACAGTATATGCTTCCATTTACTTGTGTCTTCCTTAATTTCTTTCTTCAGTGTTCTGTAGTTTTCTGAGTACAGGTCATGTACCTCCTTAGTTAAGTTTTATTCCTAGGTACTTTATTATTTTTGTTGTTGCTATAGTAAATATGTTTTTTTTTTCCTGATTTCTGTTTTGGATATTTTATTGTTGGTGTACAAAAATGCCTTCAATTTCTGAATATTGACTTTGTATCCCACTGTTTTGCTGAATTCACTTATTAGGTTGAGTTGTTTTTTTGGTGGAGACTATAGGGTTTTCTATGTACACTGTCATGTCCTTTTCAAACAATGACAGTTTTACTTCTTCCTTTCCAATTTGGATGCTTTTTTTATTTCTTTTTCTTGTCTTATCACTGTGGCTAGAACTTCCAATATTATGTTGAATAAAAGTAGTGAAAGCAGACATCCTTGTCTTGTTCCTGATCATAGTGGGAAAGCTTTTAGTTTTTGCCCATTGAGTATGATGCTGGCTGTAGGTTTCTTATATATGGCCTTTATTATATTGAAGTATGCTCCCTGTATTCCCACTTTGCTGAGTGTTTTTATCATAAATGGGTGCAGTACTTTATCAAATGCTTTTTCAACATTTATTAATATCATCATGTGGTTTCATCTTTCATTTTGTTTATGTAAGGTATCGCATTTATTGGTTTGTAAATATTGTAGCATCCTTGCATCCCTGGGATGAATCCCACTTGATCATGGTGTATGATCATTTTAATGTATTACTGAATCTGATTTGCCAGTATTTTGTTGAGGATTTTAGCATCTATGTTTATCAGCTATATTGGCATGTAGTTTTCTTTCTCCGTTGTGTCTTTATCACAGAATTAGGATGATTCTGGCTTCATAAAAAGAGTTCAGGAATCTTCCCTCTTCTTTGATTTTTTAGAATAGTTTAAGAAGGATAGGTTTTAGCTCTTCTCTAAATGTTTGGTAAAATTCCCCTGTGAAGCCATCCAGTCCAGGGCTTTTGTCTGCTGGGAATTATTTTGATTACCGCTTCAATATCACTAGCTGTTGTTGGCCTATTCAGGCTTTCTGATTCTTCTTGATTCAGTTTTGGAGGATATATGTTTCTAGAAATTTGTCCCTTGTGCCAGTTTTCAAATTTCTTGGCATATAGTTTCTCATAGAAATTTCTTATAATCCTTTGTATTTCTGTGGTATTGGCTTTAATTTTTCCTCTCCTGCACAGCTAAAGAAAACATCAGCAGAATGAAAAGGGACCGGCCATATGGGAGAACATATTTGCCTATGATATATTGGACAAGTGTTTCATCTCCCAAATATATAAGTAACTCACACAATTCAACACCAGGAAGTCAAACAATCCAATTAAAAAATGGGCAAAGGACCTGAACAGACACTTCTCCAAGGAGGACATACAGAGGGCCCATAGACATATGAAGGGATGCTCAACATCACTAGCCAGCAGAGAGATACAAATTAAAACCACAATCAGGTATCACTTCACACTGGTCAGAATGGCCACCATGAACACATCAACAAACAAGAAGTGCTGGTAAGGTTGCAGAGAAAAGGGAACTCTAGTATACTGTTGGTGGGAATGCAGACTGGTACAACCACTGTGGAAAACAGTATGAAATTTCCTCAGAAAAATAAAAATGGAAACTGCCTTTTGATCCAATGATTCCAATGCTGAGATTACACTCTAAGAACACTGAAACACTAATTCAAAAGAATCTATGCATCCCAGTGTTCATAACAGCAATATTACAATAGCCAAGTGCTGGAACAGATTAAGTGCCCAACACTACATGAGTGGATCAAAAAACTGGTACATTTATACAATGGAATACTACACAGCAGAAAGAAAGAAGGAGCTCATACCCTTTGCAACAGCATGGATAGAACTGGAGAGCATTGTGCTAAGTGAAATAAAAACAGATAGTGAGAGAAAAATACCATATGATCTCACCTGTAAGTGGAACCTAATCAACAAAATGAAAAAGCAAGCCAAATAGAATCAGGGACATGGAAATAAAGAGCAAAATGACAGTAACTAGAGGGTCAGAGGGAGGTATATAGCAAGAGAAAGAAGGGGAAGGTCAAGTCAAGGAACAAGTATAAAGGACCCATGGACATGGACAACAGAGTGGGGATTGACTGTAGGAGTGGGGGATGGGTGGGGTAGAGGAGAGCAATGGGGGGGAAATTGGGACAACTGTAATTGAATGACAATAAAAAAATTAAAAATTAAGAAAAGGAAGGAAATCCTATCATTTTCAATAACATGGATGAACCTGTAGGATATTATTGTAAGTGTTATAGACCAGACAAAAAAAAAAAAAAAAAAAAAAAAAGCTAAGCAAACAAATATACTCTTCCTTCCAGGAAATTCTTACTCAGAATAGCAGCCTCTACTATGAGCCACATCATTTTCTTTCCTTTTTTTTTTTCTTTTCTTTTTCTTTTTTTTTTGGTACTGGATCACAACCCCATGGTGCCTATGTACTTACTAGTATACCTAGATTGTAGTTTACTAATAGTTTTTTCTCTTTGTTATTCATTCCTTCCATTTCTGGCACCAGAACTTCATTTTTCCTTTGGAGAAGTCCCTGTGATTCAGGTAGGTTGCCTATCTCCTTCCTACCCCTAAGAATTGGGCCCGGATAATCATAGTATTTTATATAGAGAGTATTAAGCTTAAGTACTTACTGCTCCATTTAACATCACTTTTAACATCATCCATTATACTATAGATAGGTAATGGGGATAAATAAATAGTGTGGATAGTTGGACTACAGGATGTTTCATGCTCTGGAAAGGACAAAGGAAGATAGCATGAGATTTTTATCATGCTACTCAAAAGGCATGCTATTTAAAACTTATTAATTTTTTATTTCTGAAATTTTCTATTTAATATTTTTGGATTACAGTTCACCATGGCTGACCATAGGTAACTGAAATCACAGAGAGAAAAACCATGGATAAGGGGGAACTACTGTATAGCAGTGTTTAATTTTAGCCATTTGAATAGATATGTACTAGTAATCTCACTACTGTTTTAAATTTAAAAATCTGATGATGCATGATGTGGAGCACATTTTCATATGCTTATTTGCCACCTGTATACCTTTTTTGTTAAATCATAGGGTTTTTGTTTGTTTGTTTGTTTGTTTGTTTCCTTGTTTTTAACCAATGCCTGGTAACTCCAGTATCTCCTCCTGTGTCTAGATATATAGTTTTTTTTTTCTTCAGTTTTTAATCATTTAGTCTCTCTCCTGGTATGTCAAGTTTTCTTTTTCTTAATTGAATACCAATGCTTAATTTGCTTTAGAAAATTATAGAGACACTTTTACATTATGGATGTTGTTATCTTTCTCTTGAGAAGATGTACTTTTTCTTATGGCAGACAGTTATTACAGGGACGGATAGCCTATTCCATTCTCAGTCTGAGCTAATTCAAGTCTGGTCTGTACTCTGTGGAGGCTGATCTCTTTTCTGGTTTATCCTTCTTCTAAGGGCGTTGCCCTTTGGAATTAACATTCGAAAGTCTGGGTTCAGCCTGTTTCCAAGTACCCTTTAACTTGTTAGGTTTTAAACTTAATTATTCCTCCAGTATGTGAGACTATCTAGGGATATGTTTAGCTTGTCAGCCTCTTTCTTGCTTTTTGCTTGAGCTCTTGCCACTTGGCTTCTGTGCTTACCGTCTTTTCAACTCCTTGGCTTCTAAACCCCTAGGCTGTACGTGTTGAATCAGCAAATACTCTAAGGGGAAAAGTGTGCCAAATGTCCAGCTTGAGTCTGTGTTTCCCTTCTCTCCAGAACTTGGCTCACGTGTCTTTTCTTCTTTCTTACATTTGGTGCCTTCAAACATATGTTTTCTCACTTTATCCAGATTTTCTAATATTGCTCAGCCCTCACCTAATCCTATTTTATTGTCGAATTATTATCTCAAATTTCCCTGGGAACAAAATTTGTATTTTATTTCCAAAGTTTTTTTTTTTTTTATTTTCTACGTTAACTTAATTTCTGTAGGGACCTTTTTCCTTGATGGTTCAGTTTATTCCCTGCATTACCATTAGGAAGCAGGTAACATGTAATCAGGGTGGTTAAATTTATCAAGGGGGAAATCACCAATGAATAATATATCTCATTCTTTTTATTCTTCCTCTCGTTGTTTGCTCTGCAGCCTAAGTTGGTCTTTTTTGATTTGACCCAAGTGCCCAAACAAGAAACCCACTATGACAAACTCCTGACTTAACTCTAATGAACATCTGTATGTGAGAAACAGCTGGATGATAGACTCCATCCCCACTTTTCCCATGAGAGAGTTTTGCAGCAGTTCCCAAAGCCCTTCAATTTACCACTTGCCATTATTGCTCAGATTGGTAAGGTTTTCTAAAATTCTGTAGGTAAAACCTTGTATATCACATGAGCTCTTTTCTCTTTCCCGAGCTTATTTGTGGGATAGTGACCTTGGTTTTCCTTTTTCCCTATCCAATCATATCCATTCATAAATTCCAAAAGCCCTTAAAGTAACTTCTCCCCCTCTCCCTTTCTTTTTCTCTTTTTAAAAACATATTGTTAAATATATTGTTATATATTTTTAAAAGATTTATTTATTTATTTATTTTTAGAGAGAGGGGATGGGAGAGAGAAAGAGATGGAGATAAACATCAATGTGTGGTTGCCTCTTGTGCTATCCCAAGTGGGGCCCTGGCCTGTGACCCAGGCATGTGCCCCAACTGGGAATTGAGCTGGTGACCCTTTGGTTCATAGGCTGGCACTCGATCCACTGAGCCACACTAGGCAGGACTCTCTTTCTTTTTTTTAATCAGCAGTGTAAAAGATTAATAATATTTTGCAAATTCCTTTCTTAATTACGATGGAATATTGAAAGGCCAAATCATTAAATATGAGCTCCATTGACCTATGACTCACATAACACCTCTTTTCTGGACTTAAACTTGTGATATTCATTTGGTTTTCTTATTATATTGTCTCTTTTGACATTTGTAATGATTTGGCTAATTCCTGAGTCATCCTAATGATTTTTTATTATATTTTTTCCATTACCATTTAATCCTCTTATATTCTCCTCCCCCCAGCAATCACCGCACTGTTGTCCATGTCCATGAGTCCTTTTTCCTTTTTGCTCAATCCCTCCAGCTAATCCCTGAGTTATGTAACAGTAACAAAGCAGCCAATTAGGACTAGAGAAGTGCAGCTTAGACCTAGGGACCAGACCAAGGACTAGAAAACCTGCTAACCAATAAGTTTATTTGTGTTTTATGTTTAATAAGTGCTGAGAGTGAACGGGGGAGGGGAAGTAAAGCAGTTTGATTTAATTTATTATTACAGAACTGTACAGTGAAGTGAAAAATAAAATGCCATCATTTCTGGTTCAAGTCATTATAAACTGCTAATGTAAACAATAATATTACATAAAGAAAACAAACACTAAATGATGGAAACACAGATAATTAATTACCGGGTTGAGGAGCACAGATAAAATTTGTAGAATTTTATAAAAGAAGGATTCCAACAAGCAGTGGCTTCTTCTGAGAAGACTTCTTGGAAGAGGTAAGATTTGAGTTGAGTCTCAAAGAGATAACTATGTAGGCAGTAGAGCAAAGGCCCTTCAAGGCAGGGAAAAGGCACAGTGTCAGGAAGGAACACAGGGCTTATGCAATAGGGAACAGAACTGGCTAGACAGAGGGGTGGAGTGGTACACGGGGAATACTGGGAGTCAGGCTGGCCGAGTCTGGTTAATTAAAGTATAGTTGGATTAAAGAGAAGTGTGTGGAAAGGCAGCTGGAAAACTGTCAAAAACCCTCAAATATGTAGATCAATGTAGTAATATTAAGAAATCACTGGTGCTCTGACACTATGTGAATGTCTAGTTTTAAAATATCAGGGGGCATTGCCCTGGATGGTGTGGCTTAGTGGATTGAGCACCGGCCTGTGAACCAAAGGATCATCAGTTCAATTCCCAGTCAGGGCACATGCCTGGGTTGCAGGACAGGTCCCCAGTTGGGAAGGGGGGCATGAAAGGCAACCACACATTGATGTTTCTCTCCCTCTCTTTCTCCCTCCCTTCCCCTCTGTGTAAAATAAATAAATAAATAAATAAATAAATAAATAAATAAATAAAATCTTTAAAAAATATCAGGAAGCACAATAAAAGAACAAACTACTGATATGCTTGATATGTGCCATAATGCCACTCACGAGAGAATGTATAACATGTGTTTCCATGTATATGATATATGGTGTTAGAGGTCAGTATAGGGATTAGCTTTAAGGAGTATAGGGTGTGAAGAGGTAAGAGAAACATTTTAAGGTGCTAGAATATTATATATCTTGATCTGGTATTGAATACATAAATGTATAAAATGGTGAAAATTTATGTATGATCAGTGCACTTGATGTGTATTGATTATATGTATATCTTTAAAAAATCCATTAGGATAACTAAGCTGTCAGTTGTGGGAAGGGAATTTTAGTCAAGGAATAGCTAAGGTATTGATGCAGCAATAATTTATAATGTGCTCACTGTGGACTAGAAAGTCACTATTGGAAATAAGGGGCAATATGGGTACATAAAAGAGCAATTTTGATGGTTAGACGAATTGGATGAATTTGATGACTCAGTTTTCAGTTTAAGAACTTTGATGGTGTTTGACTACATCTGCACAAAGAAAGGACCATTAAAGTCAGAGTGGCCCCTAAATATTAGCAAATCCATCTGATTCATATCCCAGATGAGGAAACTGAGGCCATTACAGATTAAACAGTTTTTATATTGATAAAAAAATAAGAAAATAAGATAATGACAGGTCTTTCTCTTAGGTTAAGAAATCTAAGACTTTATAGAATATTCGGATATTATCTCTGCTGAAATACATTGAGACAATGGGTTTCTTATGGACCCTTTCCTACTGCAGTGATTAAGAGAGGCGGTAATCAAGAGTTTTTCAAAGGGGAAAGAAAACTTAGAAACCCTCAATTAATATACAAAGGCAAACTCATTATTTTTGTTAATTAGATGCAGTTTATAAGCTAAATTGGAGAATAATGAAGTTAAGTTTACATAAGATTAACATACAAAGTTTATTTGTTAAAATGTCCTGTTCAAGTGATCTAATGGTTCGGTTACTTACAATCAAACTAGGCTCTTGGAGATAACAAAATTGAATAAATCTCTATCTGTGGCCTTTTTATTCTTCTTTGGTAACCTTGAACAGAATTACTTCTCTTATGTTTTGACAAATTCCAGTATTTAACTAGGGCTAAGTCTTCACAAACTCATTTGCCTTGATATGGGGGTAAGGAGAATTAATGAATTAGAGTACCTCAAGGTGTAAGTGTGGTCAGATTGAGGAAGAAAGCCTTATGTTTGAGATGAAAGAAAACTAATTGAAATTGCCTGTTTTTAAAATTTCCAACTACCTATTATAGTTAAAAAATAATCATGAAGTAAATGGGTATGCTAGTTGGTGAAGGAGTCAACCAAGAATATTTTGAAAGAATTTATGGAAGGCAGTAAAGAGCGCAAGGAAAGTAGAGATCACAGGAGTACGGAAAGAGGATTTTCTTCAGAAAGAGAATTAAAATGAAGAATGGCAGATGCAATGAGAAAAAAGAAAAAAAGGATAGAGAAGAAAAAGGAAAAGTGGAAAAATAAGACAAGTCTGAGAAAAGGGTAGAAAACTGAATTAAAAGAAGAAACAGTGAAGGAGGGAAGGTAGACCACATGTCGCTTGAAAATTAACATGACACATTTTTGAAATGTGCCAACAGTGGCCATGCAATTACTCTCAAGTTATTTGTAATTGCGCTTCAAAGATGAATATGAACAGAAATTTTAATTAAAATAAGTGCCAAAACAAAAAGTATTGACAAAAAATCATAAGGGAAAATAAATAGGGGGCATTTAGATTAAATTTTGCCTAACAGTACAGGAAAATCTTCATAAATGAGATCTTCAAAACAAATAACTCGGGAAAAGAAAGAAGGAAGACAGAAAAATAAAAGTTAGGAAGTAAAATAAGTAAAGAAGGTAAAAAAGAAAGAAAAAATTAAAGAAGTGGAGAGCACAAAGAAAATATCATATGATTGGCCTAAATTCACTAAAGGATTATAAAACATTTATATTTTGAGCTTTGCAAAAGGTGAGGATGAAGACTCTGATATTTATGTTATAATATGCCAGTAATTATATATTATCCCACTTTTAATCTCCAAAATAGCCAAATGAGGTAGATATTAATATTCTATTGTTCATATGGATACATTGATCTATGGAAAAATTTAATAACTGCTGGCCAGTGACAGGGCAGGGATTGAAATGAATCCATTCTAATATTTATTCTTTATTTTCCAAGTTCTGAAGAGAAAAACAAAAGAAAGAGGTTGACAACTCGTTACAAAAGAGAATAAAGAGAAGAAAAATAAAAAGAAAGAAACGCAGAGACGTACATTTAAAATAGGCCATCTGGTTAATGCTAGTTGGAAATAATGTACCAACACCACAGCTACACAATAGTGTGGGACGTTTAATCTACATTGCCTGGGATACGCAGCAAATCTGAGCAAATGTGGACAAGTGCTGAGGGACCGTTTTCTTGTGGCTTATCCCTTCTTTTTCCTTAATCTACTTTCTCTATTTTGTAACAGCACAGAAGCTTCATTTCTTTAATATGACCGTCTCTCCTTTCTTTCCTTTTGATTCAAACTAGCCTCATCCACCACCCTGACTCACCTGTCTCCTCCTCCCTGCACAACTACTCTTTTAATCATTAAGCCCTCAGGACAGTGAGGTTCGAGTCAGCATCAAGTAATCTTAGGAACAAAGCCTCAGGGCTATTAACCACAGAGACAGAGTTTCAGTCAAACTAAACCTAACATATAGATCTCAGTTGTATTTCAGCTCCAGAAAAGCCCCACCAACTGACAACATTCTGGCAAAACCAGGCCAAGCAATGCCATGGCTGACATTAGGATCAGATGAACTGATCAGCTAGGCTCTACCCTAGCACTGACCAATAAGTAAGACCATAACCCTGACCATGAGCCTAACTCCATTAGTCACCATGATTAATGATTTTTCCTTATATAACCTATCCTCTGGAAGCCATTGGGAAGTCAGGTCTTTGAGCATTAGCTCATCTGTGACTCCAGGTGTGAGCCGCTCTTCTAAAAATAAACCCTTACTTTTTTTACTGCAAGCTCCTGTTTGTGTCTTATTGGGCCTCAATGCATGCAAACACATCCCTTTAGTCTGGTAACAATTTCAAAGCAAAATTATGGTGGGAATAATACTTGACCAGTTGAGAATTGATTCTTTGTTACCTGTGGGCCTCACCATCCCACAGTGGTGTTAATTAGATTGATTATATACTTACGAAGATCGAGGGGTTTTTTTGTTTTTTTTTTTTTCTGTTTTGAAATGCTTACCATAGTCACTGCACACACACTTTCCCTAATTCTTATAACAATACTATATGTGTTAATGCTAATTTTCTGACTTTAGATTAGGAAAGGAAATTTAGAGAAATTTTACAACTTGCTCAGGATCATACAGCTGACAAGAGGTAGAGTGGCTCTAAATACCCAGAAGCACAGGGCGTTCAGTTATTGCTCAATACTTTGGAGTTTCCAGGGCCTGAAAATCCAGCAAAATAATACATGAGTCAAGTTTTCAGAGAGCTACAACTCAAAGTTTAAATTACAATTATTCTGAGCTCTCCCAAGTAAGAGAGGTTGGTAGGGTCAAGGAGTTTTGGAATAAATTGAAATAATTGGAAAAGTTTTGCAGGAGTAAAATCTTGACCTCTGTTTAGAGGAAAGACCAGCAAATGTTTTGCCAAGTGAAGTAAGAAGCTACCTCAGGCAACTGCCAGAAAAACCATAAATCATTAGAGAGTCATTCACACTACTCAGAAACAAAAGGTCTTCTCGGGCCAACCATCCATCCAAATTTCTAAGGTCCCTTTCAAAAGCATGCACCTATGATTCTGAAATTAAAGTGCCAAATCAGGACTGACAGCTGCTATGGCCATTGCCCTTTGCCCTTAGGAGCTACCACCAAAAGTTGCAGGAGAAATGCATTGTTCTTACTGTTTACTATGTAGTTTCCTGCCTTTGAGGTTTCAGAGATTTCATGGGTTTTCTATATATAACATTACATGTACTGAGAAAAATAAGAATAATTTTATTTTTCCTACAAAAATGAACCATGAAACTGAGGCTATTAATATCAAAACTTGATGAACATCATAATTATCCTATCATTCTAATTTTTCCCAGATAATTATAAATGGATGTTTGAAGACTAAAATACCATCCTACAGGTTTTTAGATTTGTAAAGCAATATGTAATGGAGAGATAAATGGAGAGATAATTAAAGAAATTTGTGAAATCAACACCTTTTTTCAACTAAGTAGAGAAAAACAAAGTCACCTCTCAGTACAATACATTTTGACTGCAATATGATTAATAAGTGAAGTAATCTTATTACTATATGTAAAGAAAGAAGACATCACTCAAAAACAGGGAGTTGCCCTGACCAGGTGGCTCAGCTGGTTGGAGCATCATCCCATACACCAAAAGGTTGCGGGTACCATCCCGGTCAGGGCACATACCTAGGTTGCGGGTTTGATCCTGAATCAGGGCAATACAGGAGGCAACCAATTAATGGTTCTGTTTTATATCAATGTTTCTCCCTATCTCCCTCTCTTAAAAAAAAATAAATTAAAAATAGAGAGTTAGTCACCTGTAAACATGTAGACAAAGTGGAGAACCAGAGGAAAACGTTGGCAATGCATATCTAAACTCTTGCCAGGAACAGTTAAATTACCCAGTGGATGCAAATTTTCTCCTTTCCTTGTCCACACCTTTTGGCCACTGTGACATGAAAGGTGAGCATTTACAATGCAGGAAAAAAAAAGACTTTGGAGCTGTATTAAAAGCATAAGATAATTCTCATTTCTTAGAGCTGGTCCACATCTCTGTGGAATGGATGTTTCTACTATTAATTACTTTAACAAGAAATTAATCCTAGGGTAGAGAACTAAGAGTTGAGGAAATTAGTCCTTAGAATAGGACTGGGAACATCATTTGTGTCTGAAGCTCGGAGGAAACTTGCCTTAAAGTCCACGACTTTGAAGGTTCAACATCAGATCTGGTATTGAGGATTGAACTGTCTGACCCTGGAAAAAATGGTGACAAGCTGAGAGCCAGGCCAGTCATTGCCTGGTGAGAGGTCCCAGGCTGATCTGAGGGTATGTGATAGCTTGAAATCTCTTCTGTTATCCCCAAGCTTCAATAAAGCCACATTCAAATGTCCTGATCTCAGCTGCACTAAGAGGAGCTATTAAAAAGCCCATATCCATGCATGGAACCAAGAAAAGCAGAAAGGAACAACATCCCCTCACTGTGGCCAGGATCTGAGGTTCCAAAGGCTGTCTGTCACTGGCAAGATATAGGTGACTCCAGTGGAATGATGTCACAAGCCTTTCTAGAATGGATGGTTGTGATGTGGTGGTTGAGCCAAGTGGCTGGATAAAAGGATATCAGCAGAATTGTTCCTGGGCCCAATAAGGAGGCACCTTGCAACCATCTTGGAAACAAATGAAGGACCTTTGAGACAGGCTCATTACTATGATTGGGGGTGGGGCGGACCATAGATTTATAAAAAGGAAGTGAAATTTACTTTGAATCACAAACCACTCTCCTGATCACAATACATACTCCAGGCCACACAGAACTTCTTCAGGTCTGTTCCCTGGCGTAGCCTCTTCACATGACTGGCTGCTTTGCATCTGTCTTACCTCAGCCGGACATGATCTCCTTTTTGAAAATTTCCTTGAACTCTTAAGCAGGTGCCCATACTGAGATTATTTTCCATCTTATCATCCGGTGTGTTTTTACCTTAATAATTTGAAAATACATATTTTTGTGGTCAATTTTGCTTTTATTTTGTTTTCCTGAAACACGGTGTCTATTTCTCTTACCAAAGGTTCCTCTGGGAACTGGCATGGACCCTGGCACCGTGTCCACATGCAAGAAAATATTTGTTAAAACAATGAGTGAATTGGCTACAGTTTATATTAGTCTGCTCTCATTAGACATTAGATTTCTTCTTTTCTGTTTCATGCTCATGTTCTCACTGTTTGGGAAATTTAATTGAGATTATAGGTAGGCAAAGACATCAAAAACCCTGATTACTTTTGACATCCAGATTAGCCCAGACTAAAAGGAGAAAAAGTACAGTTTAAAGAGATGAAGAATTGTGATTTCTTTATTTTTATTTATCACTACACCCATAATGTAGTGATATTCTAATACTCTGTTTTATACATTATTTGTGTTTGCTGGTTTAATTGGGTATTCTCCTAAGAACGAAATTGTATTGAGCATCCTAAAAATTTCATGTTTCCAAGTCTTAAACTGAGGGAAAGACCCTGGACTTTGGTAAATCCGGGTGACATCTCAGCCTCAAATGATAGAAAGGCCATCAGCCTTCTTTTGTCCATGTGCCCTTACACAACTCATTTAGTATTGATTTATTTTGCAATTCTATAACAATCAAGTATTAATCACAATTAACATAGGACAACTCTGTAATAAATACATTTCATGCTTATTAAATATATTACTTATATTACTAATAGGAAAGTATAATCAATAGGGCTGCAATCTCTTTCTTATATGAAAACTATCTTTAAAAAAGTTTGAGAACATAAATTAGATATCATAATTCAATATGAAAATATCATAAACAAATTATGACAAAGTACTTTCATATTTCTGTTACCTTACTTCTCTTCTGGTTCTTAAAATAATTGTTGATAGTAATTTTGACAGCTTTAACCACATTTTATTATGGAAAAAATTATACATATAATTTTATATTAAAGGAGGCATATATATCCCCCTTTTTCACATTTATAGTTGTTTTTATCCTCATGCCATTATTCATGGAAATCAGTAGTAATCAACTACATAAAATAGAAATAGAAACTAAAGGCTGAGAAAATACAGCAGTTTCTCATGTTGTAATGAGAGTCAATATTTCAGAATCTTACAATGTTATACATCATAAGAGACACCTAAAGTCAGCTGAAGTCGAACCACAGTCTTTCATCCATAGATAATTAAAATGACCCTATGTTTCAAGACATAAGTCAAGGATTTTCAGGAGTACAGTAATCTTTAATGGCTAACCTTCAGGAAATTTCCTTTGCAACCTGGGAAAGGTACTGAAAAGAAGCTTATGGACCAAGAAGAGAATTTAATGGGCTCTTAACCCCTTTCAATTGAGGTACAAGATGTGGGATTAGGAAATGGAGCAACTATTTAAGTCTCTTCATTCTATTTTTCACTTGTTCAGAAAGAGTCCAGCAAGGAAAGCACAGTCACTTGAAATTGTATGTGCATCTTCATTCCTTTGAGTACTGAACTTTCACATTTACGAGAGTCTTATATAGATATCTCTAGAAACTAAATCACTATTTCCTACCTGTAAATTAGTGTATTATAGTGATATCAAAAGAGTAATTTTTAATGTTATAACAGTATCAGAATATTACATTGAAATACATGAACATTTCTGTTGGGCTGGGATTACTATAAAATTAAAATGCCAACTTTAAATTGTAAAATGGTTAATTTCCTGACCTGGACTATGTTTAATTGTTACTAATGTGTGTTATACTAATTAAACATGCCTCCTCAATAATTACATGAAAAAGCTGCAAAGCTTTTAAGACTCCTGCTAATCCAGCACCCTCTGGTTGCTTGTTTCTAATTTGTTCATTTTAATGTACCAATTATGTGATTTAGAGCAAATAAACATGTAAAAAATCTCTCTTCTGAGACTCTGACCTCCAAATGTTTTGAATCAGATGGAACATTTCCTGTTCTGGCTCAATTATTCAGTTTTTAGAATAGATTAAAGGTTGAAAAGGCTGATTTGTTTAATTGTGAATAAGCAGATACATCTTGAGCTTTCATAATTTTCATTGTGAATTCTTAAATACTAAGTATTGTCATCCTGATCAAATCCAAAGAGGATTAAAATCAAGTAAATGCATAATGAATTACTATTCCAGTTTTTCATGAAAGCTCAAAAAAGAATCATATGTTAACCCTAGAAGAAAAAGAGAAAGACTCTTGCACATACTGTTTGTTATGGCAAGCATTAAGGAACCCATCATTATCATAGTATGGATAAAAGATATATATTTTACTGCATCTTTTTACATTAATGGACTTTTAATAAATGATCCTCTCATTTTTGTTGTTCATTTATATGTTTCATATTTCTCTCCGTTTAGATCTAATCATTTTTTTCAAGGCAATATTTCCCACTTGTCATATAAGTTTGAAAGTTTGCATAGTAAAGCATACCCAGAGTTATTGGGTCTACAGCCTTTTGGGGTCACTTATTAGATAACAATCATCATCTCCACTTAGTGGATTTAAAGGTGTACCCTCCTGCCCAATGCCCACTAACAAAAGGCTGCAATAATTTTTTTTTTTCACCTGTGGAGAAAAGTACAGTAGGAAAATGAAAGCTTTCCAGATAACAAAACTTACTTTGGCCTAATAACCAAATCAATATTTATGGGAAGCTTATCTAATATATTTTCCTCTTCTTATTGTAAAAAAAATAACATGTCCAATGGAAAATTTGGAAACACTGAAAAGTAATAGTTACTCATAACTCTATCACCCAAAAAATCCACTATATATATTTTAATATCATTTCTACCTCCACCCCAGTTTCTTTTTTCTTTTTTAACATGTTTGAAATCATAATCTATGCAATTTGGCACCTAATTAATTTGCTTCCTTTACTATTATAACAAGCATTTTCTAATGTAATGAATAGCATATGATTTGCATAATAGCATTTATGATTTTAGGCCTGTACAACAGTCTACTGTATATGATGATGTATAAATTTTTGTTAATTCTTCTAATGTTATGCAGTGAGGTTGTTTCCAGTTTTCTGTGGTTATATATACATATACATATATACATATACATATACATATACATATACATATACATATACATATACATATACATCATTGCTCTAAATACTACTATACATGGAGGTAATGCCTGCTTGAGTGTAGTTAGTAAAGTAATAATATGGATGTAATAATTTATAGTTTTAATTTGAATATTTCACCTAAAATGTCATATGGTGTGCTTGAGTGTGATATCATGTTACAGAATTACATGCTTATGATTTTGTAATAAAAGATTTTGTAATAAAAAGTGGCACTATTTGTGTCAGACCCTGTATAAATCTTTGCCACAAAACAATGTATTCTGATATTTTTGAATAGGGAATATCCTTATATATGCAGTGCACATACGGGCCATACAGTAAGTTTCCAGGAACTGTCCCACAGATTGTTATTCTGGAAGCAGATGTGCATTACTGAATAAAAAATACCATCAGGTATTTAGTAGGCATCAATGTAGGCATCAGTGCTAAGTGAGATGCGAGTCACTGTCCCCATGGTTTTCTTCTTGGAGGCAGCTCGTACTTTAGAAGCTACTGGTAAAAATTCCTAAATCCCTCTGCCTAATCATGAATTCCTATTATCCTTACTTTTATAGATGCCAGTACTGGACTCCAGGAAACTGTATATGTTGACCTCAGAATATATTTTCCCCCTCTTCCTCACCTGTATGTTCTGGTAATATGTAGTATTTTCCATCACCTTTTAAGAAAATCAAGCTCTCCTCAGGGATTGCTATAGTGAAGTTTTTATCTCTACAATAATACATAATTTAATAACACTGAGGACTAGTTGACATACGCTGAATAGTGGTCCCTAAATATATCCACATCCTGTCCTAATCCTAGGAACCTGTGAGTGCTACTTGATATGACAAAAGGGACTTTGCAGATGTGAAGGAACTAAGGATCTCAAGATAGAAAACTTTTCATGGATTATCCCAAAGGCCGAATAATCCAGATCAATGTAATCACAACAGATTTATACAAGGCACACAGGAGTGTCAGAGTCAGAGAAGAAGGCAATATGATAATGGAAGCAGAGACTGAGTAATGCTCTTCAAACATAGAGGAACACCAGTGGCCACAAGCCAAGAAATGTTAGAAGTTACAAAAGTTAAGAAAACAGATTCCCTCAGAACCTCTAAAGGGAGCCAGTCGTGAAGATGACATCTTGGTTTTAGCCAATGAACTGTTTCTGAACTTTTGACCTCCAGAACTATAAAAGAATAAATTTGTCTTATTTTAAGTCATAAAGATCGTGGTAATTTGCTACATCAGTAACAGGAACTAACAAAAACTAATTTCTGTAAGATAAAGATGTAAAGAAAAGAATAGAAATAAACAATAAGCAAATCACTGTTAACATGTTGGTCTATTTTCTCCTAAATATATCCACACCAACATGTAGATTCATCTGCACACACACAAGCACAAAATGCACGTATACAGATAGACACACAGAATCATAATATACTTTATTATCTTATATTGTGCTCTCTTCATGTAATAAAATAATTTTATGATTTCCAAAATTTATTAATTTTACTATAGATATCCTACCTATTTACATAGCATAATTCATTTAACCAATTTCTTATTGTCAACCAAAGCTGTTTTTTAAAATTTTCTATATTAAATACAGGGTGGTGCAAAAGTAAGTTTATAGGTGTGAGTATGTAAAACACAGAGTTTATTCTTATACTATTATTTATTAATTATTTAATTTTTCATACAAAATTATAAGCTTACTTTGTCCCACCCTGTAGACATGTATATGTTTATATATCATACCATATATTATTTTTATCCTTTTATTAAATAACACTGAAATAAACACCATCATAAATCTTTGTCCACACCTGATCACTTACGAAGGTTAATTCCTATCAGTAGAGTTACTAGTTTAAAGGCTACATATATTTCTAATGTATTTGATACAAAATTTTCCTTCAAAAATGTTTTCCTGTAAGCAGGGTTGGGGAGGCAGAAGAAGGTAAAGGGGGGTAAATAGTGATGGAAGGATACTTGACATGGGGTGGTGAACACACAATACAATATACAGATGATGTACTATAGAGTTGTACACCTGAAACCTATATAATTTTATTAACCAATGTCACCCCAAGAAATTCAAATGAAAAAACAAACAAAAAAATGTTTTCTAATTTACATACTGGCAAGCAGTGCATTAGACTATCCTTACTTGCCAGCCATTCTAATTGTTTCTCATTTCAATATGTCACTTTGAAAGGAAAAAAGGGATTTATGACTGCTGTTACTTTTTAAATTTTTTTGCTGGAAAAATTAAACTTTTTTATAGTTTGTTATTTTTAATATGTGTAAAATTCTATTCATAATTTGTGTCTGTTTTACCACTTGGGTTTTTTTTTATTAATTTGTAAGCGTGCTTCATGTAGTTATAATAATGACAATATTATACAGTATTATTGGAACATTATGTATGATACACTCTTGATTTTTTCTTGTCATAATTTTGAATGTATGCTCTCTGGTTTTATACCTTTTATACCCTAATGTAAGAAAAATGTACACTTGTTTATACGTTATAACTTACCTTTCAAGTTAAATTCTTAAAACCATTGAAATGTGCTTTTCTATATCTTTTCCATTTTCATTTATTTAACTCCTCTCTCAAAAGATATGGTGTCATTTTCCTCTTCATCTTCCCTTTCCCTTCTCTTTCTGAACAATTTGGGTTTAAAGACATTGATGAGATTAAGAAAGGTAGGCATCTTCTGTAGAGTGATGGTCCGGGTGTTAGCCACGGCGGCCTAAGCAGGGTATCTGAGCCCAGAAAGGAAGAGCAGGGCGACAGAACCTGAGCAGGGTGAGGGGGCCACATCTGTGCCAGGGCAGTGCCAGTGTAGTGAGGAGAATGACTGTGGGAGAGCGGTCCACCATGGGGTGTTGGAGCCCAGGCTGGGTAAAGGGGACTTTTGCATATTGGGATATCCCTGTGTGGGGGTATCAGGGTACGGACAAACTGAGGAGGGTGGCAGCCAGGTGCAGAGTGTTAGAACCCTCGTGGGGTGGAGAAGGGTCTGCAGAGGAGGGGATGGTGGCAACAACAGGAGAGTTTTTACATATAAGGAAACTAATCACATCAGTAAATTAATGAAAGGGGGGTCAGATATCTCATTATGAGAGAAGGGAGCTACAAACAATGAAAGGATGAAATCAGTATGAATCTGCAGTGGTGGATTGGCTTGGAGGTGTCAGGATGTGCTCATGCTTTTCAGATACAGAGAAATAAAATGGATGTAGATGATGCGTGCAAATACACACATAAAGATGTGTGCAGCTCCTTCCACTGAGAGAAAGAAACCGGGGGTCACAGTAACGTAACAGTAATGAGGGCATCTAGGAGCCAGGCTTCGATTCTACTAAAAGGAACAGATATACCCTAGATAAGAAGTCTGAGTCCACAGCTGAGGCAGGGAAAGTACAACATGAGATTAGACTATATTGTTAGGTCAGAAAGTAAAGAAATGTTCAAAAAATGATGGGGACACACCGAAGGGACAGAGAACACCCATGAAAAGGGCTCCCACTGCTCAGTCTGGGACAATTTGAGCATTAAAACAAATATGAAAGAAATTAGAACCATTGAATAAAATAGAGAAATATGAATTCATATAAGTGAAAAAATAGAATGTTTAATGAGGGACAGTATAGTTTTATACTTCTACATGCATTTTCTCATTTAGTATTTATCAATTACAAAGGGGAAAGTAATACTTTTAGAATGGAATAGCCTGGCCAATATCACTTTAATCAGCTGATCAAAGGTAAATATTACTAGTAATAGGACAAAGGAAAAATATGTGCAACTGTGGCTGTAATGAGAATATGACAATTATTACGAACCATTCCAGTCAAAGATCGTAATTTGAATCTAATAAGAGAAAATGTCAGACACACCCAAATTAACAAATATTCTAGAAAATAATTGATACATAATTTTTAAAAGTATTAAGGTATGCAGTACAAGGAGAAAATGAGGAACTGCTCCACAGTGAATGAAATGAAGAGACATGACAAGTAAAAGCAACGTGTAAAACTGAACGAGAGCCTTTTGCCAAATGAAGAAACTTGACTGGGGTCTGAAGATCAGAGCACAGATAATCCTGATTTTGTTTTTTCCCCAGAGAATACAATAATATAATCTGAAAATAATAATCTTACACTTTCCTCTTTCTAAAAAAATTGTCATGTCCTATTTTACTGGCTAGAGCTTTTAGAAACTTTTTCCCCTTATATTTGTGAAAATAAAAGGTGTTCTTATATTATTTGACTTCAGTGATGTTACCCTACAGCTGTGGGGAAAAAAAAAAAACACTGGAATAGGAATACACCTTCCTATTTCTAGATGAATATATTACCACTGTAAAAAAAGATCAACTGTTTTTCTGTATCTATTGAGATTAATACATGCTTTTTCTGCTTTGAACTATTTGATGTAATTAGGTACATTAACATATTTACTTTTAGTAAGTAATTTATATACCCTTGGAATAAATCTTAATTTGGCTGCAAGAAACTAATAGTGAAATATACAGCTGAATTAGATTTACTAATATTTATTTACAATTTTTCACCTGTAGTGTGATATATTTATCTGTATATTTTATTATGCTGTTTACTCATTGTTTTATAGTATGAGACAACATTAACAAAATAAGATTTATAATATCACACAGTTTTCTATGTGCTAAAACAACAATTAATACATCTCCCAATTACATTCTTTTTGGTTTTCCAAATTACTAGTTTACATTTTCAGTTTTAATAATTTTTCTCTTTGCATACTTCAGATTAAGGGTTAACAAACCTTTTTTATACAGGGCCACATAGTAAGGGGCTATCTGACTTTGCAGGCCAAATGGTTTCCGTCACAATTGCTCAGCTCTACCCTTGTAGCGCAGTATCAGCCATAGACAGTCCATAAATGAATAAGCATGGCTACGTTCCAATGAAACCTTATATATCAGTGCAGATGGTGTGCTGAAATTGGCCCCTGGACTATAGTTTGCCAGTCCTTGCTTTATTTTGGATATTCTTTTTGTAACTGTTTAAATAAAACTTTAAAATTAAAATTTTTGCTCTTTTTCTTAATCTTTAAAGCATATTGAGGCATTCATTCTTCTCTGAGTGCAACATCGAAAACCTCTTGTAAATTTTGATATGTAATGCTCTTACTGCTGACATTTTTCTACAGATTATATAATTTAATTTATATGTCTTCTCTAAAAATTACTTAGGGAAGTTCTCAGTTTAATTTTTAAGTGCTAGAAAAAAATTTAAAGGCTTGGAATAGGGATATGGATAAAAAATAAGGAAATACAATTAAGTGGCATTTTAGTACTAGCAATGGCACCTGCCATTTAATGAAAGTGTGATAGGCTCAGGAATCTCACTCATTGTGTTGTGCTGCCAGAACTAGGGCTGTTTGGATACACAGTGGTCGGAAAGAGTCACAGTACAGACATTATTAACCACATGGAAAAGTACTGAATGATGTCTGTGGAATGGCCATAGAGAGCGGCTTTAGATTAAGAAATTCTCTGAAACAATATGAAAGAAAATACTTGTAAAGAAATAAAAGGGAGAGTTATAACACAATCCTGCAAAACTCAATAGAGGGTCAAGTTATTGAGTATTATTCACTTTACTTTGTTATTATTTTCTTCTTGTATTATGGTCAGAGAATGTATCCTTTATGCTGGCTGCATTTTGCAAAGTTTTGGAGGTTCATTGAGCTCAGTATATAACCAACCTTTGACAAGGGTTTTATAAGTGTTGAGAAAAAATACTAAATCTCTGTAGGATTATTAATTAATTTAGTTCTGCATTCTTGATATTGCCAGGACTGTAAAAAAATATTAGTATTTTTCATTAGAAAAGTACCACTTTTCATTAGTACTATATTCCTTTCAACATCTCTTGAATTTCTACCAACTGCATATTTTCATGTTGGTTATTCTCATAAGAAGGATACAGGGTTTAATATTTTCTTTGAATATTGTACCCTTCATAAATAATGCAGTATAAAGTTTTTGAGAGGAAGATAGACACTAACACTCATGTAACCATACTACCTTGAGATTAACTGATAACTTAATTCTCTGCCATAAACTTGTGGAGGTTTTATGGACTTAATCTTTTTTTTGTAAACTTCTCAGTGAAATTTCCCAAACAAAAATTTCATCACTGGTTTTGGATGAATCATTTTCAGCAAGATAGAAGTCTAGTGGCTAGTTGCCAATGAGTCAGGTTTGTATTTTGTCTTATCTTTAGTATCTTTCTTGGCTAAATCACCCATAAATAAGGAGGGGTGTGAAAATAAGAATACTGGATAGGACTTAGCCCAAAGGCTTGAAAATGCTGGCTTCTTGTAGACTCCATCAATTTGCATGTGTTCCTAATACCAAGACTGTGAAATGGGATGAGAGCAAATCAGATGTGCTAAGAAAAGCAAGTGCTGTTCTTAATTCTATACTCTAAAAACATGAATTATCAAGATCCTGGGAAATAGGATAAAGGAGAGAAAACAAATCCAGGGTTGTTTTTTTTTTTCTCATTCAAATCAAACTAAAAGGAAATTGTTGGCTTTTTCCTCTCCACAGTAGGTGTTTTCACTTACTCAATTACATTCTATAACAATGATTCAGACTCAGCCACCCTCTGGGGACTGTCCTTCTTGATTGGAAATTCACAAAGCAATCCCCCAAAGGTTAGCTGTTATAAGCTTTATGGATGAGAACTGAGATCGTCTCTGGTTGTAAACTCTATAGTTACATGATCGATTTAGTGGCTCTATTCTCAAATTCTGTGCTAGCTGAATTATGGGGACTGAAGTTGCTCTGCCCCTGCCAGACCATATTCCTCTAACCTTTCTGAACATGAAGATGTCTAGCTTCCAGACTATAATCTCAAGAGACTGTGTTTTTTTTCTTAAGTGTGTACTTAATTCTTACAGGATCTCAAAAGATACAAAAAGAAAAAAAGAAGATGTGAGCAGAAAAAGAGCAATTCATAGCTATAGCCACAATTCAAAATAGAGAAAATTCGAAGGTTGTAGATTTACTATGTTCTTTTATGACTTTCTGCTCTCAGGCTATTTCTGTCACGAAAAAAGCTCCCAGATGCCTAAACTGAATGTCACTAAGGTATACGATCTCAAGGCACTGCCTCGCTGAAGGGCTATGGAATTCCTTAAGAGAAAGGCATTCGACAAAGAATTACATTGGGGGAGGAAGCAAATTATAAACCCCTGCTTTCCATTTTGGAAAAGTCATTACAGTGAATGTTTCCTCATTTTATAATAGAAAGAGGCAATCAACAGGAAGACTCCCAGACACTGACATTACAATCGTATTGCCATCATTAGCCTCCTCAGCCAGTCTGAGGGTGTAGGGGGTGATGACCCACAAGTCCAATATATGTTGTACGTAAACAGTAATGCAATAACAGTATCCATTTTTTTAGTTAGGCAATTAAACTTTAAGCCAAGCTAATTCAATTTCGCTGCTGTTTTATTAAGTCCTATGGGGGGAAAAAAACTGTTCTCTTTGGTAAATCACGAGTTTCACAACACATTTCTTAATACAAGCTCCTTGTTCTGCTTTTTTGATATATTAAATATCCGGCAATGAGATTCTAGGGTCATAAATCTAAGGTGATAAAATTAATCCTATTGCTGAAGACAAATAAATATTTTATTGCAGTTTTATGAGCTTTTGTTCCCTCTTCCCTTGCAAGTAGATGTTGTTTAGTGGTATGAAGACATTGTGCTTCTGTAAAATGCATTAGAAACAATATAGAAGTAATATAATTCATATCTACAAAACTGTTGTATACCCTTAAGACTGAAAACTGAAGCATATATCCCCCCAAATTTATAAAGAATAATTTTCAACAGAAAATATCCAGTGATTATAAACAACTCCATTTATATCCTGAAATCTCTTGCATATCAATTGTGGGCACTAATTCTATTATGTGCCACTTTTTTTTTTTTTTTTTTTGGTATTAGCAAAATATTTGAGTTGTAAGAGGAAAGAAAGTACAACATACCAAATATTCACCAAAATGTAATACTTTTGATTCTCTACAGTGCACAAACCCTGGAGGTTAAAATGGAAGTTTTATATGGAAAATCCATTGTAAGCAGAATTGCAAGGACTGGGAGAGGGGAAAGCTCAAGTATTAATAAAATGTGGCTCTCTGATGTCAGTAGAAACTTTAATTTCATTCACCTAAACCAGAAAACCTCTCACTAAGACACAGAAATTTAGCAAGGAAAAATCCTATCCCCTCCTGTATGTAAAAAAACAGAAACTGAGGTTTAGAGGTGGAAGATTACCTACCTTGAACATATTTTCTGCCAGAAAGTGAAGCCATTCATAACTGAGACCAGACATGAATTATGTGACTGTCAATCCCTTAAATTTGGTGCCTTTTCTATCATAATGTGTTAATTCCTAAACATTATACAAAAACTTTGCCAATTTAGAAAAGGCAAATGGCTACAGGTATGTTATCCAATCAGTACTCCAATCTAATATGCTTATCAGGCACATTGGCTTTCTGTCATTTCTACAATACAGTGTTGCTCAGAATATTGCTTAGTGTTTTCCTGGGTCCCCACTTTCACTCCAGACACACTCTCTTCTTAAACTAATCCCCATCTTCCCCAGGCTCCAGTTCTGTGGGTGGGAAGGCATAATTAGAGATGGGACTATTAAAAACACTTTTATCTCTGGCAGGAAATTTATATATATATATATATATATATATATATATATATACACATACATACATATATATATATATGTATGTATGTATATATATATATATACCAACTTCACTTATATCCTGGTAAATTACAAGAATACCTAAATACTTAGAAAAGTACCCACTACGTAGATGACAGATATGAATATAGAAATGAATATAGGAAAAAGTAAACAGGGTATGGAATGTCTACTCCCAGAAAAGACAAAAGTTTTTGAGACTTTGGATATCAGGCAACAAAGGAAAATGATTTTTCAAGATGGGTAATAGCCAAGGTGAGCCTTACACTGCCCCAGCTTACTGACTTGAGAAAATGTCTAGGTTGTAATGCAGGGAGAACCCCAGCAGAGCCTGGGATAGTACCTGATGTTGAGTGCCTGCAGAGAAGATGGCTAGAGTTTCTAGAAATGACTATTGGAGAGGCGAGAGTCTCACAGAAAGAGAACTCCTTAATATGAACCCTTAATAAGAATCCTAATTTTTAATTATATTTTATTGATTATGCTATTACCATTGCCCCAATTTTCCTCCCCTCCCTCTCTCTACCCAGCTTCCCCCATTGGCTCTGGCAATCCCCACACCATCGTTCATGTGCATGGGTCATGTGTATAAGTCCATTTCCAATACTGTACATTACATCCCAATGGCTGTTCTGTAACTACCTATTTGTACTTCTCAATCCTCTCACCTCAATGACTAGACACATTGCTACCCATCTTAACTCTGTTTGCTTGTCTCTTTCTAAGCTAAGTATGGCTATGTGGCTGTTTTGGCCAATGAGATACAAGAAAATGCTGTATGAGGAACTTAACAAAGAAGGTAAACTTTTTTTCTACTGGCTAGGAAGTATGATAGCTCAAGTTTGAGCAGTCTTATTGGACAATGAAGCCAATATACAAAGCCACGGGCATCTGGACTTTTGTGTCTACTGCCCACACTGATGGTCTGTAGACATACCCATAGTGCTGTTTTAGTGTCAATCATTGGACTACACAGATTATCAAAATCATATAACTTAATCCCACATACATGGTCCATTTATGCCTGGTAGCTCTCTTCCTTTCTACACACCCTTGATTTCCACCCTTGAGCACATGGAAATAATCCTGTTGCTCCTACAACATAATAGTAGGGTATAGGAAATCCGACGAAGAGCTAGAAGGCATGGACAAAACAAAGCATCTTTATTACTGGAAACTGTTATCTTTGTAGGATCTACCTGGGCATCCTATTTGGGGATTTTCTGTACCTCCATCCCACCTCTCTAGTAATCAGCCCATGAAGATGGCATAGGGATTTGTTCTATGGGACTCAATAATGTTGAATTACTCTCTATCTCTTGTTTTTCTTAGAGGGGAAAGCAAGAAAGTTTTGTTCTTAATAAAGCATGCTCCAAAATATTTTGTCTATGCCTTGAACCCTTACTATTTCAATAAGAATCTAGGTTTTTGAAAATCGAAAGTCGGAAAGAGACAACCCCTTGATCCCAATTTCTATTATTAAATCCCTTCCTTGATTCACCAATCAGAGAAAGGAATGGCTAAGTAAATAAAAAATAAAATGAAATTGGAAATTTTAGGAAATATAAAAATATTACCCTACCACACCAGATTTAAGAATCCTCAAGTTTTCCTCTTGATTTTTGAGCTGCTGGGTATTTTGATCTTTAGAAGAGATGATTAACAATTTTGGCTGCTTTTTCATTTTATTATATATATTTTTTAATTCTCTTTTGTTCTTAATAAACAAAAATAATTTAAAATTAATTCATTGCTTCTTTTAGAGTGAAAAGTTGTCCTTTTGCCTGGGTGGTACTAACTTTCAAACATATGAAAAAATGTGGCATGAAGTCCTGGCTGGTGTAGCTCAGTGGATTGAGCACAGGCTATGAGCCAAAGGGTTTCTGGTTCGATTCCCAGTCAGAGCACATGCCTGGGTTGCAGGCCAGATGTCCAGTAGGGGGTACACGAGAGGCAATCACACAATAATATTTCTCTGCCTCTCTCCTTCTCTTCCCCCTCTCTGAAAATAAATAAAGAAAATATTTTTAAAAAATAAAAATGTGGCATGAAGCAATCAAGTAGAGGTCATATAGAAAAAGTAGAGAATAAGGCCTTACACAAAGAAGACAACACCATAATGTTCTATGAATGCACAAAAGATGAACATAGCATGTGAGAGACATTTAGGGAGCTTTAGACACCTCATACAGGAATGGAAACTCTGAAAAGAGTTTAAAAGAAAACACATATAAGTAAAGTAGCACATTCTTTTATTCTTCTTTCTCTTCTAAATTACATTGTTTTAATAGAAAAAAAGGAACCAACTGAGATTTTACCAGTAGCCACCCTCTCTACACCCTCTCATTCCACAGTTCTCTTCCCCCAAATAAAAATTATTTGTTGAATAATTCTAAAGTAATAGCAAGAGGATATTTTGAAATGTCAGTTGATATCCCTTTGTCCAAGTTTCCTTGTGGCCCATTGCCTTCCTTACTCCCAATGGTTGGGCAGTAGTGATAGCTTTCTATATACCTTGCCCTTAAGGGTAGGCAGGAATAAACAGCCACATTATTATTTTTCTATCATTGAAAACTTGCTGAAAAGACAATTTATTGAAAGTATAAACACTTGTGACTTGTAACAGTTGTGATTTTTGAAAGAGAAAGGCACTATGGGTTAAAAATCCAGAGTTTGTGGATTTAACACATAGCTTTTTATTTTAAAATAGAACAAAAAAAGTAAAACCATAGTATTGAGGATGCAGGTTGATAAAATGAGAATTGTTTTCTCACCATAAAGTTAGGAGAGACAGGGAAACACTTCTTAGGCAGTTGTAATGAGCTAGAAAAAAATTGAAAATAGGGCTAGAAATTAAAATTCTGTTTTGGGTCTCTAGCCTCCATGCCCACATTTACTGTGGGCCAACACTGTGGATGGAACCTCAATTAAGGATGGAAATAAAGCAGAAAAGGCTTATGTCTCAATTCCCAACTGGCACTCTTGGAAGAGATGGCATCCTAATATGAAGTGATTACAAATTATGACATGTGCTCTGTGATAAAAAATATTTTGTAAAATAATCAGAGACAAAAAGTACTTAAATATAAGGATGCTATAAACAGTGCTACATCTATACAAAAATAATACTAGGTCAAAAAATTTTTAGATTAGTAATGTGAAGAGCTTTGTGGACCCTCTCCTCAATAGACAATAACTTGTGGAAAGTATTTAAAAATTTTCACACCTCTGGAAATTGTCCTAAAGTCATAGAGCAAATGAAGAAACAGCTACCCAAGAAAATCTACTAAACCTTGGTAAGAACAGAGTCAGTAACATTCAAGTCATGACTTGGTCCCTCCCCCTTCCCAGGTCACAGTGATGGACGCTCTACTACAGGCACAACAAGCTAGGAAGATGGAGTTCTCCTTCACCATAGCTCCAAGTCCAGGATTATGGTATCTCCCCAGGAGGGGCAGGCCACTAGCATCTCTTATCTCTGTCTCCCCCAGCTGCATGTTGCTGAAGCTCCATTCTATTAAAAATAGCAGAGAGATTAAAGATTCTCTCTCATTCTCCAGTACCCACCCCCTCATAGGAAAGAAGCTCTATACCAGGCTAGTTAGGCTGAAAATGCTGGGCCCTAATCATTCTCATCCAAGTTCATGGGTATAGCAAAGATTCCATGGCAGGGAAAAGAAAGCTGAAAGGACCAGAGGTTACCTTTGTGTAGAACTCTGCTCCTGGCCATGGGTTTCTCTGTAAGAGAAACAGAGTGCTGTCCTTACACCCAACTCTGGAATAATAGCATTGTGTTCTGCCTAAAGGAGGAAGGCAGTAAGAAAAAGATTTCCACAGTTCTCCCTAACAGGATTCACTTTATATGGAACACTTATAAGGGCACTGTAGAGCAAGCAGAAAGGAAATTTTAGTGGTAAGCAATTAGAAGGGAGCTTATAGCTCTGTAATGGCTCTAATAGAAAAGGCAAACATTTTGAGAAAAAAAAAACAGGAATAAAATAGGTAAAAGGAACCCTCTTGGAGTTGGAGATAGCCTTAAGATTTGACCTCAAATGCTATTGAAAACAGGAGTCAGAATATTTCTGTTCAGATAGGATAAGGTCATACTTCACAGTAATTTATTTATGGGGGTGTTGTCAAAACCAATAGAGAAAAGAGCTAGAAATGAACAGAAGCTAACTGTTGGGTCTGATACCAATACAGGCAAACCAAGCCAGAGTTTAACAGGGAGTTCATGAAAAGAGAGAAAAAAGAGAACCTGGGTGCCTACCAGTGGGGTTACCGTAAATCAGGGTAACTGTGTACATCACCAGGCCTGTGCTCCCTGAGAAGCGGTATCAGAGACTGCACATTTGGGGAAAAATAGTCTTCACTGAACCAGTTCAGGTAAGTAATTTAAAATAAATAAATAAATAAGTAGACTAGCAAACCATGACAGAACTTGGAGGCAGGTGATAGTATCAGAGTTGCTATAATATATGTGTATTATCCAAAATATCCAGTTTTAAATAAAAAGGTTACAAGCTATGAGACAAGCAAATAAACCATATATTTGCTTTGAAGGGTATCACCCACATTCAGGATATTTTTTAAAAAGCAGGCAACCAAAGTTGCCTTTACGAGAAGCCAAATGTTGTATTTAGCAGAAAAAGTAGCTATTATAAGTATGTTCAAATAACTAAACAGAGTGATGCCTAAAGCATTAGAAGCAGGTATGATAATAATGTCTCATCTATTAGAAAATATCAATTAAAAATAGAAATTTAAAAAATGAACCAAAAGAAAATTCTGGAGTTCAAAAGTCCAAAAATCAAATAAAGATATTTTGCTAGAGGGGTGCACTAATAGATAAGAATTAGGAGAAGAATAAATCAGTAAACATGAAAATAAATTGACAGAGACCAAACAATCTGAGCCGCAAAAAGAAAAAAAAATGAGGAAATATTTTCACCAGCTTCTCAGTCACTAGCTCTGTTCTCTTCTGAATGCCCTGATTACCTGGAATCATACTCCTAAGACTCTTGACCTTGATTATTGCCTGGAATTCCTGGCCACCTTGCCCAATTTACTTGATGCAACTGCCTTATATATAAACACTCACCTGAATGAAGTCGAATTCATCGTGACCTCTTTTACAACGCGCAGTGGCAGTTGGTTACTGCTCCTCAGGAGCCAGATTTATAACTCTCCCTCGAACTGTTTCCTTTGTCCAGTGCTATAGCTGTTGGAGGTCATAGCATACGCTCCAATTCAGCTTGCCAATATATGATATCTAAAAAAATTACCACATCCCATCATTCACAGCAATAAACCACTGAAGTAAAAGAAAGGAATAGTTTTGAAATATTTTCTTTAAGCTGAGTCCTCTGCTAGAAACTTCTACATATATTATCTGATTCTATTTTCACTGCAGACTTGTACTATAGATATTATTATCTTCATTTTCTGATGAGGATACCAAGATCTAGAGAAAGTACCTGTCTTAAGATCATGTGTTTAACACTGAGCTGTGATTATAGCCAGCTCTCTTGACTTTCCATCCAGTGCCATTTTTAATTAAACTTCATGGCCTCTAAACCACCTTTATTTTAATCATAAAAGGATATTCAATAAAAAGTCTATTTCCATTTCAGCAGCTCCAGTGAACATAAAAGAATTAATGCTTTTTTTCCATATGACAGTTTTGTGACTCCTCACATACTATATAAATTCATTGTCAAATGGCTTTTAACATCTTTAAAATATTCTTTTATATTTGGGTACACTGGCTCTCTTTGTTTGTTTTTGTTTCTCAGCATAGCAAGTCTAAATCAAAGGTATAAGACTACTTTCTTCATTTATGGAACATTCTAGATTATTTTTCTTTGTATATTAGTTACATGTTATATCTTTTCTAGGGCTGAAACACAGACAATCTCTGCATTTTGGCAGCTAGGTGACTTACAAAGCCCTATAAATGGAACTTGCCCTCTGATAGCAAAGGATACCAAGCTTTTTTTGTCAAAATGGACATTGAATCTGGGTTGATAATTATAAATTTACATGGTCAATTTTAACTTTCATGAGTTTAGAGGATATCTCTGAACAGGCCTTTTCTCTTACCTTGGTCTTTTAAATTTAGCTTATTCCTGGCTCTAACTATAATTCAAAAGGTATGAAATATTCTATACAGTATACAGGGTGTGGCAAAAGTAGGTTTACAGTTGTTTTGTGGAAAATAATACAATAATTAATAAATAATAATACAAGAACAAACTCTATTGCACGTACTCACAGGTATAAACTTACTTTTGCGCCCCCCCACATGTTCCTACTTGGAGGCCCTTTGATTTCATGTGCCCCATTTTCATTTACATTTTCTCATGAATGTAAAAGTTACTTTTCAAAACTTCAGAAGGTTTTATAGAATTTCATTGTTTATTGTATCCTCCAGTCTTGCATTCAATAGAAATTCATTAATGCCTACGATGTGACAGCCAGTTGTAGTCACCTGGACTATAATGTTAACAAAAGGGGCACAGCCCTTGCCATCCAGGCTTCTGATCTTGTGGAGAACAAACAGCATAGAAGAAGATTTAAGAATGTGGAAGAATTTAAGCAATGGCCCTGAGTTAGAAAAAATTGATATTTTAAATGAACTAAATGATCAATAATGTAACTGGATGATAGTAAAATTAGGCAAAGTGTACAGGGTGAGCCTGCATAATGACCTCATAACTCCTGTAGAAAATTTTGATTTTACACCAACAGTGTGAGTGACAGGCTGATTAATTTTCTAAGAATTAATCTTCTCACCCTGGCTGGTGTGGCTCAGTGGATTGAGCACAGGCCTGCAAACCAAAGGGTCTCCTGTTAGATTTCCAGTCAGGACACAGGCCTGGGTTGTGGGCCAGATCCCCAGTAGGGGGTGTGTGAAGCAACCACACATGAATGTTTCTCACCCTCTCTTTCTCCTTCTTTTCCTCACATTCTAAAAGTAAATAAATAAAATGTTTTACAAAAATAATTAATCTCATTACTAAATGCAGAGAATAGTTTTAAGAGTCACAGGGTAGCCAAAAGGAGCGTTAAGACAGGGGCATCAGACTCATTTTCATCTGGGGCTACATCAGCCTCGCGGTTGCCTTCAAAGGGCTGAAACAATTTTAGGACTGTATAAATGTAACTACTTCTTAACTGTTAAGGAGTTGAAATTACATTCGGCCCTTTGAAAGCAACCACAAGGGGTGAAAATGAGTTTAAAACCCCTGCCTTAGGAGATTAGCAGAGAATCAGGCATAACATAGTCATGGTCTGGTCTAAGCAGAGGACAGATTACAGATGTAACTTGAACATGCGATTAGAACGATTTGAGGAAGAGTTGACCATAGAGAGTGAGAACAGCAGAGGTGCAAGGATGATCTGATGTGATGTCCATGGCAGTATCAGATAAAGTAAAGCCAGGTGATGCTGCGTTAACAAATAACCACTGAAACCACGTGGTTTATAGTAAACAAACAAACAACACTTTTGGCTCATGCTACATGTCTAGTTATCAGTGGACAGGGGAATTCTGCTCATCAGTCTCTCAGAGATTTGGAATGATGAAACGTCGTCCTCCTGAACTTGGAGGTCATGGTGCTGGAAAAAGAGCTCCTCAGTGTCTCACTAACATTAGGTACGAGTAAGATTCTATTTTTATTTTTCAGAAAAAAACTTGGGGAATGTGCTAAAAACTGTGGCTACACTGTTCAGATGGCATGAGAACCTTGAAATCTGAATTCCCGGACTGTAAATCATTTCATTTCTGGAAGGTCCACTTCTTAGGGCAGCTATCTGTGATGACGTCTGCCAGGTGTGCTGGAGACCTGCTTTAGGTGCCGCTTACATTCAGATTCTCATCTGTGCTGTTGTCTGTGGCGAGGAATGTGGTGAGGTTTTGGTATTCTGGGTAAAGGACCCCTTGCAAAAGAAGTATAAAAGTTATCTTTTCCAATTTACCTATGTTTATAACAGTCAATTTGCATTTCAATTCAAATTCTTTGATGAGTACTCTTATTATATTACAGATTCAAAGGTATATTCTCTGTAGCATATTAGACTGTAACTTTCTCAAGACGGCTTGTTCACAACTGCATTCACTTACTCAAAAAACAGTGCCTGGAACAAAGTATATTGTTGAATGATTATTTTAATGTATTACATATAATATATTCATATGTCGAAAATGATGTTAAAATGCCATAATATTAATATATGTATAATGCTTCATGTAAAATATAATGATGTAAAAATTAAGTATTTACTATATGCCAGCTACAGTAGGTAATTTAGCTTCCTCTTCTCATCTTATTTACTTCTCACCACAAGATGTTCTCAGAATTTAATTTCAATGTTTATTGTCCCTATTGAATATACTGTGACATGATGTGCTATCAGAAGACAGAGGACAAATGCCACAATATTATCGTGATCATCAATTTGATTTTAAGTATATTTTATGAAAAAAATATAGTATAAGTATAAAGTACTTGAATTTTTCAAAAGAAAATAAACAACTTCGAAGAAATTTAAAGTTTACGTTTTGTTACGTCATTTGCTCAGATTTTTTGCCGTAAGGATATGGTATCAGGTAAGAATTTAATTTAGGTACATTAAAGGGAAAACTGAAATACTGGTGTTTTATAGAAGGTAGGCATTACTTTACCAGGTAGGGAGAAGTCCAGAGGGTATTAGGTTAGCCCATTGCTGTCATGAGTATCACCAGGAATCTGAATCCTTCCACCACTGTGCTCGGCCATCCCATCATGCATTTGTAAACTCACTGTCAGTCACAAGATGGAACCTACTCTGCTTCATTATTGAATCTGTTTTTTAGAAATAAAGGAGACTGGAAAAGACAAAAGGCTTAGAGAAATGCCAGCCAAGTTTGTCCCATTTTAAATAATTTCTTGAAAGCGCCAACCAAAAGCTTTCTATCAAATTCATTGGTCAGAATTGTTTCTCACATGGGAAACTTTTGCTACAAGAAAGGGCTGAAAAAGTAGACTTTTAGCTGGGCAATTGTCACACTCAATAAACTGGGACCGTGTTAGTAAGAAAATAAGTGAGAAATAGAGATTGGGTGGGTAAAGTTACCCACCCAAATAATACTCTGAATTTAAGTAATGGCTAGAGTTGGGGTCCATCATGCCTTGGAGACACATCCATTGGTTCTCACAAAGTGGCTACCCTAAGAAATGGGCCTCTCGGAAATGAAGTCAATTTTAGTGTAGACATCAAGAAGGATTGATTTAACTCTTAATGATAGGTGCCATCCCCCTGCAGAATATTCTGACTGCTGCATGAACTTAAAAACAGATCATTGATTTAGCCTGCTGTAACTTGAGCCGAGGTTATGTATATCTGAAATTGCTACAGATTGTCAAGCTAGGAATTCTCCACAAGTGTTCTCTGTCTGTCTGCCTCTTATTGGAGCATTTGCAGTAAAAGTTTTTCTTTTAATTTTCTTAGAATTTGCATTAAGAATTCAACTGTTGGGTGGCTTTACCTTGACCATTAAAATATTAAATGCAATTTAGTTAAGAGAACTCTACGGTGGACACATGTCATCAGAAGAAACCCAAAGTGGCTCAATTATAGTGCATTGATGTATAAACAGCAGTGCCTCGGGCACCTTTTTTTCCCCCAGGAAATTAAAGTCTCTGAACCAAGACCGATGGGACTGTCCTGTCCCCAGGGGCTTTTTAATATTTTTATTATGGAATCATATTGTGGTCATGGGTGAACTAGGTCCTTCTGATGACAAAGAGGTTAGCACCTCGTTTTCAGAATTCTATCATGTTTACTTCCAAGTAGAAGTACTGTTTCTCAGTAGACAAATTTCAAGATTCAGACACTCAATGCCAAATTCTGTGATGTGCTCAGGCCTGGCTATTTTAGGGGAAAATAAATTCTACTTTTTCTAGTTGACGTGGGATTCAGTTATTCCCTAAATTAACCCCCCCCCCCCACACACACACTATAATCTAGTGTTTTCAATTTACCCAATTCCCACCAGAAAACAGAATTTGAAGGGCACAGGAAATATGCAAAGTCAAAAGTAGTTAGGCAAAAACCATTATGAAGCTGAAAACTCCATAATTAACAATGTAATGTTTCATCTCTCACAGAACACTGGTAATTAAAATGGACCAACCAACAGGGCAAAGATGGCCTTGCACTGCCCCCTAGCAAGCTTCATAAATTCCTCTATATTATATAGTTTCTTTGTTATAAATCTGGTTCAAACTATTTTGAGGCCATAGTCCAGACATTTCTTATTCCTAATCACTATTGAAACAATTTGACAAATTATTGAAGAAATATGCTGTTGTCCATTTACAATTAGATCAGCAAACCAGAATAATATTCTTTAATTGCTATCTGCAGCCACACACTCATATGTTTTTCTAACTTCCATCTCTCCTTTCCTTTGTTCCTTCTTTTCTTTATTTTTTAAAAATTACTTAGCCTGTAGTCTTGAACCTAAAGCACAACAAAAGAAAAAACAGAGCTAATATGATTTCAGAACTGTTTTTCTCACTTCTGGAAATTCACATGTGTTAACTGAGCTCATCATTCAGTTCTGCTAAGCAGACTATTTCATATAGGACTAGCTGAATTTTACAGTCTATTTATCTTACACCTTTTAATTAAATGGCCTCTACCTGGCCCGTGGTGCCTATTCCACTGTCTTACATAATGTATCTGTTCACATTTTCCTTCTGATTAAGAATAGGAAACAGTTACAGGGAGTGAAGTGGAAATGCATGAAAATCACAAGGAGGCACAGCAGTTTCATATTTCAACCTGGATGTGTTCTGAGCTTTTAATTCAGGTCAGCTGAGCTTCTAAATGCTGTGAATGACTACTAATTCCACTTGGTTTTCCCAATGAAGTTGAAGGTGAGGAGGGAGGGAGAGATTTTATAACAACCGAAAGATGGATAGAAGCATAGAACAATTGTGTTCAATACCGAGAAAGTCAACAGAAATGTTAAAAAATTAGCTAACTCTTTTGGATGTTATGTAAAATTATAGTGGAAATAATAGGTAGATGACATTTGATTAAATATTTAATTTAGCTAAACACACACAAACCTCTTAATTTTGAATGTGTTTTGTAGAATGGAAATTCCACCAAAGTGAAGTATAGGAAACATTTTTAAACTCTCTTCTGATTATGAATAATTGCTGACTTGATCAGGCCAAGAATGCCACCTAGTATTACTGTCAAACTAAGTCACATTTCTTATTGCTAGTCCACTTATTAGACCCAGTTTTGCAGAAAGGATGATGCGTAGGATACAAGTTTCTCTCTGCTTATTCACAATATCGACTTATTAACATTTTGCCTTCTTGATTAATTTAAATGGCTTTAGAGAAGTTTACCCTTTGGCACTCAGGGACCAATGTAATTGCATTATAGGCTACTCTTGCCAATTCTGATGTTCAAGAAGAAAACACAAATGTGATGATACTTTTCTGGACAATGATGACTCAGGAAGAATGAGGGAACATCCTTAATCAGATATTGAAGCTCAGTGTATTGCGGTTACAGGAAGTTCCTGAGCGGAGTTCTAGTACCTTGCCCCATTAAGTTTTTTTTAAATTATTTTTTTAAGATTTTATTTATTTATCTTTAGAGGGGAAGGGAAGGAGAGAAATATCAATGTATGGTTGCCTCTTGTGTGTCCCCTGCTGGGAACTGTCCTGCAACCCAGGCATGTGCCCTGACTGGGAATGCCCATGCTCAATCCACTGAGCTACACCAGCCAGGCCACCCCATTAAGTTTTACTCCAGAAAATACATTCACATAAGTGAATTAATACTCCCATTTCCATTTCCACTACCCAGTGAGCTACAGAATCCAAAATCACTAGAAAATGGTGAGAAGAGATTCATGAGTAGAAAACATCTTTAAAGTCTCAAAATAAGAACTTTAAACTTTTGCATATGTGTTTGCAAGCACATAAACATCAGGTATAGAAAGTTTTCCCATGGTAGTCATAGCATTTATTTCCTGTATTTGTTACAATCTTTTATGCTTAATTAATCATATGTTTATTCCTCCTACTAGGCTATGGATCCTTCAGGACAGAATCTGAGTTATAGTCAAGTTGTATTGCAAGTAGTATATCTGGCACAATGTAATTGGTACAAGACTACTTATTGAATAGGATTGAATTGAATTAAGTTAATACTAGTAAATGTCACTACCCAATCAGTCAGCAAGGACTGGGGGCTTGTGCTAGGCAAAGCAAACACACTGGCTGGCCCTTTTACTGAGTATTCTATAAAAAGAAGTTTGGTTACATGGTCTTGATTAAAGCTGATATTGGATTTTTTCTAAGCATAATAATAAACAGTTAACCGATTCCACATTTCTGCTCAATCCCAAAGGGAAATGGGCACCTACCATGCAGTTATCTCCCAACATTCCAGTGCCCTCCCTTTCCCATCACAGAAAATAAGCTATTCCTACAGAGACCATTTACGAACATACTTTGTTTTAAAAGCACATCTATCTTGCAAATCAATGTTACAGGTGCTGTATTTTAGAGAGTCGTTGACCTCTAAATATTTCCATAGCACTTGACACTCAGCAACCCTTTTCTTACTCCCATAGCATGTGGTGCACTAAAAAAAATCATAATTGCAATGTTAAAGCATAATCAAACAAACAAAAAAGCTCACACAATCAAAATAACTAAATAAAGGCACTTCACGAAAGAATTAGGAAGAAATCTTGTGAGGCAGATGAAGTGGTCTGTGTTGTGATTAAGAGGTGGGCACAAAGCTGGACCCCTGAACAGAACAGAAGATTTCAATTAGGACTTTTGTCTCCTGATGGGGTGGGGGGCTCGCCCCCATTGCTGTTGCTCTGAGCAATCTGCCAGAAGCAGGTTGGAGGGACCTGAGCAAATCGTGTGCCACTTAGAGTAGAACAAAGAGAAAGAGACTGGAAATGCTGCAGAAATGCTGTCAGTATAACTGGTAAAACCTCAACAGACAGGAGTCACTGGACCAATTTAATGACACAAAGAGACAGTTTCCTCTGATAGCCATTGCCCAAAAGTAAACAATGCTGTGGAGTGGAACATAATTCATCTGTAAGCCCTAGGGATCAGAAGCATCAATTGTAATCCTCCGAGTACAGAGAAGTTGTGTGGTTCTTGTCACTCTGCCCCCTCCTCAGTTCTCCACTACATACAACACACACACACACACACACACACACACACACACACACACTCATACACAGAGTCTCACTCGGTGCGAGTTTGATATTTTGAATTAAAATATAACAATGTTTGGATTTTAATCACCTTAGTTAATATTATTTACCAATTGAATCTTCAGCAAATTCCTTAAAATATGAACAATATACAACCCTCTGGACAGGTGCCATACTTTCAAGTCCTATACATTCTTTACTCCATTCCTTGCGATAGAGCAAAATCTTTCCTTTTAAAAATATGTAATTTACAAGAACCAAAGATATGAAGCAGGATTGTTTTCTTAGGCACATGCAACATATTTTGTTTCAAAATAATTAATATTGATATTTACATTTACAGTAGTTGACAAAAACATTACTCTGGGAATAGGTTGAAGTTATTTCTTTTTAAAATTATTTTTTTATTTTATGTTAAAGTAATGAATACATATGATTCTAAGTCACATCTTTTCTAGGAGCTTGGAACATAAATAATAGCCTCTCCACTTTTTATATGACCCAAACTCCTTCCCAAATAATTTCAATTCTTTTGGCTTCTTGTTATATTCATGTAAGTATTTTAAAATAATAGGCTTGTATTACTATTTCTTCAATCATCAATTTCAGATTTTACATGTTTATTATCCGATGGCAATTAAACCCACCCTACCAACAGCCAAACAGTCACATGCACAGGTAGACACATACACATAATACTCACTGCCCTTATCCTCATTCTCCCAATATAATTGAACATTATTTTTAATATAAAATCAGGATATACATTATTTACAACCTAGATTATCCAGCAAAGCTATCATTTAGAATGGAAGGGCAGATAAAGAGCTTCCCAGACAAGAAAAACCAAAGGAGTTTATCATCACTAAACCATTATTATATGAAATGTTAAAGGGACTTATTTAAGAAAAAGATCAAAACTATGAACAATAAAATAGCAATAAACACATACCTAACAATTGAATGATAAATAAACTAAGGAAATAGAAGGACAGAGACAAAATCATGGATATAGAGAGTATTTGATGGTTGCCAGATGAGAGGGGAATTTGGAGGAATGGGAGCAGAGGTGAGGAGTGCAAATTGGTAATCACAGAATAGCCAATGGAATGTAAAGTACAGTATAGGAAGTGGAATAACCAAAGAACTTATACGTATGACCCATGGCCATGAACTAAGTGGGGGCAATTGCCAGAGGGAATGGGGGTACCAGGTGAAAGTGGGAAAAGGGGGAAAATTGGGCAACTGTAACAGCATAATCAATAACAAATAACTAAAAACATATGTTTCCAGGTAGAGCCAATACTGCTGGTCCTTGGGCCGCCCTTTTTGTAACAAGTGTGCACAAACCACAGCAACTGGTGTCTATGAGTCAGCGCCAGGTTCCTAGGAATAAGGACGGCAGTAGCTGGGGATTCGCTGAAAATGTCTGCAAATTATTTGGGGTCTTTCCTACAGTGGGTTTGATCTCTGGCTGGAAGATGGAGATACCCAGAGTCTCTGTCCTGGGTTAAGTAAGATGGACCAAAAAACAGGCTTTTTAGGGTGTACCATGTGTCACTGTAAAGGTTCTTGATGTAAGGTCCGTAAAAGCCAGAATCATTTTCTTATTCATCTATAAAACTACACTCTCTGAAACAGAACCTTACTCTAAGAGTTCAGTAAATGATTGTTGAACTGGATTAAAGGTGAATAAAATCTCTCTGACCTTGTATTTCTAGTTGCCACATTAGTTGAAAGTGAAATATGGGCTGATTCTCCTAGAGTGTAATTGCTGGAATCACGCTTTGAGATTTTTTCTGTTCATACAGACAAGAAATGTCTCAATATTTTTCTCAAGTTGAATTCAGCAGCATTTGAACTATACCCTTAGTAGTTTTCTTACTTCAGAAATAACTAACTTTACTACTTTCCTAAATAATAACATGGATAAATCACAAGAGCTTTTCTATTGTGTCTCTTATCACAAATTCCTTATTGTAGAGAACTATTTCTTAACAATCCAATGCAGTTTGTAACAACATCAATACTTCCCAATAAAAGGACTGGTTAGTAAGTGGAACCTAATCAACAAAACAAACAAGCAAGCGAAATATAACCAGAGACATCGAAATTAAGAACTGACAGTAACCAGAGGGAAGGTGGGAGGGGATAATGGGGGGAAAAGGGGAAGGGTTGTCAAGAACATGTATAAAGGACCCATGGACAAAACCAAAGTGGGGTTAGGATCAAGACTGGGAAGTGGGTTGGTTGGGGTGGGGGGAAAATGGTTGGTGGGGTGGAATGGAGACAAGTGTACTTGAACAACAATAAAAAATATTCAAAAGAAAAAGACAATATCTTAATGATGCTAGTATCTCTCTAGAATTTTTATAAATGGGTACATGCCCTGAGTTGATCTTGACATCCTAGATTAAAACCCCTGTTCTCCCATTATTTAGCTGTATAGACACACTGTAAAATAATAAGAGATACACTGAGTTTTACCCCCAGTGTCCAACACAGAGTTCCTGCGATCCTTGTAAATAGCAGTGCTAGCAGAATCTACTGTTTAATATTTAGTTTTTGACCCTGGTTCCTGACATAGTCCTCCTAAGACCTTTCTAATTTACTGAGTGATAGGGGCATCTAACACAGAGCTCTGGAATCCTTTGGGATTCCCTGAGTGATAGGAACATTTTTAGTTTTAATGAGATGACTCTTGGTTGTCTCCTAAATGGCTCTTGTATGTGGGCTGGTCACCAGAAAGACCAAGCCATGACTAGAAGGCTGGAACTTTCAGTTCCACCTCCCACTCCCTAGAGAGGGGAGAAGAGCTGGAAATGGAGCTAATAATCAGCCATGTTTATATGATGAAGCCTCCATTAAACCCCAATGGTACAGACCCTTCTGCGTGGTGTGGGCCCAGCTCCCACTCCAAGATGCACAGGACCCACACCCACAGATAGGTTCTCTCATGGGTAATCAGATTTGCAATATACCTAAACTGCTTTTTGCTGAAAACTCCCTCACCCTGCAAATGCATACTGTGACTTCCTAAAATCCGTGCTAATCCTTGCAGGGACCACTGTAACCGCTGAACCACTTTTGCCTTTTCATTTGCTAATATCCTTCTTCTGTGATGTGATTAGGGGCATTGGCTCCTTTTGTTGTAACTGGGGATAGTGAGTGAGGACCATCTTGTAATGTGAGGAGACATAGAATAAAGGCCTGCCATGGCAGAGGCCACGACTTTTGCTCCCCTTGAGAGAAAAGCCATGCTGTCATCCTTTTTCCTCCACTGGACTCGGTAGTCCGTGTGTATGTTTTATTTCATCCATAATGACACGGACACTGCCAGCTGGTGTCCGCATCAGTATGGGGCTTGGAAAGCTTCCAGGTTGGTGAACACATCTATGTGCTTGGAGGGTAGTGCACCCCAACTCCACAGGGAAAGACACCTGCACTCAGGGTCCTTCCAGACTTATGTATCTCTTCCTCTGGCCTTTCACTGGTATCCCTTATAAAATATCTTTTATATAAATCATCAATAACAAGTAAACTGTTATACCTGAGTTCTCTAAACTGCTCTAGCAAATTATCAAACCTGAAGATGGGATTGTGGGTAACTCCAATTTATTGCCAAGTTGGACAGAAGTTGTGGGTCATCTAACACCTCCCACATGTGATTGGTGTCTAAAGTAGGGGCACAGTCTTGTGGGACAGAACTTATAACTGGCAGGGTTTGCGTTATGGTTGCTGTCGAAATTCAATTGCAAGATACCAGCTGGCATTGAAGAATTGGTCAGTGTGGGGAAAACCCCACATATCTGGTGTCAAAAATGTATGAGTGTTAGTAAAGGACAAACACAGCAAATTTTCCCCTAGACACCCACATATCAAGTGAAAATTATCATAACCTACTTTTAGACCCTCAGGTCAAGCAAAACTAATCACATGCAGTTGTCTGAAGAGACAAAATATTCATAAATGTGAAAAGCATACTCAGTTCTTGGTACAAGAGTCTGGGTTTTCAATTTTGAACTTCTAAAGCACTTTCACATTACTTATCCTGTCTGAATTTACCTAAGAGCATTTTGTAGTGGCAAGGTGAGGGAAGGGCATCCTATATTATATAAGAATATATATATGTGTATTTGTGTGTGTGTGTGTGTGTGTGTGAATATACTGAAAAACCCTAAAAGCCTAAGTCTAAGGGCAGAGGAGTCTTCTTTGGGAATTATTAGCATATCCTATTGGTGTCTTTTCAAAGAGGTGCGTAATACCTTGTAGGTTTTTTCACAGCCCAATTATTTTATTTTTAAATGCCTTTCTAGTGTGGTCAATGTCTATAGTCAGTAAATACAGAAACTACTCTGCTGTGAAAAGAAATGCTCATTAAGACAAAAATTGCTTGCCCATTTGTTTTCTAGCATTGCTATCTATTGATATGCATATGTCAATGATTTATTGACACATAATTTGTCGATGGTTAATGTTGGTGATTTGATGTCATTTCAAACCTTACAGTCTCACATATCCACATGAGCTGACATTATGTTCACAGAAGTAGAATCTGTTTAACTGCTTCAAATTTGAAATAATAACACCTACTATAATAATAAAATGATAATTTAGTTAATTACAATATAATTTATTTAAAACCTTTTTTTAGAAAGCCCAAATTTTGAAATATTAGTATAAGAATGAAATCTTTTAGGGACTCCTCTCATGGAACTTTGGCCTGGAGATTTTAATAGTTCTTTCAGGAAATATGGTAAAGGAAATTCTTGCATATATGGCATTAAAGTAGGGGCCCCTAACCCCCAGAACATGGACCTCTACCTGTCTGCGGCCTGTTAGGAAGTAGGCCGCACAGCAGGAGGTGAGTGGTGAGCAGGAAAGTGAGCAAACTGGTCCCTGATGCCAAAAAGATTGGGGACCACGGCATTACAGTATATCAAATTTTAAATAAATATTCTGCAGCAATAAGCAATGGTCTTATGACTCAAGAGATGCTGATTGGTCATTTCTGATCAACCATGTAATTTAATATTTTGATTACAAGAATGGTAGAGAACCATTTTTGTCTCTCTCTTAACAAGGGAAGGCAAAACAAGTTATTATGCATGTGCCTTTTCTATTCCTGTATAATGCATCCTCTGCATGTATTGTGGAGCTAAATCCTGACATGAAAGTTTATGACAGAGTGAGATTGTAAAAACATATTTTTTATTTCAGACAATTTTGCTATAAAAGCATATTTCAGTCCTTTAAAATAACAGTCGACAAGATTTACTGTATCAAATGTAAGTTTCACACCTCAGTCAGTGGTAGATTTCAAACAAACCCCAGCAGCTGAGCTGAAATTGGCTCTTAAAATCTTTAAGTTAGCTTGTTCCCAGATGAACATCATTTTTTTAACTTGAAAAATCACACATCATGCCGCACACAAATTCTTTGATTTGCATTTATCCACTTTATTATCCTTTTCTTATTGACAGAGACAAGAGCCAAGTCAGTACTACATTAATCCAAAAACTAAAAATAGATAGGCAATATTGTGAATATTAATGCAAGGTGGCAGCTCTCATTTCTTTCCATTCCAACCTACCTTTTAATTTGAATCAATTTGTACCAAATGTGTTTAAAAATCAGAAACTTAAAGACAACCAATTTTCAACTCATTGACCTATAAATTGGCCTTTGATTGCAGTGCACTTCTGCTGGTGCAGGGAGAATAGGAGTGGGTGCTTGAAATTGCAGATTCCTTGGGGAGGGTGTCATCACAGGCTGAAAGAGCACCCAGGCATTTTAACGTCCAGGGTGGATACTGGAGGACATCTAGCCAGTTTATGAGACCTAAGAGAGAGGAGAAATGGATGTCGATAACCGTTAACACCTCACTCTGTGGGGAGCCTGTCTAGTTCTTGGCAAGAATTTCAAGCTTAATGTTTCCTGAATAGCTTTCTCTTCTCTGTGTTGCTTTCACTCTCTTCATGTCTAAGTAAATAAACATAGACTTAAATGGAAAGAGAAAGACAGAGAGATTAAATGAAGAAAAATTCCACAGATTTAATCTTAAGCTTGTTTTAGCTATCATGAATATTTGGCCTTAATATCCTCTTACTTTGCAAGTTTATCCCTAGTAATGACCAATATTTGCGTAATGCTTTTAGGATTCCAAAGGGCTTTTATGTATATAATATTTGCATACTGAAACATTTCTGAGGCAAGAATATCACTTCCATCATACAGATTGCAAAGCTAAGCCTTGAAAAAATTATCCAAACAAACTCTTGTGGTAGAAATTAAAATACACTTTTCCAGAATTCAAAGTCCAATGTTCTTTTGTCTATACTACATTAATATTTTCATCTTTGAAATGTAAACAAGTTTAAAATAAGGTTTCCTGTTTAGCATATTAAAAAAGTAGACCTACATAGAGTGTCTAAGTAATAAAGATACTAAAGTAGATCCATCTATAGGTAGAAGCAGACAGAACATTGATGTCAAATGTCTTTCGATAGCCTCTTTTCCTACAAGAATAGGTCTATAGAAATGTGAAGATTTGGGATAAAAATGAAGATGGCAAGCATGAGACACTTTTTCTTAGGTCTTATTTCTGTACCCTTTGGTTTGGTTTTGTGTACAGAAAACAACATATGAAAAGGAACCATCTTCAACTATACAACAATATGAATTTCTTAAATATAATATTTAGTCAAATAAGCTACATATAAATACATACTTATTATTAAATATATATAATTCAATGCAGTTACACTAGCATATAAATTAAACTAGTGTATAGGTCATTCAGGAGTCAAATTAGTAACTGGAATGTGGGGAAGAATGTCTTTATCTGGGCAATGGTTAATTTTTGTGCTGATTTTGTGAAAATCTGTGCAGCTAAACATTTATGATATAGGTACTTTGCTGTATATATAACACACTTGAATACAACTTTTAAAAGAAAAATGCAGCAGAGCCTTAAGATTGCATTTGCAGCCATCATGGATACATTGAAGCTACTAACTGCCGGCTTTATCGGGCAGAAGAACATTAGAAAAACACAGGCATTACATCCAGATGCCTGAGTGGGAAGTCTTCACTCCTCTACGACACTTATTACCGGTGTTTTCTAAGGGACATTTCCTAAGCCTCAGTTTCTCTAGCGCAATTCTTATGAATTCGCCCCCTTCAACCACCCTCATAGTCTTTTTTTAAAGCACAAATGCAAACACTGGAAATTGAGAGACCACAGAAAACATTTACAGCATTACTCTTTAACAGCCCTTAAATCTCTTAAGCTTAGTGCTATATCGACAAAAATGTCAAATTCTCTATTAGGAAGGTTAAGTAATATTTCAATATGGCCACCAACCCTCTACTGTGCAGCGACTTCACACAGTAGATATTATTTCTGACTCATGTAAAGTCCAGTTGGTATTTCCTGGTTTAAGGCTTTAAAGGATGTCTTCGTCTAGGTCTTTGGGTTCCTTGCCACTATTTCTGCATTTTGAAAAGAAATAGAGAAGCTACATCTATTTCTTAACTTCTTTGTTCCGAAGAGATATGCATCATTCCCATGCACATTCATTCAGAGGCAGCGGCTATGGGGCCCCAACTACTTGCAAAAAGACAATGAATATTTATTCATCCATTAGCTATGTCTGCCACATTGCCCTTTGTTTCTCCTCCACAAACCACAAATCAATTTTTGAGACTCTCTCAGTTGAGCATTTCATTCCAAAACTCGGGACAGGGCTGCTCAGCAGGAGGTGAGCTTGAATGTAATCGTCACTCTCCCCAGATCCATGGAAAAATTCTTTTCCATGAATCCAGTCTCTGGTGCCAAAAAAGGTTGGAGGCTGCTGCTCTAGAACATTTCTTCTGAGCAGTTGACTTTAAACTCAGTCTTAATACCAGGGATTTGCTCACCACTTCTGTGAGATAGCATACATTCATGAACAAACACTAGTTATGCCCAAGCCTCAACAGCGAGGTGTCAGCTCCCATCAATCTGCATTGAACACACTCTACCTTTTTGATCTTCAAGGTGAGAGACATCTTGATACAGTAGAAAATACCCAGTGCTAATAATTGGGGTCATGATCTACCTTCTAAATTTATAATCAAATGTAAATACTCTAGATTAGAGAAAATTCTTATGTAGGACTTTTTAACCTTCATAAATTTAATTGATGAAAACTCATTGTTAAAATCATTTTAAAGAACTTTGGAAAACTCATTGTTAAAGACTTTGGAAATAAAAGCTATATTTTTATAACAAAAGGGTTACATCAGATATGTGACCTGCCCCAAATTACAAAATTGGAACCAACATTTGGGGTTCAAATTTACCATTCTGATACACACTTCCCATTAAAGTAGGGGGAAATGTCATAAAATAAAACTGAGATAATGTTTGCATCTAGGATACCCTGATGATCAAGTTTTAAAAAACATTTCATAGATCTGGCGAACTACTTAGCTATTTAAATTGATTACCCTGCTCCCTGTTAGTTGACCCAACTTGTACCAGGAACTGTAATTATATGAACAATCAGCATAAATTGTATTTTTTCCCTCAATTTTCAATCTTTTTGTACTTGCAGACTAAAGATTGCAAAACATAAGGGGAAAAGTATACAACTTTGGAGAGTTTTCATCATATAGCCTTTTTGCTCCAGGAAGTGGTTATTTTATTTGAATAGTCATATATATATATATATACATGCCTCTCATGCCTGAAATGAATTTTCAAGATTCAATGTCTTTTTGCTAAGTATTCAGCACTGCAAAAACTACTGCTTCTGAAAGTGTATATAGGCCAGGAATGAAATGTTCTATTTTTACAATGAGACACAGATTTCCTATTAAAAGTAAAGCTTTCATTTCCAATGTTATAAGGAACAGTTTTTCAGTTTTTGGTGAATTAATTTAGGAAGCTACATAAGTCCCATGTAAGAATTTTCTCCAGTCTATGTATTTACATTTGATTATAAATTTGAACATTTATTAAAATCCAATACTTGGCTCTGGGTATTTGAGCCAAACAAATATAAGTAGCTGATAGGCAAATGATTTATTTTTGTTGTACTATTTTCAATTAAATTTGGTACATAGCTATTTGTACAATTTCAGGTATTAGTTATTAAAATGTACTGACAGTAGTTTTTTTATTTTTCTGTCTCAACGAAATGTTTTTAAGTCTCCTTTCTTCCTTAAAGCAAAAAGCAAAGTGGACACTTAATAATGAGAGAGATATTTTAAGGTGGAAGAGGAGAGGAATTGTTCCTATCTTTTTCATCCAGCTTTAAACAGTGGCTCTAAGTCTGCTCGTCAAGTGAGAATAGATGGCTATTATGTAATATAGGGCCTGGGAGTTCAGTATTTCTCTGATAAGTCTGTAGATTTCATGGTCACAATTAAGTATAAAGGTGCAAAGGTTCATGTATCATCTTCATTAACCACCACATACCTATTAGCTAGTATTATGCCTAGCACATAATAGGTGATTAAAAATTAATACAGTATGTGTTATAGCAACTCCTGTACTTCTTGGCCAGTCCTGACATTGTAGACCCTGCCTCAGTATTATAGTTAAGCCAAGTAGGCAATCACCCTGAAAGTTTTTTAATGTCCAAGAAAACTACTAATGTTCCATCTATACTTTTTCATCTGAAATACCACTTTTAAGCTTCACTTATTTAGTTTAAAATGTCACTCTTTTCAAAATGCAAAACAAACAAATATGAACCCAGAGAGTCAGTAACACCTGAAGCCATCTCAAATTATTTACACTTAGGACAAATGAGTATCAGATTTTTTTTCCCCAGTGGTGCTGTGTGGGAGGAGAAAGTCATTCTGTGGTCTCTGGAAATGTGAAGTAGGTTGAGAAAAACACAAGTCAGTAAAGATTAGTTTATATGAATGAGAAATACCAAGAAAACTTCTGTTTATCTTCCACTGTTGTGTATGGGAGACATAATGAGAAAAGCATAGAGATGATCTGGTTATCGCCAGCACTTGTGCATAAGGAAAATGGGATCCACAGATGTGAACTCGTCAAACAGCTGATCACTGCTAGAGTCAAGGTTAGTTTTGTGGAGGCTTTTGATCTGGTGCCTTTCCCTTCAAAACTTTGATTTTTTATTTACAAAGGATAATCCTACCTCAAAGTAAACTAAATCTTAGAAAATATTTTGGAAATTAAAGAGTATCTTTTAAAAAAGTACCTTAGAGGTTAAATATAAGCCGTGACACCATCAAAGTCCTAGAGGAGAACATAGGCACAAAAATCTCAGATATTTCAGGCAGCAACATTTTTACTGATATGTCCCCTAAAGCAAGGGACATAAAGAAAAGAATAAACAAATGGGATCTCATCAAAATAAAAAGCTTCTGCGCGGCTAAAGAAAACAGTATTAAAATAAAAAGAGAACCAACTGTATGGGAAAACATATTTGCCAATGATACCTCAGGCAAGGGTTTAATCTCCAAAATATATAAAGAACTTACACAACTCCACTCTACGAAGACAAGCAACCCAATTAAAAAATGGGCAAAGGACTGAACAGACACTTCTCCAAGGAGGATGTACAGAGGATCCAGAGACACATGAAAAGATGCCCAATATCACCAGCTATCAGAGAGATGCAAATTAAAGCCACAATGAGATACCACTTCGCACCAGTCAGAATGGTCATCATAAACAAAGCAACAAACAGCAAGTGTTGGAGAGGTTGTGGAGAAAAGGGGACACGAGTGCACTGCTGGTGGGAGTGCAGACTGGTACAACCACTATGGAAAACAGTATGGAATTTTCTCAGAAAACTACAAATGGATCTACCTTTTGACCCAGCAATTCCACTGCTTGGATTATATCCTAAGAACCCTGAAACACCAATTCAAAAGAACCTATGCACCCCAATGTTCATAGCAGCACAATTTACAATAGCCAAGTGGTGGAAGCAACCTAGGTGTCCATCAGTAAATGAATGGATCAAAAAACTATGGTACATTTACACAATGGAATTCTATGCAGCAGAAAGAAAGAAGGAGCTCCTACCCTTTGCAACAGCATAGATGGAACTGGAGAGCATCATGCTAAGGAAAATAAGCCAGGCAGTGAAAGATACATACCATATGATCTCACCTTTAACAGGAAGCTAATCAACAAAACAAACAAACAAGCATAATATAATCAAAGACACTGAAATTGAGAACAGGCTGACAGTCACGAGAGGGGAGAGGGGAGGGAATTTCAGGGAAAAGGGGGAAGGGTTTAGAGCAAGAAGTATAGATGACACATGGACAAAAACTATGGGGGGTGGAAATGGGAGGGAGGTAGGGAGGGCTGGGGTGGTGGGCTGAGATGGAAGTAAAAGATGGAAAACTGTACAAGAACAACAATTGAAATTTTTTTTAAAAAGTACCTTAAAGGAATCTCAACCAATTTCCTGTCTCTGTAATTTCGTATAGCATGTATAAGCCACTACTTAGCTCCCTTAGAGAAATTTAATTTGCCAAACATGTAAACTATGATGAATTAAATGTGAAGGTTAATGATTATACAGTTAAGATCTGGTTTAAAATATTCTCCTTCACTTCCAGGACATAGTATTTTACTAAATCAGCTCATTCAAATAATCATTGAGATATATGACTATGGTGAAAACATGTAATGCTGTAAATATAAAGAAATCCTTCCTTCTATTTCAAGGGTAGACTCAATAAATAAATTAGGCTCATATAAAAAATATTATGAATACCATTGCTGTAGTGGTGTGCTAAGGTTGCTGGAGCCGAGATTAAGTATATTAGGCAGTGTACTAGAGAAAGAGAACCAACAAGATGCATATGTGTATAGTTTACAAATCATACATATAGTATGTATTATATTATACATATCATATGCATATATTGTATGTATACCATATACAAATCATTCGTATATATGTGTGTGTATACATACACATACACATACATAGAGAGAGAGAAGGAGAGAGCGAGAGATTATAAGGAAATGCTCACCCAACTATATACAGGGCAAGTCCCAAGATCTGCAGGGTGAGCTATCAAACTGGAGACCCAGGAGAGCTGATAGTTTAGTCCTGGTCTAATTCCAAAGGCCTGAGAACCAGGAAAGCCAATGATGTTCCAGTCTGAAGGTCAGCAGGCTGGAGATAGAGGTAAAGCCGATGTTTCAGTGCAATTCCAAAAGCAAGGAAAAAGTCAATGTCCCAGTTAGAAGGCCACCAGGCAGGAGAATTCCTGTTTACCTAGTCTTCACACTCTGGTCAGGTCTTCAACTTATTAGAGGAGGCCCACCCACATTATGGAGGACAATGTAATTGCTCAGGCCACAGATTTAAAATTTAAGCCACTTTGGAAAACATTATGAAGGTTCCTCAAAAAGTTAAGAATAGAGCTATCGTATGACCCAGCAATTCCTCTTTTGGGTATGTACCCCAAATATTTTAAAACATTTATTCATAAAAACATATGTATCCTTATTTTCACTGCAGCATTATTCACAATAGCCAAGACATGGAAGCCCCTAAGTGTCCTTTGATGAATGATTGTAAAAAGAATTTGGGACACATACATACAGTGGAATACTACTCAGCTATGTAAAGAGATGAAATATTGCCATTTGCAACAATACAGATGGATCTAGAGAGTATCATGCTATGTGAAATATGTCAGACAGAAAAGGATATAAACCATATGGTTTTATTCACATGTGGAATACAAAAAAAAAAAAAAAAGCAACAAATGAACAAACAAACAAACTCATAGATACAGACACAGAATGGTGGTTGCCAAAAAGAAACTGTGGTAAGATGATGGGATTCCAGGGGGTCAATTATATGGTATCAGAAGGAGACTAGACTTTGGGTGGTGAGCACACAGTGTGATGTATGAATGTCATATTATAAAGTCATACACCTGAAATGTGCATAATGTTATTAGCCAATGTTACCCCGATAAATTTAGTTAAAAAATTTTAGATGTTAATCTCATCAAAAAATGCCCTTAGAGTAATACCTGGTGTTTTAGTCCATTTGGGCTTCTATAATAAATTACCACAGACTGGTTTTCTTACAAACAATAGAAATTTATTTCTCACAGTTCCGGAGACTGAAAGTCCAAGATCAGTGTGCAACATGGTCAGATAAGGACCGTAGACTTCTCATTGCACCCCTACATGGCAGAACAGGCAATCTCTGTGGGCTCCCCTTTTTTTAAGAACACTAATCTCATTAAAGAGGGTTCCACACTCATGACCTAAGCACTTCCCAAGGCCCACCTCCTACTATTACTCCAGGGAGTCAGAATTTCAACATACAAATTGCAGCAGACACAAACATTCAGACTATATAACCCAGAATAATGTTTTACTGAATGTCTGAGCACCCTGTGACCCAGTTAAGTTGATACGTAAAATTAACCATCACAGGCAGGCAGGTTTATTATATACCATGCCCTGATCTTCCCAAATATCCTGTTGTGTCACATATATTTTTAAATATATTTTATTGATTATGCTATTACAATTGTCCCATTTCTCCCCTATCATTCCCCTCCACCCTGCACAGCCTCTCCCACCCACATTCCCCCCTTTAGTTCATGTCCATGTGTCATAAGTTCTTTAGCTTCTACATTTCCCACACTATTCTTGCCCTCCCCTTGTCTATTTTCTACCCACCGTCTATGCTACTTATTCTCTGTACCTTTTCCCTCTCTCTCCTCCTCCCATGCCCCTGTTGCTAACCCTCCATATGATCTCCATTTAAGAAAAATAAGATAAAAATATGACAGTGAAAAGATAGCAAACTCACAGCTATTAAGAACCACATCTAAAACAAAAGCAAACTAAGCAAACAACTAGAACAGGAACAGAACCACAGAAATGTGTCACATATTTTTTAAATAGAGACAGATAAATTTCTTAGAAAATGAAGTTAGAACAATTTTACAATTGTGATTAAGGTATTTCTAAACATATACAACAACTGGACATTCTGAAGTAGATGATAAAAGCAGACTTTCGAGGTGATAGGGCTGCCAAGAAAGACATAGCCAAAATGTAGACTAAGTCAAGCCACAAAATCCATATCACTGGAGAGAAGTGTCTTTTCAGATACAGTTTAATGACCATACCACAAAATGACCTTGACCCAGACATCTTAGCATCTGGTATGTTCCACAGGATAGATTGGCTACATGTGAAACAAAGCAATTGTCCCATTAAAGCTGCGTTATTCCAGAGCCAAGCAACTGGGCTCTAGCACATCTTTAACAGAGCACAATAGAGAGGAAAGGACTAACTTTGATGATTCCCAAGCCCCATGAAATTGAGAAAGCATTGGATAGGCAGCAGAATTAGAGGATAGCAGAGCATGGGGGAAGCAGGATTCTGTAAGTTGGGAAGAATCTCAGGGCAGCCGTGTCCATGGGAGCAGCCATCCACATGAACTAGGGAGTACAATAAGGGAGCCCCTTGACACATCATGAAACAGTTGGTGGGGTGCAGGACATTTCTTCATGGTATGGTGACTTAGTGAAATTTTTTATGTAGCAAAATAGTCTACTGATAATTAACTTTCAGTTTGTATTTCACTGCTCTAGACTCATAGAAATATATGAAACAAGCCTTTCTACGTTTCTTTTCCATCTCCCTTCTATACAGGGATGCAGCCAGACTCTCACTCTTTTTTTTTTTTTTTTTAAGTTTTTACCTCTCCATTTAACAAGGGACACAGTAAACAGTCTTACTTTTGCATTTATTTTTTTCTTGATTCACTATGACTTGTATTTTCAAACATTTTTGAAAAACATTCTTAAAAATATCTGGATATTATGTATATATACATAATTATATCTTTTAAATTTACAAAAAGCAAGTCTCAATGTAGTAAGGCAAACAAAGAAGCAACAAATTACATGTTTGTACCACATCTTCTTTATCCATTTGTCTATGGATGGTCACTTAGTTTGCGTCCACACCTTGGATGTTATATACAATGCTGGGTACACCACAGGAAATGTAGTCAACAATATTGCAGTAACTAGGCATGGTGTCAGGTGGCAATAGACCCATCAGGGTGATCACCTTGCAAAGGACGCAAATGTCCAATCCCTATGTTGTTCACCTGAAACCAATATAATATTGTGTGCCAACTGTAATTAAAAAAAATGTTGTGACCAATTTTTAATCTAACAACTGTCTATCTACCTATTATCTATCTATCTATCTATCATCTATCTGTCATCTTCTATTCTCAACTATGCTAGTGTAGTTATTTCAAAGTTCAAAAACAGTCCTCTCCTAAAGCCATATTATCTAGCTCTGATTAACAAAAGTGACTTAATGATTTCCAATTTGGATTTCAAAAACAAAACTTTTATTTCAAATCTGATAAACAGCAATAAATATGTGTTCCCTGTCATTCATAAACTTACATTCCAAATTTAAATAAACTTTCTTTTTTTACTTTAAATTGTGGGGGGGCTCCACCCGCAGAGCCCCATCCCTCCCTCACGGATGAAAATAAAACTACCAAGACATGATCTGTTTGGGGAAGAATTGTGGTCAAACTCTCAAAGGAGAATGACCCAGAGCCCCTTCCTCACTAGGCTTTTATTGGGTTCAAATACACAGGAATACAGGTTTAACATTTCAAAGAAATCTAATGGCTTAATCTGAGTCAGTGTCTGTCAGGAAGGGGGGTTGCAAAACTTTGGGAGACACCCCATTTCCTCCTCGGACCCTTATCATTTAAATGAGAGCACTCTTAGCAAACAAAGCAGGTTTCACAGGACTTTAGGAATTCTTTCTTATGCCTGATCACCCAAACCATCCTGGCCAGCACAGGGCTGCACCGCTTGCAGTCAGAGTTTCAGGCTTTAAGCTCATTAGGCCTAGGAAGCAGAAGACATCTCCCAGACGGAAATGGGGACTCAGGCTATGTCAGAATAGCTGGGGGGTGAGGGTCCAGCACACCCTCTTTGCTGCAGCCCCCCGAGTCCTTCCATGAGGGCCTCCCAAGTGGTCATGTCTGGCTTGGGTTGCCCCTCCCATGAGGAGTCTTACCCGTCATTGACTAACCGACTAAGCACTGGGGCCAGAGATGGATGAGACAGAAGCAGCACTCCTGCCAGGGAGATAAGCTTTGTCTCCTTAGTAGGTCACGTCCTCTTGACAGAACAGACCCAGATGAAGTGGGTCCCTTGGCTCTTACTCAGCCCACCATGGGGTGAGGGTTACAACTCCTGAAACCAGGCTGAATGGTCCACAACATTAAATAATTCTATATTTTTCAATTACAGTTGACATACAATATTATATTAGTTTCAGATGTACAACACACTGATTAAACATTACATAACCTACTAAGTAATCATACTGAGAAATCTAGTACCCATCTGACACCATACAAAAATAGTCATTACGATATCATTGCCTATATTCCCTATGCTGGATTTCACATCCCTCTGACTACTTTAGAACTACCAATTTGTACTACTTAATCTCTTCATCTTTTTCATCCATTAACCCAACCCCTCTCCCATCTGGCAACCATCAAAATGTTCTCTGTAAATGTTCTGTCTAAAAGAATACCACTTGAAAGCAAAAAGAAAAAAGAAAAAAAATAGCCAAGAAGATATTTTGCATTTAGGAATAATACTTAACAGGTTTTTCCAACCAGAATGAAGACTCCATCTTGACCTCACTCAGGGTGAGAGTAGCAACTGAACATGGCCCTGGAGCACCCTCTGACCTTGGAAGTAGTGCAGGCTCTGGGTGCCAGGCCTTGGCTCAGGCTCTCTCCACCTAACTCTCACAGCCTCTTCATAATGGGGTGGGAAAGCAGGGGAGACAGTGTCACTGGTCTTGGACAAAAACTTCAGGACTTGCATCTTAGTGGTTTCAGGCTGGGGCCTTGGACCCTCAGTAACTTGTGGCATGGAGGACCACTGTTGGACACCTGGTGGTACCCCATGTAATTTTCCTGCACCAAATCTTGGATGATAAGCTTCCTGGGAATTCCCAAAGATGAAGAGCATCTTTCAATCAGCTGCCCAAAATATTCAAGAATTTCAAGATCTCCTTCTCCTCAGAGGCACGGTTGTCATTCAAAATGATCACACACATCCAAGAGAGGCATCAGAATCCCTTTAGTCAGAAATCACCAACTGAAGCTGACTCGCATCACTGCTGTTGTCTAGGTTGCAGACAGGGTTGTGTGAGTGACCACTGGGCTGATCTTGGGGAAGTTCTCCCTGTACCTTCTGTGGACTACCTTCAGCATGTCTGCTTATACAGGAGGAACTTCACCAACTCCCCTTCCTAGTTAGAAGAGCTTGGCCAGAGCTCTCAATAGCAGCTGAGCCCTGGGAGGAATTTTTACTTTTCTGAAACTGGCTTTGGGCATTTCCATCAGGTCTTCTGCATGGAACGCTTGCAGCCATCCCGGTATCAGTGGGAAGGCTCAGAAGTACCAGAAAGTGCAGAGGGAACATCTCTCAAAGCAAAAGAGGATGAGATGGTGGCTTCTTCTTCCTCTACTATAGTGGCCTGAGCGCTCTCAAGACCTCGGGTCTCAGCTCTGTCATGGTGGCATTTCTCACCAGCATAGAGCTTACCCTTCTGATCACAAGGCACTATGACGGTGGTCCAGGACAGCATCCCAGAGTGTGAGCCCACGGACAGGTGAGTTGGGCGCCTTGACTCCAGGCCAGCGCTGCAAATCCACCATCAGTCCATGTTTGCATTTCTTTGAAAGAATATAAGCCCTGAACCATGGTCCACCAGGATGACAATCCCTAAATAACTTTTTGTCTTTGGAAGTCAAGGCCACTCAGCGGATCCAAGGGCAGAAGGGCAAATGATAGTGCATGGCAACTGTCTCATACTCTCCTGAAAGAGCCAGTTAATTTTTCAAGAATTTTGTGTTGTTAAATACACTCTTATTCAAATTAAAATTATATTAATTGACTTTGAAATAAGTATAGGAAAGCAAAGTTAATGAATACTCAAAACTTATAACTTCTAATTATTTTACTACATTTTATGATTATTTGTGCTCTTGAGGTTATTTACTTGTGTTCAAATTCTATGGTGGAAATACCATATAAAAACGTGCTATTGTACATCTTTTCCCAAGTCTGCCTTCAGTGACAGCATGTTGGTAACTTCAAATTGGCTATGGTGGGAACATTCACACCACAGGAATCAGCATTTTTACGGTGAGCTGGTTGCTAAACATTTACTGACACATCAGTGGGTGTCAAGGTCCAGTGAGGATGATGTGATCCTTAGTTACTGTAACATCATTGAGGAAGAGGAGAGGAAAGTGGTTGCAATTTGAACACAGTACCCATGGTGCAACAGAATTTCTGAATGTGCTGTGTTTATAGGAGTGTATTCTAAATCATGATATATTGGAATCACCGCCACCTTTGAAGGGATTGTTTCAGTCTGATCAAAGGGTATTAGTAGGGGTGACCTTTGTAATTCAGGACCAAGTGTTTCTCCACTTAATTGCAGTAGAAGCCTCAGACTTCTACTGCAAACTAAGGGAAAGGTTTTCCACCATTGAACAATACTGTGTATTTGCCAAACTTGGTGGCTTCTATCTGGATCCAAAATAAACTTTATTTATAGAATAAAAAACACTTGAAATCTCTGACATTACTTGAACACCTCAAATTATGGAAAATAATCCATACTTGTTATAACATTGAAAAAAAATGCCTTTTAAGAAAAAAGTCAAATGTAGCCTATCTCAAAGAGATGTTGATATAAATTATATTTGTTGCTAGGTTTCATATAAATCCAAGATTTAAAATATTTATATTGTCATAGAACAAATAGAGGTGTGACAGAGGCTTTAAATGTCCCTAGCTGATTCCAGAACCTATGTTTTATAGTTATAATCCCCCGTCCATCTTTCAGATGTTATGAGGTTAAAAGATAACTTTAGATGTGACGTTAGAAGGAGAACTTGGGACACTGGTGGCAAGAAACATACGACCCCTCTCAAAAATCCCTCAAGTCAGGCTTCCTCAAAGATACTCTGATAATAGCTGAAATATTATAGTTAGTCAATGCAGTTAATAAGCTAATAAAATCAAGATACTGAAGTTATTGCAAATTTGTTAGTACCCACTGATTAGTGAGTGAGTCATGAGAAAAATGGTCCTATCTATTGTGTCCCAGGGTCTACTCAGGAAAACAAAACCATTTTACATTCAAAACTAAAAAGAATTTAATGCAGAGAATTGGTTACACAGGTCGTGGAAGAGCTGAGGCTGAACAAGAGTTGATAAAACAATCCAGAGATTATCAACAACAGGAAACTACTATCCCCTCAGGCCAGAAGGCCAAAGGGGACAGGTGATAACCTAAAATCCCTGAGTCCACAATCACCTGACTAACAGGCTTTTCAGGATCTGGAGCCCCAGAGTTGATGACACTAGTGCCAGAGATACCACCAGGACAGAGAGGGTGATAAAAAGATACCCTGCTTCCCTCTTCCTCTTGTTCCCCAATCTCACGCCAGGCATTCTCATTTCACCTAACCATGAGCCAGTTTCCAGTGGATCCCTGGATGTGCAGCTTCCAGGGAGCCAGCAGAGCATGAAAGGGAAAAAGAAATAGATCTTATGGAAAGCAGGTGCAGGACTAACAAATCCATAAAATCCAAAATACTGTACTACATCTATATCCATATCCATATCCATATCCATGTCCATAGCTGTATCTATCTATCTAAACCAATAAATTTTCCCCAATGTTCATTAATGTTATGTTGAAAAAAAAAACATTCCTTTTTTCCCAGGTATATTATCTGAACGAGCTTCTAATTAATCACTGAATTAGAAGTTTACACACTTCTAATTCTTGATACAGTTATTTAGCTTCCTAAATGAGCATAAGACTGTCCAAATATTGAGAGCCTATTACTGATCCAAGAGACTCTTATTTTCCGCTACTCTAACGCTATCTACACTCACACTGTGAGAGGCACTACAAAATGGGAAGTTGGATTGATTTGACAGTTAACCCACTCGTTTCACCTTGCCATCATTCAGATAATGCTGAGAAACATGAAATGGTCAAAAGGCAAGAAAAAGAAGGAAGTGGGAAGAACAAGGATACTCCACGAACTGATTGAACTGTGCTGAATGATTGAGAGTTGGCTCTCTTTGTGAAGTGCTTTTATTGTCCCACGTGTGATCCTTGCATCCCACAAAACAACTGGATATAACATGTCAGTATTATTATTGCTACTTCTCTGCCATATCCTCTTTCTAGCACCACAAAAATAAGAGCCTAAAAGAAAATGCATACTAGCCAAGACTTAGTTTTATCCTTCCTAAAGATACTTCTGTTTTATGCAGATCCTCTTCATAAAGCAATTCTTAAGAGTCCTCTTTGATATCATCAACTTAAACTAAGGAAACCACCTTCCTCTCCTTCCTGACACATTATTTCATGAGGAGTATGTCCTACTGCTTACAAAGACAAGCAGAGTTTTTTAAAGAAAAAAAAAAAGCCATCTATTTTGTTTGCTTTCCATGTGCTGTCTATATACTACCGTTAAGCACTTCAAGCACACAAAAGTGTTCTAGAAAGCTGCCAACTCAAAAATATCAACAAGCCTTATAGTATTCAAATAACCCTTAATTTCAGAAATGATCTTGCTTTAAAAGTTGAAGTATAAAAGAAATCAAAGTAATGGGGCACACTCCCCCAACAGAGTCTCCAACTTTTAGTAGAACAGAATTCACACTAAGTCCCGGGTTACAAGTAGAAAACAAATCAACTTCAAAGTCAATTGCAAATGTCAATGTTTCTTCCCAGGGTGCCTGCTTTGGAGCCATACATCTGCTGACCACTGAAAATTTCCCTCTTGAGTATTTTGTGATACATTAGAGGCAAAACTAAGGGATTTTAGTGCTGGAAGGGACTGCCAATGGTCTGTGATGGGATTCGCATAATCTTTCCACACCAGACTCTCTAACATCATTGAGTTAGTTTAAGAATTTTAAAGCTGTAGAATTCAGGGAAGTACATTACAATATGTCAGTATTACTGTTCTCCTGCTCTGACATTCTCCATTGATTGACAGATGAAGGAGAAGGAAGGGCAGCCACCATTAACTGAGAGTAAATGAAACTGGAATATTAAAATTCAGAATTACGTGAATGACTGAATTGGCTGGCAGAGCACTCTCCAGGTGAGGGCGGGGAAAGATTGATTCTGCAGGTTGACACGACTACTGCACAAATCTACTAGGACCATTGTTTGCCTTGAATTGTTTTCTTCATTCATTTCAGTCAGACAGTGTGCTGACTGACTTTTCTTTTGGATTATAGAAATACCGTTTCACTGAGTTTACCGTTTAATTTATACTAATGCACTGTAAAAAAAATACATTAGTTAAATTAGATTGGCAGGTATGAAAAATTTTACCCTGGAACTAGAAAGGAGGTTAATGTTGCCTTCTATAGATATATGTCATATGCACTGGATTTTGAGGAATTATTCCAGTTTCATGCCACACACCTTGGTGTTAGTTGAAAAAAAAAAAAAAAGTACATTCACTGATCCCATAGGAAAAATAAGATCTGTGAAGTCCTAATAAAAATAATTATTTTGTGAATCTGAGAATCACATAACAGAATCATAAAAAATTATGAGATAAATTTTACTGAGTTTCTTACTTATCAGGAGTTGTTGCTGTGTTAAACTTTTGAGGGAAGTTATTTAGGGAACAAATATTTCAAATATACTCATAGAAAACCCTTTCTACTTACACTTTCATTCATCCAGTATTTCTAGCTAACTGTGACAGGACAACGCTCCATGCCCCATCCCATGACTCTGCTCTTATCGAACACTTGGGAGTTGGTGGCATAGGTAGGAAAGAGAGGCAATTTTTGAGTACTTGATTATTATTCAATTGATTGTCACTTATTGTGCAATGTGTCAATGTTATTGCTGCTACTTTTGTGCCATATCCTCCACAAAAATAAGAGCAAGACAGGACAAATTCTTCAGCAGATTGAAGCTACTGGGTGGCCTTTCAGGGGTTAAATCCCATCATGAATATTTTACTTTCAATGACCCCATTTCCCTCTTTGTCCAGCCTTTGCCCCACTCTCATTAGGACCTGAAGGGATTAAATGCTCCCTCTTTGACTTGTACTTGGAAGTCCCAGGAACTTGACTTGTACTTGGTGACTTGGGCGAAAAGTCTGCCTTCCTTCTACTGGCTTCGGTTTCTCGGTCTCTCTGTTCCAGGCTAGTGACCTCAAGCTGCATTTTCCATTCCTGTCAACAATTCCTCTGACTACCCCTGCCCCATTCTCTAGGGCAGGAGAAGGACAGGGAACTAATAAGGGCAAGTTTTATTTCCAGAAGGAAAGGTGATCACATGACATCTGGTAGTTATCTCTTTGGATTGTTTAGTTTTTTTTCCTAGCTTAATCATAGTATTTGTGCACCCACACCCCCAACTCAAGGAGGTTTTAGAATACTGTCCCTATCTCAGCATTAAGTCTCTCTCCATTCTCCTTCACTTTTTCTCCCGATTCATCTTTATCCACTGATTCACAGGCTTTCTGGACCTATGAGGAAGATAAGCCCTTCACAGAACCTCTGCTACAGGACCAAACATATTGAAATGACTTTTTATGAAGATATTGAAACAACAGGAAAAGAATACATGAGAATTGTTTCTCCTGAGGGTTTAATTATTTAGAGGGCCTATAGCAAACTTTGATTGATAAATCTAACCTTTCCTTCCTTGGCAATAGTTGAGCACACTGTGATGAAAACAAGTTAGAGAATGGAAAATAATATTTGGATTTCAATGAAATAATAAAAATGCAGAGACTGTCTTTGACTTTTGCAAGGTGAGAAAAGATTTCACATTTTGATTGTGTGATGGCAGAAATCCCTTTTAAAACCAGACCAGTCTGCATGATGCATTTAAAAATCAACCTTTTCAAATATAACCATCAGCCCCTCAAGATTTTTTGATTTCTCTGGGGTCAGATAAATGATCACTTTTCAGACCGGCCCCCCTCCCTGTATACAAAAGTGCTAAACATAATTGGAAGCACAGCAGTGGCTGAAAATATGGAGCTGGCAGCCATTTGTTGAAACATTCTCAGGTATTAAATTCATTGCATAAAATTTTAAATGTACAAATTCAGGCAGGTAGGTATTGCCAACCATCAGGAGGTTCAACCCTGTTAATAACTTGTGTATTAGTAAAACTTACTTAGGCCTGTCCAGAAGCTACTGGGTTTCTTTAATGCTGCTGTTATTTCCTTTGCGCCTTTCTGTATTTCTTTAAAAACATAGTTGTGTGACCATAGGGAAGTTCCATTATGTCCTTGGACCTCGGTTGCCTTTTCTTTGACTATCTAGTTATATGTTCAGAACTGCCCAACATGATTTTCTGTGATAATGGGTATGTTCTATACCTGTAGTGTCCAATGCAGTATCCATTACCCACATGTAGCTAACAAACACTTTTGAAATATGGCTAGTAAAAATAACTATATTTTTAATTTTTAAAATTAACTTAAATATAAAGAACTCCACATGGCTAGTGTCCATCTCATTTGACAGTACAGATCCAGTGATTTTTACAGACACTCTCCACTCTAAAATGCCATAATTCATTAACTTCACCTAAGTATTTTTGCCCTTTGGCAAGCAGAAAATAATTTATGCTTTGCTTGAAATTATTTCTCAAGACCTTTATCAGTTTGGGAACATTATATTCTTAAAATTTTCATTGCTTTATGAAACTTTAATAATATTGGAGTTTCCTGCCCATGGCGCCACCTTTGTGATTACGGGAAATATTGTGGATGAACAGGATCATTTCAAGAGATCATGAAGAGAAACCTCCTTCCGGATTTAATATCATTATGAGACTGCTCAGAATGTCAAAATGCTCAATTGCCTGTAGTAAAACCCATACCTCTTTCACACTGTGTTATTTTCTACATGTAGGTGGAAAAATGTTGGTAGTTACCTCATAAAAAATAATCTTTAAAAACTGCTCATGTACTTTTGAGACTGATTTAGCTGTTAGAGGCTTACATAGCACTTCATCTATATCACTAATATTTCGCTTAGTAAACAAACAGTTGCCTCATTGCTACATATGTGTCTGTGTTCTGAAAGTCACATGTTCTTTGAAGTCAGGAACTATTTGGCATCACAGCCTTTATGCATAACACACTATTATCACTAATTCAGATTGTATTTTAAGATATAAGACAAAATTTAACATTAATTATTATGGTCATAAGCTTCTAGAAAACTAACCAGAAAACAAAAAGAAATCTTTTTTATTTTTTTATTTTTTGGAGGCCAAGAACAAAAAAGAGAGAAATGTCTGGTGTGATGAAAAACTGTCTCTAATAACTGCTGTTGAGTATAGAGTACACATGAGTTAAACTTATTTTAAAATAACTTATCAAAGGCTTTGAGGTTGTACCCAAAAAATTATATCAGAAGTGAAAATAATCATGTGATCTGACCAGCCTGGATCTTGCATTTGAAATGATTGTAAAGGAAGTAGATTTTAAAAATTCACCTTTAACATCATCTAGTGAACCAAATGAAAAACCATGGAAACTACAGCTTTACTGGACATAGGACATGGTCAGCAAATTGGACCGTTACCCTCAGTACAATCAGATCTGCAGAGAAGATATGTAGACTAGTGTGCATTTACCAATATACAGGAATTCTTTACTTATCTGGCACTATTAGACAATGAGGTAATTTACATTAGGAGGATTTTTTAAATAAAAGAACTACAGGTTTAAGAAGGTATATTTTAACTACCACTTTTAGCAATTTTTTTCCTAAAATTAAGAAATGTAACTATTAGTGTACTTAATGTCCCCTTGATAATTTGGGGCCATCTCAATGTTTGTATTAACAATGCAGAGGGACACAAGGCAGGCATGCTTATTAAAACTCAAGATAATTACCTCTGATAGGATAACTGGTGGAAGAACAACAGGAACAAGTCGTAATCAAAAACAATCCAAAGTTCTGAATGTCTGTATTTCATTTATAAAAGAGATTCCATGAATACAAGACTTTCTAGCATCTACCATCTTTCTCCCTGGTTTCCTTCTTTCTTTCCCTTTTCTTCTGACCCAGAATGTTCCAAAAAGGAGTTTATAGCTGATTGCAACACAAACTTTACTACTTGCTTACTCTCATGCAAATTTCATACTATGTCCATGACATAAATCACGTTGAGGTAAAATATACAGAGATCTGTCATTAAAGTAAAATTAGAAAGCAATTTCTAAACATACAGATAGTACGGTGCGGTGTCAGACACTACTTCCCTACTAAAGTTTTCTCCATTTCTAATAGGTATTCTCATTTACCCTATTCCAGACTGTTTCATTCCTTCCAGCTTCATCCTCTAACATATATTCATAATCTTTGTGGTCATTTGTCAAATAATGAATCATAAGACTTGGAATTATAGAGTAAAATAAAAATTTTGAAGTCACGTTGAGGGTTTATGCAACACCACCACTAAGTAAAGGGCACAATTTAAAGAATCTATGCCAGACACAGCCTGTCCAAACTCTTTCTCAAGAAATATCTGAGATAAACCTAAATTCAGAGTTAGTCAGATTGGCCCAATTTCTCAGGTCAACTGGCATTTATTGCTCATGCCCCTGAGGTCTCTGGCACTTTCTGAAGATGGGGTGGCCTTTGCTGCTCACTGCAGAAGCCAGGGCCCCCCTGGGCCCACTGTCTGTCTGAATCCTAGATTTGAAGCTAGATGCCACACTTCCCAGCCTGTGTTTCAGTATCTGCATTGCTCATATTGATTCCCCACAGAACGCCTCTCAGCTCGAAACCATACCTTCAACCCCTCTCCCTGACCTGGGTGGTTACCCTCCTACTCTAGGCCTCAGCTACTTTAGCTGGGATTGATATATTATTCATTCTAAAGTCTTTTTTCTAAAACTCTAAAATGCAGTGGTTTCCTGAAAGTATTGCTTTTTTGCTTGTTTTAATTTCAGAGAGAATTTAAGGCACAGGTACTCTAAAAGGTAATGAGTTCTATTAGATAAGTAACGTCTGTCTTTATAGTTATATTTACAGAGATAAAAGATGACTTATGGTTTGAGACACTAATAATCCATTTTCATGAGAGTAATGGGAGGAAGGGGTAAAGAGTTAAAAAATACTAAAGGATTCTGAAAAATTACATTACCAAGGTGTAAGTAATTTGTCAATATTTGAACTTGCTCACATATCCATTCCCAGTTTTCCTTCATTTTTCCAAGAAGAAACCCCAGTGAACTGAGTCCCCTGCTCAGTAACTGCATAGTCAGTGGTTTAGTCTTTGGAAACAGTTACTGTTGCTGGAAGAAGAAATATTCCTTGTCAGTCCTAATTAATGTTTAGCTATCAAGTGCATTTGAAATAAATTTATTACTCTGCCTGATCTCAGTTTAATACATCCTACAGGGGAAAAAATGCACAAGAATTTATAGAGTCTCAGTCTTCCACACTAAAGTATGAGATAAATTACAATATTATTGGCCATGAAATTAACAAGCCATAGAAACCACACCATTAGCAAGGTATACAGTGGTAAACAGCAGGCAATGATCATTATATAAAACAAAATAGACTGTGTATATTGGTATAGCTGCTAATATGGGAACAATTAAATATATTCATTTTTGGTAGGTAAGTTCTTTAAGTGCAATTGCTATGAATTCTACATGCCAGTCAAGATATTATGGGCCAGTTTCTATGGCTTTTATTCAAGGACTCTGAGAAAGGGTTACTGTGGATAAATTCAGACATTTCCTCAATATAGAAGTTTGTCAACACACACTCTGGATAGCATAATTCCCACAGACCTTTTTATATTGCTTTCAGTCTTTCTATTGATACATATTGGTTAAAACTCACTGATTGTTTACTAAAAATATATGTTTTATTATATGTAGATAATACTGCAATGAAGTTGCTTAAAAACAAAAACAACAGAAAGCAAAACAAAACCTCTCAAGACCTCAGAGAAAATGTGCCCTATCTTCAGGGTACCAGGTTGGAAATGAAGCAGTGGCCCCTTTAATCTCGGGGATTCCTGGGATTATCTAGACTATTTTAAAGTGTTAGAGTTCCCTATCAGAAAAAAAATCACCCATGTTTCATTACCTTGGATTCTTCTCTACCAGTGAAGTTTTAGGGAAGGAAAACCAGCTCTTCCACTATCATATATTCTTAACAAAGCTACTGCTTATGAAATACATTTTGGCTAGTTTTCAAAAATCTAGCTTTTGAGGCTCATAAATATTAACAGTAAACTATTGTTTCTGTTGGAACTTGGAAAATAAACATTTTGAAAATGAGTAGCTGAGATTTGAAAATTTTGTTTTCTGTGGTTCTCCCTTCTCTAAGGGAGAAACGGTAGGTGTGAATGTGAGTAGGGATGAAGAACACATACATAATGTAAAAACCCTATCTTGTTGCACTGGCATACAAGTAACTTCTATTAAGCCCCTTTCAACAATATTCTATAGCCAGAATCTCTTGCCTAGAGATCTGGCAAGAGAAAGTAATCAATGAATATTTGTTGAGTGACTAAATTAATAATAGGTTCTGGTGGTTAGCATGCCTTTCACATTGCAATTGAGTTGTGTTTTCTACAACAAAGCTTGAAAGGAATCTTCAAGGTATTTGTAGTCAAGATTATCAAAATCAATTGACCTTTTCCCTGAAATGGTCCCACAACTCCAAATGGATTGTTTTCCTTAGCTTCATGGGTGTTTCCAATAGGAAAGCCATTACTTTCAACAGATTACAAAACAAACCACATCATGGACATGCTTCTTAATGGTGTTTTGATATAACAGTTGATCATTTTCTCACACCTCTTCACCTTAACTCAAACCTTGTTGTTTGCTAATGGCCTCAGATTCCCTGCTTACTCACTGGGCTGTAGGCCTCTTCTCCAGCTCCCACTTCACTCTGGAACCTAAGGAAGAATCAACACCTCCCTGCTCTTTAATGATACCTCTAGGTCATTATCATATTATGATTGTCCTGAAAAATAGCCAAATAAAAACAAACTTATAAAAGTTCATGAATAAGCCACAACATAACCTGCTGCACATAATGTACTGATTATAATGTCTTGAGCCTCTCCCATCTTTAAGGTGGCCAGAAATTATAATAAAATAATACTTTTCACCTTTGGGAACCACACCATCTCTCATACTAATCACCCCATTGCTTCTTTAGACAGAACAGGAAATTAACCGGAATATCATGCAAAAAATAGTATTACTGATATAGAATCTCTGTTTAAAGACAATGGCAGAAGGAACTTTACCATTGCAGGCTTCAGATAAACCTCTATATGTCTCATATTTTATGTTAAATTATGAAATGTCACATTGCATCTGAAGCTATTATATTTTTAATAGTATATTTTAATTCAAAACAATAAATACTGAGAAATATTTCCATTCCAAGATCCTAAGCCATTCTGATTATGTCTGGATGATCATGGGGACATCGCTGGAGCCACCTGAAGATGGGCCAAAATGCCATTGTCCTAGCCATCTTATAAATGATACGGAATACAATTTTAGTTTTTTGCTAAGTAATTCCTTTAAGGCCTGTGGGATGTCAATATAAAGTCCTATGATTAGAATCTTTATCTATAAGATGGGGAACAACACCAGCTTACTTCTAAATACTTTCACAACCTGATGCTGAAAATCCACTGTAGAGTATAGACTAGCAAATAGGATATGAATCACACCTACACTCATTTGGACAATCAACAACTATTCGTCTGTAAGTCTACTCTAGGCCAATAATGGGCTAGGCTCTAAGAGCACATCACTGAAACAGACAGACTCAGTTGTGGGCCTCTTTGAACTTAACATATAGGGCAATACCTTTATTGTAAATGATCAGGACTCATAAATTCCCATCAATGCTATTATCAGCAAGTGACCAATACGATGCAGGATGCTTTCTAAACAGAGCTCACACACTTTGTCACTTTGCATTCATTGTTTTTGCTTTTCTTCAAGGAACATACCCAATGGTCAATTTCTCTCAGTGCATGAGGTTTGAGGAAAATTTACTTAGTGGACAATTCCTTGTGCCCTCACTCTTTGGCCACATTCTCCTTCATGCTTTTGAATTAAGGAGACCTTGATAAAAGTCACGTGCTCTAACTTATCATTTTAAAATATAGCTGCTCCTTCGTTGAGGATTTCTACTTGACCATATGGTGGCAAAGAAGTACTGAAGCAGAAGCAGGTAAATTTCAAAATGACAGCTCTAAAAATATCCACTCTCCTTTCATTCTCCTTCTCTCCCTTTGCTCTTAACACCTCTGTCCTGACTCATGGCCTTTTACCCTTCTGTGATTACCGCTCCAAAAGGTGTTCCAAGAGCAGGGAATATTTATGGCTTCATTTGCTCCTGAGTCCTTGGTGGAAAAGGATTGTTCCTGATTCTTATTAATTCCACACTCACATCATTAACACAAAAATCATACTATTTCTTTTATATTTTCTTCAGCTTTGGATATTTTCTGTTTTCTTTTTCTGGGCCAACACTAAAATGATATTTTTAAAGAATCAATATTCTTTTCCATTGTCCTTCTGAGTTCCTCATATCTCTGATCTCATTCTAACCCCTATTAAGGAATGAATCACAAAAATGTAAGAAAGTTCTTTGTGTTTTTACTGTACCAGCCAATTATTCTAATTTGTTCTGTCTGTAAAGAATGAAATGGGAAATCAACACAAAGGCCGATTATGCGATCTGTTCCCAGGGAAAGATCTGAGAGTCATGTATTACTAATGAAGCTCAGTGAGTATCAAGGGTTGACAGAAGCAATCATCAGGAATTTTCATCCTTTAAATTAGTGTTTGCCACCAGATGCCCATCTTTCATTTTGGATAATATATTTTTTAAGTCGGGATACAGCTGTACAAAAAAAGATAAAAGAAAGTAACCAACACAACATTTTTAAGTAATAATGCAGTAATAGAGCTATCACCCTTCTCTGAGGAATTCAGCCTACTTTATGGACACAATTTAGTACAAACTCATAAGAAAGCTAACAAAGCGCAAAGCCACTTCACAACAGCCTGGAGACGTAAAGGTCAGAGTGATTATTGCCACACCCAGGAGACAGCAGCACCTACGAAAAAGAGCACAAGACAGAAAAATCTGGAAATCTGTGTTCTAATTTCAGTTATTCTTGTAAGCACTAGTGTGATTTGAGTAAACTCAGCCTGCCTCACTTTTTCCAATTACAAAAACATACATCATTCTCTCAGCAGAATAAAATGCCAGATCTGAAAAGTTGTAGATTGCTTTAGGAAAGAAACAAAAAAAAATCACAATTTCTAATCAAAATTGAATTAATTCAAACAGTGAATGGAGACTTAATAAAAATCTGCCCTGTACAAATTACATAAAGCAATTATTGCCTTTTTTAAATCTATCTTTTGTGGTGTATTTATTGGGATGAGGAATTTAAGAGACTTATAATTAAATAGTTATTAATTGTTTCAGGAATCAATGTGATTAAGTCCAAGCTTACAGAGAACCTAGTGATGTACCAATACTTTATCCCTACCATACATGTGAAAAACAAAATATACAGATAGACCAACATAAAAATATCTCATATGTGGTGATTTTAATACAGGATCCCAATTGTTTTCACCATTCTTCCTATCCAGATGGGCTTTTCTACTTGAATATCAGCAGGCGTGAAACAATAGAGCACAGGTCAGCAAACTCTGGTTGGAGGGTAAAATCTAGGTCATTACTTCTCTTTGTAAATAAAGCTTTATTGGAACACAGCTGTGTTTATTAGCGTAGGTATTGTTTATGGGTATTTACACATCAAAGCAGCAGAGTTGTAGTTTCAAAAGAACAGTATAGTTCACAAAGCCTAAAATATTACCATCTTAACTTTTATAAAAAAAATTCTCCAATCCCTGCAGTAGAATATAGTAGAAATGGTGCTATGTAATATACAAGACTAGGGCATAAAAGATAGTACAGCTTTTGCTTGGTTATATTGAAATTCTTGAGCTCTGGACACTCTATTTTGAAACCTAGCCACCATACTATGTGAAGTCCAAGCCACATCGGCAGCCATGTGTAGGCACTCCAGTCCACAGCCCTGTGTGGGTCCAGTCTTCAATTCATCCCATTCCAGGTGCCAGATATATGAATAAAAATTACATAGATGACTCCAGGCTTAGCCATTTGAATCCACATTAAGATTAAGCACAGAAAAGATACAAACCATCTCCACTACGCACTGTTTGAATTGCTGACTCACGGAATCTGTGCACACATTAAAATTAATTTTGTGTACTCACCAGAAAGTTTGGAGATCTTTGTTACACAGCAATATATAACTATGGCACCATGTTTGTGCACAGGAGATCAACATTTTGCAAAGGACAAATTTAGATATTAATGTTGACCACACAGTTTAATATTATAACATTATAAGATACACGCATATCTTATAGAATAGATATATACATATAGATATAAAATGTAATGTAAATACAAATTTTATACCTATATACACTAATCTATATTATCCATAAAATAAGGGGGCACTGATAACAGCTAACATTTTTTCCACTATTTATTATGGTTCAAGAATCTATAAATTCTTGCATTGTAATGATCTTCTCTTGTAATCCTTACAGCAACTCCTTAAAAGAAGTAAATTATCTGTATTTTGTAGATGAGAAAACTGAGGCAAAAAGAGATAACTTGCCCTGGCTGGTGTAGCTCAGTGGATTGAGCGCGGGCCTGCGAACCGAAGGATCGCGGTTCGATTCCCAGTCAGGGCACATGCCTGGGTTTCCAGGCCAGTTCCCGGCAGGGGACGTACAAGAGGCAACCGCACATTGATGTTTCTCTCCCTCTCTCCTTCCCTTCCCCTCTAAAGATAAATAAATAAAATCTAAAAAGAAAAAAAAAGTACTTAAAAAAATCTTTAAAAAAAAGAGATAACTTGCCCAAGAGTAATCATCAAGTTAATCTTATAGTCAGGATTTAAATCCAGGCAGTCAAGCTTTAGAGTCCTTCCTTTCTGTCACCAAGCTATATACTGTGGAAGCAGGTGAGAGCTGAAGCCTTTATTCAATACTCAGTAAGTTAGAAACTTAGTAGGCATCATTGAAGAAGACAGAACCAGGACTCATATGTCCAATGCTCTAGTTACAAGATAAATTCTCTTTTCATCTAGATGTAGTCCCACTTAAAGAAACAAAGAACTGTATATTTTTATTATAATTATTAACTTTTGTATTTTAAAAAATGATTAACAAAGAACAGAGTTTTATCAAAGAGTTATTTGGCAACAACCCAAGTTACTACTTGAAAATCAAATCTCCATTAAGTTCCCATTCCATCAGAAGTCTTTCCCACTCTTTTTAATTCCTTTTCTTTCCATTCTTGACTAAAGCTCAAAGCCTAACTTGACATTTTGAAAATAATAATCATAACACAGTAAGCCTTCACATTCTAATACCTACTAAAATGAAGGCTTGAAACAATTTTCCAGATAATTTAGGTAATAAAAATATTTTTGTCATAGGTGCAAAAATAGAAGTTATTTGTGCTATAAAATAAATGTTCACACAAAAAGTTTCTGGCTAAGTACATTGGTTTACATATGGACATGATTCTAAATTCTACTCCTGGGCTAAACCCAGTGACTGGTCACATGTAATTTCTAAAGGGATACGTGGTGCACTAAGCCAAATTCATCCTATAAAGTGTGGTATTAGTAGTAGCGTCAAAAGATAGGGTGGCATTGGCCAAAATAGAACACGGGTGAAGATCCCAGAATAGACAATATCAAGGGCAAATTATATAGAACAACTATTGTAGTCCCCAGAACAGGCCATACAAAATAGAACCAGAAAGGGATTTATTATCAAATACGTGAAGCCTGAGCCAGTGAAGAATGAGTGATAGATGATCAGAAGAGGCAAGCTCTAGGAAACATAGTCAGTCTGCAGTGTGAGTTGGACAGACTTAGCAAGAAATAGTTCTGTACTCTCAGCCAAGCCTCCCCAAGTTAACCACCTGGAAGGGTCAACATTTAAGATATCTTTGACATAAGGAGAACACAGTGTTAATAATCTGAACCAACATGCATGAATTTTTCTTCCCCGTGTGATCAGATAACATCCTAGAGTAAGGGTCAGCAAACTTTTCTGTAAAGGGTCCAGTAGTAAATATTTTGAGTTTCGCAGACCATCCATTTCTGTTTCAACTACCAAATTCCACTGCTATAGCACAAAAACAATCATATGTACCTTAATAGATGGGTGTGGCTATAACCAAGTAAAGGTTTATTTGCTATACCAGGAGTTAGGAAGGATTTGATCAGTGGGCCATAGTTTGCTGACCCCAATTCTGAATTAGTGTTCATGAAAAACCATGGTTAAATGAATTATGAGATCTAAATTTCAGTTTTTACTCTACCAATTTCTACTTGGGTAAACTTAGGCTCATTTTTTTCATCCATATGGGCCATTGTATCAGTCTGGGTTCTCCAGAGAAACAGTACCAACAGGGTATACGTGTGTGTGTGTGTGTGTGTGTGTGTGTGTGTGTGTGTGGAAAAAGAGAGGGAGAGAAAGAAAGAGGGAGCTAAGATAGAAGTTAGTTCAAGATTCCCCTTTCTTCACAGCCTGTCCAGCACTTGTTGTTTGTTGATTAGTTTATGATGACCATTCTGACCAGTGTGAAGTGGTATTTCATTGTGGTTTTAATTTGCATCTCTCTGATGGCTAGCGGTGCTGAGCATCCTTTCTTATGTTTCTGGACCCTCTGTATGTCCTCCTTAGAGAAGTGCCTGTTCAGGTTCTTTGTCCATTTTTTAATTGGATTGCTTATCTTCCTGGTATGGAATTGTGTGGGTTCTTTATATATTTTGGAAATCAAACTCTTATCCAAGGTATCACTGGCAAATATATTTTCCCATATGGTTGGTTCCCTTTTCATTTTCCTGCTGTTTTCTTTAGCCATGAAGAAGCTTTTTATTTTGATGAGGTCCCAGAAATGTAGACTGGTGTAGCCAGTGTGGAAAACAGTATGGAATTTCCTCGGAAAAGTAAAATCAGAACTGCATTTTGACCTGGCAATTCTACTGCTGGGATTATACCCTAAGGATCCTGAAACACCAATGCAAAAGAACCTGTGCACTCCAATGTTCATAGCAGCACAATTTATAATAGCTAAGTGCTGGAAGCAACCTAAATGCCCAGCAGTAAATGAGTGGATGAAAAAATCTATGGTACATTTACACAGTGGAATACTATGCAGCAAAAAGAAAGAAGGACCTCCTACCCTTTGCAACAGCATGGATGAACTGGAGAGCATTATGCTAAGTGAAATAAGCCAGACAGTGAAACACAAATACCATGTGATCTCACCTATAAGTGGAACCTAATCAACAAAAACAAGTAAGCAAAATATAACCAGAGACATTGAAATAAAGAACAAACTGACAGTAACTAGGGAGGAGATGGGAGAAGGATAATGGGGGAAGATAGGGGAAGGTCCATCCAGGAATATGTATAAAGGACACATGGACAAAGCCAAAGGGGGGTAGGTTTGAGGATAGGAGGTGGGGATGGGTGGGACAGGGAGCCATGGTGGGGCTAAGATGGAGACAGCTGTACTTAAACAACAATTTTTTAAAAACTTAAAAAAAAGATTGAAAAGAAAAGAAAAAACAAGTTAGTTTAAGAAAGTGGTTCACACAATTGTGGAGGCTTGGTAAATTCAAACATGGCAGGGGAGATAGGTGGGAGACAAGAGAAGAGCAGTAGTTCAAGTCCCTAGGCAGTCTGCTGGCAGAATTCCTTCTTGCTGCGGGAGGTCAGTTTTCTTTCTCATAATGTCTTCAAGCAATTTGATAAGGTCCATGCTTATTATGGAGGGTAATCTGTTTTACTCAAAGTTCACCAATTTAAATGCTACTCTCATCCAAAAATACCCTCACAGAAACATCCAGAATAACATTAGACCAGATATCTGGAAACGGTGGCCCAGCCAAGTAGACACATAAAATTAAGCATCTCAGCCACAGTTTCCTCATATTTCAGTGAGGAATTTGATTCATTATACTATTTTGATCTTTTCTAGAGATAATATTCTGCCTTTAATTTTGCACATGGTGGGCAGCAGAGGGGAAGAGTCCCTTTCCCCACTCAGAGGACACCAAAAAGATAAAAATCTGTCTTCTCTCTCCAACCCCCTAGGAAGAATGCCACAAAACCAGTATTACTAATATCTGCTTTAGCTAGCATGTGATAGGTCTGGAACTGACCTTTGTTCCCAATGACTCCCATGGAATGTTTAGGTTCATCAATGGGAGACATGACTTGCTAAGAATAGAAGCAGAAGTGTGTAATGGGTAAAAAGTTTCCTCAGTATGTTCGTCCATGTGGCTGGGAGCCAGAGAAAGGAATGGGCATCTAAACATACTTGCTCTGAGTCAACACTAATTCTGCAGCATAAGGATGTAATTCAGAGAGCCAAACTGCTATTTATTCCCCTGAGATAGGCACAAATCAAACGTATTGGCAAAGAAAGAGTATTAGTCATGATAGACAAATTCCTTAAGATGATCTCCCAAATGATTCGATTCATTGTAGACCAGGATTTGGCTCCAGAAACCACAAACCAGAGCTTTTCATTCCTATTTCTTTCCCCCAAATATCCATAATAAGTAAGAATTTGGCATTAGTAATTTTTTAAAACCCCCCAGGTCACTATGATGTGTAACCAGAGCTGATAACCACCAACATATCTGATTCTAGACACCTAATAGAGATTTAGAGAGAATTTGAATTGAACTTTGGTTAAATAGTAAAGCAAGTTCTGACTCTACTAGATGAAGCTAGACAGGGCTTATGTATTTAATGGGATGAAAAGATAAAAAACACCAGGGAGTAAACAAATGTTTTACATCTGTGCTTAGCTCATTGCCATTCAGACATTCAGAAAAAATCTCACAACACCTAGACCCTGAAATTCATTGTTTTTTTAAACATAATGTTTTTTAGAGAGTAACTATTCAAGTAAATAAACTCTGAGAACAATATAAATCATAAATGAAAACAAGAGACATTATTTTCTGAACTATTTGCATATACATGTAATTATTATTTTATATTCATAGTACAAACTAAGTATCTTTCCACTTTATAGATGAGGGAAACAAGGCTAGAAAAGCACAGTTATTTTCTGAAGGCCATTTATTAAGGATATGACAGGCAGAAAAATGGCACCTAAAGATTCCCTCACAATTAAGACCTAGAACCTATGAATAAGTTACCTCACATGGTAAACAGGACTTTAAAGATATGACTCAAATTACAGACCTTGAGAGAGAGACATTATCCTGGATTATGTCAGAAAACAAATCTAATTGCATGAATCCTTAAAAGCAGAGAAGCATTCCCAGCTGTAGTAAGAGAGATACAGAGAGAAGTTATAATAGAAGCAGGATCTAATAAATGCAATATTGCTGGCTTTGAGGATGGAAAATGGGAACTTTGAGTCAACCACTACAAGTGGGCTCTAGAAACTAGAAAAGTCACAGGAAACATTTACTTCTAGAGTCTCTAGAAGGGAATGCAGCCCTGCCGTCACCTTTACTTTAACCAACTGAGACCCCTGTCAGACTTATGAGGTGATGAATTTATGTTGTTTTAAGTCACTAAGTTTGAGGTAATTTGTATGACAGCAATGGAAACAAATACAGAGGTCTTACAAGAGCCAGGCTAACGGATTTCTGATCAAGATGGAGGCAGAGGTAAACACAGCCTGCCTCCTCACACAACCACAGCAAAAATTACAACTAGAATACAAAACAAATATCACTCAGAATCATCAGAAAATCAAGCTGTATGGAAGTCTGACAACCAAGGAATTAAAGAAGCAGCATTTCATCCAGAGGGGCAGGAGAGGCAGAGCTGTAGAGATGCAGAGAAACAGGGAGACACAGAGAGGTGGAACGGGCAGTCCCATATGCATGTGTGATGGATAAAAATTGAGAGGCATACCTCAGGAGCGAGAAATCCCAGACCCAAACCAGACCACCCAGCCCAGGGTTCTTGTGCCAGGAAGATAAGTTCCTAACTTCTGTCTGTAAAAACCAGTGGGGGTTGGGGCAGCAGAAGAAACTGAAGGATTCTCAGGAGTCTCCTCCTAAAGGGCCTGCAATGGAATTAGGACTTACACAGACTCATTCCCTCTAGGCTTTAGTACCAGGGCAACAGCTGCAAGTGCACCACTGGCATATGGGGAGAAATTGAAGTGTCTGGCATCAGGGCAAGTGCCAGAGCATGGCTTCCTCCCGGACAAAACTCCAGAGGCCAAGCAGTGGCATTGTCCCCTTTCTGAGACTTCCCCTACACGGAGCCACTCTGTGAGCCACTCAACAAACCTAAGTGGAAGTCAAATTTTAAATCTTCACTTGAAGTAATAAAACATTGATTCCAGTAAGCTAATTTACATATGAATACTGTAATATCAAGAGCAACCACCAAGAAAACTATGCAAAATAATATACTCAAAAGATTGCAAATAAATTTAAATTGAATTATAAAAAGTGTTCAAGTAACCCATAGGAAGGCAAAAAAGAGAAATAGAACAAAGGTAACACAGAGAAACAAAAAATAAAATGGCAGACTTAGTCTTTAACATAGCAATAATTATATTAAATGTAAATGCTCTAAATGAGTTACTGGAGAAATGGATTAAAATAATAAGCATGATCCAATTATATACTCAATATATACAAGAAACTTTATTTTTTATTTTATTTAAAATTGTTTTTAATTTTTTCAATTAGTTTATATTCAATATTATCCTGTATTAGTTTCAGGTGTATAATGTACTTTACAAAGTGTTCCCCTGATATTTCCATTCCCCAACTGGCACCATACATAGTTATTACAATATTATTGATTATATTTCCTCTACTGTACTTCACAAATCCTCATTACCATTTTCTAATTACCAATCTGTATTTCTCAATCCCTTCACCTTTTTCACCCAGTCCCCTATAAATGAATATCTATGTATCCATGAGTCTGTATCTACGTATCTATGAATCTGTTTCTGTTTTGTTTGTTCATGTATATTGTTCTTTAGACTCCACAAATAAGTGAAATCATATGGTATTGTGTTTGTCTTTCTCTGTCTGACTTATCTCACTTAGCATAATACCCTGTAGATCCATCTGTGCTATGGCAAATGGTAAAATTTCCTTCTTTTTATGGCCAAGTAATATGCCATTGTACGTTTGTACCATCATCACATTTTTAATCACTCATTTACTGATGGGCACTTGGGCTGCTTCCATATTTTGGCTATTGTAAATAACACTACAGTGAACATAGGAGTACATATATTCCTTTGAACTACTGTTTTGGTTTTTTCATATGTATACCCAGAAATGGAATTGTTGGATTATAAGGTAGTTTCATTTTTAATTATTTGAGGAATCTCTGTACTGTTTCCCACAGTGGCTGCACCAATCTGCACTCCCACCAACAATGAACAACGGTTCCCTTTTCTCCACATCCTTCCCAACGCTGGTTGAAGAAACTCACTTTAAACATTATGATGTAGGTAGTTGAAAGTAAAATAATGAAACAGATATATTGTGTGAACATTAATTTTAAAAATTAGGAGTAATGATATTAGTATCAGATAAAGTAGAATTTAGGGCAAATAAAATTACTAGGAACAAAGAAAAACATTACATAAAGATAACAGAACTGATCCACCTAGATGATACAGTAATTTTAAATGTATATGTACCAAATAATAGAATTCCAAAATACATGAAGCAAACACTGAAAAATCTAAGAGGAGAAAATTTGTAAATCCACAATGATTATTTGAGACTTCAAACAACAATTGATAGAACTACTAAACAGAAAACCAACAAGGATAAAAAATGATTATCATCAATCAACAGAATCTAACTGATATCTATAGAACACACTCTACTCAACAACAGAATAAATACTAAAGTGTCTATGGTACATTCATCCATACCATATACTAGGTCATAAAACTTTAATGAGCAGATTTAAAATAATTAAAATCATACAAAGTATGTTCTCAGATCAAAACTGAATCAGAATGGACATCAACAACAGAAAGATAACATAAAAGTGTTCAAGTGCATGCAAACTAAACAACATACTTTCAAATAATCCAAGGGCTCAAGAAAGTCTTAAGGAAATTTTTAAAAATGCATACAGTAAAAGAAAATGGTCATATGACAGATCAAATGCTGTCACATACAGCTAAAACAATGCTGCGAGGAAAGTGTATGGCACTAAATTAAAAAAATAAGAAAATCGACCTGGCTGGTGTGGCTCAGTGGATTGAGTGCCAGACTGTGAACAAAAGAGTTGCTGGTTCGATTCCCAGGCAGGGCACCTGCCTGGGTTGCAGGCCAGGTCCCCAGTGTGGGGCATGCAGGAGGCAACCACACACTGATGTTTCTCTCTCTCTCTCTCTCTCTCTCTCTCTCTCTCTCTCCCCCCCCCCTTCTTTCTCTTCTATCTACAAATAAATAAATAAATAAATATCTTTAAGAAAATAAAGCAATAATGTCATTTTCAAATAAGATATTGGAAAAGAAGACCAAAATAAAGTCAAAGAAAGGAGGAAGAAGAAAATTTAAATAAATTAGAAATCCATTAAATGTAAAGCAGAGAAACAGTAGGGAAAAATCAATGAAACAAAAGGGTAGTTCTTTGAAATCTATAATCCAAACATCTTTAGTTTTTTGAGGAAATTCCACAGTGTTTTCCACAGTGGCTCACCAGTCTGCATCCTCACCAATGGTATATTAGGGTCCCCTTTTCTCTACAACCTCACCAGCACTTGTTGTTTGTTTATTGATTAATGATGGCCATTCTGACTGGTATCAAGTGGTATCTCATTGTGGTTTTAATTTACATCTCTCTAATGGCTAGAGACGTTGAGTGTTTTTTCATGTGTCTATGGACCCTCTGTATGCCCTCCTTGGAGAAGTGTCTGTCCAAGTCCTTTGCCCATTTTTTAATTGGATTGCTTGTCTGCCTGGTATGAGTTGTGTGAGTTCTTTATATATTTTGGAGATCGAACCCTTGTCCCAAGTATCATTAGCAAATATGTTTTCCCATATGGTTGGATCCCTTCCCATTTTGTTGATGTCTTCTTTAGCCATGCAATAGCTTTTTAGTTTGATGTAGTCCCATTTGTTTATTCTTTCTTTTATATCACTTGCCCTTGGGGATGTATCAGTGAAAATATTGCTGAGAGGGATATGTGAAATTTTCCTGTTTATGTTTCCCTCTAGGGCTTTTATGGTGTCATGACTTATATTTAAGTTTTTTATGCATTTTAAGTTTATTCTGGTATATGGTGTAAGTTGCTGGTCTCTGGAACTATACCCTAAGAATCCTGAAACACCAATTCAAAAGAGCCTGTGCACCCCAATGTTCATAACAGCACAATTTACAATAGCCAAATACTGAGAATAACCCAAGTGCCCATCAGTGAATGGATCAAAAAACTGTAGTACATTTACACAATAGAATACTATGAAGCAGAAAGAAAGGAAGGAGCTCCTACCCTTCTCGACAGCATGGATGGAAGTGGAGAGCATTATGTTGACTGAAATAAACCAGGCAATAAAAGACAAATACCATATAATTTCAGCTATAAGTGGAACCTAATCAACAAAACAAACAAAGGAGCAAAACAGAACCAGACACTTGGAAATAAAGAACAAATAGACAGTGACTAGAGAGGAGGGGGGAAGGTGATAACAGGAAAAAGAAGGAGAGGAGCAAGGAAAGGAACAGGAATAGAGGGCTAATGGGCATGGACAATGGGATGGGGATTGACTGTAGGAGTGTGGGGGATGGGGTAGGGGTGAGCAATGGGGAAAAAGGCAGGACAACTGTAACTGAACAACAATAAATTTTAAAAAGCAATCTAATCAATAAAACTGGGAAGGCTGACAATAAAAACAGAGGACACAAATCACAAATATAAGAAATGTAACTATAGATATTATGGCATATCCTATAGAACAAAAAAAGGACAAGTTTATGAAAAAATTTACATCATAAATTCAAAAATACATAATATGGACCAATGCTTCTACACTACAAACTACCAAAACTTAATCAAGATGAAATAGATCATTTGAATTTTCTGATAACCATTAAAAACACTGAATTTTCCATTTAAAAACAACCAGAAGAAATATTCAGGCTTAGATGTTTATGCTTTTACCAAAGATTTAAAGAACTAACACCAATTCTATACGTTTTTTTCAAGAAATAGAAGTAGAGAGAACACTCATTGTAGGAGGCCAGTATTACCTCAATAACAAAACCAAAGACAATATGAAAAGAAGAAGACTACAGGCCAATATTTCTCATGAATTGGGTTGTAAAAATCCTCAACTAAATATTAGCAAATTCAATCCTGAAATGAATAAAAAGAATAATATACCATGTCCAAGTGAGATTTATTCCAGTTATGCAAACTTGGTTAAATATTTGAAAATCACACAGTGTAATCCACCATATAATGGGCTAAAGGGGAAATATCATGTGATCATATCCATTAGTGCAGAAAGAATATTTGACAAAATCCACTAGAATTCATGATTTAAAAATAAAAATTATGGAAAGTAGGACTAGAGAGGAAATTTATTCAGTCTGGTAATGATGGTCTACAAACAACTTGTACCTACATTATATACATAATTATGAAAGGTACAATGCTTTCTCCCTAAGTCAGGAACAGGCACTGATGTCTCACCATTCTTATTCAATATATTACTGGAGGTTCTAGCAAGCAAAATAAAGCAATAGTAGACTAATACATAAATTTAAAGGTCAAATTTTCAAAAAATTGTGTTTAAAAGGTAAAAGGTATATAAGTTGAATACAAAAGAATAAATCTATCTGTATTTGCAGATGACACAAATAGCGAAATGGAAAAATTCCTAGGAATCTACAAAGTTCCAAGAAATAAGTTAGTTTGTCAGTGTTGTAGGGTACAACATCAACCAAAAATCAATTTTATTTCTATATACTAGCAACAAACATGTGAAACCCTAAATAAAAATACAGTGCCATTTGAAATTAATGTAAATAAAAAATAAATACTTAGATAGAACCCTAATAAGACATCTATAGGATTTGTGTGCTAAAAATTACAAAATGCTAATGAAGAAAATCAAAGACCTCCCAAAGGGAGAGACATACCTTATTTACGGATTACAAGACTAAATATAGTGAAGATGTAAATTCTCCCTGAAGCTATTAAGCTTAACTACAATAACTACTAACTCAAGATCTTTTGTAGACATAGACCTATTTATTCTAAAATTTATATGTAAAGGGAAAGTCCCAAGAATAGCTAGAACAATTTTATAAAAGAAGAATGAAATGAGAGGAATCAATCTACCCAGTTTTAAGCCTTTGCAGAATTGGTCAATGGATGAACACACTGGTCAATGAAACAGAATAGAGAACACCAGAAATAGACCCACACAAATAAACAACTTATTTTGACAACAGTGTAAAACAATTCAAAAAAGAACACACTTTTCAACCAATGGTACAATGAACACCTGTAGACAAAGAAATGAACCCCAACCTAAAACCTTCCTATTTTATACAACTCAAAATGCATCGTGAGCTTAATTGTAAAAGTATAACATTTTTAGAAAACAAGCAACATAGGAAAATAATCTTTGGCATTTAGCTGGATGAATAATTCTTAGTCTTAATACCAAAAGCCTGATCCATAAAGGAAAAACTGATAAATTGAATCCCATCAAAATGAAATAAAATGCTTTGTGCAATAGAAGATCCTTTCAAGAGGATAAAGAGATAAATTACACATCAGGAAAAGATATTTGCAAATCCCATATCAGACAAATAACTTGTACCTATGATACATAAAGAACTCTCAAAACTCAACTTAAAAACAAAATCCAATTAGAAAATGGACAAAAAAAATGAACATACATTTCATGAAGAAGGATATACAGACAGGAGATAAGAACACGCTAAGATATTTAACATCATAAACCATTAGGGAAATGTCAATTAAGACCATTATAAAATATTACTATACATCTATGAGAATAGATAAAATAAAAAAATATAGTGACAGCACTAGATGTTGGTGGTATATGGAAAATTTGAATCACATTTCTGGTGAGAATATAAAATGATTTAGCCATTCTGGAAAATAGTTTGACAGTCTCTTTTAAACCTAAAATAGATTCATCCTACTACCCAGCAATTGCCCTCCTGAGCATCCAAAGAAATGAAAACTTAAGTTCAGGCAGGAACTTTTATATAAATGTTTATAGTAGCTTTATTTGTAATAACCTAGGTATAGGAAACTACCCAAATGTCCTTCGAGGGGTAAATATTTAAACAAATTGTGATATACTCTTACCATAGAAAACTACTTAGCAATAACAAGAGTTGGACCACTGATACATGTAAAATTGAGACAAACTTCTTAAAATTGAAATGAACTTCAAGGGCATGATGTTGAGTTTTTAAACAAACCCACCCTCAAAATATTTAGTAATTCATGATTATGCTTATATATCATTTTTACATTAACAAAATCAGAGATATGGAGAACTGATTAGAAGTTTCCAGGGTCAGAGATGAGAGAAGGTGGTATAGCTGTAAGTGGTTAGCGGGGGGAGACCCTGTGGTAATAGTACAATTCTGTATCCTGAGTGTATTGTGGTTACATGAATTTACACACTCAGTAAAACTGAGTAAAACTCAATGCCCACAAAATACAAATGCCAAGTATAACTAATGTAATGTGTGAAAGCCCATTGCTTTCATGTTATCAGTTCCTGCCTACCAATGGAGAAAAGGTAGTCCATTACTTACCATGGCAAATGCTGCCCTACTTGCCTGGTTAGTACAAATCTTTTCCAAATAATACTCCTCTTCACGGGGAAGGGAACTACCCTAACAACAACATGACTCTCTACCAGGGCAGATCTTCTCAAACTTTAAAGTGCATGAAACTCACATGGAGTTTGCTGGATCCTACCAGAGTTGCGGATTCCCTAGGTTTGGGGCAGGGCTCAATAACTTGCATATCTAACACATGCATATCTAATCACTGATGCTGCTGATAAGGCTGGTTAGGTGATCATACTCTGAGAACCACTGTTCCAGAGGCTTGAAATGCTAGGGCAGTAACAGAGGAATCCCTTTCCAGATACAGATTCTAATATCACCAACTATTATTTTTTTGGTGGGGGAGGAAGGGGTAAGTTTTGTCCTTGGTTGTACTTCTTGTTCATTTATGTCAGAGCCTATCTGAAACACAAACAGAATGAAGAGACGATAAAAGAAAGATAGATGCGTATATGTATATGTATATGTATACATATATATGTTTTGCCATATGAATTAATCCTATTTCATGTGTATAAAATAAGTTTGCTCCCCTATTGAACAGCTTCTCAAATTTTGCTGTTAATTTGAATTGCCTAAAGAACAGAAAAGAAAAAAAGAAAAGAAAAGAAAAGAAAAGAAAAGAAAAGAAAAGAAAAGAAAAGGAAAGGAAAAGAAAAGAAAGAGAAAAGAAAAGAAAGAAAAAAGAGAACAAAGAAAAGAGAAAATAAAGGAAAAGGAAAAAGAACACTGGTGTGTAGGTTCCATCTTCAGGGATTTTGATTTAATGGGGAGGATTTAATGATTTAATCCTCTAGGGAGGAGCCTGGTCATAGCCTTTTTGTTTTTTTCACCCATGGGATTTTTCAGGGTTCCCCAGGTAATTCTAATGTGCAGCAAATTTGTGAATTGCCTTTTGGCTTCAATCCACCTAGTGATCTGATATAAGTCTAAGACACCTGGGCCACTATTTTAGCTCTGTTGCTAAGTCTATTCCATTTTCTTCCTCCTGGCAGATTTGTACTATTGGAAATGACTGACAGTTGTGTTAATTCTCTGAAATGCATTGAAATCTCTAATTAGCTTGAACAAGGGAGGGAGAAGGGGTGAATGCAATAATGTGTATGATCTACTTATTGCCCTATGCATTTAGCTAGAAGCTTTTGCAATTGAGGTCTGCTCTCCTCTTCACCGTAATGGTAATGCTTACCCTAATGCAGCGCTAAACTCTATAAGCTGATATATAGACAACATCACAAAGTATTTACCCCCTCCCCGCCTGTTAGTCCACTGTTAAGCCCCACGCCCCTTCCCAACCCATATATGCACAACAATGCACTAGAGAGCAAAAGAAACATATCGACCTTAAATTTTCCTCCTTTCAGCTTCCATCTTATCAGAAGATGTCAGCATTTAGTGCAAGGACAAATGATTACCATTGGTGAGTAATGCAGACAATGCCTTCAAGAGACAAATAGCCCTTGAGGAGGGGTGCAATGTCTTTCAAAGGGTCAATGATCAAAGGAGGCATTTTCAGTCATCTCAGCTTAGAGGTCAAATATCTAAAATGAAAAGGTTAAAGAAAAAGGAAGGAAGGAAGGAAGGAAGGAAGGAAGGAAGGAAAAGCAGCAATTTATGTTTGAAATAAGGCAATTTTCTTTTAAAAAGAAAAACTTTAAACCTTAAATTATCTTCCCTTCTTTAAACTCTTCCTCTTATTCCCTATGTTATTCACCATGTTTAATTCTTGAAATATCACATGGCTGAAAACAGAAGCTAACCTCTTGCCCACTGTGAATTAGATCTTCTTTTTCTAAGACCCACCCTCAATGTACAGTGTTGGGTTTTGCCAACGTAATTATTTTCTCTGTTTAAAATAAGTTGCAGTGTTTTGCCTTTTCCATATAGTTAATACAACTATAACAAGTTATGAAGACATTGTGGTGATTTTCCTCACCCATGCAATTTTGAAATTTAAATAGACCATCATAAAAAATTGAAAGAAAGAAAGAAAGAAAGAAAGAAAGAAAGAAAGAAAGAAAGAAAGAAAGAAAGAATATACTGTCACATATTTTTAAAATTCTAACGGGCTGAATAATACCTTTGCAAGGATAGAAAAATATATATTTATAATATTCATGTGTGATTTGCCCCTGAGATGGATTGCTGTAATGGGGGAAATATTTAAGACTTTCCCCAAGTCATTAAAAAGGCCTCCAGCAAGCAGACTTGGGTCCTCTTCACGGGGAGGGTTTGGAAAAGTTCTTTAATCTTAATAATCCTGGGGAGAAAAGAAGTCATGGAAATAAGACATCTGCTTCTATGCCTTGTTGTTTTGCAGGATAATGATTGCTTTAGCAGCTTCTATTGCCATATGTGTACAATAAGTAAATGAACATAACATTGAACAAACACATAAAAGGAAGATAAACCCACCCAGCTTAACAAATCCACTCTCACACATGCTGTGCCCTGAAACATGAAAAAAAGAAATCATTGGATCATAAGGATTAGTAAAATAACAGTCCCTGTTAACAATATTGACAGGAGGTGTAAGAATAATTTGTCTGATGTGGGGACTAACAGTCTAGCTGCTTAATTCTTAATACTGCCATCTCTCACCACTTTCCTCCTGATATTAGGCAGATGGATGGATGGATGATAGATAACGAACATATTTTTTGAAAGGGGAATTTTGACTGAGCATTGATAAGGGCTGAAATTTTACTTACATTTTACTTACAACATGTCTGAAGATTAAAATAATTTTTCACAGAACATCTTCTGGCTTTATCTTTTATGATTTCATTTTCCTTGTCCAAACTAACATGCTTTCAGAGCTGTGAACTGTAGGACATAGCCATGTTGTAAAATTGTCTTTGTCCTTGTGCATCTGTGTCTTAATGCTAGTTAAGTTAGTAGAATAGTCAGCAGGAGTATTTCTGGAAGTCAGTCCACAATAGGACAGTATACAGTCAATTACACACGGTAGTGTCTGAAAATCACACAGCAGCCTCAGCTCAAATTTCCCCTTAGCCAGATCCCCAATATCCTGTGGCTGTTCCAGTACAGGGTAACAAAATGAGAACAAATACAAGGGAAATACAATGGAAAGAAAATTGGAAAAGTAACTGAAGTTATGTATCTCACTTTTGAAAATTTTGTAAAAATATATGACTACCTGAGCTAATTTCTAGGGCTTCTTCTAGGACCTAAAAAAGGTATCCATAAAGGTATGGAGCCCTGAAATTTAAGCTTCCTTAGCTTCTAAGTAAATCAGCCTCTTCCTTGTATTTATGATGGTTCAGAAGAAGTAAGAGAGAAGGGTTATCAAAGGAATGATAAGTCATTAGAAATAGGTAGAAGATAGTTTTTTAACATTAAAGTAAGAGGAACCAGTTGAATGGAGGAATGTAGGTGGGACTGAATATAATCAATGAAGAAGAAAGATATAAAAAAAAATAAAAAATTGCAAAGTCTACGAGCAAAGATATAATTGGGTCAGGTAACATTTTTTGGTTACTTACTAAATGATTGGTCCTTTACTAAGTGATTTAAATTATGCTTTCATTTAATCCTTATAATGCATATGTATGGCTGTAATTATTATTCACATTATTTTATGAAGGAAGAAATGAAGGCCTAGATAGGTTAAGTAACTTGCCCAAGGTCACATAATTAGTAAGTGGTAGCAATGAACTTGAACCTGAGTCTGTTTGGGTTCATTGTCTATGCTTACAACCACCATGTTAGAGTGGAAACACATGAGAATCTAATAGCCAGAGAAACTGAGGATATTAACTTACATTTCACAATGACCACTAATACATGAAACTTCTATTTATTTTCCATATCTAATTATCACCATGCATATAAAAATCTTTTACTCCCATTCTTGTTTTGCTAAATTCAAAATAAGACTTATTTTATCAATAGTGTGATTTCTCTGCAGCAGTGAGAATTAACAAACATTTATTCATTGACAAATATATATTGATGACTTTTAACAATACCTAGTTATAAAACACAAGAAATGTAATGAGGGGAATTTAGCTAATGTGTTCAGAACTTTTTAAATATCAAAAAGAATCTCTAAGATATTGTCATTATACATAATACTGGTTAATAGTGTTTTGGGAAGACTAATTTTAAATTTTCTGATATTGCTGCATGAGAATTCACAACCATAATGTTTTCCAAATCGACTATATAATAATAAAGTTGAAAATACACCAGGAAGATGTTAGAACTTTTAAATCTGTAGGCACTCACTAACTTAGGATCAACATATATAAAGCAAACATTTATAAACTAAAACAAAAAATAAGCATATCAATAACCTTAATAATAGAATTTAATATACTTCTCTCAATATCTGATAACAAACAGGAACAACATCAGTTATTATACGGAAGATCTGAATTAAAAGTTTTAGAAAAATTAATTAATGCAATTAATTTGCATTAATTGCATTAATGCAAAACAGTGAAGACAACTACTATAAGATATACATTCTTTGCAAGTGCATATAGACCATTACCAGATTTAAACTTTGTAGGTTCAGAAATCAATTATCAATAAATATTAATGATTGAAATCTATCAGAATATAAACTTAACACTGAAATCAATAACTCCAATGCAGCTAGGAAATCAGCAAATTCTTGAAAATTAGTGATAAACTTCTAAGAAAAACCAACTCTTGAGTCAAAGTAAGATGACAAAGAGAATAGGAAGATTCTGATCAAATGATAAAAGTAGAACATAAAAATGTATATATATTGCTGTTTCAGCTTAGAGCAAAAATGCACATAGAAAAACAGGATGGCTCCAGCTGGTGTAGCTCAGTGGATTGAGCGTGGGCCTGTGAACCAAAGGGTTGCTGGTGCAATTCCCAGTCCGGCACATGCCTGAGTTGCAGGCCAGGTCCCAGGAAGTGGGTATGCGAGAGACAACACTACACACTGGTGTTTCTCTCCCACTCTTTCTTCCTCTCTTCTACTCTTTCTAAAAATAAAATAAGTAAAGTCATTTTTTAAAAAAACTTAGAAAAAGAAAAACATGATGGACTAAAAATCAGTGATCTAATCCTCCAGAGGCTAGAAAAAGAACAGCAAATCAAACCCAAAGGAAGTAGAAGAAAGGACAATTAGTAAACCTGTCTGCTTTTAATATGAAGATCTGTGAAAGAAGTGTTGTCTGCACTGAAATAATAGCATTAGAACTGCCATCTCAGAGAGAAGGGAAACGAACCAAAAGAATCTTTTGGTTGCACACCTTACTGCCTGGGGATAGTTTCCAGATTGTTGGGCAGAAAGGAGAAATCTAAAGAAATTCTGAAGGAATTGCTGAGTAGACAGAGATCTTATTTCAGGGAACCCAGAGCAGATAAAAATGGAGGGGTTACCTACAGGAAAGGAGGAAGCTGTAGTAACAGTGAGCTCTGAAGATGTGTAGTAAGGGTCTGTCTCTTAAGTATTTGGCTGAATATCTATCTGAATGCACACGTGAGGAAAACACTACTGAAGGTTAGGGAAAGAACTATCAGTAAAGAATAAGTAGAATAATTCCCAAACACCGCATAGGGGTAGGAATAGTTTACATATACACCAGCCACAGTGAGAAACCATGTAATATATGGGCATCAGATTGCATCTACAAAATGGCACGGGAAATACTTTAGCCATGTGCTAAAGGGTTTTCTGTGATCCACTCTAAAAATTTTTAAAGTGGGCTTTGGGAAGATTAAACTATATCCAAGTAACTCCACTTCATGTGAGCATGATACCTAGTATCTTCTGAAGAAATACAATAAACGCCAAAACATAAAATTCACATTGTCGAACCTGCAATAAAAAAATTTCCTGGCTTGCAAAAGAACAAACAGGACAAAAGTAATTAAAAGAAGAGTCAGTAAATAGAAATAAATCTAGGAATAAAAGAGATAATAGAAGTAGCTAATATAAATATGCTCAAGATGCTCCAGAAGGAAGAAAAAAAGTGAACATGATGAAGAGAGAAATTGAAAATGTAAAGAAGAACCAAATGAAATTTTCAAAGTTTAAATATATAATACCAGGAATGAAAAAGCAAACAAACATTGGAAGGAATTATCCGCAGATTACACCACAAAAATAAAGATTAGTGAAATTATATATATAGCAGTAGAAATTACCCAAAAGAAAGCATACAGAAAAAAAATGACTAAATTGGGTGATGGGAATATTTTATATTATCGTAAGAGACAATATTAGAGTGTCAAGGAAAAAGAAATGTGGAATGATTAAAATATTTGATTAACACAAAGAAGAGGCACAGAGTAACAAAAACAAATAAGATAAACTAAAACAAGTAGGGAAAGAACTGATCTAAACACAATTGTGACACAATCAAAGGAAACACAATCAAAGGAAAAATTGTGACAACTGTAAGAGCATACATAATATAATATTTAAATTTAAAAAAGAATTGCATTCAATGTAAATGTACTAAGTGTTCAAATTAAAAGGCAAAGGCTGCCAGACTTGATTAAAAACCCAGAACCAACTACTAATCTCACTTCAATACAAAGACACAAATAGTGTGAATGTAAAATAATGGAAAGATATATTGTACCATGCAAATGTAAACATAAGCAAACTGGAGGAACTGTATTAATATTAAACAAAATATATTTCATGCAAAAAGTATTACTAGAGAGAGAGTGACACTTCATAATGGTATAAAGATCAATGAATCAAAAAAATATAAAAATCTCTTGAATAATGGAACTTCAAAATATGATGTAAACATAGAATCAATAAGATCTAGATATATACATAACCATTTTTAGACTTTAATACAACATTCTCAGTAATTTCAGAAACAACTATAAAAAAATCAGTAAGTAAGCAAGTGCACTGAATGTTACTATTAACTGAGTAACTGATTTGGCATTTACAGAACACTGTATCCAATAACTGCAAAGTGCACGTTCTTTTCAAATTTAAATGATCTACTGGCCAACACAAGTCTTGTACTGACCAGTAAGGGACAGGAAGCAGTAGACGGTTCTCCCCAGGGCACTGTTCTGACATTTTTTGGTTCCATAACGTTCTCCCTAGGAGACATCCCTTGTGACAGAGCCACTGGTCGTGTTTTCTTCTGAAGCTTAGAATGTATCTTGTTGCTTTCCCTACATTCCCTTCATTCCTGCATCACTTCATTTCCTTACTGCCTCAGGCTTTCTTATTGCCTCAGGCTCAGAGAACTGGAACAAAGATAGTGTGACCGAAATGTAGCAGCAGCTGCCATTACTAAGTATTTACTCTGCGCCAGACATTGGTTAATCTATGGGGTACAGGATAAAAAAGACATGGTTACTTCCTTTGAAGATTCATAATCTAATGAGACACACACAGATATAAAACAATCACAAAACTGCCTAACTACTGAATGTGACTAGAACCTGCAAATAAATCAGTATTGATTTACAAAGATCAAAATTTTCACTGTTTGCGACATTTTAAATGCACAAGTAATTTTTACTTCATATCCTCTCATTGAGATTCCTGATTATTTTTTTATACCCATCTTTGAAAAGCCAAAAACATATTGATGATAAGTAGTATTAGAGAGCCTTCCAGGCTAGGGAAGCTATTATCTCATCAATATCATAAACCAAGATGCTCGTCAGAGATTGGTAAATATTGGATTTTGTAGCATTTGAATAGGGGAGCAGGGAAACCTCAGGGCCCTGTGTAGTATTTCCCTAATGTATAAAATTTTTTCATTGCTTTGAGTGAGCCAAAGCAGATCTCTTTGCTCTCTGCCAATGTGGTCACTGACCAATAGTATTTAAGTCATTAATCTATAAAGTTCTTTGAAATATACAGAATACATAAATATTTGATTTTACATACTGCCTCTTATATCCTGGGTTTTCCCAAGCATTTTGCAAAGTAACTAATTTAATTAAATTACCAGGCATACAAGCAAATGGAGGGCAGCATACTCCTACTTTACATAAAGATTCATTCCTAGGTACACTATCACGTTTGTGTACTTGAGAAATATTTGTTGAAATCACACTATGTTCCAGGCACTATGTTAGGTACTAAAGTTGATGAATGGTGGTGATGAGAAATACAATTAAAAAGAAATGAATAAATAAGCAAGCTAGGCTAGGAAGAGAACAGTTTGTTGGGAAATGGAGAAAGGGCTCCATGTAGTTGTACATTTGAGCTGAAACCTAAATGAGGAGGAAGAGCCTGTCCATGAATATCTTGGGAAAGAGTCAGGAGGAACTACTGTGGTGTTTGTGGACCTAATTTCACAGTTGGTTGAAACATGGACACCTCCCACGTCTAAAAAGAAGCAAAGTTTATCTTTACATCAAGTGCGCCTGAGAGGCGGCAGAAACACCTGTCCTTTTATGACTATCAGGTATCCTGAGTTCCACCTCTAATTGAATCTGTGTAAGAAGTTACTCAATATTTCTCCATCTTGAAAAAAAGGAAAAATATCAACTACCTTTTCCCTTTTCTGCATGATCAATAAAATGCACATTGAAAATTGTCCTGAAAAAGAAAAGTAGCCATCCTAACATACTGGTCAAATAAAATTAACCATGTATATGTTCACTTGACCCTAAATGAATAAGCTAATAGTAAACTATTAACTTCAGTAAAAAATCATAGCCATTTTTATTGTGGGAAATAATAATTTTAAAATACCTGAAAATATTTAGCATATGTTCTTTTCTAGACTATGTACTGGTTGCCAGATGGAGTATAAAGGTAAATCTACCTGCTACCTGCTCTTAAAATTGCTCTAAGTCTAATTTAATAACACATAAATTATTATAGTGCAATGTTGCCTTGAATGTGCAATGAGAGCACAGAAGAAAAACATGCTAATGCACCCAGAAGGAGAAAGATAGACAACATATAAACACTATTAGATGTGTATCAAAGGGTGCGAAAAAGTTAATCAGTTGGAGACAACGGTTAAAAGTTTTATGTAGTCAGTTAATGAGTTTGGATTTTTGTGAGGGAAAAGCTATCAGAGACAATATATTATATACATAGTCATACACACACACACACACACACACACACACACACTATAAGACAATTCTGGTGGCAGCCTTGGGTATTATATGGAATAAAAGGAAGAACTGAAGACAGCAAGGTCAATGAGACAGTCCAGGACACTTAAGAATAAAGCCCTAGCTAAGGCAGTGACAGTAATGGTAGCAGGGGGAGGGAAGAGAAATAGTCATATTTAAGACATGTTTTGTCAGTGCAAGTCCAAGATCTAACTAATGTCTTGTAATGTGAAAATACAATAAAAAATAAACTAATGGAAAAAAAAGAATGTTATTGTCTAATTTTTAATTGTCCTGTATTTTATTTTAAAAATTTAGAACACAATAATAAAGAAAATTTATGTAAAAATGAATATTTAAATATTTAGACATTTATATATCTCATATATAAAACCTTTACCCATCTCTTTATTTAAAAAAGGATGTATAAAGTTATCTAGTGATAAGGTTGAATATACCTGAGAGAATTTTAATCATTTAACATTTTTGTTCATCCATCAAAACCTATTAGGAACATACTCATTTTCATGGAATGATCAACAAAGACAGAAATATTTTGCAGAAAGTTCTGGTCCTTTTCTGCCCTGCTCTTTGTGTTTTGTTTTGTTTTGTTTTTGTTTTTCCACATTGGGTGATACATTATGCTTCCTACTGTATGCACCCTCATTCACACGTTCATTCATTGAAACAATATTTACAGAGTTGACATATATTAGTTAACACTCAATTAGGTTTATATGAAAGGACACACACTGCCATAAACCTAGCTGTTCTTTGGTATGTGCGAGGAGTTGGTTCCAGGACCCTGTGAATCCCAAAATGTCCATACCAAAGTGGTCAAAACCAATGTCAGAAGTCATATGGAAAACTGTGGAAAACAATCAAAGGCTTACAGCAAGGAAACAAACATGGAACTAATGAAAAGGCAATTTGAAATGACAGGAAAGTTTTGTCACGTTTTTACTACTTGCCCTTGCTCTATCCACTCTCCAGTGCAGTGACAGTATTAAAGTGGTGGAATCTTAATTCAATGAGAGTATTAAAGTAGCAACAACCTTTGTTCCCAAATAGGATCTTCAATCCTGGTTCTGGAAGAAGTAGAAGTGACCCAATTCTCAAATTATTAATTGGGTCTGCTCTAACCAGTCTGGGGCTACCTGAAGGACTGATACAAGACACTCATCTCTACTTTGCCTAACCTGGAGCCCAGTCTGGTGGAGTAGCAGTTATTGGATTGAAATACAATAGACTGCCTAAAGCACAGGAGCAAAAGCTGGGGAAAATCTTTGGGAAGTTAGATACTTAAAAGTACCCATGTATACAGAGAAATTTAAAAAGCCACATGCACATGCAAGACAAAGATGCCTGCTTAAATAATGCAGCAGAAGACTATAAGCTTTTGTTTTGAGCTAATCCTGAAATTCCCTGTCAGCCAAGTGTTGAAGAAGTGTCCCAGCAAAGAGTCAATCTGCAAAACCTGGAAAAGGTGTGTGTTTTTGTGCATGTGTATATTTTTGTTTTTGTCTGTTTGTTTTAGGTCATGGAATTCAAGAAAACCTCTGTCAAAATATTTGCTATATATGAGATAAAGAAACAAAGACTTCAGTGACCACATCTGATATTTATGGTAATAAAGTTCTTTCAAAAGTATTTTGGAAAAGCCCCTAAACAGACACACTACTATGACACCACATGGTAACTAAAAGAAATAGAAATCCTTAGTAAAGGTAAATACATGGGTGAATATTAAAATGAGTATTATTTTATTAGTAGTCTGTAACTCCACTTTTTATTTCCTACATGATTAAGACACATGAATAAAATTATAAATCAATGTTATTGGGCACAAAATATATAAAGATGTGATTTGTAACAACACTAATATAAAGAGGAAGAATATGCCCTCATTTTGTTATATAAGAACAGAGCTTCTATATGCTATTGAAATTAAGTTGGTTTCAATTCAAATTATATAGTTTGAATTTAGATGGTAAATGTAATCTTATTGATAGCCACAAAGAAAATATCAATAGACTATGCACAATAGAAAATGAAAGGAGAATCAAAACAATTCTCTACAAAACAATCAACTAAACACACACAAAAAAGGTAATAATGGGAGCAATGAGAGGCAAATAATGTGTAAGACATACATAAAATAATTAGCAAACTGGCAAAATTAAGTTCTTACTCATCAGTATATTTTTTTTAATTAAGAGAACCGAGTTCTCCAGTAAAAAGACAGACATTAACAGAATGGATTAAAAAAAAAAAAAAAAAAACAGAGGATATAAGATGGCGGAGGAGTAAGTGGAAGCTGCACTAACCTCTCCCCAGGACTAATCTGGAATTACAACTAAATTGTAGTGAAATCATCTTGCATAACCAACTGCACATTACCTGGAGAGAAGCCTTATAACCACAGACAGACAGAAGAAAACCCTTCGGCACAACTTGACTGGTAGGGTGTTTGGAGAAGATGCAAGAGGACTGACTGGGCTCCCATGGGGGGCAGCTGAAGATCTGGAGGGATATTTCAGTGGTAGGGGTGTTCCCCCTGAGAAGTGTAGTGTCTAAACTCCAAGCTGGGCTCCCCAACCAAAGCTGGGAAGGAACCCTGATAACATCCAGCTTTGAAAAACATTAGGGATCTGTTGGCCAGGGAGAGACAGCTAGAGACCCAGAGAGACTTTTAAAGAGCCAAAGCAAAAAAAAAAAAAAAAAAAAATTGTTTGCAGCCACTTATCCTGAGTGCTGGCAAAGGGAGGGCAGAGTAGACTAGAGATGCTTGAGAGTCTGGGGTTGGTGGCTCTTGGGAGAGAACTGAAGGAATGGCCACCAGGATCCCTGTGCTGAGTCATCCCGCATATTGCAAAACCCATCTTTCTCAGGCAGCGCACTCCTCTCTGAATGGCATTAGCCTGAGGGGAAGCAATAGCCCCATCCAAAGGAATTACTCTGCCCAACACTGAGGCACTTAAGCCTAAGTGCTGATCACAGATTGATTAGATTAACAACTAATCCAATTAGCAACTTATTAGTTTAACATCTAAGGCAGAAAATACAACAAAGCAGCCAAAATGGGAAGACAAAGAAATGGACCCCAAATGAAGACCAAGAAAATTTTCCAGAAGAACTAGATGAAATGGAAGTAAGCAATTTATCAGATAGAGAATTTAGAGTAGTGATTACAGGGTGACTCAATAGCATGAAAAAAGACAGAGAAACTATGAAAATGAACCAGTCAGAAATAAAGAATGCAATATCTGAGATAAATAATACACTGGAAGAAATAAACAATAGGTTTATTTTGGAAGACAAAGTAGGAAAAATATCAGGCAAAGCAACAAAAAGAAAAACAAATTTTAAATAATGAGGAGAGCTTAAGGAACATTTTGGACAACATGGAGCATAATAATATCCGCATCATGGGAGTACCAGAAAGAGAAGAGAGTGAACAAGGGATTGAGAACCTATTTGAAGAAATACTAACCAAAAACTTCACTAATCCGGTGAAGGAAAAAGTTGCACAAGTCAAGGAAGCTCAGAGAGTCCCAAACAAGTTGGACCCAAAGAGGCCTACACTGAGACACATCATAATCAAAATGGCAAGGCTTAAAGACAAGGAGAGAATCCTAACAGCTACAAGAAAAAATCAGGTAGATACCTACAAGGGAACACCAATTAGACTGTTATCTGATTACTCATCAGAAACATTTCAGGCCAGAAGGAAGTAGAGTGAAATATTCAAGGTGATGAAAATCAAGACCTATAACCAAGGCTACTTTACCCAGCAAGGCTATCATTTAAAATTGAAGGAGAAATAAGGAGCTTCCTAGACAAGAAAAAGTTGAAGGAGTTTGTTAGCAGCAAATGTTAGAGGACTTTCTTTGAGATGAAGAAGAAAAAGAGAAAGAAAGAAAATAAAAACAAAAACAGAGGAAAGCAGTCTAACAATAAAACGGTACTATATATGTATCTATCAGTACTCACCCTAAATGTAAATGGCTTAAATGCTCCAACTAAAACACAGAGGGCAGCTGAATGGATAAGAAAACAAGACCCCTATATATGCTGCCTCCAAAAGACCCATTACAGATCAAAAGATATACAAAAACTAAAAATAAAGGGTTGGAAAAATATTTCATGAAAATGGAAAAGAAAAAAGCTGGGGTAGCAGTACATATCTGACAAAATGGAATTTAAAACCAAGGCTATATTAAGAGACAAAGAAGGACACTACCTAATGATAAAGGGAACAGTCCAACAAGAGGAGATAACCCTAGTAACATTTATGCACCCAACATAAGGAACACCTAAATATGTAAAGCAAATCTTGATGGACATAAAAGGAGAGATCAACAGAAATAAAATCATAGTTGGGGATTTTAATACCCCATTGACTTCAATGGATAGATCTTCCAGGCAGAAAACCAACAAGGAGAAGAGGCCGTAAACGATACACTAGATCAAATGGATTTAATTGATATCTTCAGAGCATTTCACCCCAAAGCAGCAGAATATACATACTTTTCAAGTGCACGTGGAACATTTTCTAGGATAGACCATACGCTAAGACACAAAAAAGTCTCAAAAAATTTAAGAAGATTGAAATCATATCAAATATCTTCTCTGAACACAATGCTATGAAACTAGAAATCAACCACAAGAAGAAGACTGAAAACACACAGAGACATGGATGCTAAATAACGTGTTAAAAAGCAATGAATGGGTAAACAATGAGATCAAGGAGGAAATCAACAGACATCTTGAAACAAATGAAAATCCAAAATCTGTGGAACACTGAAAAAGCAGTACTAAAAGGGAAATTCATAGCACTAAAGGCCTATCTCAAAAAAAAAAAAAAAAAAAAAAAAAAACAACCCACAAGAAAAAGCTCAAATAAACAATCTAACTTCATACTTAATGGAACCTGAAAAGAAACAACAAATGAAGCAAATGTGAGTAGAAGGAAGGAAATAATTAAGATCAGAGCAAAAATAAATTAAATAGAGTCTAAAAAATGATGCAAAAGATCAATGAATTCAAGAGCTGGTTCTTTGAAAACATAAATAAGATTGACAAACCTTTAATGAGATTAATCAAGAAAAAAAGAGAAAGGATCCAAATAAATAAAATCATAAATAAAAGAGTAGACATAACAACTGACACCAAAGAAATACAAAGGATTGTAAGAAAACATGAACAACTATATAACAAAAATCTGCACAACCTGGATGAAATGGATAAATTCCTAGAAACATACAATCTTCCAAAACTAAATCAGAAAGAATCAGAGAATCTGAATAGGCAGATTATACCTAATAAAATTGAAGCAATAATAAAAAAAAAAAAAATCTCCTAACAGACAAAAACCTTGGACCAGATGGTTTCACAGGTAAATTTTACCAAACATTCTGAGAAGAACTAACACTTTTCCTTCTCAAACTATTTCATAAAATTCAAGAGAAGGGAAGACTCCCAAAGTTATATTACAAGGCCAGCATTATCCTAATTCCAAAACCAGATAAAGACACTACAAAGAAAGAAAATTATAGGCCAATATCACTGATGAACACAGATGATCAAATCCTCAAAAAAATATTAGCAAACTGAATACAGCGGTGCATCAAAAAGATCACAAGCCACCAAGTGGGATTTATTCTAGGAATGCAAGGATGGTACAACATTCTCAAATCAATAAATGTGATTCACCACACAAACAAAATGAAGGATTAAAAATCACATGATTATATCAATAGAAGCAGAAAAGGCTTTTCAAAAATCTATCACTCATTTATGATACAAACTCCCAGCAAAGTGCAATAGAGGGAACATACCTAAACATAATAAAGGCCATATATGACAAACCTACTGCCAGCATCACACCCAATGGGAAAAAACTACAGGCATTCCCCTTAAGGTCGGGAACAACGTAGGAATGTCCAATTTCACCTCTCTTATTCAACATAGTACTGGAAGTACTGCCACAGCAATAAGACAAGAAGAAGAAATAAAATACATCCAAGTTGGAAAGAAGGAAGTAAAACTGTCTTTATTTGCACCTGACATGATCCCCCAAAGATTCCACTAGGAAACTAGTAGAATGAATAAATGAATTCAGCAAAGTAGCAAGATACAAAATTAATATTCAGAATTCAGTTGCATTTTTTTATGCCAATAACAAACTAACAGAAAGGGAAATTAGGAAAACAATCCCATTCACAATTGCTTCAAAAAGAATAAAATTCGGGCCAAGATGGAGGCGTAGGCGGACACACTGTGCCTCCTCTCACAACCAAAATTAAGGACAACAAATATTTAGAAACAAGAAAACAACCAGAACTCATAGAAAACTGAACTGTACGGAAGTCCAACAACCATTCATCCAGACCGGTAAGAGGGGCAGAGTCGCGGCAGGAGAAAGTGGAGGTGCGGACCCAGGAACGCAAGCAGTAGCAGCTGGCAGTTCCCAGGTGCACAGGCGGCGGCTGGCGGTCCCCGGGCCCACAGGCAGCAGCTGGCGGACCCCGGGCACAGGGGGGCAACTGTGCAGACCCAGTGAGGCCGCACAAGGCGGCTGGCTGACTGACCAGGTGGTCTCACATTCGAGCGCGCAGACGGTCCAGGCGGAGGGGAAGTGGCGGAGGGGACTGAATCCAGGAGAGAGCGGAGCAGGCGCCATTGCTCCCTCTCAGGCCCCACCCCCACATACAGCGTCACAACCCAGCGACTGGGCTGCCCCGCCCTGAGGAACACCTAAGGCTCCACCCCCTCACTACGTAATAGCCGCGACCAGACTAAAACCAAAACAACAACAACAAAAAAAACCCACCAAAAATGGCTCAAACCGGAAAACAAATAAAAGCCCCAGAGCCAATTCCTCTAAGCAGTGAAGAGATAGCCAACCTATCAGATGCACAGTTCAAAGCACTGGTCATCAAAATGCTCACAGAATTGGTTGATTTTGCTCACAAACTAGATGAAAAAATGCAGGCTACAATTCGTGAAATGAAGGAAGATGCATGGGGAACTGATAGAGATGGAAGGAAAACTGGGACTCAAATCAATGGAGTGGACCAGAAGGAAGAAACTAACAACCAAACAGAAGACGAGGAAGAAACAAGAATTCAAAAAAATGAGGAGAGGCTTAGGAACCTCCGGGACATCTTTAAACGTCCCAACATCCGAATTATAGGGGTCCCAGAAGGGGAAGAAGAACAGCAACGAGTGGAAAACTTATTTGAACAAATAATAAAGGAGAACTTCCCCAATCTGGCAAAGGAAATAGACTACCAGGATGTCCAGGAAGCTCAGAGAGTCCCAAAGAAGTTGGACCCAAGGAGGAACACACCAAGGCACATTGTAATTACATTAGCCAAGATTAAAATGAAGCAGAGAATTCTAGAAGCAGCAAGGGATAAGGGGACAGTCACCTACAAGGGAGTTCCCATCAGACTGTCAGCTGATTTCTCAAAAGAGACCTTCCAGGCAAGAAGGGGCTGGAAAGAAATATTTGAAATCTTGAAAAGCAGGGACCTACATCCAAAATTGCTCTATCCAGCAAAGCTGTCATTTAGAATGGAAGGGAAGATAAAGTGCTTCTCAGATAAGGTCAAGTTCAAGGAGTTCATCATCACCAAGCCCTTATTATATGAAATGTTAAAGGGACTTATCTAAGAAAAAGAAGATAAAACTATGACAGTGAAAAGACAACAAACTCATAGCTATCAAGAACCACACCTAAAACAAAAGCAAACTAAGCAAACAGCTAGAACAGGAACAGAACCACAGAAATGGAGATCATATGGAGGGTTAGCAACAGGGGCGTGGGAGGAGGAGAGAGGGGGAAAAGGTACAGAGAATGAGTAGCATAGATAATGGGAAAAAAATAGACAGGGGGAGGGCAAGAATAGTATGGGAAATGTAGAAACTAGAAAACTTATGACCCATGGACATGAACTAAAGGGGGGAATGTGGGTGGGAGAGGGTGTGTAGGGTGGAGGGGAATGATGGGGGAGAAATGGGACAACTGTAATAGCATAATCAATAAAATATATTTAAAAAAAGAAAAAAAATAAAATAAAATTAGCAAATCTAAAAAAAAAAAAAAAAAGAATAAAATTCCTAGCAATAAACATAACCAAGGATGTAAAAGACCTGTACTTAGAAAATTATAAGACATTGAAGAAAGATATTGAAGAAAATACAAATAAGTGGAAGCACATACCATGTTCATGGATAGGATGACTTAACATCATTAAAATGTCCATACTACCCAAAGCAATCTATAGCTTCAATTAAATTTCTATCAAGATTCCAATAATATATTTCACAGAACTAGAACAAATATTTCAAAAATGTATATGGAACCCCAGAAGCTCTCGCATAGTAAGTAAGCAATCCTGAAAATGAAGAACAAAGTTGGAGGGATCACATTACCTAATATCAATTATACTACAAAGCCATAGCAATCAAAACAGCCTGGTACTGGCATAAAAACAGACACACAAATTAATGGAACAGAATATGAGTCCAGAAATAAACTCACACCCTTATAGTCAATATTTAATATTCAACAGAGGAAAGCAATCACATACAATGGGCTAAAGATAGTTTATTCAATAAATAATGTTGGGAAAATTGGACAGATACCTGCAGAAAAAATGAAACTAGACCACCTTCTTACATCACATACAAGAAAAAATTCAAACCAGATCAAAGATTTAAATGTTAGACATGAAACCATAAAAATCCTAAAAGAAAACATAGGCAACAAAATCTCTGATACTGCTCATATAAATATTTTATTGGATATACCTCTTCAGGCAAGAGAAACAAAAATAAATAAATAGATAAACAAACAAACAAATGGAACTTCATCAAACTACAAAGTTTTTGCACAGCAAAGGGAATTGTCAACAAAATAAAAAGACAACCCACAGAATGGGAGAACACATTTGCCATTACATCTGATAAAGGTTTAATATCCAAAATTTATGAATTACTTACAAACTCCACACCAAAAAACAAACAACCCAATTAAAAAAGCAAAGGACCTGAATAGACACTTCTCCAAAGAGGACATACAGATGGCCGTTAGACATATGAAAAGGTACTCAGTGTCACTAACCATCAGAGAAAACAAATAAAAACCACAATGAGTTACCATCTTACACCCATCAGGAAGCCTGTCATCGATAAATCAAAAAACAAGTGCTAGCAAGGATGTGGAGAAAAGGGAACCATTTTGCACTGTTGGTGAGAATGCAAACTGATTCAGCACTGTAAAAATGTGTATGGAGATCTCAAAAAATTAAAAGTGGATCTGCCTTTTGACCTAGTAATCCCACTTCTGGGAATGTATCCTAAGGAACCCAAAACACTAATTTGAAAGAACATTAGCACCCCTATGTTTATTGCAGCATTATTTACAATTGCCAAGATATAGATGCAGCCCAAGTGTCCATCAATATATGAGTGGATAAGACAACTGTGATAGACTTACACAATGGAATTCTACTTGGCCATAAAAAGGAAGAAAATTTGCCTTTAGCACCAGTATGAATGGACCTGGAGAACATTATGCTAAGTGAAATAAACCATTCAGAGAAAAACAAATACAATATGATTCCACTCATATGTGGAATCCAATGAACACACTGAACAAGCAAAACAAAGACAGACTCATGGAGAACAGATGACAGCTAGTGGGGAGTGGGAGGTTAGGAGGTAGAAGCACTGAGCAAAAAAGAAAAAGGACTCATGGACATGGACAACAGGGTGGTGATTGTTGGGAAGTGGGGAGGTATAAGGGGAGTAAATGGTAATGGGAAAATATAATAAAGATTATTTATTTAAATAAATAAATAAAAAATTTTTAAAACCCTTGATCCAACTATATGCTGTCTATGAAAACTTGAGATCAAAAGATGACTGAAAGTCAAAGTCAATGAGATATTCCATACAAATAGTAACCAAAAATTCTGGAGTGGCTATATCACACAAAATAAATTTTAAATCAAAAACTGTTACAAAAAGCAACAGAGGGAATTTTCTACTGATAAGTTAAATTCATTAAGAAGATAAAACAACTATAAACATATAGGTACCGCACAACCCCCAAATTATGAAGTAAACATTAACAGATTTGAAGGGAGAAGTAGATGGTTCTACAATAATAGTTGGATATTTCATTATCCTGCTTTCAATAATAAATAGAACATGTAGATATTAGATCAGTAGGGATGTAGGGGGCTTGAATAACACAATAAAAACCAACTAAACCTAACAGACATAAAAAGATTACTCAATGACAGCAAAAATATGTATTTTTCTCAAGTACACATGGATCATTCTCCAGAATAGACTATGTGTGAGGCCATGATACAAGCATCAACACATTTTTAAGGTACTGAAATCATACAAAGTATCTTCTCTAATCTCAATGGATCAAAGGTTGAAATTAATAACAAAACTATTGGTAGACATCTTCCATCATGCCTGCCACACGTAATCTAGAGCAACAAGGGGAAAACATAATTTATTATTTAGAAAACTGAGAGAGAGGACATACCACACTTAAGTCATTGAGATAGAGTGTGTGATTTGTGCCATGGGACAGGGATAGGAAGGGGAATGATAGGTCCAGTTAACTTATGAGCATCATTTATTTATTAAGGTGTGGGTTTCTTATTCAACCATTGTGCAGCCTGTGATTCGGCCTGATTGGAAGATTTCTTTTACTAAGTGTTGGGTGAAGCCAGCCTTGAAAGAAACATTTAAAAGCATTACACTGTGGCCCTGACCTGGTGGCTCAATTGGCTGGAGCATCATCCTATACGCCAAAAGTTTATGGGTTTGATTCCTGGTCAGAGAACATACCTAGGTTGTGGGTTCAATCTCTGGTCAGGTGCATATGGAAGGCAACTGACTGATGTTTCTTTCTCACATCAATGTTTCGCACTCTCTCTCTCTCTCTCATCAATAAACATATCCTTGGGTGGGGATTAAAATAAATAAATAATACAAATAATAATAATAGGAAAACACTGAGATAGGCTTGGCAGTACCCTTCCTCTTGTGCCAGTACTTCAGCTGAGTTATTGGCACAGGGTGTGTGCAATAGGCCCCATGTCACCAAATTTAGTTTTGCTTGTTTTGTTCATACATTCCCTCAGCATTTTATTTGGCTTTTGTATCCTTCTGAATTTCCTTCATTTTCTATTTTCACTATGAAAAAACTTGGTTTTCCTAGTCACATATTGAAAAGTTGATACCAATACATTCTGAGTTTTACACACCACAGATCAATTTTAGATGGCAGAGTCACAGCCACCAAACTCTTTCCAATGACTTTAACACATAATTTGAATATGTGATTAGCAATATGTTCAATGTTAAAGTGTATCTTAGGCTTATTATACCTGCTCTAAAAGGTTTCAAAATGCAAAGATTTTAATATCCTTATCTTTGAATAGTTTTTCTATGCTGTCCCTTGATGTTAAACTGTTAATGTGCAGTCTGGCACCTGCGAATAATGTGGTTTTGTAACCAAGTATGTTAACCATTTTGTTTCATCCACAGGGAATCTTAAAGACAAAATAGTAGTAACGATTTAAGTAATTACACATCCTCCTGTTCACATTTCCCTAGATTTTTATTCATACTCTATTTATCTTTCCCCTAGCTCTATTTATATTAAATATTTTCGCAATTCTATTGGATTGTGTGTGTTCCAGTAAGTTACCACAATACTTTATGAAATGTAGTAGGTTATATATGCATATAAGTAAAAATACATGTAGTGTTCTTAAATGAAGTTTTATGTTTTCTGTCTGAAGTCATTGCTCCTTTTGCCTATAGGGATTTGAACAAAAATATCAAAAGGCAAGAATCCCCAGTTTTGAAAATTTACTATGAGTCATTTATATAATCTGTAAACTAATACTATTAAGTCTTAGAAGTGAGTAACTAGGACTTAAATTTTAATTTATTACAAACATAAATAGGTCCCTAATGAAAATTTGTATTCTAATTTGAAATTCTCATGAATACCTGTTTTTCCTTTTGATCTTATGGTAATAGGCCATTTGATTATCTTCTATTTAATATTTCAATTTCAGACAATAAAGTATTTGTTGTGAATAAAAAGAAGAAAAATAATTTTTCTTTCTTTGATGGGGTTGAAGTTGGAGAAAATGAAAGCTCAAACACCTATTGAAGAACCCATAATTTTCTTTATGTTGGGTACTTTCATTCTAATAACCGATTTGAAATTCCTAAAAGAATGCTATGATATATTATTATGCTCATTTTATAGACTGAAATAATTGAATTTTAAGGAAGTATAAAATTTGCCCAAGGTTGTCAAACTAATAAGTGTTAGAAGTGAGAATTAAACTCAGATATATCTATTTCCAAAGCTTTTCTTCTCCTCCCAATGTTCACTTTTTTCCCTATTGTTCAGTTACAGTTGTCCCACCTTTTTCCCCATTGCTCTCATTTGCCCCATCCTCCCTCTCCCACAGTCAATGCTCCCCATTGTCTGTGCCTATGAGTCCTTCCCCCACATTGTCTTTGTCCACCGTTCCTTTATACATGTTCCTTGACAACCACTTCCCCTTCTTTCCCCTGTTATCCCCCTCCCTTCTCCCCTCTGATCACTATCAGTTTGTTCTTTATTTCCATGCCTTTGGATCTATTTTGCTCATTTGTTTGTTTTGTTGATTACGTTCCACTGAGAGGTGAGATCATATGGCATTTGTCTTTCACCACCTGCCTTATTTCACTTAATAGCCAAAGCTTTCCTGCTTATGAATATGACTGAGATTCCCAAAGAGTTAGTCAGCGTTGCTTTTTAATCAGATAAAAAAATATTGTTAACCCTCAAAAGACATATTCCTTTTTCATTCCGTGACTGTAATTGTTCAAATAATATTTCCAGACACTGGTAATTGTATAGATGGAGACAAAGAGCAGAACTCAAGGATGCCTCTAGCAGTCAGTAAAGACCAGTTGGGTTCATTGGTAATATTTACTGCCATTCCCTCTAGACTATATTAATCTTATTAATATGACCCTAGTACTTTAATGTATAACCCTTTTTTGATTTTTTTTCTTCCCTGTATCACTCTGTCTTATTTTTCCCATATTACTATTTTTAACAGTTTCGGTGAGTTAAATTCAGTGATTAGTATTCAACATTAGTAGTCACAAAAGCAGAGATTCCTAAATAATAGCAAAAAAAGAAAATACAAAAAGGGTATAAATTACATGAATACACATACACATATATTCATACTATTGTAGCATTTACCCAAACCTATTTAGTGTCTGTACATTTACTGTACATTTGAAGTAAGGCTTGAAATGAGCATAAGACTGTTTACAGGGTACAGAAAATAGACTCAATATGGAAATCAGTAGCAATGAGAATGAAAAAAAGGCTATAACAAGGAATTTAGATGTTAGTTTTGCTTTCTAGCTATGATGCCAAATATTGAATTTCCAACTTATGAATGCTGTAAAAAGATGTATTATTTTTACAGGGCTTCCATGACAAAGTTCCACAGACTGAGTAGATTCAACAACAAATAATTCCTCACAGCTCTAGAGACTAGAAGTCTAAGATAAGGTATCAATACCATCAATTTCTTCTGAGGTTTTCCTCTTTGGCTTGCTGATGTTTGTCTTCTCCTGTGTCTTCGTTTGGTTGTCCCTCTGTGTCCATTTGTGTCTTAATATTCTCTTTTTATAAGGACATTAGTCATATTAAATTAGGGCCCACCCATATGACCTCATTTTACCTTAGTTACAGGTCTTATCTAAAAATAGCCATATTATGAAGTATGAGGGATTAGGATTTCCACGTACAAATTATTTTTGAGAGGAGGCATAATTCAGCCAGTAACAGAAAAATAAGAGTAAGTTAAATAAATAAGTAACTACCTTTTTCATGAATTGCTTCAGTGGAAGTTTATTCAAGAACAATAATAACAAGGAATTACATAACACTGTATATTAAATGAAGGTTATTAATTTAATTATTGTGATATGCTGTGGACATTAAATGAAATTGAGCAAGATTAATATAGTTCATTCTTTCCAAATCCAGAATTCAATGAGTATTTTCCCAGTTCCAAACTCATTCTATATCTTACCTAAAGAAACAATACCCACTTTCCAAGAGATCTATTCATTTTATTTTTAAAAATGAATTGTGATGCTTAATTTTGCTTAGTTTCAGAAATCATCTAGGAATGGAATGGAGATGGATATTGTTAGTGAAATTCACACATGGGGAAGAGAATGAAGTCCAAAAACTTTGGCAATGTTCCTATATAGAAGGCAAATACTTGAACAAGAAATATTGTCATCCTTTTGCTCAAATGATTTTTCCTAAACATGACAAGAATCACCATGCTAAGTGAAATAAGCCAGGCAGAGAAAGACAAATACCATATGATCTCACCTTTAACAGGAACCTAATCAACAAAACAAACAAACAAGCATAATATAACTAACGACACTGAAATTGAGAACAGGCTGACAGTCACCAGAGGGGAGAGGGGAGGGAATTTCAGGGGAAAAGGGGAAGGGTTTACAGGAACAAGTATAAAGGACACATGGACAAAAACTATAGGGGGTGGAAATGGGAGGGAGGTGGGGAGGGCTGGGGTGGTGGGCTGGGGTGGGAGTAAAAGACAGAAAACTGTACAAGAACAACAATCAAAATAAAAATTTTAAAAAAAGGAATCAACTTTAAGAAGCCCAATGTTTTCCAAACTTTTACTAATGGGTTCTTCAGAGTTATCTATTGATATATAAGAGACTTCTTAGTTTCACATTCTAATCTATTTAAGACCAGACACTGCAAATCTTCTTTGTGAGAAAATCAAGTGAAAATCATAGCTAGAATTTGGGACAGTATTTTCAAGGCCAGGCAAAATCAAACACAGTAATAAACATTGTTAATTGTATCTTTGAAAATGGTTAAACAGGTAACAAAAAGGTATCTATATCAGGAGAAATTATGACCATAGATCAATATAGATCAGAAATATTTAATTAATGCTCATATATATGAGTCTAACTTTGACTAAGCTAATTTCCCTCTTTCTAGACACTTTCTAATTCATCTCCACAGAGTAACCAGAAAAATTATCTTCTAACACAAGATTTATTGTGTTTCTTTATTAAAAATCTATAGTGACTCCCACATTTACTCCATCAAATTTTTCTGTGAGAGAAAAGTAGCATTGTATTCTACCTTACCTTAGAAAATAAACCATACTTAGCTCATTCTATTGGATGCACTTTGAGAGCAGATACGAAGCAAAAAAGCACAAATACTCTGTGAAGATCTTGTTTCTTTCAAAAGATATGAATATAGAAGAAACTTCTACAATTTGAAAGAGTTTTGCAAAATAAAATTTCATAAACACCTAAAAACTCAGATGCATATCAGTAATGGATTGGTTAAGCAAATGGTTTTATTCATGAAATGAAAAACTGAAGATATTTAGAAGAATGAGATACTTTTCTAATCAAAGACATTAGTGCTCCAAAAACAACGTTAAATAAGAGTGTTTATTTAACATAGTCAGGAACCTTCATTTTGTCCTGCATTTATTGCCAGTGTTGCTAAACTTTTTACCATTTACTTCTTCTCTTTTAGATATGTAATTTGTTCACCTTGTAAAAGCATTTGCCTGTTATTATTTTATTTAACTATTTTTTAATTAGAAATGAATAGTGAATTAAAAATATCTTTTAAAGATGTTTAAAATGATTATATATCTTTGCTCTCTTTTGACCTCGTTATATGGTAAATTATATTTTGTTACATTACATGATTTGTTACATATTATATTACATTCACTATATTACACATAATTAGAGTGGCATTTTGGTTCAGAAATAGACAAAACCAATCAGTGGGACAGGAAACATCTTAAATTAAAATTAGACTCAAGGGTATAGAGAATTGAGATTATAATAAAATTGACATTTTGGATCAGTAGCAAAAATTAAGCAGCAAAAAGTGGAAATATGTGGCTAATCATTAACAAATTCTAGGTATATCAAATATGTAAAAGTAAAAAACTATAAAAGTATCAGTGGAAACCTGGTGAACTTGAAAAAAATTATTCATGAGAAATACCTAAGTTTCAAAGAAAAACTGATACATTTAATTATGTAAGAATTAAAATTTTCTCCATGGCAAAGCACACTAAAAAGGTCAGGAAAAAAGGCTAAAGAAATTGGGAAATATATTTAGAAATATATGTGCTTTCTTTCTCTACATCTTTTGAGAGAAGCACATGGTTCTTTTTTTTTACCCTATAATGTGAGTATTAATCTATGTTGTAGGTGCATGGTTGTTTTAATTTCATCTATAATATTGTGTGTGGAATTGCAGCACTAGTTCCAGTACAGACTCTACAGCTCTTGTCCTGATTCCACCAATGACCATCCACACAATCTTATGAATATTACTTTACTCTTCCAGATGTGGCATCCTCACCTGAAAATTGGAAGCAAAACAGGACCTTCTCCCAGGGATGGTAGAAGGTTCAGTGGAGAAAATATGAAAACCACTTAGGACAGTGCCTTGTACAAGAGAGCTCAATAGAGTGTTTATTAAATTAAAAAACAAACAGAGGAATTAAGCAAAGAAAAAATAAAAGAAAGACTCATGGACACAGACAACAGTGGGGTGATTGCCAGTGAGAAGGGAACTAGGGGTGTAGAAGAGGGTAAAGGGGGCATACACGGTGACGGAAGGAGACCTGACTGGAGGTGGTGAACACACAACACAGTGTACAGATGATGTGTTGTAGAGTTGCATACCTGAAACCTGCATAATTTTATTAAGCTGTGTCACCCCAATAAATTCAATAAATTCAATTTTTAAAATAATAAAATTAAAAAAAACAAATGAAATGTATAAAATGTGGTGAATTAAACCTATATGTCCCTGAAATTACACAGCCCTTATGTTCACAGAATGATCCAACTTGGTCACACTTTTGGTCACTCTGGTAAAGTTAGGTAGCTCATACAACAGTTTAAAAATTTTAGTTTTATGTTTACAAGTAAATTTGATTGTGAACTTATTTTTTCTTACAGTCCTTATCTAATTTCAGTATTAAGATGACACAGACTTCATAAGTAAAAGAGCATTTTTCCTACACCCTTTAAACTTTTTCTTTATTAAGATTGGCATTATCTATTCATGAAAGTTTGGTAGAATTAATGTACATACTAAATAACCTGGTTCTATTATTTTCTTTGTGAAATATTTAAACTATTAATTAATTCATTTACTGGTTGAAGGACTCTTCTACCTACATATTTCTTTATGTGTCAGTCTTGATAAACCTTAGTTGCAAAGAAATTGTCCATTTTACATGAATATTCAAATTTTATTATGTTAGTCCTGTTCTTTCTATGTATTATTTATTTATATGACATATTTCACAGATATAGAACATTTCAAAAAATTTATCTGGAACTATAAAACACCCCAAATAATCTCGGCAATTTTGAGAAAGAAGAACAAAGTAGATGGGATCACAATACTGACATCAAACTAATTACAAGGCCACTATAATCAAAACAGCCTGGTATTGGCATAAGACCAGACACAGAGACCAATGGAACAGAATAGAGAGCCCAGAAATAAACCCATGCCTGCACAGTCAATGAATGTTCGACAAATGGGACAGGAGCATAAAACAGACTAAAAATAGCCTATTCAACAAGTGGTATTGGAAGATATATCCTCATTTTTCTTCAAGTGCTTATCTGTTTTCAAATTTTTTAAGGAATACAATTTTTACTATTAGATCACTTCAATTTTATATTTTTTTCTGTTTTATTAAGTTCTGCTTCCATTTTATTACCAATTTCCTTCTATGCTCTGGGTTGTTTGCTTTGCTTTTCTAATGTCAATTCAAAAACTTGACCATTAATTTTATAAATCTTTTAGTTATAAATGTTTAAATCTTTTTGAAGATTCCAGGTGCAGTTCAGCATGAAAAGGTCAGCTCCTCCACATTGCTGCTGGCTTAAGGCTTCATGCACTCCCATAAATATATTGATGGGTTTTCCCCTAGACTACACTGTCCTTTCTACTTTTTACCTTTCTTTGGAGAGATGCTCTCTCAAATATTTTCTACTTATTTTAGGACCAATAAGTCAACAAAAATGTGTAATATTTTTCAGAACCAATCTTATATAATTAGGTAGAAAATCTGATCTGCCATATTGCTAACAGCAGCATTATTTCACTCTTCTCTTCCACGTTTAATCTGATGTTTTATACAAGCGTTAAGGGTTTGGCTTTATTAATTAAATGTATTTTTAACATTTTAAAAAGAATTCTGTCCAGCCTTTTTAAATATTCTTATTTCTTTCTCAAGTTCTCCTTATATATATTTACTTTCTACCTTGCACCTGATACTTTCAAGATCTGATAGACTCAAGAATCTAATTATGGTAATGATTGTGTTTTACTGATTTGCTCACATTGTAGCTGATTTCCTTGTTATTGCATAAATTTAGTTCATGAGTTCATGTTTAGCTAAACTTTATCTGTGAGAATCATTATGCCAAAGATGTAAAAATGTATTTATTTTAAATGCCATTTAAACAGATACAGGAGGTTTTTTTAAATAGAATAAATGAATCAGAAGAAAATAACTATCTTTAGAACAAATTTGAAAAGCATTCTAATTATTCTTAATGGGAGAATGAGAGTATACATTACTCATCTCCAGTTTGGACTCCCTCTCTAAATACTGTTTATGATTATAGGTACCACTATCAAATTATATATCTTGAGAGTCAAGCATCTTAATTCCTGTATATTTCTTTTTCAAAATCTTATATTAAATTCATTAATACAATATAAGCAAGAGATGTTGATGGCTAAGTGCAGTTCAAATATCAGATCTAAGGAACCCCAGTAAGAAAAAAGGCCTATATTTCTTGTCAAAACACTGTCAGTCCTGAGGTCATTTATGAACTGAAAGGCATTTTTATTCTTAAGTGGATGAACGCTTTTTAAGAAGAGTAGAAGCTAATTTTTTTTAGTACTTATATGTGTTAAAACAGTGTTAGTCTATCCCATACTCTATATTAATCAAGTCTCAGTATGTTACACATATAAAAAGCAAGTTTAAAGTTTTTAGTAATTTGCCAACCAGTATATTGAGCAAGAATTTAAATCTGCCATACTGAAGTTTAAGCTGTTGTTTGAAATAAATAGAAATAGCACTAAATTAAAAGTTTAGAGAGATTTTGATGTCATACTCTTTCACTGACTCTGGAGATAAATCATTTCACCTATATGGGCCTAGTTTTCACAACTATAAAAGCTGGAAGCTTAATTAGATGATCTCTATATGGTCTTCCAATTCTTTTTTAAATTATATTTCATTGATTATGCTATTAGAGTTGTACTGATTTTCCTCCTTTGTCCCCCTCCACCCAGCACTCCCCATTCCCTCAGGCAATCCCCACACCATTATTCATGTCCATGGGACATGGGTATAGCTTCTGTGGCTACTGCATTTCCTATACTGTACTTTACATCCCCATGGCTATTCTGTAACTGCCTATTTGTACTTCTTAATCCCCTCACCTCTTCACCCATTCCCCCCTACATCTCCTCCCATCTGGCAACCATCAAAACATTCTCCGTATCCATGATTCTGTCTCTGTTTTCTTGTTTGCTTAGTTTGTTTTTTAGATTCAATTGTTGATAGATATGTATTTTTGCCATTTTATTGTTCATAGTTTTGATCTTCTTTTTCTTAAATAAGTCCCTTTAACCTTTCAGATAATAATATTTTAGTGATGATAAACTCCTTTAGTTTTTTCTTGTCTGGGAAGCTGTTTATCTGCCCTTTGATTCTAAATGATAACTTTGCTGGGTAGAGCAATCTTGGCTATATGTCCCTGCTTTACATGGCTTTGAATTTTTTTTTGCCAATCCCTGCTAGCCTCTAAAGTTTTGGGTTTTTTTTTGTTTTGTTTTGTTTTGTTTTGTTTTGTTTTTGAGAAATCAGCTTATAGTCTTATGGGAACTCCCCTGTAGGTAACTAACTTCTTTTCTCTTGCCACTTTTAAGATTCTCTATCTTTAACCTTTGGCGTTTTAATTATGATGTGTCTTGGAGTGGGCCTCTTTGGATCCAACTTGTTTGTGACTCTCTGTGCTTCCTGAACTTGCATGTCTATTCCCTTCACCAAATTAGAAAAGTTGTCTTTCATTATTATTTTTTCAAGTAGATTTCCAATTTCTTCTTCTTTCTCTTCTCCTTCTGGCACTCCAATGATGTGAATGTTTTAACACTTGAAGATGTCCCAGAGGCTGCTTATTCTCTCCTTGTTTTTATGGATTTCTTTTTTTCTTCTTCTTGTTCTAATTGGTTGTTTTCTTTTGCTTCCTTATGATCTAAATCATTGATTTGATTCTTGGCTTCATCCACTCTATTGTTGTTTCCTGTAAATTGTTCTTTATTTCAATTAGCATATCTTTCATTCTCTCAGGATCTTTTTTATGCTGTTGAGGTCCTCACTAAGTTCCTTGAGCATCCTTACAATCAGTGTTTTGAACTGTGCATCTGAAAGATTGCTTATCTCTATTTCATTTTGCTCTTTTTCTGAAGTGTTGATCTGTTCTTTCATTTGGGTGATGTTCTTTGGTCTCCTCATTTGGGCAGTCTCCCTGTACTCGTTTCTATGTATTAGGTAGAGCTGCTTTGACTCCCATGTCTTGGCAGTGTGGCCTAATGTAGTAGGTGTTCTATAGGGCCCAGTGACACAATCTCCCCTATTACCCAAGCTGGGTACTCGAGGCGCGCCCTTCACGTGGGCTGAGTACACCCTCCTCTTGTATTTGAGCCTTGGTTGCTGTTGGCAGACCAATGGGAGGGATTTACCCAGGCCAGTCAGCTGCAAGGACTGGCTATGACCACTGATCACCAACCTCCACCCTCTGTGGAGTATCAGCTGTGTAGGGGGAGTTTGGTGGTGCTCCGATGTGGTCTATAGCTGTCCAATGGGTGCTCTGGCCCCAGAATTTCCCAGGTGGTGCAGGGCAAGGTCAGCGCCCCATCTCTGTTTTGCCTGAGGCAACTCTGCCTGAGCTATAAAGCAATCTGACATGGCTGTTACTTGTGCTGGTCTTGGAGATTCCCAGGTGAAGCCAAACTGTGAATCTAGACTGGCTGCTGCTAGTGCCAGGCCTGCAGCTCACAGAGACCAGCTGTTGGTTGTTTGAGAGGATTTAGGAAGTTGTGAAGCATAAGCCAAGACCAGCCATTCATATGGAAGAGCAGCTTGGGTGAGCCTGTAAGTTCGGTGAGATGGGTCAGTTTGGAGTGTCTCAAGGATCTCCAAAGAAGGTCAAACAGTGTTAGCCAGGTTCACAGAGTCTCAGATACAGAACCAGCTTGCATGCTCTGTGGGGGAAGTGTTTAGAAAAGGAACAATGGCCTCTGCTCACCTTGATGCCAGACACTTCAGTTTCTCCCTGTATGCCACTGGTGCCTTTCAAGCTGCTATCCTGGTGCTGTAGTTCAGAGGGAGTGAGTCTGAGTAGGTGAGTCTACGTATGGGTTTTTTAAGAGAAACTGCCTGGGGCTTCAGCAGTTTCTTCCACTGACTCAGTCCCTGATGGTTTTTGCAGCATGAAGTTATGGGGACTTATCTTCCTGGCACTGGAACTCTTCGCTGTGGGGTCTGGTGTAGGACTGGGACTCCTGGCTCCCAAAATATCCCTCCCAAATTTTTATCCACCACATGTGGGTGGGATACGGGTTCTGCTCCTGCACCCCTCCTACCAATCTGGATGGATGTGGCTTCTTTAATTCTGTAGTTGTCAGACTTCCATTCAACTTGATTTCTGACACTTCTTAATGATGATCGTTTTATATTTTAGTTGTAATTTTGATGTGGTTGTGCCAAGAGGTGAGCCATGTTTACCTACACTGCCATCTTGACCCAAGGATATGGTCTCTCAATTCTAAAATGTTCTCTTAATTGGGCCTCCTATAATAATTGCCTTGCAATATATGCATGCTGCCACCAAGTGGCAGTAAACAGTACTAATTTATTTCTTTCTTTTTTTTTTTTTTGAGGGGGGAGTATATTTAATATCATATTTAACCATCAAAAGTACAACACATTGCCCTGGCTTGTGTGGTTCAGTAAACTGAGTGCCATCCTGTGAACCACGGAGTCGCCAGTTCAATTCCCAGTCAGGGCACATGCCTGGGTTGTAGGCTGGACCCCCAGTGAGAGGCATGTGAGAGGCAACCACATACTGATCTTTCTCTTCCTCTCTTTCTCCCTCCCTTCCCCTCTGTCTAATAATAAAATAAATAAAATGTTTTTTATAAAAGTACTACATATTAATATAACTGCGAATGATAATATAATCAATTATCATATACTTTAAAGCAGAGGGTCGACAATGTGGTTGTCTATCACATTAGAAGCAACTGTGGAGATTTTTAAACAGAGGAAATCCAGATCCCACTGAGAATCTTCAGAAATGGGATTTGGGAATCTGTATTTTCTGTTTTTGCTTCTACGGGTGACTCTGCCATCCAGTCAGTTTTTGAATAAGTAGGAAAAAAATGTAATAGCATCTTATACTAACTGTTGACACTTTATAGCTAACCATATAATAATCCCTTTATAAATATAGCCCTTACCTAACCTCATCAAATATAACTCATTCTAAACAATTTTTAACTGTTATTTACCTCCAATTTAGCCTTTTTCTTTTCACGTTATCTTCTGACTACCCCAAGGGGAAGATACTTCCATAAAATATGTGTATAACTTGCTATCACTGAAACTGACTTGTTTTTACTCAAAAGAGAAGTGAAAAAATTAACATACCCACACAGACCTTGAATTTTCCACACAATAGACTTTTGATTTAACAACTTGCTAGAGGGAGACTGGCAAAAATGCCACTCTAAATTAAGCAGTAGAATAAAATGAGTACTAAAACAAAATTAAACAGCTAATATAACTTGTGTTTGTCAATTCAGGTATGTGCAAGGTATATATCACCAGGATACTGTGAGGATCTATACCAACCCTGGTCTCACATATTAGAGGTCAAAAAAAAGCTAGTTTCCAAAAATTGCAGCTGGGCCACATTGATTTAATATTACCACTGGAAGATGCTTAGTAAGTATATATTATGTGATTATCATTTCAATTGCTACATAATCAAGAGAAGTCTCAAAGACACATACACATGCCTCTGAAACAATGCATTTGCACTCAATGTAAACACACTCACACTATTGACTCATCCCTCCTAATATTATTAGTATAATATTTCAGCGTAAAATAGGTTTTGCTGTTTCATAGTAATCGCTCTTCTGCTTTTCCCAGTATTTCTATTCTGGGAATTTATTATGAAGTCAATCATTTAAAGAGGTAAAGTTGAAAAGGCCAGACAGTTAAAAAATATATTGACAACAGTCAGTGAAAAAAAGAAAATAATCCCAGTTTGTGTTGATGAAAACCCTACATTAGAGGAGAAAAAACAAGTGTCACACACTATGGAGACCATCAACGAGACAAAGAAACAAAACATTATGGCATAGTTTGCTTTTGTTTTAGGTGTGGTTCTTAATAGCTGTGTGTTTGCTGTCTTTTCACTGTCATATTTTTATCTTCTTTTTCTTATATAAGTCCCTTTAACATTTCATATAATAAGGGCTTAAGCAAACAGCTAGAACAGGAACAGAACCACAGAAATGGAGATCATATGGAGGGTTAGCACCAGGGGTGTGGGAGGAGGAGAGAGGGGGAAAAGGTACAGAGAATGAGTAGCATAGATAGTGGGTAGAAAATAGACAGGGGGAGGGCAAGAATAGTGTGGGAAATGTAGAAGCTAAAGAACTTATGACACATGGACATGAACTAAAGGGGGGGAATGTGGGTGGGACGGGGTGTTCAGGGTGGAGGGGAATGATGGGGGAAAAATGGGACAACTGTAGTGGCATAATCAATAAAATATATTAAAAAAAAAAAAAACATTATGGCGCCTCCCGGCATCTCCACTGCATTGCTCTCAGGGCTGCTTCAATACCTAGCTGTGTACAGAGCAATTGGAAAGCAGAGTATAAAGTCAAATAAGCATTTCATCTTGAAAGTCCATGAAGGATATACAAAGTAGAATCAGTATTATTCAGACTTTTTCTTCTCCAAGTGTCTATTCATAGCCTTCTTCCTTTGGGCTTTCCCGTTTCATTTTTTTTAGATTTACTGAAATTTTGGTCTGTTTTTAATGTTACACATTTGCTCTCCCAGACAGTTTACCATCTACCTGTTCATTTTAATTATGAAGTTCTTTGTTGAATACAAAACTCTCATTTTTTATTACAATTAAACTGGGATTGTATATTTCATGATATTTTTTAGGTTCTAATAAAGGAAATTCCTGGACTCTTAGAACACAAAATCTCTTCTGTTTTTTTCCTTTTTCCCTGCATTTTTTTTCTAACTTTATGGTTTTCCCTTTTACATTGAGGCCTCTATTTCGTGTGAATTTACTTTTGTATGTAATATGAAGTAATCATGCAGGTTTATTCTTCTCCATAAAAGGCATTATTTTCTCCTACATCTGCTATTAAACAATTCATATTTTTCCATCTTATCTATGGTGTATAGGTCAATTTTCAGTTTATATTGGCAAATATTTTGGCAACCACAAACTTTTATAGCTTTTAAGCACTTGAGATGTGCTATAAATGCAAAATACACACTGATGTCAGACTTAATTGAGAAAAATTTATAATATCTCAGTAATTTTTTGTGTTGATCACATGTTGAAATGATAACATTTGATTACATCGAGTTAAATAAAATATTAAAATTTATATCATGTTTCATTTTTTAAGTATGTAAAAAATTAAGACCACATATGTGGAGTGCACTATATTTTTCTGCATGGCTATATGCTATTTTGGCATGTTAGTTTCAGTGCCAGTGTGCCATAGTATTTTATTACTGAAATATTGTCTTATTATTGTGTTAGGTAATTTCACCTTCTTTAACTTTTTTAAAGCTACTCTAAAACCTCCTTTTGGAAACCTACTTATGAGTCCCAATTTCTCAAATGTCTCAAAATATTAGCCGGCATTTTTGTCATGTGTGGACTGAATTTACAGGACAAGGATATGTAAATGATAACAATAGGTCAGAGATTATGCTGTCCATGAACAAGGTCTATCTGTCCTGTAAATTTTTTAAGGTTATATTTTTATTTATTATTAGAGAGAGGGGAAGGGAGGGAGAAAGAGAGGGCGAGAAACATCACTGTGTGGTTGCCTCTCACACACCCCGTACTGGGGGCATGGCCTGCAACCCAGGCATGTGCCCTGACTGGGAATGGAACTGGCGACCCTTTGGTTCACAGGCCAACACTCAATCCACTGAGCCACATCAGCCAGGGATAAAATTTTTTTAATAGTTTCAAAATTGCCTCCATTTAGGTACTGTATTATTCTTTAGAATATATGCATAGTATACATTATTTTCCCTTTTTCTCTTACTTATTTTTAGCAATAACGGTACACTGATATATTTTAGTTGATGTTTGTAACCTAGCTGAACTCTAATTAGTTCTAGTTTATTTATTCTTTGGTATTATTTGAAAAATACCAAAGAAGAGAAAATAAAAAATGTTATCTTTTTTCTTCCAGTCTTTACATTCACAATATATTGTTGTTCACTATTAGCATAGACCTCTAACACTAATTTAAATTATATTGCGATAATAGATATTTTATCTTGTTCATGATTTTAATGAAAATTCAAACTTTATCCATAAATTTTTAAGTACAATTTTTAGCATTAGTCTGTATTTCATGTGTGTATCAAGTACAGAAAGCTCTATTCTATTCCTTAATGCTGAGAATTTTTATCTTAAATGTTTTCTCAAGCTTTGTAGGGAATATTTATTAATATATGAAGTATTTTTTTGTCTTTGAATGTGGTGATCAACTTTCTCACATTAAACCATCCTTGAATTCCTAGAATGAAAAATGTATGATTTTTTAAAATATTGTTAGATTTGGCTGATTCATTTCTATTTAAATTTTTAAGCTGTGTTCATAAATGTATTGTCTTATAATTTTATAGTCATATCATTTCATCTAGTTTTGAAAATAAGATGATGAAATAAATCAATCTTCCCTCTTTTTAATTCTTGTTTTCTAATTTTTGTCCCTTTACATATTTTGCAGTATATTTTCTAGATTTATTTGTAAAAACAGTATAGGCTAGTAAAAAATGATCTATTGAAAATATTATAGGACTAAGCTGCAAAATTATTTGGAATAGACTTTGTTTTGTTTTCTTCCCCCAGGGAACTCTTATTTCTATTTCAATTTGTTAAGTGTTTATCTACTTATATATTCTATTTCTACTATTTCTGCATATGTCAAATATGCTACTTTACCTTTTCTCCCCATTTTAAATTGTTTTTACTCTAATGATTATGTTTGTTGTATTTTTCATATTTTTCACTGGATATTTTGTTTCCACTTTTCCCCTTTGGATTTCCCACAAGAGGTTTTCAAGGGTCATTGTATAGGACTTTAAAATATGTTTTCAATCAGGTATGTAAAATTAATTCATATATTTTCTTTGGCTATTAATATTATGCATGTGACATTATTATTGGAAACTATGAGGTATGTCTGGAAAATATCAAGCCATCGCTAATATAACAAGAATGGTTTGCATGACATAGGTGTAACCTGGCAGCCAAAGAAAGTGGACTGGAATGTGCATATGTGAACAATGACAACTTTATTGTACTAGTCAGTGGGAACAGTGGACGCCACTGAGTAAGCATACATACTGTGTGGCCATCACATTCAAAATGACTGAGCGAGTAGAGCAATGAGTCTACACCAAATTTTGTGTTAAGCTTGAATGTTCCTCTGTAGAAACTGTTCAGATGATACTGAAGGCTGCAGCTAGGGGCAACTGGTGATTGGCAGCTTCTTCATGACAACATGCCCACTCATGCATCATATCTCATGCAGAGTTTTTTGGTGAAACATCAAATCACCCAAGTGACTCAGACCCCTTCAACCCAGAGTTCGTATCCTGTGACTTCTAGCTTTTCCCAAAACTAAAATCAACTTTGAAAGGAAAGAGATTCCAGACCATTGATGAGATTTGAGAAAATACAATGGGGCAGCTAATGATGATTGGGAGAACTGTGTGAAGTCCCGAGATGCCGAGATGCCTACTTTGAAGGGGACTGAGGCATCATTGTTCTATGTACAAATGTTTCCGTTATCTTGTATCTTCTTTAGTAAAGGTCTCTATTTTCCCTAGTATGTGGCTGGATACTTTCTGGACAAACTTCATATATATTATATGATCTATATTTTTTTAAAACAGTGTGTTTAATTCTTTCTTCCTAATAACTTTTTGTGAAACTTGTATATTTTGGGAAAAATTTGAGCATTTTTTTATTGTTTAATGTAAAGTTCTTCCTGAATCACTTAATTTGAACTTATTTATAGGACCTTTCAAACATTTATTATTTTTGCTTATTTTTGTCTGCTTGATCTATCTGGATCTAAGAAGCTTGAATTGAGTACCATTATTAAATTATTTTAGTTTCCAGTTTTGCCTTATGTTTTTCTACTGTTGTTTTATCACATATTGTACACTCTATTTCATTGTATATATGTATAACCATGCACATATATGTTCAATATTGTTATATATTCCTGATCTAGTATTGTTTTACCAGTATGTATAATCCTTTTATATTTTATGATGTATTTTACCATTAATCCTATTTTTTAAATTTTAGATCATTATATTGTATTTCTTTTAGTTAACATTGGTTGTTTTGTCTTCTTTATGATTAACTTTCTTGTTTTTTATAGATAAATTGTATAGAAAACATGTTGTCAGCCCTGGCTGGTGTAGCTCAGTGGATTGAGCGCGGGCCTGTGAACCAAAGGATCGCGGTTCGATTCCCAGTCAGGGCACATGCCTGGGTTGCAGGCCAGTTCCCAGCATGGGACACATAAGAGGCAACCATACATTGATATTTCTCTCCTTCTCCCTCTCTCCTACCCTTCCCCTCTAAAGATAAATAAATAAATAAATATTTAAAAAAAAATGTTGTCAGATGTATTTTAATTCAGTTTTCTGGTAATTAAAATAAATTATATTTACCGAAATTAATTTTATGTGAAGATTTATTTTGGCCATTTAACTTTATATTTTCTATTTCTCACACTTTCATTTCATTCTGCTTTTCCCTCCTCCTAGATAGCCTTCCACTAGATAGAATTTTTATTTGAAAGTAATACATTCTGGTTATTTTCTTCTGGTTGTAAAATGCAATTCATAAAGACCTGTAAGTACATTCATTTCTTCTTGTGACTATTTCAAACATTAATCTATAACATTCTTCAAACAAGGAAAGTAACTTAACATGATTTTTCCTTCTCTAAGGATACTTTTATCTACTCTTAACACCCATTCTCCTAACCAAAAATTTCAGTTTTTAATTGGTATGAATTTGCCCACTGATATGATCTTTTGAGTTTTTTAAGAAAATAAATTGTAATTACTGTATGTCCTATATATTTCATAACATACTACAGAATGTATTTAGTTAGTTATATGTGTAAATGACATACTTTTAAAATAAGTTTTTTCAAAGAAGGTTTTTATGTGGTAATCCATCTGATACTTTGTGTGCTTGAAAAATATTGTGATTTCATAATTAAATGATAATTTAGCAGGGTATAAGATCCTAGGTTCACACTTATCTTCCTTCACACATTTGAAATTATTATTGTTATCTTCTGGCCTGCACTTGTGGTCAAGAAACTTGATGTCAGTATAACACCTGCTGATTTAATCTATTCATTCTTTCTCTCTGGGACTTTTTAAAATTTTTTTTGACATGTTCTTAATTTTCCTTATATTCAATAAATTTTTAAAATGTGTTTTTTTTCCTTCTCTTCTATCCTGTTTGGCCCACTTTATGGTTTTAATCCAGAAGCCTGTCATGGTAATCACAAATATTTTTCCATTTAAAATGTTGGTGTTATCTGGTTCAGATTATAAATACTCTCCCAAATCTCCATGTAGGTATTGAATGTGCTAATTTTAAAATCTGGCAGTTTATTTTTAATTAAATCTGAATTTATCGTTTCAGTATACTGTCTTTTTTATAGCATATGTCCTTATCAGATGCCTTGATATATTTCCTGGAGCTGATATTCTCTGTGGTCCTAAGCAGAACCGCCAAGTATAACAAATGCCAAGTGAGAATTGTGTACAGATGCCTGGTTGAGGGGACTGGGGAACCTAACAGGCACCTGTGCTCCATCACCAAGTTGATGCCCTGGCACAGAATTGAATCCTCTCAGGAATCAAATTTTTATTTACACAAAGGTGCCACCCACTTTTTAAGCCAGGCCATGTGATGCTATTTTTTCTTAATTCCTGGGTTCAGAATGAGTGTCTATTTCTAGTTTTTATGCAAAATTTTGCCTTTTATTTATTTATTTAATTTTATTTTACAATTTTTCCACCTTGTAAAGAGTACTTTTCTCTACTTACCATTTGTCTTAGTTGGCCTGGGACATCCCCAGTTTATAACCATTGAGACAAGGTATTTATTAATTGCTTCCCTTTCACTCTCAACATTTTCTGATTTTGATGATAAATTACGTGGTCATCTTCTATGTGGATTCCTAGTAAGTAGCCTTGAGTATGACTTTTCTAGATTGTTAATGTGTGCTTGGGGAGAGGGCCAAAGCCCAGGCTCTATTTAGTGACTTAGTGGCTTTAAGGAAAGAGGTTTGCCCTGGAGTGGGTGGGCCACATAGCAGTGATTTTTGGCTTCAGTTCATCTACTTGCTGTTCAACCCCAACTAGATTTGCAATTGTACCTTTCAGCAAAAATCCTTGACTTTCCCGGATATCACTCTTCTAGGACTTTCCCCTTTCATCATATAACATTTAGAAAGTAAAACAGTAGGAGGTTATTCTGATGACTCAGGCAACTTACTTACACTTCAGCCAGACTTCAACATTGTCCTGATGTTATTTGCAGACCAAATCATGCTAAGCAGGGGCTGCTATGACAGGGCTCCCAGTTCTAGCTACACCTGCTAAACTCCTTTTAATATACCATGCCAGGTTACAACCACCTCCATTTCTCCAGAAGTTTCTGTTCAGATCTATATACATTCCTCTACTTTATCTGATATCAACACAGTTGGATTTAGCAAGACAACCAGCAGCCTATGACAGTACTCCCTCTTCTCAAAAAATCAAAACTCCTCACTGTCTTTAATTTCATACTACTGTTGACTCCAAACAGCAAGCCCACACCTAATATTGCAGATCTGAAGCAAGAGAACATATGGATGCTCACACATCATATATCCAAATATTTAGAATTAAAAGCCTACCCAAATACATTAAATATGTTCTATGTTTTCACCTTGACAAATATACCTAAATAAGAACTTGGTAGGGATGGTTAAAAGTTACACATAGTAGGGTTTAGTCTCCATCAACAGCCTCCCACCTGTGACCTACCCACAGAGACATAATTTGTAGGGCCAAGTGCAAAATAAAAATGCAAGGCCCCTCATGAGAAAAATAGGGAAAAAGTGTCATTTAAGATATTAAAATACGGGATTTTTTCCTTTCTTCTGTAGTCAGTCATTCTCTGGCTTTTTGCTGGTCACAGATTTTTTTTTTATCTCCTATTTGAGTAAAGAAAAATTAAACTTTTAAATTATTAGCCTGAATTTTATATTCTTGTTATGCAATTCCATTTTTAAATGCAAATATCTTTATATTGTAAAATTTTATATTGTACCTTTTCATATTGTGCAATGTCAGTTTTACATGTAAATATAAGAGTTTAACTTGTTTGTTTAACTATATTATGATTCATATTTTGTAGATCATCATGCATATATATTTTGTTGTTACCACAGTAGCAACATTGCACAAAATTTATTCAACTTTTTTTAGTTTAGTTTTTCATATATGAATCTACCAAAAGTTTCTACCTTCAGCTTACTGATGAGTACATAAGGGCTAAAAGGGGAAGGAACTGCTGATTGCCCTCTCTTTCTCGTCCTTGCATGGTATCACTTTCAGTCTAAGTTGTTGGCTAATAAAGATAAATAACATGAATAAGAAAGAAGATGATAGAGTTCGTCAGCCAATCTTGTTTCTTAGAATGTCAATGCTCTCTTTCTGCATTTAAAGCAAGTCCTGGTTCAAGCATGGTCTCCCAGGGCTGTCAGTGTCCCCACTTAGTCACAGAGCTAACATGCATACTTGTATTTGCTTTGAGTCTCACTGAATACAATGCATCGTGGATCCAACTAAATTCTGTGCTCATGGAGCACTATGAATGATGGTATGCAAATAGGGTGGCAAGGAACAATCATGAGCCTGCATACTGAATGTGCATCCTTTGCTTACATGCATGCTCCATTGTCCTTTTAGACTTCACTTTTGAAGCATGAATTCAAAGATATAATTATTAAGACATCAATAGCAGAGCATTCAACTAAGTGCAGGGTCCTTTCTGTGACTACACAATGACATGCTCAGGAATCCTGCCCTTGGCCTTCCTCACTTCTCTTCCCAGCCCTGACTCCATACTGTATTCCTTCTCATACACTGGAACCCACACATCCAAACTCCACTCATCCCTTGCAAACAGCCATGAGTTGGCCATCTACCCTTGTGAGGACAGATCCAGGGAAGAGGCCTCCTCAGGCACTGAAAGTAGGCTTGAGGCTTTGGGGAAGGGCATAGCAGAGTGACAATCTACCAGCATCATGGTCTAGGCCCAAGGGGTCTGGTTCAGAGTGGGACCCTCTGAAAGCACAAGGTTCAGGCAAGAACTACACTTGTGTGGGTCTTAGGTACTCCAATCAATCAGCTGATGCTGTTTTTGCTTTTATTCATTCTCATCATAATTCATCTTATTTTAAATTTATCATTTCTCCTAAGTTTCACCTGATTCTGAGTTTTAGTTTTATTAATATCATTTCCCTGTTATCACATGGTTCTCTTTTCATCTTTCATATATGTCCTTTCTTAAATCAATTTCATTGGTGAGATTCTTGAGCAGCCACAAAAGTCTCCATAAACAACTCCTCAATTTCTCTCACACTTAACAGTATTAATGACAGTATTGCAAGAATTTCACTTTCTGACATTACTGTGAATTGACACAGCTAAGTGAAAGATCTATTGTAGAACCAGAAAACTGTATACATTTATAATCTGTGGCTGAAGTAGTTATTAAGAGATTTTTTTTTTGTGAGTAGAACAGGTAATTTGAGGTATATCAAATGGCAAGACCCAGACCTACCCACTCTCAGTAAAATGCTCTATACTGCATTGTTTTGAAATAGAATTAGCCCATAATTACTCAGATTTTGACCCATGGGTAATGAGGCCAGTCCATACCACTGATGAAATGTGGCTCTGGATTTAGGGATCTAAGAGAAAAATCAGACCCGGTATTAGCACTCAAATAGGTAGATGGAAATACATAGCACGTATGCCTATAGCAGACATTACTAATCAAAGTCTTCTTGGAGCTTCATTCTTTTTTCACATTAATAAAGAATGAAAGTTGCCACAAAAGATGAAAACTATAACTATCCCAGCTATACAACTTAGGAACTGAAAATATTATATGGCCCAGAACACAGATTTGATATTAAAACCGAAAACAATGACAACATATTAAACTTAAGTCTAACATTTTGTGAACAGCTATTTCAAAACAGGTTTTGGTCAAAGTCCTTGTATCAGTCAACAATTGCTACAATAATGCTGTGCAACAAACAATCAAAAAGCTCAGTCGTTTACACACCAGTCACTGATTGGAACTGTGGTACCTCCTGCTGTGAGGCTACAGGTCCAGGTCTGCAGTGAGTGTGTTGTATGTACCTTGAGCCAGCAAGTGAGTTTAGACTGGTTCTTCTCACAGTGATGTGAAAAGTCAAGAATTCAGGTAGAGAGACACACAGAACTTCTTGAGACCTAAGCTCAGAACTGGCACATCATCACCACTGCCCACATGCTGTGAGCCAAAAATACCCAATGACCAAACCCAAATGGAAAGACTGAGAAAGGAAAATCTAACCACAATGAGATAATAGTGAGAATGTAGATGCAGAGAAGATTGAATAAGTGTAGACACTTCTTCAAACTACCACTGACCAGATGCCAACAAAAGAAAAGAATTTTGAAGTCATGTTTGAAAGTATTAATCCTAAGAAAATACATTTATTTGGTTCATAGTGACCTTTTTAAAAGTCTCTGCTACCTGGCAATAAATTTCTACATCTAAATATTTTTCTTCTTGGAGAATCTAATGCTTCTGTCATTTTACAAGTGATATGGGTCTTCAACTTTAGTTTATTCACTGTTGACTTTCCTGCAAAACAAGCACCACCCAGAGGATCTGAAACAGATGTCCTTTAACCATCTAATATAATGGCCCTGCTCATCTAGTAAGACGTTGCCATCACCTATGTTGGAAATCAATGTTAAATGCAAGGCTACATTGGAGATCTAAAATTTCAGGTCTTTCCTGTGGAAATCCTGATAGCTTTAACTCATAAGCTAAAAAGAAAATTAAAAGCAGAAGTGATTTGAGAGTTTATCCTCCCACTTCTCCTATGTGTGGCCACAAATAAATTGCACTGCTTTACTCACTCTTGTTTGTGTTACTGGCTCTCAGATCTCAAGAGAAGAAAGAAACCAGTATTGGGGTTCCCAAGTATTGGGTAACAGTTTTGGTGATTCTAGTGGGACTGGTGTACTAATTACCCACCATCCCAATCAGGGAGCCTCATTTGTTACTTCACATGGAGAGTAAAAGCAGGATGTATCTAGGTCTTCCTGGATTTGTGAGTACAAACTGGTTTCCTGTATACAAGAACAGTGAACTCTTCGAGTGAGGCAGGGGTGGGGAAGGCCTTCTCTCAGCACCCAACCTGGCAGTTACCTCTTTGTTATCTATTGTCTGTCTTGTTTCATCACCCTTGTTTGCTATTCCACCCTGGCAGGCTGGAACATTCAGCTGTTGAGAACCCCAAGCTAGAGGTCTAGTGCCCATCTCTTAGCCCTGACACTTTCAGAGGAAGTATGAGACCCTCAGATATGCTCCTTCCTGTCAGGACAACCCCTGGGCAACACCTTCACCCCATTCTTAGAGGCGCTCTCCCTGTGGAACTTACCCCATTTACAGTATCTCTGCCTCTTCCTTCTGGCTCGAGCCCTGACTCTCTGCCATCTTCTCTCTACCACCTACAGACCTCAGGCAGGACCAAGGAATTGGGAGGACCCTTGTTTCCCTTTTCAGGTTTTTCAGACAGTCTGAGCCCCTATAGAGACACTGTGGCTCAACTCCAGCTATTATTTTTGTCTTCAGCTTTCTCTGCTGGACTCCCTGATCTTCTTTGTCTCCAGACACATAGCAACACCACCTGGTGCTCAGGCTTCATCCCAACACCATCTTCCTCCAGGAAAAGCTTCACTTTACAGTCAGGCTTTCTGAAGATGCTCCTTTTGCCTTCTGAGCCTTCCAACTTTATTGTGTGCATTGGCTTTCCATTTTCTGTTATCTGCATGTATTCATAAGTCCACCTTAAGGGGCACCTTAAAGGAGAGGAGCTCGGGCCTCTCAGAGACCATGGAATGCATTCTATATTGATTATAACTGTAAAATGGCTTTAAAGAAATTCTTATAGTGTGCAAAGACCTGATCATCTGAGAAAAATCTTAAATTAACAACTGGCTAACCCAAATACTTTTTAGAACAACATGATTTGGAGGAATATTTGATATCAAAGCTGGTTTGCACTTGGTTTGATTAAATACTTGAAAATCATATCTCTGTTGCAAAACTGTATTTAAATAGTTTTACGAATCTTTTTTGTAACTTGCAAATTTAAAGTTTTATGGACATTCATTGAATGTCTAGACCATTTCCAAATAAGATAAAATATTGAAACATTAATTACTAAAATAGATTTATCTACTTTCTGCTTATTATAAAGAAACTAAAGATATTGGATCCATTAGTAAACAAGTCTTATACCACATTAAAAAATTGTACAATGAGGAAATATATTTTTAAAAGTTATTCAATGTGTTCATAAATGTATCAATCTAAAGAATACTAATTCCTTGTTTTTTTAGTTGTCACTAGAAATTGAGGTTCCTAAGAGTTAAGATTTCTAATTAAGATAGAAAGGAACTGTATGTTTTTAGTAATAGAAGGTATAAGGTATGGAAATACATTTTTGAAGGTATTAAAAGAACAAAGTTTGTCCTAAAATAAGGCTGGTTATTTCTGAATGAGTAAGGTGGGACAAACTAAGAGGGACGAAGAAAGCTGTAGAAGGCCTATAAAGAAAAATCCTGAGAAAATTTTGTATACAGTTAAGCTGAATAATATTGAAATTTAATTAAGTAAATGAATTTAAATATCAAAAGAAAGCTAATTCAGAATAAGAGTTTGATTAGTTTTTGCTCTTTTAAAAGGCAAACTTTTTTCCTGCACTTATTGTTCTACACCGGGTAAGATTATAATTTTTTCTGCCTGGAAAGCATAGATTCTATGTTTTATTAAAATAATTCTGCACCATATTGTTTTAGTCATGCCCTCATTACTTAAGAAAACAGTCTTCTGAATTCTAAGAACTAAAGTTTTACTAATTCACATTTTTATTTGTTACCTTTTTATTGTCACTTTGGGTAAATGAGTAATTTAATATTGTTTTATAATGATCCATAATGTTTTTGGTCCAGTGTTTTTGTCATACTTTGGAGGGTTTAAATTTTAAAAGATACCTTTTCTTAGTGTAGAAATGGCTTTGGGTTTTTCCAGTGAGCCCCTAGAACACCTCAAAAGACTTGTTTTCTGTCCTTGCAGGAGAAAAGTTTTAAACTAATTAGGCTTATTAAGTTACACTGGAACCTTTGTCACGTAAGGAACTAATTATATTATGCAAGTGTACATGCATTATTATTATTACCAAGATAAATATTCAAGACATCTTACAAAATCTCCAGAAGTCTATAAAGTTCCAGTATACTTTTATTTGTAATTCTAATTATCTTAAAATGTTATATTATTCTGTTACTTTTGCAAATGTTTCATTTCAGAAATATCCATTAAAAAGACTCTGACTTACTCTGACCCAGAATTTCCTGAGAATCAGCTTTTAGGTCATACCTTTAAGCTAGACGAAGATTTATAAAGCTCTAAGGAAAAACTAGGTTCATGAAATTCTGGCACGATCAAGATAAACAAGAATTGATTATACAGGACTGGATGAACTGAGGGCAATAATTATTTTCATAACTTTTTGTTGGAAATATTGCTGATTTTTAAAAAAACCTTCCAGGTATAAGAAAACTTGTTTTCTCTTCAACTACTTATGACTTAGAGAAGTTTAGTAAATTATACCTTTGTAAGCGACACTGAAACATTTATATTGTTCTCCCAACCTGACTGATCCCTCCAGAAATTTAGACTCTGAATAAGTCTTATTGTTTTCATGGCAATATGGTTGTTTATATGATTTCAATAACACTGTTCTTTTTTAACAGGACAGAATTGGTGATCGGTTTTGTTAATCAATACTTTGACTGTAATGTCATGTTTGAAAGACATATGCACGGACTCTGGATGTCACCAGAAAGGTCTAAGGAGTTAAGGTTGAGTTTAGAGGCCAATACAAGCCCCGTGGAAAACAGCCTGGTGCCCTGCTTATGTGGTTGACAGTGGTCTTTCCAGATACGGAATAAAGGTTGCTTTCCTGGGAGATGACATAGGAAGAAGCTCAAGAAATTTGGGGGAACCTCGAGTACCTGTAGAATTTACCTAAATTGCTAGGTATTGCAGGAAAATGCTGATGGCAACTTTGAAGCTTGATTTCTTAGCCTTAAGAGCTATTTGAAGTTCAACCTGGAGGTTCCTTATGAAATTCCAACAAGGCAGATTTAAAAGAGCTTATGTGATCAATTGTTATTTTTTGTACTTATGCAAATAACAGGCCAGATTTATTGAGAGTAGGTTCATAAAATAAATTAGTCTTAATTTGGCTCTCCTTGAGAAAATGAGGTGATTTTAGAGACAAAAATTATATTTCAATAGAAATGACAACATAGCTTTTTGGATATTAGGTTCTAGTCCTGTTCATTGCCTTTGGTGTCTTGTTTTCTACTTATAAACTGGACTGGATCTTAAATTCTTCTAGTTTCATCCAATATCTACCTATGACTCTCTAAACATATTTTCAATTTTTCTCCCATCCTTTGACTAGAAATTAGTGAGAACTAAACTAGCCTCTTCACAAATATGCAAGCTAAAGATGGACAACTTGATATAAAATTCAGAAAATAACCACAACAGTTTATGCTTAAACAATCTCAGTAACTGATGCTGTGTAAGCTACACAAGAGCATTTACCTAAACATCTGATGACAAGATCAGAGGCATTTCAAACTACAAATGCTTCAAACCTTACATCTGAAACCTTCAACTGACAGCCTTACAAATTCAGAAGCTAGTTTAAATCTGCTCTGACCATTAACTTTTGTTTTCATCTTGTTTTCATAGACATATCTCTCATTAAATACTTGATATTATGGAATTTACAGTCAGCTCTTTGGCCAGTTCTACTGCTCAAGCTCTAAGATTCAAACAGATCAACTAGAATTCATAGAGGTCCTTAGATAATAGAATTGCTTTAGATTACTAGCTGGCAAAACAAGGAGGAGTCTGTGCCAAGGCTAGCGCAACATATTATAGCACCATTAACAAAATGGTGGGCTACAAGTGACAAGCCCTGGATTACTTTTAGCTAAACAAAGTGGAGTATGTGTGGCTATCAACTCCTCATGCTATACATGAATAAACAATAGTGAGCAGGTAGAAGTCAATATCTGTGAGATATACAACCAAATCAAATGGTTACACTTGTTTGGGAAAACCCACTACAACTCCCAGGATATCTGGAATACAATAAAAGGTACTCTTCCTAGCCTCATTTGGTTTCCTCCCCTTCTTAGGGTTGCTTGTTGCTATCCTTCTGCTCATCCGTCGGCCCTGCCTCCTGAACTCTCTAGTTTTTTTTTTTTGTCTTTAAAAGACTTGAGGCAATCAAACTACAGATTGCCTCCTGAGGTTCATATACCTCAGGAATATGAACACTTGGGGTTACAGCCAGGAGATAAATAGACCCACTTGAAGCTGGCTAGAGAGAGGTTTCACTCCTCTAACAGGGATCCTGACAACAACTGCCGTCAGCTAGAAGAAGTTACAGAAGATGAACCTTCATCCCTCAGCACCCCTCAAGAATAAGAAACAAAAACAGAGACGAGGGGATTTATTACACCATGATAGGCCTATGTGACCTGGCTGAAACCCCTATCCCACCTTAACTCTGTTTATTTCTGGAAAATAGGATGGCCTATCATTAGTAATTCCCTCCCAAGAAGGAACCAGTTAACAACAGCTAAGACCAAGAAGGCTGCCAAATTGAACTCCAGTTGACCTCATACCTCATTATAATCTCATCTTCATGCAAAATGACACAGCAACCAGCACCATGACAGTTGATGATCACCATGCCAATGACCAGAGGATCCATAAAAGGACAGAAAAGGGATGGAAACCCTGATTTTGGGGAAAACCATCACCCCTTTTCCAGAAAAATCATAACTAGTCCTCCTCCTTATTTACCTGGACCACCCCTTCATTCCTACCCTTCCATATGTACAACTTGGCGGCTGAGCCAAATGAGAAGTGCTTTGAGAGTTTATCCTCCCACTTATATTCATGGCCACGAATAAACTGCACTGCTTTTACTTAAAAAACAAAACAAAACACTAAAAAACACACAAACCACTAACAGCATTATGAAAGGGAAATAGGAACAGGAGATGAGTTTGACTCTTAGGAAATAATAATTATATTAATATTTATCATCTTTTTAAGAGGTCATTTATTCTTTTACTATTCTTTGAAGGCAATAATATATATTCTGTGGCCCTTCTCTAAGTTTTTAAAAGTAGGCTACAGCAGAAAGGTTTTAGAGTATGTTTTTGCAGAAGGAGATTTGGGGTGGAAGAGGGTTGGAAAAAAGGGAAGCAGATACTTTGGAAATACTATTTAGCTGGAAATATTATTTAGCAAAACTAAAATTATAACATACACATGACCTTTCTTTTTTATTTTTAAAATAAGCATTGTATCGCTTCATGTTTATTTTTACATTTAAAACACACTCTGAACAGACATTTTAATAATATTAAGTTTTCCAGTCTATGAACATGGGACTATACTACCCACAGTATATGGATTCAATGCTCTTCATCAAAATCCCAATGACATTCTTTACAAAAATAGAAAAAAAAAATCTTGAAATTCAAAAGACCCTGAGTAGCCCAAGTAATCTTGACATAGAAGAAGAAAACTGAAAGTATAGGGCTTCTTGATCTCAAAATATATTCCAAAGCAAAAGTAATTAAAACAGTACAGTACTGACATAAAGACAGGCATAGAGACCAATGGAATAGAATATACAGAGCCCAGAAATAAACCCATGCACATATAGTCAACTGATCTTTGGCAGGGTGCCAAAAACACACAACAAGGAGAGAACGGTCTCTTCAATAAATGGTGTGGAAAACTGGGTGCCCACATGCAAAAGAAAGAAATTGGACTATTATGTTACACCACATACAAAAATCAACTCAAATGTTATGGAAGACTTAAATGTGAGATCTGAAACTGTAAAACTCCTAGAAGAAAACAGGGGAAAAGCTTCTTGACATCTGTCTGGATAATGATTTCTTGGATGTAACACAAAATGCAAAGGTAATAAACACATAAATAGACAAGTGGGACTATATTAAATTAAAAATCCTCCTCACAACACAGAAAACAATGAACAGAATTAAAAAGCAAGCCATGGGAAGGGAGAAGATATTTGCAAACCATATAACTCTTCAGGAACGAATATCCTAAATGCATTATGAATTCATATAACTTAACAGCAAAAAACCCCAAATAACTACAAAGAGTGCAAAGGACTTGAAGAAACATTACTTCAAAGAAGAGATGTAAATGGCCAACAACTATATTAAAAGGTATTTAATATCATTAACGATCAGCGAAATGGAAATCAAAACCACATTGAGCCCTGGCTGGTATGACTCGATGGACTGACTGAGTGCTGGCCTGAGAACTAAAGGGTCACTGGTTTGATTCCCAATCTAGGGCACATGCCTGGGTTGTGGACCAGGTCTCTTGTAATGGGTGCACCAAAGGCAACCGCACATTGATGTTTCTCTCCCACTCTTTCTCCTTCCCTTCCCCTCTCTCTAAAAATAAGTAAATAAAATCTAAATAAATTAGTAAAATCTTTAAAAAAATACATTGAGATATCAACTCACAGCTGTTAGGATGGCTGTTATGAAAATCCCAAAGGTAAGTATTGGTAAGAATGTGAAAAAGTTAGAGCCCTTATACATTGTTGGTGGGAATGTAAAATGGCACAGAAGCTATGGAAAACAGTATGGATGTTCAAAAAAAATTAAAAATAGAACTACCCTATGATCCAATAACCTCACTCAGGGCATATATCTAAAAGAATTGAAATCAGGAACCAAAAGATACTGGCATCCCCATGTTCACCTCAACATTATTCACAATCGCCAAGACATGGAAACAACCTAAATGCCCATATACAGGTAAATGGATAAAGAAAATGTGATAGATACATAACTTGAAATATTATTCAGCCTTAAAAAAGGAAATCCTGCGATATGCAATGTGAATATACCTGCAGAACACTATGCTAAGTGACATAAGTCAGTCACAGAAGGACAAATACTGCATGATCCCACTTACACGAGGTATCTAAAATAGTGAAATTCTTAGAAACAGAGCGTAGAATGGTGGGTACCAGGGGATGAGGAAGGGGAAAATGGGAGATGCTGTTCCACAGGCACAAAGTTTCAGTTATGCAAGATGAATAAGTTGTAGAAATCTGCTGTACAACATACTGCCTATAGTCCAGTATTATACACTTAAAAATTGTTTAGAGGATAGACCTCATGTGAGGTGTTCTTACCCAAAAACAAATAAACAAAGATGCAGGAGGAAACTTTTGAAGGTAAAGGGTATGTTTATTATCTCAATGTTGGTTACGGCTTCATGGGTATATGCATATCTCCAAATGTATCAAGTTGTATTCACTAAATATGCCCAGTTTCTTTTGTGTGTATCAATTACACTTCAATAAAGCTACCTAAAAATACTGTATGTATTGCTTTAATTAGATGTAAGATGCTGAATAAATGCGAAATTTGGTAATCATTAATTTTTGGCACCTACTTTAAAATATTGCTTATATCAAATTGAATTTAATCAATAAAAGGAAAGAAGTCCCAAGGCTTTTATGTAATAGGGTTTCCAGTTCAGGCCTAGGCCAATTATCCCTCTGACACCTGCAATTGGCATTTTAAATGATCAGAAAAAAATTGTTGCTAGAGATGGTTTTCCAAAGCCAGCTTGGCTGCACACCATGTCATGATCTCTCTGGAAAAGTATATCAGGAGGAACTAGATTAATTTTTAAAGGCTCTTTACCCTTGGGTTTACTGTAAGAATTCATCACCTTAGCACCTCATGTTTATTAAACAACTCCATGTTTTATATATGATGTTTATAAAATTTGGTTGTGTGTGGGGTTTGCATTTGACTCCCTCCATGGTTACATGAGATAATCAGGGTGAGAAGACGTTAACAAGTTAATCAGTAGAGCCCTGATCTTAATAGCAAGAGAGATTTAGTTCTATGCTATATATAACTTTGTCCAAATATTTAACAAAAAGGCCTTTAACTTTAGAATCTGCAATCACAGAGAGATTTTTACATAAACATGAGATACAGCTCCAGAGAGTGGACATTACAGCTCAATATCACTTCTTACAAAGAGTCTTGATTTTTCAAGTTTAACTTAACAGCCCTACTCTTGGTGAAACCATGACTATTAATAGTTCTATTAGTACTGCTCTTCGTTTCTATCTTGTATCATACTAGTGTATATTTTTATCCCACATAACTCCAGCAACCCTGTTAAGAGTTATAATTCAGGTGTTACTGTATTCATTTTATAGAAAAGGAAACTGAGGCTCAGAACATAACACCTTGCTGGGGAACATGCAGAGTGAACAGAAGAGGGGGGATTTGAGTTGAAAACTTGTGCCTGAAGTTCCCAGCTTGTTCCACTACATCCCTGGTAGTATTCTCACAACTGTGCTGTGGAGCCCAGCTCCAAGTGAAGTCACTTGCCCCAGGTAGCTACTAGAAGATGTTACTGAACTGAACAGGAGCACAGATGACCAGCACAACAGAACTATGGCCACATTTTTCAATGTTGGAGGTATAACCATGGGCAAAGCAATAACAACCCAGCAAGACACACAAGTGTATCCTCTGAAATACAGTCTCATTGTTTTTGACATTCACCTTCTCAGTGGCTCAAGTTCTATGGCTTCAGCAAAGGTCCGGAGACAAAGCAGTGGTAAATCTCTTTCCTCTCCCCCTGCTCCGCAGAGAGCTCTTTGCTTGGGAGGTGAACAATAATGCTGAGCCTGGGGAGGTGACACTGGAGAAACTGGTGAAAGCAAAAGCATACTCTAGCTTAAAATTGGCTTTGGGGAGATAACTGACTTTTAAAAGCCCAACAAATAAAAGCAGTTATAAATTGACAGTGATGATTAGGCATCAGAAATGTTTTCACTTTATTCTCAATTATAAAAACTAAGAGTCATACTATTGCTGATAACTTATGTATAACCTCCCATTAATTCAGCAGATGACAAGCTGTATCAGGCCTTCCAATTTTTCCATGGTTAATATCTAATGAACATATTTTCTATCCATTGGGATATTTCTCTTTGTTACATGGTTAATTAATTATGAATTCCTTACAATTAAAATTTTAATGTTTAGTTATTTGACACACTAGTAATGAGATTAAAAATTTAAGAAGAATAAAACCTGTGAATTGCATTACTCGGAGAGCAAGTCTTGCATCAGCCCAATGTTTCTGGTACGGTAAGGCTTTCCGTCTCATTGATAGAAGGTAGAGGATACCTCAGCGATCTCCAGACGAGAAGCACTCTGTGGTGCACAAGATAACATAAATTTCCTCCTTTGCTGCTGCCTAATTTTAGTTTGCCAAATGATAAGCCATTTATTACTTTTCAAGAAATTATTTTCCAAGAAAAGATTGCCTCATTTATTTTGCTTTACATAATTAAAAAAAAAAAAAAAACAAGAAAGAAAGAAAATTCATGACCTACAGGAGAATGAAATGCAATTAGGAAGAACAATACAATTTGGAAATGGAACACATCCTTACAGAAGACATAAGAAAAACTGCAGGTACGTTTTGTATGTGCTAATACAGGGTATGTTACGTTTGTTAAACATGTATACGTACATAGTGGGAAATGCCATGACCCTTTGTTATTCAGAGACAGAGATCAAAGCAGGGCAATTATCCATCCATTCCTTCACTCGATAGTATTTGAATGAGTACATACTGTGTGCTGAGTGGGCACTGACAGACATGCCCGTGGAGAAGCTACAACCTCAATAACATTAACAGACCCACTTCCCCTTTCAACTAGGTAATTTTAAACAATGCAAACAGCCGATGGATTCAAGAGTTACATTGTTTACTTTATTAAAAAAACAAGTGTCAGATTCTGCTTCCCCCCAACAGTTCAGGAATTGAAATTTTTCGTTTATGGCATAAAATAAAAACAACAGTATTTGCATCCTGTTACCACTGGGGGACTAAAACACAGTGGCCTTTAGCTATGGTTCGGGCAACGATGCTGCTTTCCCTTTCAACCATTTATAACATTGAGCATTATACTCCTTTGGAATCAGGAGCTGTAAGAGCAGGAAGACAATATTAGAGGTAGTATATTAAAGCAAATTTCTAATTCTGCATAACTAGCATTCATTTACTTCATTAACTAGCAGTAACATTTCCCACGCCTTCAATTAGCACTGGTTTCATTTTAAATGCTATCAGTTAAGACAAGATGCGATAAGAAAACATCATTGCCAGGCGAGCGTTCCTCAAACACAGCTGATTTATCTCTTTGGCAATTCATTAAAATGCAAAATATATTGAATTGATTTTCAGCACTTTCAGGCAGGAATGTTTCTAATAATGTTAATTTGCAAATTCCCTCTTCTTCTTCTTTTTTTTTTAATTCTCTGTGCTGCAGTCGCCATGTTCAGCCGGAGGCTATTTGTATTGTGCAGACAGAAAATGAACAGTGAACATTTATTTCTCATATCTTCTTGAGGAACCTGAGGCGCATGAAGATATTTGTGCTGTAACAGGCATAGTCAATCCCCTTCACTCCCTTTAGTTGCTATATATCACCAGCAAACTCCCAGCTAGTCCTGCTGTAGCAATTAACCTGCCAGAGCTCTCTCCTGTCAGGCTCAGTAATAATAAACTCCTCCCCCCACCACTCTCCAGAGAGACAGAGCTATAGATTCTGGCTCTGCAACTTCCATAGAGGCTGAATTATTCAGAATCAGCATGATTAAGAAGATGACATGGTATTAGTTAAAAAGGCATACTTTTTTCCCCCCGACTGAGGTTTAAACCTATTAAGGTGGAGGCAACTAATCTTTCCCTCTTTGGTGCACAGTTCCTAAAATAGGACTTCTTGAAAGACTATTTATAATACCTTGTCAATTTCCAAGTTTATGAATAAAAGTATAAATACCAGGAGGGACGTGTCAGAGTCAAAATGCACAGCTCACAGAAACCCAGGAACTGGCTAAAAATATTTTTACTCCAAAGAGACAAAGGAAGCTGGTTCATTTTGAGTAATTGGTCATGTTTCAATTGTTATTCTTAAAAGCACAGAAGAAAAAAAAAAACTCCATGTTTGCCATTTTTTTGGGTCAGTTTCAACTGGACCAAATTGTGATGAATTATAAATGAAAAATCCGGATATACTATCTGTCACATAACAAGTTGTTAGACTCTGGAAATAGCATATCCCTAACAATAAACCTTGTCTTTATGAGAATGGCAGTATTATAAATGTCATAATGGATTGCAAATGAACCAGCTGTTTATATTCTACTCCAGTACATGAATGAGAGAAGAGCAAGCCAGAAAATAAAAGGAGATTGAGGAAAATTTACTAGTACCAAGTCATGGGGGAAAAAAAGCTCAAGGAACTCAATTTTTTTTTCCCAAGGAACTCAATTTTTACGCATTCCCATCCAATTTACCCTTGCTGGTGACTTTTAGGGGGAAGTGTAGCTTTTGAAACCAATTGTATTATTCCACTTTAAGATGCCTTCTAGTATATTCAATAGACCCATCACAGTTATGTGTTCCTTTTTCGGTCTCAAGCTGCCCTCACCATATGAGATTGGTTACTGTCAGAGGACTTTCCGAGAAGGATTTGAATGCAATTTCAAAGGCCAGACAGGGCGGCTTTCAAAACACTGCCGGCTTAGGAAAACAGGGTTAGTAGCCCAGAAGGGATGAGATTCTGGCTTTCTGTTTCTCATTTCATTCATTTCACTTCAAGCTAAGCACCTTTTGATCCCAGCCCAGTGAAACTGAGGCAGCATGGCAATACTAAGTGAATGACCCCACCCACCCAGAGCTCTGCAAAATAGCAATTATCTTTACTGCATTATTGCCAGCATCATCCACAGTAGCCCATGGAGACAGGCAATTCCCTCTGAGAACAGAAACACTTTGCACTTCTATGTAAGATTAAATCTAGGTCCACCCATGATATCTCAACAAATGGCCCGGCCACTCCTGGATGCTTGTTGGCAGATTGCCATTTTCTGCACATCAGGTATGAATCATATGTGTTTGTTATGCAAGGATCCTATTTCAAGTTTCACGTCCTCTTCTCTCAGCCAGACCTAAAAGTCAGCAAAGGGATGCAGAGGAGGGGGACAACCTGACTTTACAAATTAAGAGTGTTGCTTTATGGGGCATTACAGCTACTCTATTTAAAAATCCAATCCTGAAGATAACATTACCACTTGTTAAGTTTACATTTTCACATAAGGCACCTCACCCTTGGCTGCAAGTCTCTTATCTCTATAATATTCATGGAATGCTAGCTTTTAATTAAACCATCCACAACTCTGTGTGACTCAAAGTATATATTTTACTGCTGCAGGAACCAGTAGTCAAGAAAAATTCTATATTTTAAATTTATTTTTAAAGCCTGAATAGTTTTATTGCCAATGATGTCATGCAGGGTGCCGTCCTATAAAGATGACTCAGTTTTGTGTTTCAAAGAGACGCGCTGATCATATCAGGGGTCTCAAAAGTTCATGAGACTCTTGACTTTCACAGATTTACTATTCAGAGATTTAACTGTCAGAAACCCTTGGAGGTCTGTGATATGCAATCATCTGTCATTTTCCCCAAGCAAAATTTCATTCACATGCATTGTGGATCTGGAATGCAGAGGCGAGTCACGAAGTTACTGATTCCCCCAAACTGACCATCCATCTTCTTCAAATATAATACACCATAACTCCCCTGACATTTTCTCAGTCCCTTTCTGAATCTCCCTTTGTTTCCATCCTGTAAATTTGAGGTCTGAGGCTCCTAGCTTATTCTTCCCACTCTCCCTAGGCCATCTCACTCCAACCCAGAGCCTCAAGTTCTTTGTGTATGTTGATGACTCTCAAATTAAAATCATTCACCCACATCTTGCTCCTGAAATTCAGAAGCACATATGCAACAGCTCTCTAGCACCCTGGGTAGCCCGCAGACACTTAAATTTAACATATCCAAAAAGGAATATGTAATGATACCAGTAATATTTAATATGGACTTAATGATTACACTCATAATCTTTACAAAAAGCCTGTCAAGTAGGAGAGTGTCACACTTTCAATTTGACAAGTGAGCAAGGTGGAGTTTGACGAGGTTAATTGTCAAGGTCACATGGTTATACGGAACTAGGAATTGCACCTAAGTTCATCTGACCAGAGTCTATGTTTTCAATTACGACCCCGTGCTGCCCAGCCTGGGTTTCCTTACTCATATCCATATTTCATCCTTGTGGCCCTTCCCATTCCCGCTGTACAATCACTCCTTCGGGGATGCCTTTTCTGATCCTGTAAAGTAACTTGGGTTTCTGGAAGTAGAGTTCTACAAATACAAAATATCTTTTTTTAGATGACCTGCAATTATTCATTTGATTTTTAATCTTTTGTATTAGCCTGGGAAATACATAAGGCATATACAGTTGGGAAAGCAAAGAGAGATAAATGAGTAACAAAGAGAGTAGTGTAGAAGAGAGAACAGCAAGTATAAGGCCCCGATGGGAAAGGCAATAAAATGAAAGTGGTATTCTCAAGTAACAGAACGATTTGCTTTAAGGTAAGAACACAAAGAATGACAGTGAGGAATGACAAGAGGGGACAATTGAGAGGTAGACAGGTTCTAGACTATAGGGGGTTTTACAGGTTCTATTAGATATTTGAAAACATATTCTAAGGACAAAACAAAAATGATTAAGCAATGGGGTAATAAAACCCAAAGCTCATTTACTTATTTAATTCACAGTCATTGACAGACAAAGCCAACCTTGGAGACTGAAGGTCCATAACTTTTTTCCAATGCATGAGAGATATTGATAGGAAAGGCAGAAGGAAAAAGAGAAGTTGTGATCTTTTTTAATTATGTATTAAAAGGCCAAGTACCCCAGGGTATCCTCTAAAGGTAAGACATTAGGACTTATGTGTGTCTAAACACACACACACACACACACACACACACACAAACTGGTTAAATATATAGCCATATGTTTTAAAATATATATCTTCTATGTGATATATATACACAAATGTGTGTATATATATTTAGTTAATAGATTTTATTCTAGAGCAGTTTCAGTTTGCACCAAAATGTGCAGAAAGTATAGAGAGTTCCTATGTACTCCCCACTCCCACTCACACACAGCTTCCCCTATCATCAACATTATTATTATCACCCAAGATCCACAGTTTACATTAACGTGTCATACAGAGTAGTTTCCCTGCCCTAAAAATCTCCTTTGCTTTACCTGTTCATCCCTCCCTCCTCTTCCTACACCTGACAGCCACTGGTATTTTTACTGTCTTTATAGTTCTGCCTTTTCCAGAATGTCACATAGTTGGAATCAGATTATGTAGCCTTTTTAGATTGGCTTATTTCACATACTAGTATATATTTAATATTCCTTCATGTCTTTTCATGACTGAATAGCTCATTTCTTTCTAGTGCTGAATAATATTCTCACAGTTTATTTACCCTACTGAGGACATTCTGGTGGCTTCCAGGTTTTATCAGGTCTGAATAAAGCTACTGTAAACAGACATGTGAAGATTTTGTTTGGACATAAGTTTTCAACTCATTCGGGTAAACTTCAAGAAGCATAATTACAGGAGCATATAGTAAGAGTATGTTTGATGTGATGAGAAACTGCCACACTGTCTTCCAAAAGCGGCTGTATGATTTTGCATGCACACCAGCAAAGAATGAGCATTCATGTTGCTCCGCATTCTCATCAGCTTTTGATGTTGTCAGTGTTCTACATTCTGGCCATTCTACCAGGCATCGAGTGTCTCATCGTTTCAAGTAAAGATTCCCTGATGATCTACCTCCTCACCTCCATGGTGGGAATTCAGTAAAGAGTATCTAAAATTTTTAGAAACCAAGAAATAACTGGCAACCAGTTGATTTCCATGAGCATATGAAAGGAAATACTGCCAAAAACCAGCTAAAACAGTTGAGAAGAGCTGCCTGGGAGGAGTAGGACCCAGGGCTTGGAAAGAGGCAGAAGAGGAAACTTGTTTTTCATTGACATTCCTGTGGTATAATTTGGCTTTTTAAATTATGTACATATATTGCTTTAATAAAAATTAAAATTAGATTTAAAAATAAAAATTTTTCCTAATGATCATGATGTGGAGCATCTTTTCATCTGATTCTTGGCTCTCTGTACATCTTCTTTGTGGAGGCATCTAAGTCTTTAGCTCATTTTTTAAATAGGGTTATTCCTTTTTTTATTGTTGTTTTAATAGTTTTTTAATCAAATATGTCTTTCACAATTATTTTTCCCAGTCTGTGACTTGTCTCCTTATTCCCTTTTTATCATATTTTATAGATATTAAAGTAAGTTCCTGAAGTCCCACTATGTACTCAGCCCCATGGAGCATTTGGGTGTGTAGAGAGCACTCAGAACCCAATGAACAACAATTGAAATAATGTCTTTGAAAGCTGATTGTGCAAGGCACCATCTTATGGTAGGTGTTGTAGAGAGGCATGTTTACAATATCATTTTTGTCCTCAAAACTTATAGTTACCAAGGTGGGGGAAGACCAGCTCACAAACCCCATTTTAGGCTTTTCATTAAAACAGAACAGCAGGCTGACAGTCACCAGAGGGGAGAGGGGAGGGAATTTCAGGGGAAAAGGGGAAGGGTTTACAGGAACAAGTATAAAGGACACATGGACAAAAACTATGGGGGGTGGATATGGGAGGGAGGTGGGGAGGGCTGGGGTGGTGGGCTGGGGTGGGAGTAAAAGACAGAAAACTGTACAAGATTAACAATTAAAATAAAAATTAAAAAAATTAAAAAACCAGAACAGCAATTTTAAAAAGCCATCCCCTGTGTCTTGTTTCTGTCTCCATGTGCCCAAAGTTAGTGCTCATTACTCTTCCCTTAGAGACTTCATCACCCTAAATGTGTCCTTCCTGACTTCAGGAACCTCGACATTCCTGAGGAGTTTTCAGCTAAGTAATCTCCTATCATGTGAGGCTTCACCCCTTTCCCCTGAGCTCATCCTTCTCTTCATTACAGAAAGACCTTCTAACACAGTCCTAAACCGTATGGACTCCAATCTGATAACCATGAATATCCAGTTCCAGAATGGCTACAGGAGAAATTACTACTACAGGTTGCAGTTACCTAGGAAAATTTCATAGAAAAGAAATTCAAGCTCAACCTTAAGAGATGAATGACTTGGCAAGAAGAGAAAAAAAAGTATCAGAGAAAAAAAAAAAAAAACTTACCAGGAAGAGCAAAAAGACTTAGGGACTGTTGGTATAAGCAACCCTATCAAACTGGACCAAGTAGCACATGCAAATAGGAGCCTGGTGTAGACAGGTCTGCAAAATTAACCTGGATCTATGAAATAACACTTTTCCTTTAGATGTTCCAGACTGCCTTGCACTTCTGCTGCACTATCATGTCACAATAAATCGCTAACATTGACTGAGTACTTCCTAGGTACCCCAGGCACTTTCCTAAGAGCTTTAATGTATAGAGCTGCTGCAGCCAGGTCTTTGGCAGGGAGTCTGATTCTAGATTTCTACCTCCTAACCTCCATACTTTTCATCGATTCCCTTAACAGAGCTGCACAACAACCCATTCACTTTTTAAAGCAAAAATAGAAACTATTGTGGGTATAATAAATCCTACTTTTTCCCTCTTCTGAAATCTTCTTACGAAGTCCATTATTGAAAGAGGCAAATTTGAAAGGGTCATACAATTTTAAAAACATATTTACAGCATTGTATTATTAGTAATGTAACAGACTACTACAACTTGGTAGCAGAAACAACTTAAATTTATCTTACTGTACTGTAGGTATGAAGTCAAACACCAGTCTCTCTGAGCTAAAACTGCGTCAGGAGGACTGTGTTCCTTTCTGGAGGCTCACAGGGAGAATTCATTTCCTCGCCTCTTTCCCCTCTACAAGAGGTAGTCCTAGTTCCTTGGTTTATGACTCTTTTCTCTACTCTTAAAGGCAGCAAGGGCAGGTTGAGTCCTTTCCACATGGCATCATGCTGAACTTCCACCTTTCATTTCATCTTTCTTTGACTTTCTCCTCTTCTATCTCCCTCTTGCACTTTTAAGGATCCTTCTGGTTATATTGGACCTACCCAGATAATCTCCCCATTTTAAGATGAACTACTATCAATCTTAATTCTTCTTTGTCATGTTACCTAACATATTCACAGATTTTAGGGTGAGAACACAAAGGGTATGTTCATCTTTGGGGAGCATTACTCTGCCTACTAATATCTAAGTGTTCCTTAGATATTAGTTATTTATTAGTGTTTAAATGGACTAAGAACTTATAAAAACATAAAGCTACTATCAATGAAATGATTAATATTGAGTTTATAAAATCTTCCTAATATTTTACAACTGTTTTGCTCCCTCTTAATTCCACAGCAACTCTTTTTTTTTAGTAGCTCAAATGTATGAATTCTGTTTAAGCTTTTAACTTAGCTTTCATAGAAACAAAAATTCTTGTTTCTTCACACTCTTATGGGGCCTGGAATTTTTACAATATTTAATTAAATTCCAAAATGACAGGGATAATTATAACTCAGATAAATGCTTGGGGGCGAAACACAAATGATGGTGGTAAACATAACTCAGTGGGAGAAGCAGAAGTGATTGCACTCAACAGAGGTACACCTACTCATGATAGGTGCACAGGATGCAGTGAACATCCATCCCTGTGTTTTGCAGAAAGGAGACTATCCATTTATCTGAGAAACCAGCTGAGTGGAAGTTTTTAAAGGAAGTTTCTCCTCTGTTGCAAACAGCAGAGTGCAGACTATTCAGGCAGACTCAAGTTCTATTCCATTCTCACTCCTTCCTTACAAGTTGGGTGACCGTGAGCAAATAAATTAATGTCTAAGAAGTTGGTTCTGTTTTCTCCACTGTCAAATAAGGGTTAAGTTACTACCTACTTCATTGTGTAATGATAAGTACTAAAGTAGGTATTACAGGTAAAGGTCTTCATTGGGTAAGTATTCTGTAAGTCACAATATTTTCATAGTATTTCCCTTACATCTTTGAATAAATTCCTAGACATGAACTGTTGAATTAATCGTTTAAAAATTTCTCAATATTTATATATAGCTATATCAAAATAGCCTCCCAAAATATGTATACCAATTTCACTCCTAAATACAATGTAGGATGATTCCCATTTTCTTAACAAACTTGCCAAGTCTCTTTATCATTTTAATATTGTCAACAGAGTGACCTAAATGAAAAAAGATATCTGAAATTATTCTTTGCGCTTGAGTTTTTGTGATATTTACTTTTGAAAATGTTTTCACGTGAAGTTATATTAACCACTTTATTTCCTTTTTGTGAGAATTGTGTGTTAATATCTGTACCCCATTTCTCATCAATGAGAAACACCATGAGATGTTTATGGTTTTCTCATTGATCTGTAAGAATTCGAAATATTAAGATCTTTGTCGTTTATGTACTTAATTTTTCTGATGCAACTTTTAAATTCTATTTTATGTATGTGTTCTAAAGGTATCCTTGAAAGACAATTCCCAAATTTTCTCTGTCCTCTGGGGGCAAAAATTAATTTTAAAACACACATTGGAAGAGACTTCCTGTGGCTAAAAAAATTCCTAATAATATTAGCGCATACATTTCAGTATTCATCACAGAATTCATTGGAATCCCTAATAATTACTTGACTTTTTAAGAAACCACAACGATCTTCAAAAAATAGGTACCTTCTTTACATTCTTCTCACACCTTAGGTACCGAACCAACTTGCATATGTCATTGCTGATTTGTTTTCACCAATCAATTTCTATTCTTTTTTAATTGCATATTTCACTAGACTTGCCTTTATTTAGCAACTGTTACCTTAAAGCTTATTATTATAGTACCTCAGTCTGTTAAATAACGTCAACATCCTTCTTGTCACCTCAGCACTTCTAATCCCCCTCCTCACAGCCCTCTCACTGAATGAAAAGCAACGTGTTTTCCTTTGGAAGCCTTGAATGAATAATTCATTGGGAAAAGTCATCCGTGTTGTGCGCGTTCAAGAGACAGAGCACTTTTCTTGTCAGTCACAATGGCTTGGGTAGGAGGACTAAGTGCTGTTCAGTGTGTGCTCAGAGTGTACTGCTGATGGCAGGCTGCAGAGATTGCCTGCTGTGTTAATCCTGACCATCCTCCTCTGTCTTCATGGACAGGAAGATTAAGATTCAGGGTCTCATTTGGTTGTTGCAGTTAGACTCTGTTTCACTTGGTTGTTTCAAGCCTTCTTTCAAGTTACCAACACATCCTCATCAGCATTCCCTCAAGCCCTGTGAAATTCTGACCTGGAGTAATGTTCTCCTGGGGCAGCGTGGTATAGTGGACAGAGAATGGCCATTTACCCCAGACACCCTTGGGTTTGAGTTCTGTATCAGCCACTCATGAACTTGGTAGTTTGAGCAAGTTACATAACCTTGATGAACCTGAATTCACTTGTTGGGAACATGGAAGTGATTATTGCTACAACATAGATTGTGTGTGTATGTGTGTGTGTCGATGTGTGGATTCTGTAAGGAACTATTTTATGGAAGCACAGCAGCCCTATGCCTGGGGGATGACTGGCTTCTAATTAATGTTCTTGTCTTTTTAATTAATTTGTCTTAACCACTGCCTCCATCATATCCTTTCCTTTCTTGGCTCTGTTAAACATATACAAAACACTAAATAAGTTTAGCATAGTCTGGCCCAACGATGTTAAATTCTTCCCTATTTTCATGTGATAAAGTCCCCTCTCCCCAGTATAATCCCCATGGCTGTGCCCTCCCTACCCACCTGATATGCCCAGTGAACCATAGAAATATTCTTCACTTTCCCCAAATAATTTCATGTTACTTCAGTCTCCAGGCCCAGCGGCCCCTGCTCCTTGCCTGGGTTGTCCATTTTGCAGCAGCACACATCACAGTCCTCTTTTAAGATACAGAGACATACAATATATGTCTTCTAAATTCTTCCCAGACCTCCATTAGGGTCTTTGGCCTCACCTCCATGCTCCCAAAGACTATGCACACACATTCACTCTCCTACTTATCTTAGCAAAGGACAAATACATGGCCACGTCTCAACTCCTGATTAGACCATGAGCTCTAAGGGGCATCAATATGCCTTAATGTCTCTTTGTTTGGCTTAGAGAAAATGCCTCAAAGAATTTTTGTTATATAAGTGAATGAATGCTTAAATGAATGAATGAAGTACTGAATATTCGACACACAATGTCAGACACGTTAGGAAATAATAAAATAATTATGCTTCAATGACATGCTAACAGGAATATCAGAAAATATCTGCTGTATACTTTAATCAAACGCCTATAGAACCAGTTTTAAAACACGTCGATATATGAAAAGTGCATTGTTCTTACTGTTTACACGTACATCTTCCCTCCCTACCCCACCTCCCTAATTACTTTCTCCAACTCTTTCCCTCTTCTTCTGCCTTTAGAAGAAAGCAGAATTGAGACAGATTATCTGCTGATCCCTCCAGAGGCTGGTAACCTCAGCTTGACATCTGGAACCTGGCCTGTTCTACTTGCTGGATCTATAAAATATCCTCACAAATGCTAACTGGTAACTAATCTTGGCTCTGTTAATCCTCTCCATCCTGGCTTAATGCTGATGGCTAGCTGTGTCCTGCATCTTGTCTTGGAACTTACATTCCTTTTATTCCCTAAGGGGTGTGTCTTTTTTTAACAAGCGCTCACTAAAACTGCTAGGCAACAAGCCACAGATTATAAAGGCCTTAAGGGATTTTTCTTCTGCAGCTTCTATGTGATGCCCATTGATTTTTCAGGAAGGGCGCCAGTACTTTTTCTTTTTCCCCTAGGAGAAAATCCAGAGTCCTAGCACAGAATATAGGTCTGATCAACCCTTCCATGCCAACATAGAATATATTGATGGCTAGGCCTGACACAAGAGAGCCTATGCCCTCAAAACTAATGATGCCAACACTTGCTTAAAGGAAAAATAACAGAGGAACCCACTTGAGAACAAGAATGTTTTCTTTTAATTTATTCTTTTAAGCAAAAATTTAGGTTAAGACTAATGAGAAATGCTACTTGAAATAAAGTATTGGTCACATCTTCCACTTCAGGGATGCTATGCATACAACTATGTGTTTGAATGTGGGTGTGTCTGATATCTGTCACTACCAAACTGAGGACAGAGAGGCTCAGTATTCTAATGAAGGGGATTAATATGGATTGTCTGATTTTATTCTTAGTTTTACCAATGATGACAGCAACAATGAAAGCTACCACAACATATCACGTCACACTTTGCACGCAATATCTTATTTAATCAGCTAAACAACCTGTGAAATAGGAATCATTATCTCTATTTGACAGAAGAGAACTGTATGCTAAAGCTGAATGCTAAGCTCTCGAGCAGCTTGCTGATGCCACACAGTGAGAGGAAAAGGAGAGATTCCATCTGATTCCAAAACCCAGCTTTGACCGCTGCACAATACTGCCTCCCACCAGTTCAAAGATATTCTACTTCCACAGCTTACTTTTCCCAGATTATTTAAAATGTAATGCCAGTATAGTGTAACTCAATGAATGAGAATAATGACTCATGGCCTTGATAGTTCAGGAAAAAATGACCTTTTTGGTCAAAATGGATTTTATTGAAAAAGCAAAACCCTGACACCCAGTGGAGACCTAGTAGATCAGGATGCCCAGAGGCTGGACTCTGTTGTCTCTGTGAAAACACCTCCTCGCCAATTCCCAGGCAGCCTGCCTAGCCCCGCTGTGCTGCCAGGAGGCTGTGAATCACTTCTTCTTCTTTTTTTTTTTTAATATATTTTATTGATTATGCTATTACAGTTGTCCCATTTCTCCCCCATCATTCCCCTCCACCCTGCACACCCTCTCCCACCCACATTCCCCCCTTTAGTTCATGTCCATGTGTCATAAGTTCTTTAGCTTCTACATTTCCCATACTATTCTTGCCCTCCCCCTGTCTATTTTCTACCCACTATCTATGCTACTCATTCTCTGTACCTTTTCCCCCTCTCTCCTCTCACACCCCTGTTGCTTCACTTCTTAGACTCTAAACATTTTAACCAAAGACCATGTCTATCACAAAGGGCCTGGCACATAGTAACCACTCAACAAATTGTTGTTGAATTAAATTGTTGAACATCAATCTCTGTAGTAATATTCCCCCACATAAGAGTAATGATGAGCACAATTCTCCCGCTACTATTTGGAAGGGGAAATCCACTCAGCCCCACAATACAACACCACTTTTAAGGACTGGCGGAAGCAGTCAGGCAGCAGCAGCAGAGTCTCTCTCAGCAGAGTCTGCATTAAGCAGAAAGGCGACATTCAAGGTAGACATTTCCTTCCTAGGCCAACACGGGCATCCATCATTAAGGTTTATAGTACTTGTATATGTCATTACTGTTATTGGTTTTCTCCTGGGTCCTGGGGAGAATCAAGCCAAATGCCCATAAAATACAATTAGTTCCTAAGAGAAAGATGCTCTGTCAAGATATAGAATTACTATAAATTTTAACCACTTCCTCCAGCCTGAAAGTGCTATCTTAGTGAAAATGACCACTTAGAAGTCATTGGTTCATTTTCTAAGCTGGAAGGAAACCTAACTCCCAGGCGTGGTAAAAGTGCGAGAATGGGGTCTCTGAGGCAAAGGGCAGGAAAAATATCAATAGCTAACAAAAATAACAACCATCTATTTTTCAAATCTATATCCATCATAAACACAGCCTTACCAATCAAGAGCTGATGGAACAATAACAAAAACATGGGCTTACAAAACTCCGTTACCTGCTCATAAATGGAAATCATCTTCTGAAAGGAGTATGTTTCATTTTCTTGGCTTTCTTACCTCTGCAAGGACCCGGCCCAATTTGGCATGTGACAGAATCAAGGAGACTCATTCTCCTATTTACTGCTCAAGAATCAACTGTCATCTTCATCTCCATCAGATTTTCACAGTAGCTTACTATTTGAACGAGGATAGTTCCCTTGGAGTTAATCTTTTGAACTGAAAGCCAAAATCCCTTTATTCATCTCACATATAGGAGAGTCGATGTCTCTGCACTGCTCACAAACATGGAGAGTGCCATCTTTTGGTCTGCAGGTGAATACAGCACTCACCAGTTCCTGGTTATTATAAACTCAGTTGTGATGTGATGCCTGAGTAAAATCCAACATTCTAGACAGATATGGATACCTTTGTGGACAGATGAAGAGAGTGTAAATTGTACAACCATTTGGAAATTGCACAATTTGTGAATATTCATAACACATATTGCATGGATTTATGTTATGTTTATATACATATTTATATAAATATTATAAATAATATGAAATATTAAAAATGCACACATATGCCTGATACATTTATATTATTCTACTGATGACTTTGCCCTATCCCACAAATTCTGTGCTGACAGTTTCCAGACCTCTCTCCCACATCCTCATTCCCATAAAGACCTTCCTTCTCAACATCTCTTGCATGACTAATGGACATTTCAAAACTGAATTCTTGATGCTCCTTGCCAAACCTTCTCCTCCCACAGTCTTCCCTCAATTGAGAACTCTATTCAACCATCTGCACAAGCCAAAAATTTCAACATTACATTGACTCTTCTCTTTTTATCACAGCAACAAAGATATTTCATTGTGTGTACCTTCAAAACAGCACAAGAATCCAGACACACCTGATCACGTCCAACACCTCTACTCCTCAAAGCAGTCATCACCTTGGAGGTCGGAAGAAAGGGCTGCCTGGAGCTAAGTATTAGGTATCCCCCAGCATATTCATGTATCTGGAAGTCTTGGGAATGGTCGAGATCACCTACAGAGGGAATGAGGAGAGAGAAAAGAGTAAACCCCAAGAAAAAGCTACAAGGAACTTTAACATTTAGAGTTCAGATACAGAGGGGAAGGACAAAGAAGAGAAAGCAGAGACTGAGAGAACATCCCAGGCCCTTGTTTTGTTAGAGGTGAGACCATGTTAGATTAGTAGTGGAGGCATAGCTGGGTAGCTTATTGGAGGGGGCAGCTACATAACCTTCCTGTAGCTGTTTCAAAACTCCCTGTCATACAGACAGATGCCTTGGCCTAGGATCACTGTGAGAGAAGACTTGAGCCTGGGTCACAGAAAGCAGTTCAGCTCTCTTTTTACCCCAGATTTAGTAGGGCCAGGTCATGTTTTTTTGTTGGTTTTGATTTTGGTTTTGGTGTTTTACATGTCTGTGTGCACATGTGTGTGTGTAACAGAAGGAAAAGAAAAAGTCAGGCTCTCAAACAGGCTGGCTCCAGTCTCAGCAGCTGTGGTGAAACCTCAAACCATGGATGGCACAGTCTTTTCAGTCCTGTTCCAGGACAACAGCCCCTCGGGCCATCATCAGTGACCATGTTCCTGCCAAACCAGACTGCCACCCAAGAGGCCGCACTGGAAGGAAAGACAATGGAGCTCCTGAGTGAAAATCACTGTGAGTGATCACAGGATGAGGCTGAGCTAGACCTGCAGCTACCAGCCCCCAAACCTCAGTTCTGTAGTTCATCTGGGGGTTCTAGGACATACTCTAGGAAGGAAAATCTGCACCATCAATTTAAAAACTCCACAGGAAAACTCTCCTGAAAGCTCTGATGGATGGAGAGACAGAGAGGGACACAAGGGGCTGGAAACAGCTGCGTGAAGGCAGCCTGGAAGCAGAGAGAGCAAAACAGTGGGTCGCCAGCCCCCAGATGAGAGAGAATGGGAAGCTGGTAGGATAAAGCTCTCCTTCTACTGCTGCCCCTCAGCCTGGTCCACATCAGAGATTCCCGGGTGGAATAATTTAAGAAAAGAGTCCTAAGGAAAACTGGATTTCCTCCCGTCAAAAGGGTAAAAGACTCTGAAGCCCATTTAGACTTAAAATATTCTTATAAATCCTGGAATCTATCTATCACATTTATTTTCTAAATTATCCTAAATAAGCATGAACCATTTTTAGTACTTTTTATAACAAAAAAAGAAATTAAAAATAAGTAGCTGTGGATAGGTCCAACGCTTGCATGAAAGATATATGTCCATTATTATTTAGAAATATTCTAAAATGTCAATTACTAGGAAGCTGATTGAGTAAATTATGGTATATTCATATAATGGATTACCTTGCAGCCATTTTTAAAATAAAGCATCTCCCTATATATTAATATACTGATATAAAACTCTTTCTAAGATATATTAAGAGAAAAAAATAAAGAAAACCATAGAAGAGGGTAAAACAGTGCAGTTATCTGATAGGAAATGCCAGAAAATGTACATAAGAACCTTTAAACAACAGTTCCCTTTTGGACAAGGTGGAATGGAAGAGAGAATTATTTTTAATGTTTTTCTGTTCTACCATTTTGCATATATGTTTCCTATTTTAATTATGATACTAAAGTCTACTTAACTATGAGTAAAGTATGCCATACCAGCATGGGTGGTCTGAGTTCTATAGGCCTTTTTGGTTAATAGCTCTATAAGAAAATATGTGGAATATGTGAAATATTTAAACTTAGCTTAAATATGTGAAAAGAAAATTACACAAAAATGAACAGATAGATGAATGTCCGGGACACATGTCATTTTCAAATGCAGGCATAGGATGTTTCACAAACATTTTCAGGCAGTCGACATGTTTAATACTCTTACTAACTAGCTTACTTTTCCTGTGGTTAATGCCAACTCATTATACTGGGTTAAAAGCATACAATTATCACTAAAGAATTAACAGAAATACTCCTAAAACTCGTGGGCCTATAAAAGGAAAATGTATGAAATTCTCTCCCCTATTGCCAAATTGTTTTTTAGGTCTGGTTTACATAGGTATTTAATAATTTGCCCAGCTGATATCAATTACAATATATTTTCTCTTCTTCAGTGTAATGATACATAGCTGTTTGTTAACATTTTCATAACTCAGGCTTAGCATATGGTAAGTACTTGATTTACTTGATATTTGGCTTAAGCTGTTAAAAGGTTGGTGGTTGTTTCTCTGGAGTAGCACTAATTCTCGAGAGTTGTAACATCCCTGTGGCTTCGTGGTTTCTGCTCTCCTTCCCACTGAGGTTTCCACTGAGTTCGTAAGAACCAGTGGTTTACTGAAAGCTCATGACTATCTGCAAGAAATATTCATGGCTAGTGGACTTCTAAAGAGTTCTCTTGTAAATAAGATGCACTTTAAATGCACCCAGATGAATATATGTAGATTGCGTACCTCCTACTTGTTTTTCTTTCAGTGTCTATTTATAAATTAACTTCAGTTGGTTTCCAGTCTATAACCTGAAATTGTACTGAGTCCAAATTCTGCTTTCTGTCTGTTTTCAATGATGACAACAAAAACCACTGTGTTCTGCCCTGACTGCTGTGGCTCAGTTGGTTCGGCATTGTTCTGCAAAGCAAAAGGCTGACGGTTCCACTCCCAGTAAGGGCTCCTGTCTGGATTGTGGGTTTGGTCCCTGGTCAGGGTGTGTATGACAGGCAACCAATCAATGTTTCTCTCTCTCTCTTTCTCCCTCCCTTCCCCTCTCTAGAAATAAATAAATAAAATATATTTTAAAGCAAATGCATTCAGATTTTATACTCCAAGGCCCTCTAGTCTTACAGAATGAACAGACTGACAGTTATCAGCGGGGAGGGCTGTGGGAGGGAGGCACTGGGTGAAAGAAAGTGAAGGCATTAACCAAAGAACATATTTGCATAACCCATAGGCACAGACAGCAGTGTGGTGATGGCCAGAGAGAAGGTGGGGCTGGGGCTGGGTGGAGGCAGGCAGAGTGGGTGAAAATGCGGACATCTGTGATAGTGTCAACAATAAAAATAAAGAAAAGAAAAAAAGGGGGGAAAGTTGAATTAAATATTCACAGGTCACAAAATTCCCCCTTATTCTCTTCCTCATTCTAACTGGAAGTTATACTCCAAAGGATGAGCTCCATAAACAGAAAACCATGTAGATAATGAATATTTTAAAAACTCTTTCTTGCCAAAACAGGGCCTTTTGATGTTATACCTGTGTTCATAGTCTCTCTCCCTTTTGGAATTCAGTATCAGAATCAATATGTTAGGTTTCTGGACAGAATCATGTTATCTACCTAACATGTTTTGTCCAGAAACCTAACATATAATATTTGATACCAATTTCCACAAAACTAAAACCACTGTCCTTGTGAAAGGCAACTAAAAACTAATATGTGGATTTTAAGAAGAGTTCTGGTTCAGACTCAGACTGTGAAAAGTAAAGCAATGCACTGAAAGCAAAAACAGGTTAACTCTTAGAACACACCTTGGAAGATATGAGACTATTTTTTTCCTCTTTTTTTTAAAGTGATTCTGTTTAAGAATGGGTAAGATTTGTGTATCGTCTTGTAATTGCTATGGGAGTGAATGAGAAACAAGGTGGAGTGTGCAATGAGTGTGCGTCAAATAAACAGCATCTCTTTTTACAATTAGGTCCTTTGCTGACAGTCTCAGCAAAGAGGCCAAATATCGAACATTCTTTGGATAAATATCTCTCATCACAAGAAGTAGCCAGGTGAACAGGCACAAGCTGCTGTCCTAACAGCATCAAAAGGGCTGCATGGTCAGTGACCACTGTGGATTCCCTGTGTGCATGTCTCTAGGGTCCTCAGTCTGCTGGGTTTTCATGAGTACACAAATTAAAAAGCAAAGTACAAAAATAAAAGTAACATGAAATACAAATCAAAACAAAATTTGCTAGAGGAAAATGACTATATGGGCCACACTATAAGATTTGCTTATTTTTAAAATCACTTTCTTATAGCATTAAAAAAATGCCCAGATTTTATGTTTACAGCTTCATAATCTCTTATCTAAAAATAACCTGCTCCGTTGAACTCTGGAATTCAGATTTTGTTTTCAGATTTTATAAAGGCAATACAGTGCCTACACAAATATATTATATGACGACTCTCAGTGGGATCTAAAGCAGCAATCCCTAATCAAACACATTAAGATTTTTACAATAAAGGCATAGATATTCACATTAAGTGAGATCAACAGATTCCAAGTAGGACCACATCAGTTCAGGCTAGGTTTTACCGCTAAAAAATTATGCTGTTATTTAAAAAAAGGTTTGTGGGTTTTTTGTTTTTTTTTTTTTTTTTATATTTGGAGTTTCTGTGTTCTGTGGCCAATAATGATGATAAAAGGTAATACAATTTTATTAAACAGACACTAAACAGCATGCAAGATTATGTAAAAGCCTTTTGCAATTCACTAACAAAATTAATTACCCAGTCTTCTTATAACTTTGCATAACACAATTGTAATGAGTAACAGTTCAGGAAGAATCCAATGAATCAGAGGAGTTGGCACCAAAAATTTAAGAACGCCACTCAAGCAGGATTCTCTTTTCTAGAAGCTAGGAAAACACATGGGATTGGAAAGCCACATTGGCTGATTTGAACTAGATACTGCTTCTGAGAAACCATTAAGCCCATGCTTCTTGTTGAATTTGTGAGCTTTAATTGGTGTAACTGAACTTCGAACTTGAAGGTTAAAGTATGGTCAAGACATAAAGGGTTATGTCACATTAGTGATGGTTATTTTAGTGGCTGCCATCTGACATTTTTAGAAACTATTAGAAGTTGAGACTGGTGGCAGTCTTAATGAACAATGTTGGGTTCATTGTTTCTGGTGACCTGATTGATTAAATGGAATCAGCTACATAACAGTAACTCATTATTATTTGGCCGAAAGTTTTTAAAACAGACACTGGCTGAAGAAACTTAGAACATAATAAAAGTTATAATGTGGAGACGCATTGCTTGAGGATAGGAGAAAAAGATCTTACATGTCCAAACATTTGTAAATTAAATGAACTATTTTCTTTGATGGTTTGAACGTTTTGATTTGTCTCTCTGATAATGAAGCAAAAATATTGGACCGCAGTGGAAAGCCCTGTTCAGAACTAGGGTACTTTTAAGACCCAGCAGAAGTGGTAAACTTCCCAGGTAAATATGCTTGGGAAGTCCCCATATACACACATGACAAAGATCAGTGAACCTTGCTAATGAAACCCACCCTCTCCCCCACAACTTAGGGACCTTACATAGATGCACCTGACATGCAAAGCTATTGTTCCTACACCTTCTTTTAGACTTTCTTGACAAATAACCATCACTTCCTGATAGTCAACCCTTTGCTTTGTTTCTGTATGAGTGTTCAACTCCTGCCTTTCCCACCCTCCCCACATTAGTTTGATCTGGTAATAGGGTATTTACTGGTAATATCTTCAAACTTATTTCTGCTTAAGCCAAAGTTTGATTCCCTCCTTGTCATCAAAGTCTCCACCATTCTTCCCAAATATTTGCATTAGTTCCCATATTAAAGAAAAATAAACTAGACCCCCAGTAGATTTAATTAGCATCTGGATTCACCTCAAAAAGAGGCAGTTGGGAGAATAGCAGGAAGAACTCTTAAATAGAGAGCAGAATCTCTTGGTACAAAGCAAAGCTTTCCCATTTACCAGTTGTCTAATCTTTCGCAAGCTACGTCACTTCTCCAGAAATGAAACTCCTCTCAGCTGAAATGGATTAAACCACCACATCTTTCTTCAATTTGAAAAACTTATTAGACTTTAATTCTTCTGTTTTCAACAGACCTGCCATTCTAGCTTCATTGGCCTCTCTCACTGGGAAAGAACAAAGCAGCCCTTCCTGAATCAATGCCTTTCCTCTCCTGTGAAGTTACTATCTGCTTGCTCTTCCATACCAGCTACTGGTGCTTCCTTCCTTGGCCTCTCCCCCAGACTAATTAAGTAAAGCCTATTTATACATACATCCAACATGGAGTGATAGTAGACGTGAGATTGTATATTTTTTCTAAGCCAGAAGCTTGTTTCTGGCTTACAGATGAGAATTGGTCAAAGAGTCACTTACTTGGCAAAACTATAACTCAATAGGAAGCTGTATTCATTTAAATGGTTTCAAAAAAAACATTTCTTGGCTCTTAATAGCACAATTTTGTTTCTCGTATTCCTTCTATGAGAAAAAGTACTGGCATGTGATGGCTTTACCTTTAAAAAAAGAATAAGAGACAAAAATTGTAAATTTTTTTTTGTTCTCTGATAGTCTCATTATAAAACTCTACAGCTACTGACAGTTTAATATTTGATGTTGGTGATTTGTTTTTCTTTTTTTTTCTCTCTGCCTACCCTACCACCTACACTGGACTTGAAAGGAAAATAGATAACTCAATTAAAAACAAAAACACTGGTATTTTAGCAATATTTATTAATGTAAATTTTATGTCAAACATGAAATTTAAGCAAAATGGATAGATGCCATTTATGTAAATGAATCCCAATGGTACTAGCATCTATTTGTTACAAATGTGTCATCCACATCATAAAATATGTTTCTTACATTCATTGAGCACTGTTAAGGCAGTAATGCAAAGATGACAACTCCCCTCAGGGAGCTTACAGTCCAGTAGAAGAGACAGTGAACTAAATTAAAGATTGTACAAAGACGTTTCAGCCCTGACTGGTGTAGCTCAGTGGACTGAGCGTGGGCTGCACAACAAACAGTCGCTGGTTTGATTTCCGGTCAGGGCACATGCCTAGGTTGTGGGCCAGGTCCCCAGTGGGGGCCAAGTGAGAGGCAAGCACACGATGATGTTTCTTCCCCTCTCTTTCTCTCTCCCTTCCCCCTTTCTGAAAATAAATAAATAAAATCTTAAAAAAAAAAAGAACTTTCAGTGGTATGATTGACACATGCACATAGTATAATAAAGAATCAGAGAGCCCAACCTAGGGAGCGTAAGGACTAGGGGCCTTAACTGAGTGAAGAGAAGCTGGTGATTAGGTGAAAAAGTCATAGAACGGCAATCCTCGTAGAAGAGGCTGGATGGCCAGAGGCAGAGAGGTAAGAATGGGAGGGTGCAAGTAGCTTTGTGTTGCTGGGGCATGGAGTGTGAGCCCTGAGGGGAAAAATGAGGCAACAAAGGAAGTAGGAATCAGAAGACATCATAAGCCATGATAAGGAGGTTGAGAGCACTCTGAGTGACTAGTGGTATTTAAGGGGGCGCCATGAAGCCCCAGCAAGGACAGAAAATTGCAGGTCTGTGGAAATGCTTTGTGGGACCAAGCACGATGTTTAGAATCGATTTGAATGCGTTTCTCCAATTTGCCACAGTCTTCAATGTTCCCATGGTCTTGTCTTTTGCCTCTCCTCCTCCTGTCCTTCACTCCCCATATGTCCCCTGGTGACTGACTATGTTACTAACACTTAGGCCATCTGCATTGTACCATACACTGTGTCCTACAGGTGTCTCTCATAGTTTTTCCCAAATCTTGTTGCTTAACTGCTCTCTGCCCTGCAAAAAATAGATAAATAAAATTTTCAGAAAACAAAAAGAAAAAAATATATTTTTTAACATACCACAACTAAACATTTATTATTCTGTTTAAGAAGGGAAGCAATTGCTGTGGGATTTCAGAAGCTATATCTTTTTAAAAGAAATATTATATGTGGTCATAAACTCTAAAGAGTATTTTAAAATATATAATCTCCCCAAAATAAAATATTCAACCAGTGATAAGGCAGACAAATTTTAGTATAAGTAAAATGTTCTAGATTTTAAAATTAAAGTCATTACTGGATTTTTCAAAGCACCATATGTATAAATTTTCAAATTTGCTGTACAGAGCAGTATAATCTTTACTCTTGAGTGAGACATTCAATAATGTATTAGTACTCTTTCACACATATATACTTACACTGTTTACTTTTATACCCGTAAAGTATTTGTTGACAAACAAGAATGTTCCCACTCAAAAAATTTAGGGAAAGAGACACTTCACCTGATATATGTCATCAAAACAGAACTAACGGAACATGAAGTGATGAGGTGAAGATAAGCCTTAAGGCAAAAGAAAGAAAAACAATCACAGTCAACTACATTTTAACTGAAAGAAATCCAGATGTCACTTTTAATATCTGAATAATGAGTCTGAAATCAGCTGGCACAGCCCTTACCAATTAAGAATCCAAGACAAAAGCAAAATTTATAATTTGGCAATTGCTTGAGCATGTTGAAATAGGGAAGTTGTGCTTAGGGAAAAATTACTCACAGGATTTAGTATTTAGAATTTTAACAGTACTCCATTTTTTCAGGCAATGAAATGGGATATTTGCCAACCACCCTATGCAAGGTTTGTAATAGGAACATAAGTAAATCTTATAGAGAAATATATATATATATATTTAAATATATATATAAATACACACACACACACACACACACACACACACACACAGGAACTATCCAGAAAGTATCCAGCCATGTACTATGAAAAATAGGGACATTTATTGAAGAAGAAACAAGATACAAAAAACATTGTACGCAGGACAATGACATTTCAGTCCCCTTCATAGTAGGCACCTTGGGACCTCACACAGTTCTCCCTCTATTCATTTCCAGTTATGACCTTCTTGAGAAAATCTGGTTCATAAGTAGTGGTTTGAATCAAGTCATTACCAAGTGTAGCACGATGTTCCTTCTGCCTGGTAGCAGAAGAAGTCATGGAACAAATTTTGCCATGACATGTTTCATGCTAAGATCCTGCATGAATATCTTGAACACAGTAGGTTTTAGAATCTCCAGATCAGCTTCTGGTTATCACACTGTCAGTCACTGATCTTCACTGATTACACCCCATACATGTTCAACATTCTCAGGTATTCTGCTTGTTGCAGGCCTTCCAGAACATGGATCACTTTCAACAGATTCTCAACCACCTTTAAGTATTTTTGCCACACTTTTATTTGCAATGCAATCATTGCATTGTCCCAAAAAGCCTCTTGAAAAATCCAAATAGTTTCCACAGAGGAATGTTCAAGCTTAATGCAAAATTAGATGGAGATTCATTGCTCTTCTCACTCAGTCATTTTGAATATGACAGACAAACGGTACACATGCTCACTCAATTGCATCTACTACCCCCACTGACTAGTACAGTGAAGTAGTCATTGTTCACATATGCACATTCCAGTCCACTCTCCTTGGCTGCAAGGTTACAATGTGACACAAACCATTCTCGTATTAACAATGGCTTGACTATTTCTGGACAGACCTCACATTTTCTTTTTTATGAAACTACTTATTCCTGTTCCTTTTCTTTTTTCCTGTGGTTATATTTTTCTTTCCTTATTGATTTAAATTATACAAATGTTAAACCTAAACACAATAAAATATACTTTATTTTTATAATATATGATATTGATTATACTATTACAGTTGTTCTAATTTTTCCTCCCCTTTATCCCCCTCTGCCCTGCACCTCCTCTCACAAGGACTCCCCCTCATTAGTTCAAGCCCATGGGTCATATATATAAGTTCTTTGGATTCTCCATTTCCTATGTTATTCTTAACTTCCCCTGTCTATTTTGTACCTACTATTTATGCTTCTTATTCCCTGTACCTTTTCCCACATTCTCCCCCCACCCATTCCCTCTGATAATCCTTCATGTGATCTCCATTTCTGTGATTCTGTTCCTGTTCTAGTTATTCACTTAGTCTTTTTGTGTTTGTTTTGGGGTCTTCTTTGGTTCAGTTGTTGATAGTTGTGAATTTGTTGTCATTTTACTGTTCATAGTTTTGATCATCTTCCCTCTCTTAGATAAGTCCCTTTAACATTTTATATAATAAGGACTTAGTGATGACAAACTTCCTTAACTTGACCTTATTGGGGAAGCACTTCATCTGCCCTTCCATTCTAAAGAATAGTTTTTCTGGATAGAGCAATCTTGGATGTAGGTGCTTGTCTTTCATGACTTGGAATACTTCTTTCCAGCCTCTTCTTGCCTATGAGGTCTCTTTTGAGAAATCAGCTGATAGTCATATAGAAACTCCCTTGTAGATAACTGTCTCCTTTTCTCTTGCTGCTTCTAGGATTCTCTCCTTCATTTTAATCTTGGGTAATGTAATTATGATGTGCCTTTGTGTGTTCCTCCTTGGGTCCAACTTCTTTGAGATTCTCTGAGCTTCCTGGACTTTCTGGAAGTCTATTTCCTTTGCCAGATTGGGGAAGTTTTCCTTCATTATTTTTTTCAAATAAGTTTTCAACTTCCTGTTCTTCCTCTTCTCCTTCTGGCATCCCTATGATTCAGATGTTGGAAAGTTTAAAGTTGTCCCAGAAGTTCCTAAGCCTCTCCTCAGTTTTTTGAATTTTTGTTTCTTCATTTTGTTCTGGTCGAATGTTTATTTCTTCCTTCTGCTCCAAATCATTGATGTGAGTCCTTGTTTCCTTCCCTTCACTGTTGGTTCCCTGTATATTTTTCTTTATTTCACTTTGCATAGCCTTCACTTTTTCTTCTATTTTACAACTATACTCAATCATTTCAGTGACCATCTGGATTACCAGTGTTTTGAACTATGCATCTGATAAGTTGGCTGTCTCCTCATCACTTAGTTCTTTTTCTGGAATTTTGATCTGTTCTTTCATTTGGGTCATATTTCTTTGTCTCAACATACCTGTTATGTGGTAAGGAGTGGAGCCTTAGGTATTCACCAGGGTGGGCCAACATACTTCACTGCATTGTGGTGCAGTATATGGGGGAGGGTCAGAGAGGGAACAATGCCATTTGCTCAGCTCTTGTTCCACTTTCAGTTACTTCCCCTGCTACCCACAAGTGAATTTGGCCCTTATGTTGCTGATTCCCAGGTGGGTGGGCTTGGGTATGTTCTAGGTCCCCATGGGTTTCTCCAACGAATTCTCCTACAAGGCTGAGAGTTTCTTCCAATGCCACAACCCCTATAGGTTTTTTCAGCCAGAGGTTTTGAGGCTTTATTACCCATGCTGGAACCCTGGGTTGCTCAGTCTGTCCCACTCTCCAGTTGTTCCTCCCAGTTTATCCACATGTGAATGTGGAACCACTCAGTCCTCCAGCCACTGCTGCCTTGGCCTTGAGAGTCCTCTCCACTCTGGCAGTCCATCTCTGCCCCTCCCACCAGTCTGGAAGAATGTTTCTTTTTTAATTCCTTGGTTGTCAGACTTCCATACAGGTTAATTTTTCTGACAGTTCTGGTTGTTTTTTGCTTTTAAATTTGTTGTTATCCTTCTTTTGGATGTGTGCGGAAGCAAAGCATGTCTACCTATACCTCCATCTTGCCCGAAAGTAATTAAGGTGAAACACTTAACACCAGAGTTTTCCTAGCATTTCCTTCCCCCGTTAGTTTTTAATTATCTTATTTCAATAGGTTAGTTTAAAAACTAATTCACAAACTAAAACAACATAAGATACAAAAGCTACATACTTTTGGGAGAATGGCAGGCTTCTGCCTCAGAGGTTGTCCCCTCTAGAATCCCCAAAGAATAACTCTTCCATCCTCTGCCAGGTCGTCTGACCCTAGGCTATGCCCGGAGTTTCTTCCCATCCAAAATACTGTCCATTGGGAAATGCCAGCAGCTGTAGCACCATCATCCTGGCGTCCTTGAGGAAGAAGAGAGCCCAAGAGCCAGAGAGAGAGCCCGAGCCCCTCTGAGAGCCCTTCTTTTATTCCAACTTTTCCCCCACAATTCCATGTGCTCTGGAGGCATCAGCTTCTCAGTCAATCCCATCTTAGGCTGTTTACCATTGCCTTGGGCAACCTCCTCCTGCAGCCCATCCCTACTCCTTCTTAGTGATCTGATCAGATCTCTCTATATCAGCTTAGGAAAATGTATATGGATTCATGACTATAATAACATATCCCACTCCCACTTAGCATTTTTAATGTCGATTCTACTCCAAGTTGCCTTTTATCCCAAATGTTTGCTGTTTAAAATTAAAACTTCTGTTAACATTAAAAAGTAAATTTCTATTGCCTAATTTCTGTCTCTAAACTCATATTGCCTTTACATTTGGTATCACTCAGATTTGCGCTAACAGTTCTCTGCTTGTATTATAGGTGCTACTCTATCTCTAATGATGTCAAACCCTTAAAGAAAGAAACATATTATGTATTTTATCTTCTTGTTGTGCCTTGTGAACTGCTGGATAAATAGATCTTGGCATCATTAATTAATCTGCACTTGAACTAAATACATGTTCACATGACTGGGATCTAGAAAGCCATCATCTCAACAAGAGTTTTTAAAAGTTTATCAGAGTGACAAGATGAAAATATGGCATAAGTCCAGAAAATTAGTCACTTTCATCTTCAGATCCAAAGAGATCTATTGCCAGGGTTTCCCGGTCCTAGAAGGTAAACTGCAAGCAAGTGCTAGGGGCATTTCTAAGCAGCATAGACACAACAGGGAAGCAGAAGCAGGAAGATTCATTTTCCTCTATTTGACTAGTTCAGATGAGTTTCCCGCACAGAGAAATATATGTGGTTCTCGAGCAAAAATGAAAAAGTGTGAACACAATCATCTTCATCACACTTCAAAGGAGATATTAGACCTTGTACTGCTTTTTGTATGTATGTGTGTATGTTTGTATGGATACACACACATGTGTGTGTACATGTATGTACCCCAACACAGACAAATAACTCCATTTATATTCTGCAGAGTCTGGGCTACAAGCTAGTTATTCTTGGAAATTTTTCCTGAAAGCATATAGAAATCTCCCTGCCGAGGCTAAATTTTGCCTCCATTTGACAGCCTTCTTGGCATTGCTGCCTTAATCTGCAATCTGGATGGATTTTCCAGGTATCTGGAGTTCTGTGTACGTGAGGATTTAACCCTCTAGGGACCAGACTCCTTGTCTGTAGCGCTGAGCTCTTATTGGCTACATTCTGTTCCTCAGATCATGTGGAGATCCTGGTCCAGGGACCTGTGTCTAGAACTCGGTCATGAGCTCTCAGAGTAAGAAGATTAAGAGCAAGGGCCCCATAATCACTGGCCAGTATCAGACCTCTGAACAGCAGAGAGACTCTGGACAAAGCACTTTATTTATCTCTGAGCCTCAGATTACTAATCTAAAATGGGAGTTTATAAGTGAGGATTAAACAAGAGAATCCATTTACTGTGTTTAGAACAATGCCCATAACTGTAAATATTGCTATTTCCCTCCTTCAGTGTGCAGATTAGCATCAGGAGAAAAGCGACCTGGCATTGTCCTGCTGATTCCCACCAGGAAATTTGTCCATCAGCTAGGTGGGAGGTGGGTGCACCTGGGACCAATCTTGAGTTGACAAAGCCTAAAATTGCAGCATCGTAGTTATAAGTAACCACAGAAAATTCATAAAGTAAGCCATCTTTTTAACCAAGATGGGTTAATAGGTTAAGAGGCTTCCATAAGAAACTCTCATTAATGTAAACTAGAAAAGAGAGGAGAGATGCTGGCAGCTAGTTGGGAATATAGGGTAAATTCATTTTTAGAAAATGGGATAAGGACTGAGAATATCTAAAGAGAGTTGCTACAATGTCACCAGGAAACTACTTGAAGGAACCCATGATGGGTAAAGTCCATAGGGAAGTAGTGCTTAAGTCCATAGGGAAGTAGAACAGGGGCTTGCAAACTTGTTCTGGAAAATGTCAGATAGAAAATATTTTCAATTTTGTGGGCCACGCAGTCTATGTTCCACCTCTTTACCTGCTGTTGTGATGTGAAATCATCCACAGACAATATTCAAGTACATGGGCATGGTTACATTCCAAAAAAAATTATTTACAAAATCACAAAATTTGACTGGTGATAATTTGCTGACTCCTCCCCTAAAACAATAGCAGTAATCATAATAGTAATTATCATTATTAATAATTAAACCTTTACTCTGTGCAAAGCACTCTGCTAAACTCTTTCTGTTTATAATCTATTTTCTCATAACACTATGATGAATATATAATCATTACCTATACTTTTCAGATGGAAAGTGGGATCAGGGAGTTCACCTGCCTCATGGTCACAAAGATCGTTAGTACAAACCAGAATTTATGCCCAGGAATCTGGCCCCAGAGACTGAATACTTATTTTCTTAATCTTCACTTGAGGACATTTTTTCATTGCTTTTAAAGAAAGAGGAAGGAAGAGAAAGATACATCAATGCAAGGGAGAAGCATCCATCAGTTGCTTCCTGTATGCGACTGGACCAAGGATCGTAGGTGCTCTGACAGAATCAACCATGTAACTTAGGTATGCGCACTGATCAGAATCAAACCCACAACCCATTGGTTATGAGACAATGCTCTAACCAACTGAGCCACACCAGCCAGGGCCAGAGACTGAACTCTGAGTCACTGCACCATGCCACTCTTGGTAAGTGTGGGGTGGGATGGGGGCAGAGGCCATTTTAATTATTGGATTGGCCAAAAAGTCCGTTTGGTTTTTTCCATAAAATGAAAAACACATTTTTCATTTTCACCAATAACTTTATTGATTTGGATATCTTGAGTAAGTCAGCTATATCTCACTATTGGCTTCTACTGTGTAGAGGCCAGGGGTGCTGCTAAACATTTTCCAACATGTAAGACAGCCCCACAGCAAAGAATTATTTGCCCACAATGTCAACAGTACCAAGAAACCTCATAAACCACTTTTGACAAGTTCGATCAGTCACAGCAACTTCTCCACATACTGCACAAATCATTTTTTGGTATCAGTTGTATTTTTACCTTTTTTGAAATAATAAAGCATAATATGCCAAAAATGTTGCATGTTTTATTCCATCTTCAATATTAAAATGGCTGCACAAAAATTCATCAATTTTGATAAGTTTTTTTAAATGCACACCAATATTACAGCTGTCATAGTAAAATCTAACAAAATTGTTTCAAATGAAGTTTAAAGACAACTCAGTGCTACTAAAGCCATCATATGGAAAAAAATGAATGAACTTTCTGGCAAACTCAATACCTATTCATCCCTGTCTTGTCCTAAATGACCATTACTCCAAAAGTGGCAAGGTTTCTCTGGATCCTGACTTAATCTTTTATAATATGTCCACATGGCTCGTATTTGCTTTAGCTGCTATGTGTATGCTCAAAGAGACAACTCTTTAAATAGTCCTTCATTCCCTCCTGCATCTGGCCCTGGCCTAGCAAGCGAGTTTTGTACTATACTCTCCCTTTCTCTCTGCATTTCAGCTCACCCCACTTTCTTCTTTTCATGGAAGATTCCATTCTGCTTCTTGCCTCAGGTATTTGCACATGATCTTTCCTCTGCCTAGATTAGTCTTCTCTGCCTCTTTCTTGGTTGACTTATCTCTGATCCAATCTAAGTTTGATCATCTTTTCTTCATAGAAGCCTCCTCTGACCCTGTGTTCTTAGAGAATGTGACTTTCATTTACAGGACACTGTATAGTTTATAATGTTATATTCACATATGTGATCAGTTGACAAATATTTTCTTCCTACGCTAAAACAGTTTCTCAGCCTTAGCCCTATGGGCATTTCAGGCTGGATAATTCTGTGTGCACACAGGCACATACGCAGTCCTGTACATCATATGATGTTGACAAGCATTCCTGGCCTCTACCCACAAGATAACAGTAACACCTCTCCCCTTCGTCATGATAATTTAAAAAAATATCACCAAACATTGGTAACTGTCCTCCAAGGGAGCAAGATCTCCCCTGTTGAAAGCCACTGCCCTGAATGAAAGACCCATGAGTGGATGAACTCTTCTGGTTATCTCCACTCACCATCTCCCCATGCCCCTGTCCAACCTTTGACATTCTCTCTGCCCCAAGGACTGACCCATGAGGACTACATCAGCAGGTGCCTTTGCCTTCTCATTCCCAGTTGGGTATGGCCAATGCAAAGCATTCTCAGGGGACTGAAGGGCAGGAAGAGAGTGAGATGAAGATTTTATCCTGTTTATACTAGGTCATCATGGTTTGGCTGCACACTCACTGTTGTCACCATCAAACAGGCTTCTCTGTGCAGCCATCCCCTCCCCTGGAGGTGCCAATGGTTTCCCACTGTTACCAGTCTCGGAGCCTAGCACTGTCCTTTGTTCATTTCCTTAAACACTGCCCAACTTATGTAAATAATCCATTTAGTAAGCTCTCCTCAAATGTTGCAGAGACTCAAAGGCTATGCGTATATTTCTCACCATTGGACATGCAGTGTCAATTGCAACAAGTTCCCTGTAAAAATGTTCATATGAATAAATGAAGTGGCTTCTCTTTTTCTTCTTTTGTTTGACCTCTGTCTTTATCAGACTCAATATTCACTGGACCTAAACTCAAGAGCCCTCACCTGGTTTATTACATGGGTTCCAAATCAACCGAGGGCTTCTAAGACATTCACATTACTTATACTCTCTTTTTGTTTGGAATCTTTCCTGCTGGTAGGCAAAATCCTTTGTTGAATTCTGCTACTCATCTAGCCTAATACCAACCATGTTAAAATACCTTGAGAGTAAGTTTTGCCTTGAACTAAAGACATCTAATTGCCATATCTATAAATTAATTAATAATAAAAACCTATTTTCACATATGACTATATTTTTTCCAGAAATTATGAAGACAAAGCCGTTCATAACTCTCGCTCCATTTCAGAGCACAACTGGTTCAACAGATATTGTGACAATATTATCTGATCTGAAATATCTCCAACCCAAGCAACACTTCACACATACTCCACAAATCCAGCTGTCCATCTCTGGAATAAATAACATTTGTTTTTGAGAAAAAGCAAATACAGACAAGAAGCTAAGTAATTAAGAATTTGTTATAAGGGTTTAGATCTCTCCAAGACAAACTCTCAATTCCCAAGTCTTTTTTGTATCCTCTCTACTCACAAATCTCACTAGCACCTTCCACTCTCCTTTGCTTGGAAAATAAACAAGACAAACTCATAACGTTTTATTAAAGAGGATATACAGCTCTTTTCAATGTTAAAATGGCAGGTTGTTTTATTCATTCTCTTTAGTTTTAATAGTTGGAAAATAACTGTTAAGTATATCAATACATTTAAAATAAGCTTTACATTTACTACATAGTCATAGGCTTAAAATTACAAACTCTTTTATTTCAGTAGCCTTTTTAAGAAATGTAGAAAAATGCATATAAGAAAGACAACTCCTTGATCTCCCACAGGGAAGGAAAAAGAAGCTGTCAATTCCTGGAAAGTGAAGTCTACACAACTATATTGCTTGATATTTCTTGGAAAGAAACTTGCTGTATTTCCCTGTTTTCCAGTCTCTCTTAAAAACAAGAGGTTAAACAAACGGTAATAAAACAAGAGGTTATTCTAGTGTAATATACATAAGTAATGTTATTGATATAAAGTTGTGTCTAAATCAGAAATTATATAAAAATTAATGCAAATAATAAAATAAATAAATAAATTATAATGTGAAAAAAGAAAATACAAAGGTTCTGCCCTAAAGAGATGAATTTAGATGAAATGAGGACTTAAGGTTCACAACCTCTCATCATGCAATTAACCATGCAGTACCAATAAAAGTCTGAGGAAGAGGAAGGGCCCTCTCTAGGCCATGTCTTGAAGTGAATATAAGATTTCTCCCTTTGTGCTATAGCAGTGAAAAAAGTTCCAGGTTTGAGAAAACAGTGGATTGCAAGGTTTTATTTCCAAATATACTGTTAAATAAATCTTCAAATATACGGCAAAGTTAAAATTTTTACAGCAACCATCCATATACTTACCACCTAGATTCTATCATTAATTTTTTCCTCTACTTACTTTACTAAATATTTATCTATCCAGCAATGCCTCTATCAATCCATCAATCCAACTTACAGCTTAATGCAAGTGAAAGTTCACCATGCACATCTTCAACAAGAGTTTAATTAATCTTTCAATAGTTTTCTCCCTTTGAGGTAACATTTACACACTGTGTAATGCAAAGATCTTAAGTTTATAGCCACTGAGTTTTGACAAATGTATGTATAGTTAACAAATATATATTTAACAAATGTATATGTGAAATTCATAAGGTATTTAAATCCCATCAAGATATAAAATATTACAGCACTCCAGAAAGTATGCTCATACTTTTTTCTAAGTAAGTATTCACACCTCTCTAAACGCAAGACAAACACTGTTCTAATTTTCTCTCATTATAGATTTGTTTTTTCTAGAAATTCATAGTTTTGCCTTTTCTAAATATTTGTATTAATGGAATCATAAAATAAGCACTCTGCACCATATGATCTCTATCATTCACCATAATGTTTTTGAATTTCACCATATAATTGCATGTAACAATATTTTTTCCTTTTTACTGTCGAGTACTACATTCCATTACATGGACATACACAGTATATTTATCCATTCTTCTATTGACAAACAATGCAACCATTCCCAATTTGAGGCTATTGTGAATACTACTGCTATGATCATTCATGTCTAACTCATTTGTGGACATATGGTTTCATCTGTCTTGGGTAAAAATGGAATTACTTGAATAACACCTTAAATCTTATGGGAAACTGCTAGATATTTTCCCCAATTGATTATCTCATTCTAGATGCTCACCAATAATTTATACACGTTCCACTTATTTCATATCCTCACCTACATTTGGTGTTGCCAATATTGTTAACTTAAAATTAGACATCTGAATGCATAAAAAGATTGATTTAAACCAGCAATTTTCAACCAGTGTGCTGAGACACACTGGTGCACAACAAGAATTGTTAAAACATGCAATACCTGACTATTTAGTCAGGGGCACTGACTTCTTTTCCCTTAGATTATCAAATAAAAACCCACAACACCCAACACAACAGTAGCCATTCGGTATGAATGAATCAAAATTATACCTATTTTTGTCAGATTGGAATAAAATATATTTCTGGGTGTGCCACAGAATTTTAGTAATTACTTTGTGTGTGTCATGAGGTTAAAAAGGTTGAAAATCACTGATTTCAACCTCTCCTTCATACCAGATACAATTAACTCAAAATGGGTCATAAATCTAAGTCCTAGAATTAAAATTATAAAACTTATAGAAGAAAGCATGGGAGAAAAACTTTGTGACTTTGAATTAGGTAAAGATTTCCTACAAAGAAGACCAAAAACATAAATTATAGAAAATAATAATAATAATAAATCAGATTACATCAAAGTCAAAAATTTTATGCTTCAACAGATAAAATTAAATAAATGAATGGATGTGCCACAGATTTAGAGAAAATATTTGCAAATTGTAAGTCTGATAAAAGACAAAAAAATATTATTTGCAATATATAAATACATAAGAAACACTAAGAACTCAGTAGTAAGAAGGTAAGTGGCCCAATTTAAAAATGGGCAATGGACTTGAATAGATATTTCACCAAAGAAGATGTACAAATGGCAAACAAGTGCATAGATAGATGATCAATGCCATGAATCAGGAGGGAAATACAAATCAAAACCACCAGATATGGCTTCATACCCATTCCATGGCAATAGTCAACAAGACAGATAAAAGTTATTGCTGAAAATATAGAGAAACTAAATATTTCTTATAGGAATGTCAAATGGTGCAACCACTTTGGAAAAGAGTTTGGTGATTTTTTTAATATCTTAAACATAATTATACCATACAACAAGAAATTCAACTCTTAGAAATGAAAATATGTGTACACAGTCTTGCATACTGTTTATAATTGCATTAAAAATAGCCAAAATATGGAAATACCCAATATCCGTCAACTGGTGAATCGATAACAATATAAAGAATATCCACATCAAGAAATACTACTCAGTAAATTACTGATCACATAGCAACAACATAGATGAACCTCAAAAATATTGTTTTAAGTAAAAGAAAGATAGTAGAGATAAAAGATCATATATTATATGATTCCATTTATATCAAACAGCCAGAAAAGGCAAATGTATAGAGACAGAAAGTATTTTACTGGTTGCCTGAAACCAAGGGTGGGAATAAAAATTGGAATAAAAAAAGGTGGGAGTATAAATTGGCATGAGAAATATTTTTGAACTGATTAAAATATTCTAAAGTTGGATTTTGATGATAGCTGTAAAACTCTATAAACTTACTAAAATTTATTGAAGTTTACACTTAAAATTTATTGAAGTTTACACTTAAAGTGAGTGAATGTTATGGTGGGTAAATTATACGTCAATAAAGTTGTTTTTAAAATGTTTCTACAAAGAAAAATGCAGGCCCAGATGGCTTTCCTGTGAATTCTACCAAAGTTGAGAAAAAAAATCACCAATATTATAAAAACTCTTACAGAGAATAGAAATAGAAAATACTTCTCAATTTTTTGTAGGCCTATGAAAGTTTTATAAAACTTTCCTGGAAATGGTTGACCATAAAATCAATAAAGGAAAATTACAGGCCACTTTTTTTCATAAACATGGATACAAAATTCCTAAACCAAAAATCAGCCAATTGCCTTCAACATTACATAAAAATAATAATATATCACAATTTAGATGTGTTTAACATGAGTAATAACTGAAAATCATTTTATGTTTCTAAGGAAGAAAAAATAGTAATAAAATTAAACATTTCTTCATGACAAAGGAAGAAAGATCTCTAAGCAAACTAGTGATAAAAGACAGTTTTCTCATCATTAAAGGGTATCTATAAAATATCTTATAGTAAACATGGTACTTAATATCGACATATTAAAAGCTAATAATACGAGAAAAGTAATGAGAGGAGGATGACTGGTATACCCATTTAGCAGGATATGAATATTGCTCTAGAGATTGTTGCTGATGATATAAAGAAAATAAAAGTAATAACTAAAGTTGTAAACAAAGGAAGATTAGAAAGCTGTCATTAAAACTCACTGATACAGAAAACAGACTGACAGCTGTCAGAGGGAAGGGGGGTGGGGGCTAGGTGCAAAGGATGAAGGGATTAAGCAAAAGAAAAAAAGACTCATGGACACAGACAACAGTACGATGATTGCCAGAGGAAATGGGAGAGGTGGGAGGAAGTAGAATAGGGTAAAGGGGGGATAAATTGTAATGGAAGAAGACTATACTTGGTGCAATAAACACACAATACAATATACAGATGATGTATTATAGAACTGTAGACCTGAAACATATATAATTTTATTAATCAATGTCATCTTGATAAATACAATAAAAAATAAAGATACAAAAATAAGAAAGCTGTCACTATTTACTAATGATTGTATATGTAAAAAACCCAAGACTGTATAATTAGAGAATTAGAATTAACTCATGAATTTAGCAAGAGCACTGGATAAAAATCAGTTTTATAAGAAGTATCAGTTATATTTCTATACACTAATAACTACCAATTAGAAAAAGAATTGTATAAAATATACCATTTATAATAACAAGCATTCAAGTCACCATGCATAACAATGAGAATAAACAGCAAAGAGCAGGATCAGATTTTGCAGGATTTTAGATATTAGAATTATCAAATGAAGACTATGAAATAATTGTATTTCTACATTTTAAAAATGAAAAAGATAAAATATAAGCAAGGAAAAAACACACAAAAAAGACTAAGGAGATATGAAAAGGAAACAGATACAATTTCATTTTTAGTTACCTGCCATCAGCCATGGTCCAAAAATGTTAAATGGATAATCCCAGAAATGAACCATTCATAAGTTTTAAATTGCACACCATTCTAAGTAGTGTGATGAAATCTTGTGCTATCTGGCTCTCTCCCATCTGGGATGTCAATCATCCCTTTGTTAGCCTATCTATGCTGTATGTAAAATACAAGATATAAGATATTTGAGAGAGAGAACACAATCACATAACTTTTAATAAAGTTTAGTGCTATAGTTTTTTAAAATTTTTTATTATTGTTATTGTTGTAAATCTCTTACTGTGCCTAATTTAAAAATTTAACTTTATCAGCCCTGGTTTGTGTGGCTCAGTGGACTGAATACCAGCCTGCAAACCAAAGAATTGCCAGTTCAATCCCCAGTCAGGGTACATGCTGGGTTGCAAGCCAGGCCCCCAGTAGCAGGTGCATGAGACACAACCACACATTAATGTTTCTCTCTTTCTTTCTCCCTCCCTTCCCCTCTCTAAAAATAAATAAATAAAATCTTTAAAAAAAATAAACATTATCATAGTTTAATAGTTTTTAAGTTTAACAGCTTTCCCCTATTTATGGTTTCACACATATAGAAATAACATAGTATAAATAGGGTTTGATACTATCCATAGTCTCAGGTGTCTGCTAGGAGACTTATAATATTTTGTCCATAGGTAAGGGAATTACTGTATGCATTCCAGAAATTTTAAAATGAATAAGAATTAAAATGATAGAAAAGTATTAAAAAGAAACAAAAAGACATGGAGGATGAAAACTTGTAGGATGAGGAGTGTAACTTTAGATGAGACAATACCTGAGAATTTTTCAGAACACTTAAAAGATACCAATACTCACATATGAATGTGGATGAAACATAAAAATATTTTTAGTGAAAGAAAAAAAAATCAAGTCATAAGCTTCAAAAACATACAAAACTGAATTAAGGGACCCAGTCTGAAATTATAAAATAACTGAGAAAAACCACTCCATTCAGGGTGGTCTTTGCCGTTGAGTGATGAGAAGGAGGTGGAACCTAGGGCATCAATAATGCTATTATTAGTAGTATTAGTATTAGTAATATTATTATTAATATGAAGCTAGTCGTGTATACACAGGTATTTGCATTGTTATTTACTTGTATTCTTCCCAAATGTAAGAGCAGATCCAGGCAGTTCATAGTAAAAGGAATTGAAATTGCTTTTTAAATATGAATGCATAATCAATATTATTCAATGTACAAAATATAAATTAGAACAATAAGCAAGCATTTTTTTCACCTATTGCATTTAGCCCAAAATTTTAAAATGTGATAATCCAGAGTTAAAGTTTAGGGGAATAGACATATATTGCTGTCCAAAGTGAAAGGTGGTTCAACCACTTTCCACAAAATGTATGGTAAGAGTACCATATATTTTATACATTTATAATACCACAAAGCTTGGTATTAATGTCCACCAGTGAATAATTAAGGTACATCTGTACAATCTAACACTATATAGTCACTAAAAGTAATAAAGTAGATTCGTCATAAGTGCTGATTGAGTGACCTCCAAGAAATACTATTCAATGAAAATGACAAGATGCAGAACAGTATGAATTTTTTAAATGCTGCTATTCATGTAAAAAGATAAATATATGTATTGTATATTCAGAGAGGCTTGAAATGTTGGTAGAAAGATAGACACAAAAGAAAAACCTGGTAAAAAAGGGTTAACTCTAGGGAGCAGAGACACAATATTACTAGGTTGTCAGGTGTACTTTATTTTCACTAGCATCCCTTGTTTTACCTTCCGTATTTTTATCATATACAAAAATTACTTTTAATTGAAAAGAATGTCATTTGAATACAAAGATTCACACATGTGCAGGGGTGTAACATGGCCACAATGTGGGAAGCAGTCGTGTTTGTTGAAATCACTATAACAGCCTGTATATTTGTAATTTATTGATAACTAAAACAGTAATTCAAAATATCTTAACAAAAGTGAATCTTTGTTTTATTTTACCCTGCTTGAATATTATCATCAAGGAGTGAAACCTATTGCATGAAATTTCTAGTGCTGCCTGGTTTTATCTTGCTCAGAAATAATGAAAAAATAAATAATTTTAAGATACCTACTTTGGGACCCCCTCTCCAAAATCAGGTATGTTATTTAATCTCACTATTTATCTGTTATTCATTGGGGTCAAACTCTGTACAGTTCCATAATAGCACTTGCCACTCTATTTTCAGAGGTGCAGTACAGATGGTCTAAAAACATTTCACATGTACACCATTTTATTTAAGTGGAACTGAATTAGCTTTCTCAACCCACAATTTCTAAATATGATGTCAGAAATGAAATACTCCATTCTACATACTAGCAGTATGGCTCTGGGAAAATCATGGCACCTCTCAGAAATTCGATCACCTTCCCTGAAAAATGTGACTCCCCCGTTTCTTTGTGGTAGTGTCATGAGATTCAATCCCATGATGCATTCATTCGAAAGCGCCTGTGTGCTACCTGGCACACCTTTGGGCCCCCAGCCCCAGCTACATTCAGTATCCCTGGGCAGCCCCTAAAAATACTAACACCTGACCCTGTGGAGGCTGATTAAATCAACATATCTGGCTGTGGGCCCACGCATCTGCATTTTTCAAAGCTCCCTGGATGATGCTCACACAGCTAGCTAGAAAGAACCCCGAACTAACTCTAGACCAGTACCTATCATATCTCCCAGCTGTTAAAAACACTGCCACTTCTATTGATAAAACACCAATGAAGCTGTGAGGATCCACAAGCAAACAAACCAAGCAGTAATGCATTTGTGGTGGCATATGTGCTTCTCCTACATTTTGATTCAAGAAACAAGCACTGCCTACGCTAACCTGCTCAGATGCCGCCAGTCACTTTATCGGCTTCTAGCTGCGTGGCAGGTAGAAGTGACATTTTAAGAGAAGAGTAGGAAGAGGAGTAGGAGTGAAGGAACTTCTATTTTGAAAGCAGAAAATCTGCTGTTGTTTCGATAGATCAGAAAACACATGTAACAAATGAGCATGCCACAGGTATCTGCTGCTCCAGGGCAGCATCCAGCCGACCCTGGCCTATTTCTTTCCCTGTCAATGATGGCGCCTCTAAAATTGCTTTTTTCACCCATCCTCTCTCCCAGCTCCACTTCACTTACTCTCCATTTTTAACACATTAGTTTACTAATTTTTTTATTTGACTACGTATTTGTATTAGAACATGAGCTCCATGAGACACGTTCTTACAGCCCAGTTAGTTCTCATACCATTGAATTTTCTTCCTAAAATTCTCCCAGAGACCTACCCTAAGGTGAGACCTTTTTTCTCAATAAAAGAATATTATGTTATGTATCAAAGTACAGCACAATAGCAAACACACAAACTAGAGGAAAGTGAAGTGTTTTGAGTCAATAATTTTTTTTTTAAAAAAAGAAGTGCTCTACTCAATAATAGTGTTTTCCACACATGAGGCATTCTTTCCTGTATGTTGGCTCAGTTTGATTAAAATGCTTGTTTCCAATTCTGCTGGATCCTCCAGAACATTTTCTCTGGCCATTCCTTGGAGAGCACTATTACTCTAACTGGTCTCTAATTCTCTGGTATGGCTCCCGTGCCTTTCTTGAATAATTGGATTCTGCCATCTGTTTGCTGGCCTGCGGCACTTCCTCCAAAACTAGTGAACTTGTAACAATATAAGATAAAGCTTTTCCTCCTTTTATCTGGACTTTCTTTAGTGTCTTACCAAAAATTTTGTTTACTCCTGGGGGCTACAACAAATTGTTCTTTCCCCATTGTTTACAGGAGAAATCACATATGTGTGTGGTGTAACTTTAAGCAGTTCAACATGTCATTCAGTTAGTAAAGGGAGAATCTGGCCTTGCTTCCAAAACCCTGTGTTCATTTCAGTGTTTTCACAAGTGTTTCACCCACTGAACTGTGTGTACAATTTTGGCCAAAAAACTTCACCCTTATGGACCTCAATTCTAAATCTCATTATGAAATGCTGGCCAAAATCATGTCAAACTTTTTCCTCCATAGTTCATGATTATTGTATAAAAATAATTTTTTGAATGTAAATTATTTAGTAAGCTTCCTAAACTCAGTAGGGTACCATCAGCAATAGCTTTATTTTTTTCTTTTCCCCATCAGTGCTACGAAATGCTCTCTAAGAACTTTCCCTTCTCCAGACTTCTCCAACAGATCCAGTAGATTTGGAAAGGCTCATTTCCTATACTAAAAAGCCTACTTGAGTCTAAACCTAAACTTTAATATCATATCTAATACAGAGCACTTCTTCCCTGCTCCCCAAGTTCAAATCTGACCTTGGGTCTAGAGAATGGTAGGGAGAAAGGAGAAACAAACCTACTTTTTACTGGTTAATATTCTGCCAGTGCATAGGAGCCCGGGTGGGCATGTCAGCATGGGTATCCCATCAATTGTGACACGCTTTGAACACCACCCCTCACTTTTTCACTCTGCTTTGTCTCCTACCTCTTCTGCTGCTTCTGGCCAGAGCTCTTAATACTTCCTTGGACACCAAATGTCTTCTGTCACAGTAAATACCCAAATGATGGCCCTGTTGAGCAGCATAGGAACTGGCTTTTGGGGCTGACTACACACATACCCTTCTTAGTGAAGATCCTATCAAGATGTTTGAATCACGGTTACCTCTCACAATGTTCTAGGGGAGAAAACGTACACTGGCTCTTCCAACTTGAGGAAGTGTAGCTTCACCCACTACAGATGTGACTTCTTTTTTGAAGTCACCTCATCTAGCCTGAGTCTTTATCTAGGTTGTCACAGTGATGGTGGCTGAACTGGGTTTCCCCCTCCAAAAAAATCCGGTGGGGTTATGTTTAGCCCTTTTCTTTAGTATTTAGAAAACTTTTTTCACCCTTTATATTCCTTCATAGCTTTGGAACTTTTGCTGAAATTCCAAGATAACAGATAGAGAAGTGTCATTCCCATTCTATTTCATAATCTTTTCTCTTACCTGTAATTTTTTTAATCCTTCACTGATACTTAGAACCTTAGAATTGTTAATTTTATCATTGAGCAAATTCAGGAAAATACTTATTCTAAGTCTCAGTGTATTATGTACAAAATGAGCTTATAAGAAATTACTTGACACGGTAATTATGAGATCAAATGAGATAACCTGTGGGAATTCTAGGTAAACTTTTTAGCACTATGCAAAGATTATTTAGTATGTTAAGTAAAACCAGAGTAAAACAGAAATTAAAGACTTGTGAAAGTGGTCTGAGCTCACAAAATGTCTAGCAGCAGGTAAGGTAGCTAAAAGATACACACCTGGATACAGGATGAGGCATATAAATAGCACTATATGTCCCGACCTGCAACTCACACTCTCAAATGAATCCCAAAATATGCTTAAATTGATTCATGGCACATTCTCAAGAAAAAGAAAGAGAAGGAAGGGAGGAGGAGAGAGAAGGGAAGAAGATAAAGAATTATTTAAAAATGAAAAATAACACTATAAAATGCTCATTATAGCCCCCCCCCCCACCCACACACACATGAAAACTTGTCTTGGTATACGATATCAGCACAAGTCTTTATTTCTTTCCAGCATGCTAAAACTGCCATACATGTAACTTACAGTTTTCCAGCTATCTCCTGCATGCATGTTTTTTTCTCCCATTACAATAAAAAAATTGAGATGAAAATTGGTCATTATATTTCTTCTGTGACCTTTGCAATGCATGACAAATGGTTAAGTCTACAGGTGACAATAAATACATATTCATTTGCCTTCTTTCAAATCAAAATGTGACACAGACTTTGAGGTATTGAAACCTCAAAGTAAATTGATTGCTGTAGCAGACTTGATGAAGTCTATATGAAATGTTAAGATGCTCACAAAAACAATACAGATTGGATAAATATGTAATATACGGTAAATAAGCACAGCCAACTACTCTGACGTGGGAGACTCGAAGATTCTTGGTGCTGGCAGTAAGAGTGGAAATACCGTGTGATATTTTTGTACTTCTGTTTTTGTATCAACACTTCTGAGAAAATAAAGTACATTATTTATATACATACACAAATATCTACCAAATGCAGGTAGCTTTTTTACTGTTTATATTAAGAATTCTTTTCAAACCATAAAAACTTACTTAAAGGTTTAATCTTGATTTGTACCAATCACTTCATTCTTGCCTACTTTAAATCACAGACTGTATTATTTATGTTGGTAAAGTATAGATTTCTAAATGCACAGAGTGATAAACCAGTAAGAAAAGAAGTTAAACCAAATTAAGTATGTAAGAAATGACTATGAATCAGGGACTATGCTATCAGTTTAAAATCACAACAATCCTGAAAAACAGCCACAATAGATCTTGAGGGAATAGGTTCAGAGAAGCTAAATAATTTGCTCTGGAAGGTAAATAATTTGCACAGATCTATTTGATTGCTAAGTCTATTTTTTTTAAATTACTACTCCATTTTGCATCCCAAACTTACTTCACCAGGGCAGATGAGTGCTGGCCATTAATATCCTGCCTCTGAGTGACAGGAAAGACAAGAGTAGAATTGTGAGTAAAGCTAGGAAATGATGAATTCCCAACTAGACCAAATCTACTGCTTGGTTTCATTTAATCTGCCCTCACACATATTATTCAGGTTGTCTGCTTTTCTTTTTCCTAGACCATGTGATTATTCCATTCACAGAGCCTACCAAATCACCTGCTCAAATATCCAACCCATGTATCAGGTAGAGAATCACATCACAGAGAGAGTGAAGGCTACCTTGGGTTTAGTGGAACAGGTGCAAGGAAAGAAGGATAAAAACCCAGAGTTTTAAAGAACAAAGAGTTGGAAGGTGGAAAATCAGCTAATTCACACTTTCTACTCAGTGATGATACTTAGACACCCATAGACAGCAAGCTTTCTTTATTACCCCACCCCTCAGAAAGACGCTCACCCCCAACCTTCTGTTTCCTAGTTCTCCCATCTCACTCTTCATCTGTCCTCACCGAATGCCCACGGGACTTTTCCCTCCCTCCTCCTCCCATTCACCCTGTATGGCTCTCTTTTTCTTGGTCTCTCTACTTGTAACCTCCTCAAGCCTTCACTTCCAGCTTTTCCTACTCCTGGTCATCTTTTATGGGCCACAAAATGGAATTCAACATTAGTTACAACTGATGCTCCTATTACTAACATTAATTAGGAATCTACCAAGCCCCAAATATATTCTGAGCATTTCTTTAGCTTCCACAACTCTGAATTAGAGATATGACTACTCATGTTCTGTGAATCAAGAAACTGGTATTTGGGAAAGTGAAGTAAATCATCCCATTCAACTAAAACATTCAGGGACAATGTGCACATAGATCTTCCTTTTTTAACAGTTGTTTGAGATGTAATTCACACACCACACAATTTTCTCATTTAAACTGTAATTGTGTGGCTTTTAGTATATTCGCAGAGGTATGCAACCATCATCACAATTTATCCTAGAAAATTTTCACCACCACAAAAGAAAGCCTATACTCCTTAGTTACCCCCTCCCAGTTCCCCCATCCTTCAAGATCTAGGCCACCACTTATCTGCTCTGTCTCCATATAGTAGTCACCTGTTCTGGACATTTTATACACTTGAATCTGACAACATGTAGCCTCCGTGACTACTTTCAATCAGCATAATCTTTTCAAGGTTCATCCGTGTTGTAGCAAGTATCAGTACCTCATTTCTTTTTATGGCTGAATAATATTTCATTGTACAGATATGCCCCATTTTGTCTACCCATTTATCAGTTGATGGATATTTGGGTTGTTTTTACATTTAGGCTATTATGAAGAATGCTGCTATGAATATTCATGTATAAGTTCTTGTGTAGACATACAAATATGCTTTCATTTCTCTTTGGTCTATACCCAGGAATGAAATTTCTGGGTCATATGGTAATTCTGTGTTTAACATTTTGAACACTGGCAGACTATTTCCAAAGTGGCTCTATCATTTTATAGTCCTACCAGCAATTTGTAGGAGAGTTCCAGTTTCCCCCACATCCTCACTTATGCTTGTTATTATCTGACGTTTTGATTATAGCCATCCTAGTGAGGTGTGCAGTAGTATCACATTTTGGTCTCTACTTGCATTTCCTTGATGGCTAATCCTAGGCTTTTTCTTGAAGTACATCTTAAAAATATTTGTTGAAGTTATTCCATTCAATAGAAAAATCCTTGTCCTGAAAGCAGTTTAAAATAGGTGAAAAAAATAAAGGACATATCCACACTAAGCTGTTATCAATATGTGTGCATGTGTGTGTACACACGTTTTCATGCCATCCAAACACATGTGCACATACATGTAACCATGTATTTCTCAGAACAGTTGAAAGCATGGGTTCTCACGTTAAATCGCTTGAGGTTGTCCTGTCCAAGCACTGCCACACAACACCTCGGCAAGTCCATTAACTGCTCTAAGTTCATTTTAATAAAAATAGAATATATAACTTTCTTAGCATAGTGCCTTCTAGGCAGTTTACTTGTAAAATTTAGTTCAACATTTCTGTATTCATTGACTCTTTTGCAATTAGGAGGCGTTTTGTGTACTGTGCAATTAAAAAAAGGAGTTGTACAGTTTACATTTGCACACATTTGTTTCTAAACATTTCGAGCCAATACTCTACTTTAACCTTTGATGGATGTCTTGTCATGAATCAGTGTCCGTACCTAATTTCTCACTCTACCCTTCAGAATACAACTAAAAATTCCCCATACAAAATGAAATAAGAAATAGCTTTCTTTATTGCAAAACAGCATCATCAGGTCTCATAGCAAAATGCATTCCATTTTGAAACAGCTCCAATAGATGTCCCAATGCCACCAAAAGAAGAAAGGGAAGCCACTCAGGGCCTATGACAGCATGTGCCAGGGAAGGGTAGTGAAACTCTCCTTCCAGGGCCGTCTGACTGAGCCCTTACACTACCCCCCTTGTCAAACCTGGGAGCAGTAGAAATAAGCAGCACAAATTGGCAGATAATGCATCTTATTTCCATGTAGAAGCAGGTGCATTTTCCTCAGGATAAGTGGTGCTATGACACTGATCCGCTCTGACAGGCCAGCTGATCTAAAATTACTCAGCACACATCGCCACTGGCTGGGGAAGCTTCTCCCAAGAGTTTATTCTGAAACTCTTCGATCCCTCAGGTGCTAATTAAAATTTACTGGGTAATATTTGCAAAGCTCAATGGCCCTAGTTACAGCAATTATCAGTTACTAAATGTTAGTGCCGCAGATGTCACCTGATGATTGGCTTTTTTATGCAAAGGGATCGTCTCTCTTCCCTCTCCCCTCATTCTTTCCTTTCGCTTCTTCGAGAAACCAAATGAGCTGAATGTCTCAATTGCCTTTAGAGAGGGAAAAAAATCACCATCCTGAATTTAATGATATCTTTTCTCATTGGATCTCTAGTACTGGGGGTTCTGGGTTTTAAATACAAGCTCCTGACCCTACTATTGAAATGAGGGGCTAAACTGGAGATCCACCTCTGAGTCACCACCAAGGGCAAAGGGTACTCCTTGCTTATCCATTTGTCACAGTGGCTGCCTCAGCAAGTAGACAAAAGGCCCTGGCCAAGACCTGCTAATCTTACCATGTTATTTCAATGATTGCTCTTGAAATAGGTGACATTTCTAAACAAAAAAGATACAACCATTTTATGAAACTGTCTACCAAATAAGCCATAGGTGAAGGACTTGCCTCCCTAGTATCATGTTCTGATCCTTGTTTCTACAAACCACAGGGAGAAGCAATTATTGCAACAACTGCAATATTTAATTGAGTTCATAATGGACTTGATGGCCTTCATTAGGCTGATAATCTGTGGCAAGAAATAAGATGGTCCACCAACTTCCCATCAAGATAGAGGCATTAAAAACACTTTGCCTCCTCACACAACTACAGAAAAAAATTACAAAAGAAGTATCACCCAGAACCATCAGAAAATTAAGCTGTATGGAAGTCTGCGACAACCAAGGATTAAAAGAAGCCACACTCATCCAGATAGGTAGGAAGGGCAGAGATGTGGCAAGAGGTGGAGAAGCACAGAGCTGCCAGAATGGCGTGGAGCGAGGCAGCAGGATGGCAGTCCCACATTCACATGTCGTAGATAAAATTCAGGAGGGATACCTCAGGAGCAAGGGGTCCCACCCCCAAAACAAACCACCCAGAAGCCCAGGGTTCTAGCACCAGGAAGAGAAATCCCCAAAACTTCTGGCTGTAAAAACCAGTGAGAGTTGTGGCAGTGAAAGAAACTGCCAGATTATCAGGAGACTCTTTTTAAAGGGCCCTCACAGATATAGCACTTACTCAGACCCATCCCCTTGGGATTCAGCACCAGGGCAACAGCTGGAAGGGCACAAGTGTCATAAGGGAAGAAAGGGAGGAGACTGGAAGCAGGGCAAATACTGGGAGACAACTTCCTCCCAGGCAAACCTCCAGAAGCCAGGCAGCAGCATTCTCCCCTCTCTGAATGTTCCCCTCACACAGGGCTACAGAGCCACAAAGCCATGAATCAAGTTGCCCCACCCTGGCCATTACTTAAAGCTCCACCTCAAACAATTTATAGGTCCTTCTACAATAGGCCACACTACCAAGAGGGAAGTTAAAGCACCTCTACCTAATATACATAAACAAACACGGGGAGGCTGACAAATAGAGGAGACAAAGAAATATGGCCCAGTTGAAAGAACAAATCAAAACTCCAGGAAAAGAACTAAATGAAAGAGCAATAGCCTATCAGATGCAGAGTTCAAAACACTGGTTGTCAGGATGCTCAAAGAACTCATTGGGTACTGCAACAGCATAAAAAAGACCCAGGCAGAAACGAAGGTTACATTAAATAAAATAAAGAAAAATCTACAGGGAATCAACAATTAAGGTGATGTAACTGAGTACAAAATCAACAATTTGGATAATAAGGAAGAAAAAAGTACTCAATCAAAACAACAAGAAGAGAAAAGAATTCAAAAAAATGAGGCTAGAACAAGAAGCCTCTGGGACATCTCCAAATGTACTAATATCCGGATCATAGGGGTGCCAGAAGGAGAAGTGGAAGAGCAAGAAATTGAAAATTTATTTGAAAAAATAATGAAAGAATATTTCCCTAACTTAGGGAAGGAAATAGATGTACAAGTCCAGGAAGCACAAGTCCAGGAAGAGAGTTCCAAATAAGTTGGACCCAAAGAAGATGCCACCAAGATATATCTTGATTAAAATATCAAAGCCTAAAGACAGAGGATCTTAAAAGCAGAAAGTTGCCTACAAAGGAGTTCCCATAAGACTGTAAGCCGATTTCTCAAAGAAACTTTGCAGGCTAGAAGGGACTGGCAAGAAGTATTCAAAGTTATGAAGACCTACAACCTAGATTATCCAGCAAAATTGTCGTTTAGAATGGAAGGCCAGATAAAGTGCTTCCCAGACAAGGTAAAGCTAAAGGAGTTCATCATTACCAAGCCATTATTATATGAAATGTTGAAGGGACTCATTTAAGAAAAAGAAGAAATCAAAACTATGAACATTAAAATGGCAACAAATTCACAGCTATCAATAACGGAATCTAAAAAAACAAACCAAGCAAACAACCAGAACGGGAACAGAATCATAGATGCGGAGGTCACCTGGAGGGTTATCAGCTGTGAGGGGGAAGGAGGAAAGGTATAGGGATTAAGAAGCATAAATTGGTAGGTACAAAATAAACAGGGAAAGGGTAAGAATAGCATAGGAAATGTGAAGCCAAAGAACTTATATGTATGACCCTTGGACATGAACTAAGGGGGATATTGCTGAAGGAAAGGGGGGTACTGGGCAGAGGGGAGCAAAGGGGGAAAATTGGCACAACTGTAATAGCATAAACAATGAAATATATTTTTAAAAAATGAGATGCTCCAGATTCTCTTTAAATGCAATAAATGATGTTAAAATTAATGGTCAAACTTCTTTAAGTTGTAATTCAGGAAGGATAACAGACCCAAGAGCAGCATAACAAAACCCTATCATGTGGGTCAGCAGCAGCTTTTGCTCTTTGATCGTATACCAAACGGCAGATTTTTAACAAGATGCAGTCTTCTCAGTTGTTTGTTTGTTTTGAGACCAAAAAACTTTTTCAAGAGAACTAATATTTATAAAATACCTACTGTTCATGAGACATTAATACTTGGAACTTTAAACAAAAAGATATATCTTTATTTGTTTTGGCCCAATTTTAATGTCCACTCTTCTTTTTCATTTTTAAAGAAATCCATTTTCAGAAGCAGAAGAAAAGATGACACCCCAAATTTTTGGTGACCGAGGATATGCGCAGCAGCAACATAAAACATGGAAGACCAAACGGTATGACGGAAAACAGAAACGTTATGACAGAAAACATGGAAGACCGAACATTGTGACAGAAAACCCAAGGTTATTTTAAAGCTCTTCCTGATTCGATCTCTCTGGCCTTCCCCAAGGCATTTAATATTCTAAGCCTCTACTCTGTGTACATACCTCAGTGGGTCAAGATTAAATAATGTATGTCAAGGAGCTCAGAGCGAGGTGAGATGCTGTGTAAGTAAAAGTAGAAGGACTTTTGCTCCAATCAGGAGGTCAGGAGAAGAAAAATATTCAAGATCCTCACAAACACAGGTAATGCTCATTGAGATCAAATTAGAAGGTTACCAAGTTAAAAAGATACAGCTGTATACATCTACTGTCAAATAATGATCATCAATAGTTTAATTTTTTTTTCTGTTCCTGATTCCATAGTATTTTCTTCAAAACCAGGCAGATTAAAATCAACTTGCAACAACAATCAATATTCTAAATCATTCCATTTTTTTTCACTTCTTACTTTATTTGCATATACTGTACAAAATCATGTAGCAACAAACTCTAAATCTTTCAAAAATTTATAGGAAATACATTGGGAGCTTAAGGAGGAGAATGAAGTTTTTGCACAACATATATGAGCACTCTCCTCTTCAAGCCTCCAATGTATCTCCTATAAAATTTCAAAAGGATGCAATATATCTAGTAAACATTAATAAGGGCTTGGGGTCAAACTTACTTGATTTTCTGCTAGGTTAAAATAATTTCTGTGAGTATGTCCAATCTGCTAAACCAAATAATAAGAAAAAATATGTACAAGGCAGCAAATCATCTGTATTTTCAATAGCTCTATCCTTGGGCTAAATTATTGATGCAGTGATTTCATGGTGTTACTCTCCTCAACCACAAAACTTTTACTTAATGTCAAATACTCATTGGATAGTGATGCACGAATCATTTCAAACACATGGCAACTTGAAGGATGAGAAGGAGGAACTTAGCCAGGTAAAAAGATTGAGGAAGAACAACTCAGGCAAAGGAGGCAGCACACGCCCGCAGGTGGGAGACGTCATGGCTGGAATAGACAGTGAACTGTGGACAAGGAAGGCAGAGGCTAGATCCTGGAAGACCTGACAAACTCACCCATCGGTCAAGGTCCTAAAACTCTCTCAGATGGCTTAACAAAGAGACTTGAATAAAAGGGATACTTACAGATGTGTAGGCAGTATTTAGGGAACAAGCAAGTATCCTCAGGCAGAGGCTGTCACCATCCAGGGAGCCAGGGTAGGGAATAGTAGAGGCCTGTTAGAGCTGAGGCCGTAGAGGTGAGGAGACTTACACCTGCCGATGAAGAATTAAGAAGCAAGTGGGAGGCAGCAGGAAAAAAATACTACTGACTCTGAACAACACTGGAATACAGGACAGTTGAAACCCCACATAAAACTTTTGACTTTACAGTGGGCACTCAGCATCCACATTCGCAGATTCAACCACCCCCGTGGAAAACAGTATATTCAATGGTGGCTGGGACTCTGCGATTGGAAATGTAAAAATGCTGTTTGGGTTGAGGTTGGTTGAATCCACTAATGAAAAACCCGTGGAAAAGAAGGGCTGACTGTTTTTATTGGGGGGGGGGGAAGCCCACCTGTAAGTAGCCCCACTCAGTTTAAACCTGTTGCTGTAGGTTCATCTTGACCCCCAGCCCTTTTTCTTGATGCCCTACCACTGCCTCCCATTCAGTGTCTTGCTTGAGACAGAGCAGGAAAGGACGCAGAAAATGGGGGAGGAAAAGATGGCAAACAGAGAATAGCCAGCATATTGGATTTTTTTATTCTATTCTAAGGAAAATGAGAAGCCTCTGAAAGATTTTAATCTAGGGGGTAAAATGGTGAAATTGGGCAGTTTAGATCTTTTCTGTTACAGGTTTTGTGAAAATGACCACAGCATTTAAATGCACATTTTCTTTCCTATTGATATTTGCTTGGAGGGTGGAAGGAAGTGTTGGGAGGAGGGGTAGAAAAAGAGAGAGAGACAGAGAAAGAGAGAATAGGAAAAGAAAAAAAATGTGATATGTTTCACTTTTGTTAAAAGTATCAAGACTAAAGGCAAAGACAAATTTGGATACCCCAGTAACAACCAGAAGTGGCACTGTGAAAACTCTGTGGGTGATTTCTAGGGCTTAGTTACAGAATGACAATGAACCCAGTCAATGATCATGTTGAAGATGAGATTTAGTTTAGGTTCTTTGTGAAGAGTTAGCTTTGCAAATTTTCATCAAAGGATTTGCTACAGCTCAGATGTTTCCTGTTTTTGTAAACTTGTAAATGACAGTTTCAAAAGCTGGTCTTTTTTTTTTTTTTTTTTGAGGCTTTTCTTTTTTTTTTGTTTTTTGTTTTGTTTGTTTGGTCATGTTTCTAACATTTGTTGAAAGATTTTAAAAAATGGAAAGAGACCCTTAGGCCATGTAGGTTCAATGGAGATAGGTTTATTTCTGCTATAGTTAATTTTTGTGCCCCATTTTCCTAAAATTGGGACCTGGAAATATTTTGAGAGAATTTTTAGAACTTCTAATAATATTGAAAAGAATACATATGCAGCATATTCTATAAATGAAGGGACCATGAAGAATCCAGGAAGGTTTCTAAAACAGTGACTGATTCTGAAACGGCACTACATATCATACCTAGGAGATTGTTAACACCATACATTTCTGAGGCCCCTGAAAACCACCGGAAACAAAATCTCTGAAACTCAGGATTCTGCATTATTTAAAATTATTTAAAATATTCCTTCTGCTTACAACATTATTCCTGATACCTAGTTTCAAATTTAAATGCATAAGATGAAATAAAACTTTTAAAATGCCTAAAATTGTACTTGGCCAAAGTGGCTTGGTTGGTTGGATATTGTTCTGCAAACCGAAAGTTTACAGATTTGATTCCCAGCCAGGGCACATGCCTAGGTTGTGGGTTCGGTCCCTGGTTGGGGCTTGTGCAGGAGGCAACTGATCATCGTTTTTCTCTCACATCAATGTTTCTCTTCCTCTCTCTCTCTCTTCCCCTCTTCCCCTCTCTCTGGAATCAATTAAAAAAGAAAGAATAAAGAATTCTTAAAATTGAATTGACCTCAATGAATTCCTTTCACATTGTACAATATTGGTGTGCACTTTTGGTAATGGGCTTTTTAAAATAGCATTAATGTCTGATTTTACATGTGTTGAAATTTCATGGGTTTTTTATGATAAATATATTTTCAATGGCTTCTGAAACTCTCTGAGAATCTAGTCTGGGGTGTATACATTGAGAGGGTTCAAAAAATAAAATTATTATTATTTATATAATACAGAAAAGTCTTGGCCTAAAAAATTTAGTTCTATGGTAATTACAATGTCTTCCCATGAAGGCTACAATGAAATGTCAATCATTTTCAGTAAACTGTATATTGAAATTAACCAAAACCTTGCTTATCAACATGGTCACTATTTCAGACTTCTTGCCCACCATCAAATAGTTATCTGTGTCCTGTGCTTTTGGAAGAGGTTTTGTGTTAAGACTTACCTGACACATTTTGAAGTATTCCCCTAATTTGGATTCTCATTCTTAGTTATACTGTTGTTGACTTTCTCCTTATTTGATAACCAAGGAGTAAAGATTCACTACTCAACTTGGAATACAAATCAGTCTCTGGAAATCTCCTGCTTACCTTCTTACACCCATCCTGTCACTACAACAGCAACCCCAAAAGTAGACATGAACCAGCAGCTTGTGTTTCTGTGTAAACTTCTGGGGGTTTTGCTCTACAATTTATGTCCCTGAAACATCATGATTTGCATTACAAAGCTATTAAAGCAGAGTGGACTGAGCATGAGCAACCACTTTCATCTTAAAGCCCCCAATCCTTTGAAATGAAAAAAAAACTATTTGAAATATTTTATAATGTTATCAGGAAACAAAAATTATTACCTTGGGTGAACACAAATTTTTGATGAATTTCTGAAGAAGAGAAAGCCAGTAGTAATGAAAGAGGAACTGAAGAATACACAATATTATAATGAAAATGCACAAATACAAAGCAAATAAATGATGTTGAGATCAGAGTAGTTTTGAGCAATAATCAGGGTCAAAAGATACAAGTCATGATAATGAAATTTCAGGTAATTATCTATCACTTTGTACAAATATCTTGAGAGAAGAAAATAACTATATTTGCTCCCAAAAGGCATCCACTGTGTAGTCACTTCTACGATCACAAAAGCCAGAGAATTGCAGGTGCCTGTAGGCACAGAAGAAGAGGAGGAAATGCCTTCAAAACTAAAACACAGGCTGCTGGTGTATCATGTTATGAAGTATTTGTATTACTTCAAACTCTACCTTATGTAGTCAAAACATGCATCCACAAATAGGCTAACAGGAAATGTTACTGAAAAATACAAGCAGATAAACTATGAACCAGCAAATACTGAAGAAAACCAAAACTACAAAAAGCCCTAATTCAATTCATAGAAAACTAACATATGAGAAAATACTTAATAAAGCAAGCAGACTAAGTCTATAATGATATTATATGAATGTTTATCATTACTGTAAACTAGAAAAATATTTCATGAAAAATCATGGGAAGAATATAAAAATAAAAAATGTTAGATTCATCTCACCTCTAAAAGGTGAGATGAACAGCAAAATGAACTAAGCTGAAGAGTAAATAAGTGAGCTAAGCAATCACACCAAAGGACATCATGGAACATGGTATGAAAGAAAAAATTGAAAGTACAATGAAAATAAGAGTTGCAGAGAATAAATCTATGAGATTCATGATCCATTTAATAGGCACATCAGGAAAAAATATAGAGACTAGAGAAATATATAACTGATGAAATAATATAAAAATTTCACAGAGCAGAAGACATAAAATTTCCATCTGAGGAATAAGTACAAATCCATAGTTAAATATGTCAAATTGTCACTCTACAAGGCTAAAAAATAATACTTCCAAAATATTTCAAAGAGAAAGACCAGTTTCCCTATAAAAAAAAAGAATCATATTAGCATCAGACTTCTCCTTAATAACAATGCATGCTGAAAGATAAAAAATAATGACAAATTTTTAAGAAAAAAACCCATCTTAAACGTGTTTGATTTTTACCTATTTAGAAAAATTATAGGCAAAATAAAAATAACCGCAATATTGATACATAGTAGTGAATCAATATTATGAAATATCACTTTATGACTTGATAAGGGGCAACAATAAACATTTGGGGCAGCCTAATGATAAAACATTCACTATGTGTGTTAATTTGTTTTTCTTTTTCTCTTAATTAAAGTGAAATCATCAGAGGTTGATGGACTGAGAACAGAAAATAACTCTGGTGCCCATTCTCCTTTCTATGGTGGAATACAAACTCAAAAAAAAAAAAAAACCCAAAAACCAGTTCATTCATACCAGGAGAACTATGTTTAGATACATAAAATAAGCCCTTACCTCTCAGGAACTCACAGTCTCTTTAAATCTAGTGCCCAGTATCTGGTAGGAGTGAAGTAGTAAAGCAAGCTTAGGTGCAACAGCCAGAAGCTGGAGTAGATGACGATTAGTATCAGGTAAAGGGAGAAGAGCACTGGTGGGGACACTCAGGAGCCACTCATCTCTGAGGAGATGCTCCCTGGCTGTGGCTCTAGCATAAGAGGAAGAGCAGGATGCAGAGTGCTTTGCTGGTTCATTTTCATCATCTCTTTGAGTTCTTTAGTTGGAGAATCCATGGACCCCTTCTTTATCTACACTCATTTCCTTGATCATCTCATCTAATTGCGTGACCCTAAATGCCATCTCTACACTGTATCTGCGGATTTAGAAATCCAACCAAGACCTTTGCAATGAACTCAGACCGGCATGTCCAGTTCCCTACTCAACTGGATGTGTATTTGGCGTCTTAAATTTATCCTAGCAAGATTAAATTCGTGATCGTCACTCCTATACCTGCTCCTATATTTCCCTCCATGTCAATTGATGTCATCTTCATCCTTCACTTCTCTCTTTGTCTTGCACTTCACATCCATCCACCAGGAAAACACATTTGCTTTGTCTTCAAAATGAATCCCAAAACCAATCACTTCTCACCGCTTCCTGAATGAGCCATCAGCATGTTTCCTGTGCATTATTGCAATGACTTGTCTCCCCGTTCCCTCTTTTAACATCCTCCACCTGCTCTCTGTTCTCAACACAGCACTCATAGAGTGATCATGTTGCCATCTGCTCAAAACCTTTAGTTTGCATAAAAGGCAAAATTTCACAACAATCTGTGAAGCCCTACACAATTATGTCCTCTATCCTTCTCCTAGCCGTCACCTCTCTCTGCCCTCAGGACTTTATTTCTATCTAACTCTCCCTGCTTTTACTTCATTCCAAGACACAGGGCTGCTTTATTGTTCCTTGAACATACTAGTCATGATCTGAATATAGGGCTTTAGTACCTGATGTTTCCTGTGTCTGGAAGTCTCTTCCTTAAATATCTGTGTGCTAGCCCCTTTGACTCCTTCACATCATGGCTCAAATATTATCTTCTCAATGAGATATTTTTAAGCAAGTTTATGTAATATTATGTAATACCCACTGCTTTATATTCTCTATCCTTGATTTGTTTTTAAAACATTTATTGGTTTGTAATTTTCCATATAACTTATTTTTAAAAAAATTTTTTATGCCCTGACTGGTGTAGCTCAGTGGATTGAGCATGGGCTGTGAACCAAAGGGTCGCCGATTCAATGCCCAGTCAGGGCATGCACCTGGGTTGCGGGCCAGATCCCCAGTTGGGGGCCACATGAGAGGCAACCACGCATTGATATTTCTCTTCCTTTCTTTCTCCCTCCCTTCCCCTCTCTCTAAAAATAAATAAATAAAATCTTTAAAAAAGGAACTGGCTCAAATTCTCCTTTAAAAAAATTTTTTTTTGCCTGTTTCCCTTCAAAAAGAATATAGGTTCTATGAAGACAGGTATTTTTTCCCAACATGTAGTAAAAGTTCAATAAATATTTACAGAATAAACAAAATAATCAGGAGACTTCTAAACTCAGCTTAATATAAAACTAGCTGTTTGACCCTATACAAGTCATTTGATCACTTTGGGCCTCAGGATGTTCGCTTGAAAATGAGATTAGATTGGATGAGTACTACTCAAATTGTATTGTGCATATAAATCACCTGGGGGTATTTTTGAAAAGTCTCTTATAATTCAGCTGATCTGATATGCTGTCTGAGATTCTGCATCTCTAATACACTCCCAGATGATGTCAATGCTGAGCACCCATGAACCATACTTTTAAAATAACAAATCATGTTAATTAAGATTTATTTCTTTTCTTTAATGCTGTAGCAGGGGGTGGCAAACCACAACTGGTCATTTGTTTTTGTAAAAAAATGTTTTATTGGAACACAACCATGCTCACTCATTTCTATATCGTCTATGACTACAATTGCAAAGTGGAGTACTTGTGACAGAGGCCATACATGCCTATAAAATAAAAAATATTCTATCTCACCTATAAGTGGAACCTAATCAACAAAACTAACAAGCAAGCAAAATATAACCAGAGTCATTGAAAGTAAGACCAAACTGACAGTAATCAAAGGGGGGAAGGGGTAACAGGGTGGAGAAGGGGGAAGTTTTGCCAAGGAACGTGTATAAAGGACACATGGACAAAGCCAAAGGGGGTAGGATCGAGAGTGGGAGGTGGGGATATGGGGTGGGGGAAGTGATGATGGGAAAATGGAGACAACTGTACTCAAACAACAATAAAAAAAAGAACTACTCGATATTCATCCTTTTAGAGAAAAAGTTTGCTGACCCCTGCTCTATATCAAGGGAGTTGCTTCTAGCAATTCTTGTGGAACTTGAGTTATTAATTGTGGTTTGTTATTCTATTTTTTTTCTTAGTTTTTTTCTTAATTGCTTCATTTTGTGTCTTTAACAAAGTTTTAATGTCCTCTAAAACATAAATCATTCCATTTGCCTCTTTGATGTCCATGTGAGCATATTACTGGAAAATTTTTAAACTGAAAATGAGCTTAGTGACTAGCTACTCTAAGTCTAAACTTCCCATGGGTGGAAAGTGATTTTCAGTGTCATCTAAGAATGAATTGAAAGAGGCAGAGGAGAACCCAGGTTTTCAAACTCAGGTCTCACATTCTTTGTGTCAAATGAACTTCCCACCTTACTTTCCAGGACTCAAATGAAACATATTCTTATTTTGCTCATACTGGTGTTCCCAGAATTAGTATTAGCAATCCTTTATCTGAGGACTCAAAGGGGACTGAGGAGAAGGATTGGCAGGGCTTTGAAGATGTTCTTAGTAAATAACTCAGCCTAAGGAAAGGTATAGAGCCAAGATCAACAAAGTCTATAGGGGAAGGGAGAGGCAGAGAGATTGATGTGCACCAGCCAGATCCTCCTTTAAAACCAAGATACTCATTCCCCACAATTGCACAGTGTGGCTGCAGATCTCTCCCAGCTAATCTTTCTTTGGGACATGCCTTGAACTCAGTAAGACCACCTTACTCTAGGTTCTGTCCCCCTCCTTGGCATGGTTCACATGCAATAACTGAATGATACAGGGGTACAAATCCTGGCCTCTTGCCTCAATTAGGGGCAACACTGAAGGGCTGGCCCAGCTCCAGATAGAAGGCCTCTGCTGTAACCACAAGGCAGTTTGCTTTCTCCCCTCTGCCCAATCCTGCTGCCTCACTCCCCCACCACTGTTATTCTACTGCTCCCTCTTTGAGTGGAAACCCAATCTGTCTTCCTTATCTCCCCCTCCCCCAGGAGCATTATTCCCACATGCACTCCCCATAAATAGACCACACATAAATCTCCTTCTGAGTCTGTTTCTGGAGAACCTAAACCAGAGCAGGAAGAGTTACTCAGACTTTCCTCTGACTCAGTCACTGTGGAGTAGCAGCAATGAGGGAGTAGAAACAGAAAGATCAGTTCCATCAATGTCACTGCAGCACTGAATTTGCTTTGAGTTTAAGAAGGAACCAATTGGATTAAGAGCACTGGTGCCAGGCACTTCAACAGTAACTAGAGACTCTCTGTGGCATTAGAGGCAACAGGGCCAGTGCCAGTGGCATCAAAGTGACAATGATGCTCTTAATATTTAACCTGGGGGATGGGCTCAGAAGCTGACAGCCTCCCCTGATAGACATCACCACAGTGAACAGAAGGGGAGGAGGAGAACCCCAGATACGGTGGCCAAGAGGATGGTGTTCAGAACTATGGGAAGCATCCCCGAGGTCTCCTAGAAACAGTTGGTCAGGTGGGGAAGCAGAAAAAGAAAGCATAGTTCCTGCAGTTTTAGATCAGGCTGAGCCAGAGAAATATGATTTGAGTAAGAGCATGATCTTATTTATACTCCTCAGATGGTGTGGCCTGGGGAGACATTGGCTAAGACTCATGGCTTCTTTCATTATACCCCATTGCTCTATTAAATTCTATTCCCTGCACCTTCAGAGCAAATAATTCCACATAACACTGTCTGCTTTCTTTGATCCATGTGACTGGAAGAATGAATGTCAGCTCCCCTCCCCCACCAACTCTGCCATAGCCCAAGGCACAATCAATTTCAATATGCAGGGGAAATAGACCACACAGGATCTATGGCCTCCCAACAGGGACCTGACATATTAACTGTTGTAATGCTTCTAATTCAGTCTATTTACTTTGGGATAGGCCTGTCTCTCCTGCTCATCATTTTCACCCATACATCGGCTGTGTCATGACTATTTAGAGTGATGGGGGTGATCCTCAGGGCATAGTCATGAGAAGCCTGATGAGGAAATAGCTACAGCAAGCCCATCTCCTTTCAGGGTAATGATGACTAATTCCATTCCCAGCCCTCACCCCTGCCTGGAAATCTTCTCTTGCCTTTTAAATTGACATCTGTCTGAGGGAATGAGACTCTGCCGGTGTCACCGCTTGATGCATTGGCCCAGTGGATGCACTCCTTCTTGTCATGAAGGGAGACAAGTGGAAGAAGTGAAGACTATCAGAGGAGGGGCAGGTGCGGGCAGGGGGAGGGGGGGCTCTGGAAGATGAAAAATGAGCTGGAAGAGACAGGGGAAACATCTTCAACCAAATGCCACTATTTTGATTTGAACACTTTTGCAGCTTATCTGACAGAGAAGCAGACTATTGAGATGATCTCACCCCATGTATGTCACAGCCCTAAATAGCTCAGGTTGGTGTATTTTTCTGAAAGTATCTCTATGAGAAGCAAGTAAACAGGGGCTTCATTGTGGCAGGTGATTTCATACAGGCACCCCTTCCCTTTAAACCGCTTAGACTCTACAACAGGATTTTGACCCTTGAGGCATTCTTAAATAGCTACAGTGGAAGACAACCCTTCAAATCAATATATTTGCACATCATCAATGTCAAGCTGATAGTGATGTAGTTAACTGAATTGATAACAAATGAATGGGGTCATGCTTGAGGTCAGGCTTGAAAACAGAAAAAAAAAACATAAAAAAGCTTCTTCCACTTTACATTGTATCTCAATTATTCTCTTTTATTGAAGACCATTTTTTTCCTTTTCCTTTTGTTTTTGTTTAAAGTATGCATACTTGTAGATTTTAGAAGACAAGTAGATTCAAGCTCTAGTTTGGCAGAATCTTCTGTTCTCAGATAACATGGTAAAAAATGCCATTAATTAATTTCACTAATCTAGGAAAGTTTATGTCCTCCTTTTAAAATGAATGTTCAAACATAATAATTTTCTTATTACATGGAAAAATCTCTATGATTTAAAAAAAATAATTCTATTAATATTGATATAATGAGCCCACAAAAGAAAGCCATGGTTGAGAGAGCCGGCTAATGTTTGGGTGATTCTCAATTCACCTCTCATCCTGGAACAGGTTCTGGCTCAAAACTGACGCCCCAGCAAGACCAGAAAAGGCCTGAGGGAGTCTGGCCTGGCTCCCAGGCATTTTGGTTGGGTGATTCTCAAAAGGCCAGGGTGTTCCTGAGGATAACCCAGGCAGCTCACTGCTGGCCAGGATGAGCTCTGAAATCGTGATCTGGAATCGTGCCCTGTCAGTCCTGGAGCAAACCCAAAGCCATAGATCTGCTTTAGAATGAGTCTGATCTCAGGCCAGCAGGGACAGCTGAGGTCAAGGGCAGGCTTTTCGAGGTCCTTTTGTACTCAGAGGAACTCCCTGCTCTCCTTAATCCCCAGCCAAAGTTCAGCCAGGGGCAGGAAGGTGTAGATAAGCAATACTCGGCCACTGCCTGACCTGCTTAGGTGAAGAGCTTGGGTTCATGCCTATTGGCGTGTGCCTCTGGCACACCCAAGATAATGAATAATGACAATATGTATTACCATTTACTGAACAGTTCCTCTGCCAGGCCCTGGGCTACCTTAATTACAAAATAACTGAAGGTAAAAATTATTGTACCTTTGCTTCTTGGTCTTTCCCATCTGGACTCCAAACTCTGAGGAGAGGGCATTTTCTGGATGCTGATCTTCCCTAATCAGAGTGTCTGGTAGTAGCAAGAACTTAATAAAGATTCAATAAGCTGCCCTGGCTGGTGTGGTTCATTGGATGGAGTGCTACCCTTTGAACCGAAAGGCCACTGGTTCGATTCCCAGTCAGGGCATATGCCTGGGTTGCAGGCCAGGTCCCCAGTTGGGACATGCTAGAGGCAATGCATCAATGTTCCCCTCACATATTGATGTTTCTCTCCCTCTCTTTCTCTCTTCCTTCCCCTCTCTCTAGAAGTGAATAAATGAAATCTAAAAAAAAGATTCAATAAGCTCCAGAGGGTCACATAAGATATGCAAATTCGTACAACTAGCAAAGATCAGGGTCAAGATTCAAACGTAGTGGGATGGAAAGTGGAAAGTAGCCCTGTACTACACCCCTATCCTACCTCTCCCCTCTGTCCGGTTGGTTGAACAGACCATTCTGATTTAGCTGCACAGTCCTTGAAGCAGTAAAGACCTCAAGAAAAGTGAAAAGGAGCCAGCTTACAAAGATAGTTCTGACATTGTTAGTACTTCCACTGTGCCCAGAATGGAGCCAAAAAACTGTAATTCATCAAAATGTCATAATGCTGCTTCTTTCTAGAAGTATGAACATCTGAGTGGAAGAGATAAGTTGTCTGCCAGCAAAGTCACTCTACTTGGATTGTTGGTTTTTCCTGAGCAATAACAGTTGGTGGATAATTTACTAACATAGTCACTTAATTAACTTATTTATAAATTTCTTACCTACTTCAATAAAGTGATTAGAAGTGAGACTGAGTCATTTCTATGAATAATAACAATGAAAATGTTATAATTTTACTCTTCATAATTTACAAACTACATATATTTTCTTGTTTAGAATCAAAACTACATATAAACCCAGGCTGGGAGAGTATCATTATTTCTGTCAAAATCCAGTGGGAAAGACGCTATATGATTTGTCTGAAGTTACAGAGCTAATAAAAAGATAAGAGGATGAAAATTCAGATTCCAATGCTAGTTTACTATTACTATTCATCTCACCAGTGGTTCCTAACCCTGGATGAATATTAGAATGATTCAGAAATTCTTATTTAATTGGCCTGGGATCAAGCCCACATATTTGTTCAGCCAGGACTGGGAAGAGACTACACTTTGGTCTGTTAATGATCAGCACACTTAGCCAGGTAGAAACTGGTACCTACTATTCTGTCACTTGAACAGAAATAACTTGATTGTAACCTAATATTTATAGAATTATTGATATAAGATACTAGTTTCACAAGGGCTATTGATTTTTCCAGACACCTTGCAGGCAGTTTGCCGTTCCTTAGCATTTGTAAGACTGAAAATTTAATTACTGAGTTTATGACCATTCTCTCCATTACTAACCACACAGAGAAAAATGTCCTGAGGCTAGAAACCATGTCTAATTAACCCAAGGGTTATTTAGGCTAAAGAAAAGAGGACTGAAAGCAACCTAATGAGTCCAATTATTTTCTTCAAGCCCAGAAAGGGTATTAGCAACACACTTCCCTTGGACACAAAGCAGACAGACCTCCCTCTCAGTCTCCTTGCATTCTCTTCCCCAACACACTGAGACTTGGCTCCAGAGAGAGCAATGTGATAGCTCCTAACAGGGGTGGTGGTTGTTTTTATGATTTCCAACAATTGAAAAGGATAAGCAGAGTTAGCGTTATTTAATGCAGAGAAGAGCCAAGATTGGCATTACAGTGTTGTTGATTGTATTGGTTAAGACAACTAGGCTATGCTACAGTAGCAACAACACAAAATCTTCAGTGCCTTCATCTGTCTCAGGCCACACACTATGTGACCCCCGTTGGTTGGTGAGAGAGCATACAGGCTCTGCCTCAGTCACCCGGTCTCACAGAGGGCCATCTTCTTGTGACCGACCATCTGACATGTGCAACCTTCTTTGTTGCCATGTCAGGGGGAGAAAGAGAGAGAGAGATTGGAAATTATTCACAGGCTTTACGCTTCCTCTCTCTGTAATCGACATACATGTATTCACACTTACCTGCTGCAGACCAGTCACATTACTCCTTTCCCAAGAGCAGACTAGGAAATACAGGAGAACTATGCAGAATTTGGTGGGTGATACTCTCTCGGCATAAGCTTTTAAGAAACATTTATACGACTCTTCCTCGTATTTTGATCTACCTTGGCTCCCTAGGACACTCCAGAAGTAGGTTTTTCTACCTTTTTAAGAAAGTTTCCTTCCAATTACTTATCCTTAAGATAGAATTCATAGAACTGTTAATAAACTATTGTTTTTGTTTCTACAAATAATAAAAAAAGTAATGAAATACCTATTAGGAAAGGTGACTGTATAGTGGTCCTCGTGCTTTTCACATCTATTTGTTCATTCATTTCTTTGTTCATTTCTGACGGATTATATCCTAGGATTTAAAAAATAGAATAGGCTTGCATTGTATGACTTAGGAGTAGTCATGCCTAGATTTGGTAGTATCTTGAGTGCCTTTCCAAATCCTTTAAAAGAGCAATTTTCAACTGGTGTGCCACAAGAAATTTTAAAATATGCAACGCCTGACTACTTAGCCAGAAGCACTGACCTCTTTTCCCTTAGATTGTCCAATTAAAAGATGACAACAGCCAACACAACAATAGCCTTTTTGTGTCAATGAATCAAAGTTATATCTATTTTTGTCAGATTCGCAAAAAATATATTCTTCTTTGTGTCACAGAATTTTAGTAATTAGTTAATGTGTGCCATAAGATGAAAAAGGTTGAAAATCATTGCACTGAAGAGTTGGAATTAGGAGATTGTTTTAAAATGTGCCAGGTTTTGCACAGTTCAGGAAAATCCATAACAAAGAATAAACTAGACAATTTCAAAAAGAGCATTACCTTAGTTTCTCCAGAATGTTGGAGGCTGAGTTCTCAGGCAGCTTTCTGCTTGATGAGGTGCCATTAGGAGAAAATAAGAAATTTTTATCATAGTATCTCCATTTGGTGATAGTTCTTCCCAGCATCCAAGTGTCTCTTCATAGAAGTAGTCAGGCCAACAGAAAGCAAGCAAACCAACTGGATGCCTGCAAGATGCTTTTTGAAACATTCTACCATTATAATGAGTAAGTTTCAGGGCTGCTCCTCTTCCCAAACCATTTATGGTAGCTCTTCCACTGTGACAATCAGGCCTAAAGATCCTTGTTAACGATGGAGAATTCCATACAGAAGAAAAAATAAAGTTGAAAAATTCAAATGACATCAATCCATTTTTAGCATTCTGAAGAAATATTGAAACTTTTTGGTGGTGTTTCACATTAACCCACCTTTAAAAGTAGACAAACTCTGTATTCACTGTAAATCCTTTTTAAAAAAATTTTTGTCAATGTGCTAAAGAATATATGTAGTGCCTTGTAGTGCCTTGTAGGAACTAAGTCTTTGATTATGATAATTTACTTAAAATATTTTTTGAAACAATCTTGCAAAGGAAAACATTTATTTGATGAATTATTTAAAATAAATTGATCCATATCAATCCCAAGAATATAGAAAATCTATGTAAGCTATTCCAAGACATTTTCCTTTTAATGAGAAATAGTATGTTTTACACTTAAAATTTTTCATAGCCACTCAGCTCTTACCCATAAGCAGTTAGAGCAGTGGTTCTCATCCCTGGCTGCACATTAAAATCACTTAGGGAGCTTTTAAAAACTAGTGATGATTGAGCCCCGCCTAAAGCGCTTGACTCAGAGTCTCTGGGAGTGAGGCCCAGACACTGGTGTTTTTTCAGTGCTCCCCCGATGAGCCTAATGTGCAGTCAGGGTTGGCAGCCACTGATAGAGAGCACTTTCTTATCTCTCCAGCTGGCAGCAATAGTATGTTCTCTAAACTTCCTGTTTTTATACTTCCCACCCTTTATAAAAAGTACATGTGTACATATCACCGCTCATCTTCAAGAGTAACATTTATGTGTTCCCGGAGTTTCTCGCGAGGCACTGGCAAGCACCATGCTGAATATGTCTTAGCTGATGGAGTGGCATACTGTCTGGTCATCTGAATAAATCTAATCGCAGATTTTTTATTTTATAAATCCTAAGGAGCCCCTTTCAATAGAATAGCAAAGTAAATATATGTGAAGAAATGAAAAGCAGTAATTTATGATTAGTAATTTGGTGCTCCTTTTCCAGATAACACCTGGAATCTAATTTCAGGTGATGATGTGTTCTTGGAGAGAAAGAAATGAATGATTTGATGGTTTTCTCAAAATACATTCTGTGTAGTGTGTTTTGCTATAACTACAGTTGTTCTAGCAATCATATCAATGAATGGAAAAGTGTTATTTAAAAAATAGAGGAAAACATTTCTTTTTTCCTTCAGGAAGTATAACAAAAAGACATTTAACATAGTTAAATTTTTCTATTATAAAAAAAATGATCAAAATTAACCAAAAGGAATATAAATGTTTACTTCTCACCCTTTAATTTACACATCCAAATATCTGCTCTTTCCATGACCACCTTTTATCTTATCTAAGCAACTGGCAACAGCTCCCAACTGGTAACTCTAATGAGATGAACCCTAAGTTACTGATGAGTCAGCTCCTTAACCAAACCAGCTAGGTATTCCCGCAGCCAGTGCAACAACCCTTTCCTTCACAGTTGTGGCTGGACGGGTACCAATCTTTACTGCCTGGGGAACACTAGTCGTTTTGTTGTGTACTTGTTCATATGTTATCATCCAAGCACCAAACTCAAGAATTTTGCCATATAGTCACAACTCCTATGCTATTTATAACTCACTTAATATCTTTAAGACAGTTCACTATCTTTCAGTTAAATGGATTTCAAAAGGAAATTTCAAGTCACCATCATAAATAGATGGTGCCTCTAACAACAAAGGTAAATATTAAAATTAAACAATATTTGTTCATCACCTATATACTACCAATATACTATGAGAACCATTACACAATGGAAAGCAACAGCATAAATAAAATTACATTCTTTAATTATCAGTTGCATCACATTTATGTCATGTTGCCAAAAATCGTGCCATTATAAAAATGCCTGAATTAGAAACACCTCTAAATTTTAATTAATACAGGGTAAACTTAGATGAATAGAGAAAAAGCATACCCTCCTGGGTACTTAAGAGCCTCTTGAAGAGGTGATTAGTTAAATTATCACAAATTGTGTTAAAAAGAGAACCATAGAACTCTCAACATACCCCTTTGGAGGCATTTTACTGATGACCCAGAAGAATTTATAATATCCAGGCAGAGAGATACCAGGATATAGAGCACCGTAACACTTATCACAGTTTATAATCATTTAATTATGTGCCAGTTTTCTTTTTCACTAGTTTACTAACAGCCTTCGACCACCACTGTAAGTTCTATGAGAATGGGGACTACAATCACTATCGGAGTCTTAGTGATAGGCACATAGTAATAGCTAAATTAATGCTTGTTACATAAAGAACTGAATACTGTCTTTGGTTTTCTAAAAATCTCCACTGCCAAAGTGAAGGTGCTCTTTACTCACATTCTACTCTGATCTGAAATATACGACTTTAGACTCTATTCAGGAACAATATTTTTATAACTTCTTATAGCAACCCCTAAACCCATGCTTCCTATTACTCCCTCCCCATTTGCATTGTCATCTTCCTCCCCACATGTAAAATCCTCATCACCTAGCCCTCTACATCTACTGACTTGTCTCCTCAGGCAAGCATCTGTCAGGGCCTGGGGACCCAGATCTCAGACTTCAGGTGGCCATGCCATGGAGGGAGTGGCAACTATAAGACACATTTTGTCATCTTACATTATAATCCAGAGCAGTCCAGAGCACAGGATTGGCTTGACTTTCTGACGTCAAAAAACAAAAATGACAAAGACTTGTTAAGTATCGTAAGTGACTTAGCAAAGAGCTTCCACTGCTGAAAGAATATTTTTAAAATATTTCTTCCCCTCCCCCTCTTTCCATTCATCCTAATTCTGCTATCACTAGTATCACCCTAACAAAGAATCTAGGAAAACTAGGGCAAGGAAAAAGCAGAGAGAGCGAGAGAGAGAGAGAGAGAGAGAGAGAGAGAGAGAGAGATGAGGTGTGGGGGGAAGAACACCCTGGTATCCAATACCCATAAAAAAAATTGTTTTTAATTCCCTGGCTATCACAGATAGAGGCTGCTGCTAGCATTTAAGATAAGATTAGCTGGTGTTGTGCTATCAGCACCTCCACATTTTCCCTGCAGGGATTCCTTCTGACAGGCTGAAGCTGGAGGCATGTCTCAGGATTAACACAAGCTAATGATTATACACTAAAGCTTTGGGACTGTTGGACTAATAGGATTAAGCAATAGCAGATGCAGGTCCCCGTTCAGGTTAAAAATGCACTTTTTACATTACAAAGTCAGACAGATCCCTTTGAACATGCAATGAATATGGATGTTTTCAATTATCACAGTCTTCCAGGGCTATACGATATGGTAAATTAATCCCTTTAGAACATCGGAAACAGGACAAAATAGGCTTCTTGAAGCTGAAATCCCTCGTTTTAGATTTTCTTTCATGGGGATAAGCAGCGGTGCACCTCACATAATTAATCTTATTACAAACAGAGAGAAAGGGGGAAATTTTTGGAAACGTGTAAAAAGTGTTTAAATATTTGAGGAACCTAGAAAAAAGCACTTTGGAAACAACATCTCTTAATTAATTTCCAAACAGTCAAAAATACAAATATAAGGCATGACTAGCAAATGTCTGGATGTGTGTTGTGGTGAGTTTGCATTTCTCTGTGCCTAAGGCTCTTAGTGCAACAGGGAGGGAGGAAAAAAATTAAGGTCACTTAAAAAAATTTACCAAATAATAACTGCCAGTAGAAAGCACTATTTCTAAGATATTTGAGTTGATCCGATCTTACGCTCCAGGTCCTGGGAGAAAAGGGGAAGGAAAAGGGCATAGTGAGATATTTATATTTCACTGCTGCATGAAACGAGCTCTGCTTCCTAGTAGATAAAACCATCCCTCCGAATGGCTCAAAGTAAATCCCCATTATTGCAATTAAATGGGGTTTAATGTGGACATTAGGAGGGGGGTGAGCTTCAGGAGTTTCATGCGTTTGATTGACTTAAAGGGAAGGGAAGGGGGAGAAAAAGTATTTATCGAGAGGACTTCCCAGAGAAAGCTGTTTGCGCTGCCAGCAGGGAATGGATGTAGTTTTACAACAATCAGAATAAAGCAGGCTAACCATCACGGGCTCGACTCTTTGAAAGCTCTAAAGCCAATATCTTTATATTGGGACTGAGCACATGGTATCAAAGCACATTAACAGGCCTTAAAATCATACTACCTAACATCACTTCCCAATACAGACAAATTAATCATATGGGCAGTTTCTCCAACAGGAATCCCACTTAAAAAAATGCAAAACAAAAGAGAAAAAGAGAGAAGGTTTCTTCATCGAGTCTGTTCTTTGGTGTTCTTTGTTTTTTATTATACCTAACATAGTTTGTTTCCAGGACACTACATGGATATTCTACCCAGGATTCAACTGAAATCTGAGTGAAACTAACAGTTATGACAACAGAAGAGAAACATGATATAACTATGGACCATTCGCTCAGGTTTTAGCATTGCCATTCAATCAAAAACAACCAGGTGTCAAACTACTTCAGTTTCTCAGATGACCCAATACAAGTGGAGACCCCTTGACCAGGATTTTCTATGAATAGCAAGTCTAATGTGCCTGCTCTGTAAATACTACTCGAACAGAATAAAATACCTACATTAAAGATGCTAGCAAACTTCCATAAACATTCCTATTTTTTAAACTTTTGATTGAAAAAGTCACTTCTTGACAGAATAAGATGAAAGAAATTACTTTAACTAGACTACTTGGTATTTTTTTTCTTTCGTTTCTCTGTCAGGTGCACAATACATTCAGAAGATACAAACTGATTTTCAGATAAAAACTGCTTTCCCAGTGAAAGGCAAAAATGATGTTGTGTTAAATATGTATGTTTTTTTCTTTATCGAAAGAAAATAGCAATTGATTATTTTTCAAATAGATGTAATCTCCTATAATCATCATGTATATTTCAATGACATACATTAAGACAAGTGCTACTCAGGTTAATGTGCATGTGGGTCACCTGGGAGGGCTGCTAAAATGCACCCGCTGAAGCACAGGTCTGGGGCAGCCCCCTAGAGTCTACATTCTCAACAAACTCCCAGGTAGTACAAATGCTGACGGACCAGGAGACACACACAAATTAGCTGTGACAGTAAGACACAAATACATGAGAGAGGATCTGTGATGATATATTTAACCATTATAATTTGCAAGATTAGACATAAGAAATTACTGCCGCAGATAAGAAGTCTTTGCATACTTTATACCAATGATGCACAAAGTTTAATATAAAATAGAAATGTTATTATATTTCTTACATTAAGCATGCATCTGGATATAATGACCATTACTGAACAGGGAAAAGAAAGTTTATGTCACAGAAAGTGGTATTAGAGTCTTCGTGTAGGTTCAGACACACAATTAGAAGAGCAACGCTCAGCAACTTGACACCCTGCCGTTAGACCATGTCCCCCTGTCACAGCCACTTGAAATGCATGTGTTTTTAAGACAAAGTTTTACTATTAACCAATGCGTCATATCCCATTTTCCTAATTGCCATGCCATTTGACTCTCATACTTTCCTTTGCAATCTGCTTTAGTTATTGTATATTTCAATGACATACATTAAGACAAGTGCTACTCAGGTTAATGTGCATGTGGGTCACCTGGGATGGCTTGAACTACATGCCTTTCGACATGAATATTGTGAAGCTGGGAATGAGTGAGTCGTCAGTCATTTAAACCTTCTGAATGTTGTCTTCTCTAGTGCCTAAATCACTCCTTCAATGACTGGCAGACGCTTATTTCCAGAGACGTCCATTAAATAAGGGATTAGAAAGCATGGTAGATGTTGCTAATTTTTGAAGGGCCAAGAAAGCGACGTTAAAAGAAACTTATCTGACGCCGTCATTGGTTGTTTATAATTGTGTTAAATGTTGCCCTGGTGTCTTAAACTTGTTCATGGTATTAAACTTGTAAGTAGAGTGACTTTGACTCAGGACAGAAACTAACTCGATGTTATTTTTTCCACAGAGCTCAAAACCTTCACACAAAAGCCAGCCAAATGTTCCTAATTCTAGGGAACATGTTTTTTTAGCCTTCATGATGATGACTCAACGCTGAGCCTTGCTGCTACGTAGGATTCCAGCAGAGATGACATTTTGCAATCCTGGCAGCAACATGTCCCCTGTCTGGAGATGAACTGAGAAATAGTTCACTTCAAATGGGCCTCTAAACAGCTGTCAGGTCGGAATAACTTGAAGTCATTACCTATCTGAGCCATGTTGAACCAGCGACTTTTAAGTGGTGAAAATCTCTGTATCATGTTACTAATCTCACCGGCCAGCAGTGGCTGTGTCAACAACCAATATTCCCTCTTAGTAAGCAGGCAAAAATAACACACTGCCCATGATTTGGAAGTTAAAGGAGCAGTTGAGAGGTTGAAAAGTTCAGGAAGTGAGGAAGTTGAAAATGCGCTTCCTCAGAGCTTCGCCTCCTGAATGATTCATGATAGCCTTTAAATCACAATGTGCCACCAAAGAATTCCCTCCAACTTCCGATCTGCTGATGTTCAGCAAGGCAGACCTTCCCCAACAAAGACGCATCAGCTGCCTTCCTCTACTCATCATTAGCTGTGTAGCTTGGACCCAATTTCTTGACCAATTAGCAGCTCGCAGGTCTAAAGTTAAAGAAATAAGGAGAACCTATAAGTCTCAAACTATGGTTACTTAAAAACCCTTCAAATCTAGATTCAGATAACTTCCCCGTAGTTTCACTTAATTGATTATCTCCGACTAGTTATCACTAAACCATTCATTTACTTTAACAATCCATTAAAGCCTTAGATAAAATGCATTGCTTGTTCCTTCTTGGGCCTTTACTAATTAGCTGTGTCTACCACGTCTTTTAATCTCCCATTTAATGAGCGCCTCCAATCTTTAATAATGTAAAAGGATATCAAGCCAAGTATCAATTAAAGAAAACTATTTTAAGCAGCATAAACAATAAGTGTTAAGTTAGTGGAGAAAATCACATAGAACTCTCTTGCTTCTCTACTTCAAGAGCACTTGAAAACTGGGATTATTTCAAAACATTACACTTCACTGCTATTTATTTTAGTTATCTTACAGGCAAAATTAAATATAAAAGAATAAACATGAAGCATTTTGTACGGATTCAAAAGGAAATCATGCATGGCAATGTCCAGCCTCTTATCTTTGATTACATCACCGCTGGCCTGGCTCCCCTCCACCAGCAAAGAACACCAGCTAGCTTCAGCCGCAATTTCACTGCTGTTCTTGACCTTTCCAAATTCTTGGCCCATCCCAAACTCTTAATTGTTTCACACACCTAACTAATGGAATTGGTTCATATTACCTCAAAGGACAAGGCTTCTGCACTCATTAATGGGTTTTGTAAGAAATCAGTATTGGGCCATTGGTAGTTCTTTATTCCTAGAAGATGAGTAGAAGACAGCTCCAAAGGATGGTTAGGTTTTGCATAGACCTGGAAAGAACCCAGGATTTACCAAACTAAACCCCAGTCACCTGAAGGAGTCTTTCGTAGTCTGTTTACCAAAATAAGAGGAATATCCCACTCCTTACATCACAATCTCCACAATGTAGCTTTGCAGGGCTTCCCATTTTGAAACTAGGCTGGCCCTGAGATTCGCTTTGCTGAGTAACAGGTGGCAGAAGTCCAGTTGCCCAGGTTCCGAGCCCAGGCCTTTAGACGCCCTGTACATTTCTGCTTTCTCTCTCGGAAACTTGCCTACCCACTCTGTGAACAAGCCTGGCCTACTACTCTGCAAGAGGATGAGAAACTGTGGAGGACTTGATAATAGCAGCTAAAGGCCATCCCAGGCAGCCAACCTCAGCTAACCCAGCAGCTGACCATAGATATAATGAGAAAGCCCTGGTCCCAAGAGGAGAAGACCCATGCAGTGGGGCCTGGCAGAAATCACTGACCCACAAATTGTGAGCCAGATAATTGGATATAGTTGTCCTAAGCGTTTAAAGTTTTCGGTGGTCTGTTATCCAGCAAAAGCTGGTTGATACAATGTCAGAGATTTTGCTAGTTGGCCTGCTGGGAGTTTTCAAGGCCCTAAACCACCCAGCACTAACAAAAACCAAATAGATTTTCAAAGCTAAACCCCAAATTTTCAAGTTACTCCCCACTTAGGTAGGGGTCACTATATCACTCACTACCTTCAATAGTTTCTTTAACTACCTCCGAGTATGTTTACCACATATATCTCTAAATATCCAAAGTTACTTATAATAGTGGTCCTAATCCTAACACTTCCCACACAGGAAGCTTCTTCCATTAATCACAAGTATTTGTGTTAGGGAAATGTTTTTGATTTAAAAAAAATCACTATTTTTGTCAATCATGTTAACACCCCATGCATACATTCGCTGGGATTGTCTCGCTAGCAGTCAGAGGATATTTCTGGAGCTCTCCAACCAACTGCCTTGTCAGCATCATCTGAGTACACTGGCACATCCCACCATCAGTGTCTGCATAAGTCATCAATGTGCCAGATAACTGGAGGAGTAACTCATATGCTTCTTCCCTGATATACCTACATAGGGAATAATCACCTTAGAGTTCGGACACCTTCTGGTGACATCAGGAGATAAGGCTGAACCTGCTCTGGGTGCAGCCACACCAGTGATGTGGTGATGTCATCTGGCTTTTGATTGCTGGTGGAGATAAGAATGTTCAGATGTCAACCTTGATGTCTGTATCTTAATTTGCTTCAGTACTGATATCCTTAGGCATGAGTCAGAAATGTAGAGCATAATACAGGAGGTGGAGGTGAAAAAAAAATCTGTTTATTTGTTCTGCCCAGTCCTGTGAGTTCAGCTGAGCAAAGACCCACTTCCCATATTTCTGAATCCACCGGACCTGCTGGTGGTGATGGTGGCTGTGGGCAACCTGTCCCACAGGCCCTGAGGCTCCTCTGCCTGTATGTTCTCCTTCATCTGCATATACCCAAGCACTTCTAAAAAAGCTAACTCAGATAAAACACATCCTGCATTTACTTTTTTTTACCATAAGCCACCCAGAATACAAGTTTCTGGACCTGTCACAAGTCCCTAAGCACTGGTTTGCTTAGAAGAGTAGTCACTCCTAAGAGAATTCAAAATATCAACCTCCTTTGAGCACGTATTAAATCGCACTGTCCAACTTTGATTTGATTCCTTCTTGTATGTTGTAAGAAATAAATACCAATTTCCTATATGTTTCGAAAATTAGTAAATCTTAATAGCTTATTTTTTGAAAACAGAATTAGTTCTGTTGATATTTCCACAGATATAAAAAATAGCCATTGTTAATGTCACTGTAAAAAATGCAGACATGGATGATGTGTGTCACCACGCATAAATGAGATAAGCTGTAACTCGAGTTTATTCTGAAGTTCCAGTCTTAAACTAATTATCTGTTCAATAGGCCAAATTAAGACAAACAAAATGCCAAATTACTGTTCTGGCAACTAAACATAAGACCATACTTGAAACAGGAAAAATATTCAGATCTTCTCAAAATTATGTTCACCAGTTTTCCAGCTTTGTAAACAGAAGTGTACTTTTGCATAATAAAAATTGTAATATTAGTGAAACATATTCATCGAACACTCCCTAGCACATACCCAAGCACTGTGCTGTGCTTGTCAAACACATTGTCTCATTTACTTTTTATAACAGCCTGTGATCAAACCATCATTATCTCTGTTTTCTGGACAAAAAATAAAAATAAGTAACAATAAAAACCCAGAGCTCGCTCACTGTCACAGTCACCTCCTCCAATCATATCGTCTGAATGGTGAGGACACGAAGCATGTAAGAACATTAGTGCTTTTGAAACTAGATAATATTATGGATCATTTATTTTTGCTTCCTGTAATGTTGTTATATTATTTTCTAAAAAGAGTATTTTCCAATACCTAGCTTTCTAATATCTGTGGAATGTGGTAAATCAAATCATTTTCTCCTGTACCCTAAACTCTCTGGCTACATGGACTTTGGTTAAACTGCATGCAAGTTCTCATAATACTCCATAATACCTCAATGGCCCAGGATGACTAGGGCACGAACGAGTCGTGGCTTTATTCTAAACTCAAGCAGTCTAGCACAGACATCTCTGAGAATCCAGGTGACACCATTGTTTCTTGCTTCTAAGATTGCTCTGTTTTCCTGGAGCTTGGATTTCCACAAGAGTAGCTAGGGTAAAAAGATTCTTAAAATAATAAAATAGTCAACTCAGGACACAAATAGAGTACTCAACATCAGGAAGTACCCCCATTCCTCAACTCATATAACCATCATACTACTTATAGTTGCAGGATTTTACCATTGCTTTTATCAACATATAGAACAGGTTTTTCAGAAAGATTTTTTTCAGGAAGGACACTTTTATGCCATAGATTAGTTATTAATTACTAAGCCAAACATGTACAATTACAACAAAGAGGTATGGTTATCACCACCTTAACCAAGTGATAAAACTTAGCAACACCAATAGTGAGACAACCTGACATGATATATCTCTGTTGTGAAGTAGTAAGAAGTACATACTGGACAAAGAGTTTTCTTTCCAAAACCTTTTACATGAATCTAAACATGAGAGGAAAACAAATACAGCATGTAGGACACAATGCACAATGCAAGCTTTTTAAAAAGCTTATGCCCTAAAAAAACAAATAAACAAAAATGCTGGAGTGAAGAGTGTTCCAGATTAAAATAGACTAAAAGAAAATAATAATCAATAGAACAGGTAAAAGTCGATTCATTCCTGGGCTGTAAATAAGTAGCTATTAATGACATTTTTCTTCAGGCATGTGGAAATTATGAAAGACTATATATTGGATAATATTGAATTAATAATATTTTAAATATGAATACATATGTGTATTCATATATAAAATTAATAAATGTATTTATTCTTAGTAGACATATATTCAAATATGTAGGGGTGATATATTATGTTTATGGCTTAACTTTCACATGATTTAAGGAAATATGCAGAGTCGGATGAATGCAGTCATGCACTGTATAACAACAATCTTTTGGTCAATGATGAACCACATTTATGACAGTGGTCTCATAAGATTAGAGAATACAGGGATAAATACAAACATAAGTGAATATGGCAAAATATTAACAGTTGGTGAATCTAGATGAAGTGAATGAGACTATTGATTAAACTGCCATTTCAACTTTGCTATAGTTTCAAAATTTTTCAATATAAAATTGTGGGGAAAGAAAAAAGAGGGAATGCTTAACATGTTATGTTATGTACTCCCTTCTAAGTACATTCCACTATTTCTACCCCCAAGACACACATGAAAAGAAAACAGTTGGAGGTCTTTATATGGCAATAATATTTGAAATTTCACAAAAGCCATTTATTTCTGAAAATAAAATTTAAGCATACATCTGTTCAATCCTGGATTTGATTTCTCAAGGAAAAAGGAAGTTTCCTTGTTCAAAGATATCAAGAGAAGTACAGGAAAGAATCAATGGCACACTCTCACAAAGTAGCTCCAACTCTTCAATGTAATCTCAGTGTTTGCATTATCCTGAAATACCATTAACCTCTCCATTGTCCCTTCAGAGCATGCTTAGCACACACTTCTGGCTTATCTCATTTCACTCTCATAGGACTCATCTGTTTAGATATCTGGCTCCTTTGAGGGTAGTGGCTTTAGCTTATTTCATTCAATCACTTATTCATTCATTTATCTATTCACTCAAAAATTATTCATCGAGTCTCTATTATACATCAGACACTGTTCTATGCAGTGGGGATATTACAGCAAAAAAAAAAAGGCAAAATTACTTAATCTCAAGAATTTTGTATTTTAGTAAGGGAGAGATAATAAACTGATAAATAAGTAAAACAAGTATAGTCTATCCAACAGTGATTAAGTAGAATTGCAAAAATAAAGAAAATGGAGACAGAGAGGGTGTACGTTTAAATGGATTTATCAGAGAAGGACTAAGAAAGTGACATTTCCGAAACACTTAAGAGAGTCACACATGGATATCTGACAAAGAATATAGAGGAAAGAGCATGTGCACAGACCCAGAAGTGTGAGTGTGTCCATAGTTATCCACGGACAACAAGGAGGCTGATTCAGCTAAAATGGTGTCAACAAAGTCAGAATAAAGGATTTCAAACAGAAGAGTGACATAACCTGTATGAGGTTCTTAAAAGCATCACTGTAATTGATGTGTCTTGAATACACTTTGGGAATGAAAAGAAGCTGGGAATGTAGCCATAATCCAGGTGAGATCTCTTGGTGGTAAGGACTACAGTCAGAGCTATAGTTACTAGTGGTCAGATTCTTGAAAAAAAGAAAGAAATCTGAAGACTGAGCTTTCAGATTTGCTCTCAGTGAATGTGGTATATGAGAAAAAGAGGAATTAAGAATGACTCCATGTTTTCGGCCTAAAATGAGCATGTAGAGATAACCATCTATTGGGATTAGATAGACTGTAGAAGGACAGGGGTTTTTTTGTTTGTTTGTTTGTTTGTTTGTTTGTTTAAGCTTTATTTATTTTTTATTTTTTAATCAGTATTTTTTAATTGTTGATATTGTACAGTTTTCTGTCTTTTACCCCGCCCCCAGCCCACCACCCCAGCCCTCCCCACCTTCCTCCCATTTCCACCCCCCATAGTTTTTGTCCATGAGTCCTTTATACTTGTTGCTCTAAACTGTTCCCCTTTTCCCCTGAAATTCCCTCCCCTCCCCCTCTGGTTACTGTCAGACTGTTCTCAATTTCAGTGTCTTTGTTTATATTATGCTTGTTTGTTTGTTTTGTTGATTAGCTTCCTGTTAAAGGTGAGATCATATGGTATTTGTCTTTCACTGCCTGGCTTATTTTCCTTAGCATGATGCTCTCCAATTCCATCCATGCTGTCCCAAAGGGTAGGAGCTCCTTCTTTCTTTCTGCTGCATAGAATTCCATTGTGTAAATGTACCACAGTTTTTTGATCCATTCATTAACTGATGGGCACCTAGGTTGCTTCCAGCACTTGGCTATTGTAAATTGTGCTGCTATGAACATAGGGGTGCATAGGTTCTTTTGGATTGGTGTTTCAGGGTTCTTAGGATATAATCCAAGCAGTGGAATTGCTGGGTCAAAAGGTATGTCCATTTTTAGTTTTCTTAGAAAATTCCATACTGTTTTCCATAGTGGTTGTACCATTCTGCCATCCCACCAACAGTACACTAGGGTCCCCTTTTCTCCACAACCTCTCCAACACTTGCTGTTTGTTGCTTTGTTTATGAAGGCCATTCTGACTGGTGTCAAGTGGTATCTCATTGTAGTTTTAATTTGCATCTCTCTGATAGCTAGAGATATCAAGCATCTTTTCATGTGTCTCTGGATGACAGGGGGTTTTTTTGAAGAAGACCAAGTCTTTCAATAAACATGCTCCATTTGTGTATTGTACACCCAGGTAGAGATCCTGAGCAAGCATTGAAATACACACGTCTGGGGTTTAGAAGAGAAGTGCTAAGGTAGATACGTAAATATGGGAGTCATCAATGTAGAGATGGCACTAAAACTGTTAGATTGGAAAAATCAATAGGGATGACTATTGATAGAGGTGAGGTCCAAAGACTTGGCTCTGGGCAGCCCAATGGTAAGTAAGGGGTCAGGGAGAGAGTTTGATTGATGAGGTAGAAGGAAAACTAATTGTAGTCTATTAACTAAAAAACAAGGAGTATTTGTGCTGGAAGCCTAGTGAAGAAAGTGCTTCAGAGAGCAGGAAGTGATCAACTGGGTCAAATGCAGCTGGTAGGACAAGTAAGGAGGGATTAAGAATTTACTTTGGGATGCACAGATAACAAAATTATTGGTGACCTTTCCAAAGCACTTTTATTGGATGATGAGGTAAAGGTCCATTTCAGTAGGATTAAAAGAGACAATGAGAGGGACAATGAAGACAACAAGAATGGATACAGTTTTATGTGTTTTATGGTAAAATGGAGACAATAAACAGGGCTATGGTTGGAGTGGAAAGAGTAACAGAGTTTTTAGGTTACTAAAAACCAGGCCAAAGAGAAAATAATGCTGGTACAGAAGTTGAAAGATTATGTGATTGAATAAGCAGAAGAGATGACATTTGGCATAAAATGTTGACCGTAGCTTGTGAGAGTAGTTCATCGATGGTAATGGGGAATGGTTGAATGGCCAGAGACACAGGAAGGTAGTGGAAGCTTGCTGAAGTTCTACAGGTTTATTTCTGATTGATGATGGTTTTGTTTTTTCAATGAAATAACTCATCAGCTGCAGGTCTGAATAGATTAAAAGTAGTGAAAGGTTGAGGAGAGAGAAGATATGAAAAATCTAACATAAGAGAGTATAAGCAGGCATGGTTAATATAATAAGATTTGGGGCAGAGGTATAGGTTCACTTGAAGACTTTCATTTAAAGTGATACTGCCTAGCACGGTTGTGTGATTTCCCCCTCCCATGTTTAGTATAAACACAGCATAGGCAGAGAGTTTATTTAAGCAACGTGTTCTTTTCCTATAGCTGCTATAATAAGTTGTCACTAGTGTTAGTGGCTTGCACAACACAAATTTATTCTCTTACAGTTTTGGAGACCAGAAGCCTGAAACAAGTTTCACTGGACTAAAAAATCAAGAAGGTGTCAGTCAGTAGAGCCTTTTCCCCTCTGGAGCCTTCAGTTGAGAATCTGTTTCCTTACTTTATCTAGATTCTAGAAAGGCATTCTTTGGCTCATGGTCCCTTCTTCCAAAATTAAGCTAGCAGCACAGCACCTTCAAATCTGTTTCTGCTTCCACTGTCATATAGTCTTCAGCCTTGTGCGTCAAATCTCTCTCTGCCTCCATCCTATAAAAACACTTGCAGTTACATTTAGGGCCACATACACAATGTGGGATAATATCCCCATCTCAAGACTCCTTTGCATTATGACATTCACAGAGTCCTGGAATTAGGACCTGATATCATTGGATACCATTGATCAGTCTACCACAAGCAACATTAGGGTTTTGCCAAACCAGTGTAATCAACAAGAGTGGGCAAGGGAGTAATTGTATGATAGACTAATAAATTAAAACTGATAAGGAGAAAAGTGGAGCAAGAAAGAGTTAGAAAATGGTAGGGTAAGTCCCCCTTATACTGCAGGGTTTGGGGCAATAATGGACTAGTGTTGTTGAATGGAAAATGGAAGGCGGTGGATGGAGAATGAGATGATTCAAATTGACATGGAGGTATGAGGCTGTGGCACAAAAGAGTGTAGGGTTATGGTAGAAGTCAAGGGCTGGAATCATTTAGGTGGATTTGGAAGATCAGCAGGGTTTATGGCAAAGGTAATGTTGGGAAAACTGATAGTGAGCCAGGAGCTAAAATTTTGGGGAAAAGGAAAAAATGTATTGATCTTCACATGGGCTAGAGTGATAGATTCAGATTATTTGAAAGTTTAAGGGTCTTAGAACCTAGTCATGTTTTACATTTTAATACCAATACATTTTCACATGGAATTAAATCTATTGTAAGCCTTAGGTTTGCTCTAAAATAACTTATATAGAAAATTTCAAAGTGACTACAGAAAACATTTACAATGAACTGTTGATAGCAGTGTGGTCGAGATCCAGCAGCACTGGCATCACCTAGGAGCTTGCTAGAAAGGTAGAATCTCAAGCCCCACCCAGGTATCCTGAATAAAAATATTCACATGAACAAGATCCCTGGGCAATTCACTTGCAAGTTAAAGGTTATGAAACATTAGTCTAGATGCTAAAGCTGTGGAACATGTCATCAGAGATGTATTTGTTGCCACATCCGTAGAAGGAAGAGATGAGGATTTCTGTTAAAGAATTTTTCCCTTCCACGTTGTAACCAATAAAAGTAATATGATTTAAATAATTATGAGGAATGAAAGCATATGAGTTTAATGTTTGCCTGAGGTCAAATTTCAATAATAAAACCAGAGCTCAGATACCAACTGGTTGAGTAGTTTTAACGTGAAAGACTGAAGAACCCTCCTGTCACCGAGTTTTTGCCGATCTGTAACACAAGCAGTGGCCCTGTTTCAGTGTATCCTCTGACAAATACATGCACACACATCTACAAAGTGACATGTGCTTTCTCACATGAGTCATTCATTTCCCAGTTTTATAATTTATTCATCTCCAGATGAACTTGGACATCTGCTGTTGATTTCTTGCTGTTTTGTGGTGCCAGCAGATTTACAAGTCTTCAAGCACGCGTTCTTGAGAAATAACTAGATAATATAAAAAGTTGAGAAACAAAAAGTTATGTTGTAAAGTTAGAGTGTTTACCAAATAGGACATTAGTGGTGGTATTTGCAAAATATATTATGATATTTTAAGGACTTCGCGTATTTTCAGAAGGCCTTTTTAGGTAAGCAAGCATTCTACTGATACCTGCAACTTGAGCTCCTAAATCCAATCTGGTTGGAATTTTTTCTGTAGCTTCAAGTCTTAAAATATTTTACTTACGTATTGTTTAGCACACATATTTATTCCCATAGAGAAGACCTGGCTTTCTTTCATCTGTCATTCTGAACTGCTATATCATAAGCCTAATATAAAAGTTATTAATTAATTCCTATATGTGGAGGGGCTCCGCCTGCAGAGCCCCATCCGTCCGTCACAGATGAAAGTAAAACTGCCAAAACATGATCTGCTTGGGGAGGAGAGGTAGGTGATCTCTCAAAGGAGAAGGACCAAGAGCCCCTTCCTCAGTGGGCTTTTATTAGGTTCATAATACACAGGAATACAGGTATGTCAGGTGGCAAGGATCAAACAATGGTTAACATTTCAAAGAAATCTGAGGGCTTAATCTGAGAGTCAGTGTCTGTCAGGAAAGGGGGTTGCAAAAACTTTGGGAGACATACTCATTTCCTCCTCGGACCTTTATCATTTAAATGAGAGCACTCTTAGCAAAGCAGGTTTCAAAGGACTTTACGAATTCTTTCTTATGCCTGATCACCCAGGGAGCTGCTCTGGCTAGCACAGGGCTGCACTGCCCCGCCTCATAGTTTCAGGCTTAAGCAGATTAGAGCCAGGATGCAAGAGATAAGAAAGACACCTCCCAAACGGAAACGGGGACTCGGGCTATGTCAGAATAGCCAGGGGGGTGAGGGTCCATCACCCCCTCTTTGCTGCAGCCCCCCGAGTCCTTCCATGAGGGCCTCCCAAGTGGTCATGTCTGGCTTGGGTTGCCCCTCCCATAAGGAGTCTTACCCGTCATTGACTAACCAACCAAGCATTGGGGCCAGAGATGGATGAGGCAGAAGCAGCACTCCTGCCAGGGAGATAAGCTTTATCTCCTTAGTGGCTCACCTCCTCTAGACAGAACAGACCCAGATGAAATGGGTCTCCTGGGCTCTTACGCAGCCTACCATGGGGTGAGGGTTATAACTCCTGAAACCAGGCAAAACGGTCTGCAACACCTATATATTTGTATTTTCATATTATAAAATTTGGGAGCATATATTTCAATAACTTTTCAGAGAGCTTTTGAATTACAAAAAGAAAAAATCACTCATGTAAATTTACTCCTGTAGTGTTTCTTCATCAGCATAAATTTCATAAATTACATGGTAACTTTGCTAAGACAAGCTACTTATGGTTTATAGCCAGTCTGTTATCAAAAGAGATATGAGGTGATGCTGATAAATAATATATGCATAGAAATATCATTAAAAGTAAGACAGAATATCAAAAGGTAGAAAACCTTGAAAGTGATGATAAAGCAGGTATATTAAATATATAAATTCATGTATTATTTAAAAACAAAGAATTAAATCTCATTTAGGCCACTCTGGCAACTGAAACTTAATGGGAAACACAATAGACCCAATAGCATTTTATTTTTTTTAATTTTCTTATACTTGATTGTTACCCCTTTAAAAACTTTCAATTTATTCACAGCGTACATTATCCCTAATAATGTCTCTTATAATGAATATTAAGAATGCGAAGAACTTTTCTCATAGACTAGTATTAAGATAGTCTGCACGATGGGTCATTCATCTTTGTGGCGATTCTACATCATTGTTAAAAGTAGCCTATATCCCTAAGGCTTAATATACTTCAGGGCCATGCCTGCTCCTGGGAGGATTTTAGAAACAACATGTTCTGAGATACAGTAACTAACATGACAATTTCAGTGAATACATTGGAGGACGACAATAATAAAAACGGGGTGTCTTTTGAGTTGCATTATTTCAAAGAAGGTTAAATTGATCCTTTACAGAGCAAAGATTTAAAAAATATTTTCACTCAAAATACTGCTTCTTGAAATCTTTTTAAAGCTATTGAATAATGCTGCTTAATATGCAATAATTATAAGATATTTATTAAATAATATCTCGTACTTAAAAAATAAATAAAAATGGAAAGAAACCTGTTTCATAATTTTCATAATTAGTTTAAAGTGGTTTTTCTTGCTCTAAGTATTTTTAGATTTATTAAAATCAACCTACCGATGGGAATCTATAAGTTATAGAACCTGTACTTAATCCTACTACTGTTCAAAACTTAGTGAAATGTAAAATAATTTAAACAATGTATACAGACTCATTCCTGAGGCATATCTGAAGTGAATTCCTGGCACTTTTTAATTTACATAGTGACAAGATATATTTTGCATTTCAAAATAAATTTCACTGTGGTCATTGCCTCCATGGTCATGGCCCCAATGACACACCAATCTTTTGCAGCCAGCGAAGACAAGACTGTTCCCCAGTCTAACAGTCTTTGGGGAACTTGTATTTGTCTTATCCTCTACCACCTCTTCAATTCTCTGCTGCAAACTAGCTCATGTAAAGCTCCACAGGAAAAATGTTACCTAATGTTACAGTATCTAGACAGGTCATTCAATGCATAGTCAGGATTCCACTCCCTCATTTAAAAATAATCAAGTGATAACAATGTAAAAATAATGTAAAATATTTAATATGTTGATATATTATTATTACATAAAACCCCTCAGGCTGTAGTGTGAATGTTGGGAGACATGCATTTCCATGCGGGCCCAATAAAGTTCTAGCTGCTACGTCATAGAGATTGCAAGAGGCAGCCTCTCTGCTTCTTGGTTTTCTTAGTGGCCAAAATTGATGCACAGCCCCACAGATGGACAGAAATCATGAATTCCCCTGCCACTTAGCTTCTCCAGGATGAGGGAGATCAGCAGGTAGTCCTGGGACTGCAAGTGGACAGAAGCCACCCTTGCTCTCTCCAAATCCTAAGAACCACAGCCCAGAGCTCTGTTGCTAGCCTTTGACTGACCACTGTTTCCGAGGGGAATGGAAATCTTCCAGCCTATTCTCTCCCTTTCTCGATTTCTCACTCACATGAGAGCTGATGCTGTCTCACAAACCTCCAGGTTCCCATCCAGGTCATGTGGCCTGGATGAGAGCTGAGAAGCGATGACTCTAGCAATGCATGAATGAATCATCATCTCCTCATTTTCGCACAATCACTCTCCAGCCGTTGCCCCTAAAACCAAACTTTCTCCAGAGAGCATGCTCTCTGATTCCCCAACAATTGGTTGGATCCCAACTTAAATTTCCTATATTTTGGTCAATTTTGCAACATTCTCCTCTCTGCAGTGTTAGGTAGCACCTAGAATGCTTTAAGTGACTTGAAGCCCAGTGCAGATCACTGTAGTGTGAAACAATCAGGATAGGGAGTCAGAGGGTCAATGAATTAGACTGCAGCTCCCTGCTACCACATCAAACAAACAAATTCCCACAATGGGAGGGTACTAGACAAAGGTTCTCAGGATAACTTCGGGGTGTTTATATTGTACCTCCCTAAGAATTTGGATTGATTATAAACACAATGGAGCCTCAATTACCTTGCATACCCTTCAGACAAATGGCTGTTTCTTTCTTAATCTGATTTATTACACTCGTTTCATATAGAAAACAGGAACTAAATATCTCATCCAAAAATCCACCCTCCACCCCGATACGCACACATGGTAAGACCAGAAAGGCAGGAAAGTACAGATCACAGTTGCCTTCAAAGCTTTGAAAAATCTGTGGAAATTTCATAGCCATGGTTTCCAGATCATATTTTTAATCTGATTGTGAGAATTTGAAGTCACCGTTACTCAGAATTGATGTGGGAACAAAAATACTTCTTAACTTTCTAAACTTAGAAACATTTCTTCTTTTTTTAAAATAATCCAAATTCCTGCTTGGAAGAGTCTAATTTACATAAATTCCCTAACCCCCACCTTTGATTCTAAACAAAGCTGGCAGATGAGTCATATTTGCTTATTGGGTTGTAGGCATGCACGTTAAAGTGGTGCTAGCTTTCTCATTATTTATTGGTGTCACGAGGGACCATTTAAAAATCCTGCTCTTTCATTCTTTTCCTTTCCTAGGACGGGCATATTCCTTCCCCCTACACTGCCTTGGAGTTTACTAAATACTGGAACATAGAGGAACCCTAATCCTTCCTCTTAAAACTAACAAAAACCATTTATTTTGATTTAACTTTTGTAGGCAAAGAAAACGCTTTGATTTGGGGGCTTTCAGGCTTTGGAATAAAATAATTTTAGGTAAATTAGCTGCTACAATTACTGTTGTTATGCTCCTAAAAGCTGCTAAATATAATTAGTTCATAGGGCAGAGATAATATACTACAGCATTTTCTTCCTGACACAGATTTCAGAAATTTGGCCTAGATTAAAGATGAATATTTTTTAAAATATTGTAACAGAATTAAATTACCAAGAAAATGACTATTATATTCATAAATCTTCAACAGTGCTGACATTCACATAAATTGGGCTTTCCAAACACTTAAAATCATTAATGCTGAAAGACAATTTGAGTCATGTCTGTCTGTCTTTATTTTTGATCCAACTCAAGAAATATTGGTAAGTAATAATAAATGCCAATTACAAATTTCTTTCTTTTTACTCCTAAACATTTTTACCTTGTTGAGCAAATGGGTCCCTCTCTGGATTGGATAGTGGTCATCCCCTAGTCTCCTCAATCTTCTTTAGGGCAGCAGCTATTCAAACACGAGAAATAGAGCTCTTCCAAAAGACAGATCTTTGCTCATGTTTTCAAGCATGGAAGCAAACACTGGCGGCAAGCGTGAGCAGCAATGAAAAAAAAAGTTGTTCAGAATTTACTTTATTTTCTCCCCATTTAGAGTCAGCAAGATGCTGGTTGGTGCAGTCACTGCAGAGTTGCAACCCCAGCAAGGAAGGGCTTCCTGATGATGGCCCAGGCACATGATCAGAGGTCGTTCTGGTCTATCTCCCATGACCTGGGCTAGGGTGGCCTATCTACTTTTCATTTATAAAACATCAGTTCTCTGCCCTTTCTTTTTAAATGTACAAAAAATGAGAAAATAAAATCTTGTTTTATAATTTACTTCAACATTTCCCGATCCGGAGATGGAAGAATTTCTAATTTCTTACCTAAATTCTGTTTTCATCAACTCCAGCATTTTTTCCTCTGTCTACTGAGTAAAAACATAAACTTGGTGATATAGAATACCCTTAAATTATTTTTTAAGAAACATTCAACAGTCTAGTTAAATGTGGTTCCTTTGAATTATTTAAAGTAGCCTTATATTTGTATATACTGTATAGCTTATAAACGTTATTTCATATACCTTATTCCTTTGGCTCCACCAACAGCCTCTCATACAAGGCAGAAGAGTTGCTGTCCCCAGGTACAAATAAAAAATCCGAGTCTCTGAAAAGTTCAATCACTTGCCTCAGAAAGTAACCATCTAAGTTCAGAGTCCAGACTGGCATTAACTCTTGTCTGAATCCTAGTACAATGCTGTCCACTCCAGCAAATTGTCTTTCTCCTAAGTCCCAATTGATATTTATTTCCTTTAAATCTTGTCAAATATCTTTCACTTCAATTAAAAAAACTGGAGCAGAACATGGTTTCATATAAATGTATTTCTGTAGAAGACTATGCATACTGCTAAATAGTGGCCTTTTATTTTAGCACTGCAGTGGTGAAGTGAATGCAGGTTGAAAATTACAATGCCAGTAGATATTTTTTCTAACTTATCTACATAGCATTAGTCCTGGAGTGATCAAAATCCTCAAATTGGGATTGTTTATTTGTTTGTTTGTTTCCTTTGTGATAGTGTTGGTGTGAATGTGGGTGGCACTTTCAGGAGGAGAATAAAAGAGTCAGTGCTGAGAGGACCATTTTTGGTTTGATTTTATCCTCTGGCACCAAAAAGCATGTATGTGCACAGAGGTACCTTTCTTGAGGTGTATGTTTTTACATACTCCCCTTGCTATGTCCTACAGAGAGAATGGATCCTTTAACAAAATGGAGATCCATCCTGTGCCTCCGCAGCTGCCTTTCCATTTGGTGTGCATTCAACTGTGTATTTAATACAAATATTGCTTCAGGATTTCCAGAGCAGATAAGAAAGCTGCTGATGTTAGAATGCAGTGCAGGGAGAGTCTGCACACAGGTAGCCCACTGAAATTCAGCTTAGTGAATAATTACCATGATGATCATAATTAATAATTATCTTGTGCCAGTGGAGAATTGTACTAATTGGTAATCTCTTCTCCTAAAAGTCCTAATATTTTATTTCTGCTTATTGCTAACTATCAAGTAGAATGCTAATGGAAATGTGGATGACTGGTATTGTAATAATTATAACTGTAATCACATTCAGCAGCTAACCTCTAATTAAAATAAATCAGATGATGTAGTGAATTGGCTACATGCAGTTTTGTTTCCAATAATATATCTTATTGGGAAAAATTATTTTGTCTCACAGAAAGCCTTTGAAGATCAGATTAAAAATTATGTGGGTGTGTTGTATTTCTAAGGAGATGTTTTCTGTGGTAATAAGTAGGTTAATTGCATATTCATCAGGTGATGGAGTTTCAGGATAAACACAAGTTAGCATGTAATAAGTACCACTGTTTCTAATGGAATTATAATATTGTTACCTTGCAATTATATGCAGTTCATTCTTGGATGTTCAGCTAGTAATGAATATGTGTATTGTTACCTCGCAATACAAAATTTCTTGACTGAACTCTGAAAATCAATCAGATAAAATTATCCAGGTGATTTTTGAAACATTGGGTTGTCTCGTTAGGGCATAATAATTTTTTTTAATTTTTAATTCTGAGCATTTTCCAAAATGATATCTACCATTAACAAATACATACACTTTATATTTATATATGCATATGTGTTTATATGTGTGTGTGCTATCCCAAATATCAGTCTGAGCTATCTATCATCACTTACCATCAAGTAGTGGTAAAAAAACTGACAATAAATGAATTTATGCCTATCTTCATGTGGGTAGAAATAGAGGGCAGAACAGTCTCTTGAAATGACAAATCTGAGTAATAACTAAATTCAATATTTTTAGAAACATTTTTTGCTGCTCTCTGATCTTGAATCTCCCTGCTACACAGCACAGTTTTCTTTTTTTTTTTTTTTCCTATCAGCAAACTTTTTCTTTAAAGGGCCAGATCATAAATATTTTAGGCTTTGTGGGCCATACAGCCTCTATGTAACTACTCAACTCTGATGTTCTAGAGAAAGCATCTATTAACATATGTAAAAAAGTGAGAATGGCTATGTTATGATAAATCTTTATAAAAACAGGTATGTAACTGGTTATGGCCCACAGATGATAATTTACCTAGCCTTAATCTATCACCAAATATTTGTGAGCATTTATGTGCCAAGTGCTGTTCTAAGTGCAAGAGATTGAGAGATGAATAAGAGATAAAACTCCTTTTTCTCATCCAGCTTCTACTCTATTAAATGAATACTTACTTACTACATGCATGGGAGTATCCTAAGGGGATCTGACAGTGAATTAAATATTTTCCTTGCTTTCCAGAAGTTTAGAGTCTTATGAAGGAGTTAGAGTCATGCATTAATGCTAATAATTGTGGGGCAATAGCATATAGATTATAAAAATGTCTAAACAGTGTTATATCTTCTTTACTTGAACTCTGCAGTAAAAAAATATATACACTGTTGAGCAAGATTTCTTAAAGGTGGTGTCATTAAGAGATTTTCAGCAATAGATATCAAAGGCAAAGAACTGCAAAAGATGAGGGCACGGTTGAGACACAATGAGTGTTCAAGAAGAACACAAATTATAAAAGTAGGAATTAATGAATGACGATGAGGCTGAAAGGTAGTTTGGACTGGATTGTGGAGGTCCACAAGTGGCATACCAAAGACCTGGGACTTTATCTGTGGTGACTAGTTGGAAGAAAGCAGAGGATCATAGAACATTTTAAAGCATTAAATGGCATGAAAAGATCTAAGTAGCTGAAGGATGAATGCGGGGAGAATAATCATAGAAAGTGGATTACAGGGGAGGGCTTCCGGGGACTCCAGGCTAAGACCACATTCAGAGGAGAACATGCTAACCCCATAAGATATAATGGGGGCCTGAGCCAGCTCTCTATCCAGGGTTACAAGTAGAGAGATGGCTTTTAGGGTCTCCTTCTAGAAGAGGGGTAGAGCTAAAGCAACTCATCATGACCTCATCATAATCTGCCTAATGCTCACATTTGAATTCAGCTGTCATATCATACTTATTGTTAGATTTCAATGAGAGAAAATGAGAAAAGAGGCAAACAGTCCTTAAAAACAGGTGCAAAACTTAACACACCTTTTTGAGTCTGATTGGGAACAGGTGAGAGGGTTACAAAAACAAGTATATGCCATCCATTTTTAATATGTTTGCTTCCTTCCTAAATGTACTCTCTAGCCCTTTCAAAAAAAATGAAGTAAAAAGCCTATTGGATACTCTTGCCAGTTGAGAAATTTGCATGGTTTAGGGTAATTGGATCCTAAGGATAGTTTCATAAAGGACTTGTAGACACTGATTTTTTAATTTCCAAAGGATGTTAGTGGCTATTGAACTCTGGAAATATGATAATAATTCACTGATAAAATATATCACTTAATAAAAATAACCTAAGTGTAATGACAAACTATGGAAAATTATTTAAGAAAGTTATACAATATTTAATTTCAACAGAATTGAATTCAGGTACTGTTCATGGATTACATCTATTAACATCATCGAGTTATTTTTATTTCTTCTCTTTGTTCTCTAGGAGCCAAAAAAACCCAAAGTGTTCCATCAACATGGAAAATTGGCTAAAATAGGTATAATTCATTTTATACAAATACATGGGGAAACTACCCCTCATGTAGACTCACATACATGAATGTTCACTCAAATAGTTTGTTTTTTTTTTTAAGAGAAAAACTGGAAACTACCTGAATTTTAATCCACAAGGACCATTGTTATATCTTACAAGGTTATATTATGCTCTAAATTGCAGTCTTAACCTGTAGTCCCACCATGTCCTTCCTCACCAATATACTTTCCATACTGTCCCCACACTCATCTTCTGATATTCAAATCTTTTCATGCCATTTAAGGCTTTAAAACACGGGTGGCAAACACAAGGCCCGTGGGCCGAATCCGGCCCTCCACCTTGTTTTATCTGGCCTGGCACCTTGTTTCTACCTGGAGGCAGCACCGAGCTCCTGCTTAACTGTTAAGGAGTAGTTACATTTATACAGTTCTAAAATTACATTCGGCCCTTTGAAGGCAACTGCGAGGCTGATGTGGCCCCCGGTGAAAATGAGTTTGACACCCCTGCTTTAAAACATTTTATTGTCCTTCACTTTCTCCCTTATCAGTCACAGATGAAGTTCAGTCTTTTTTTTTTTTTTTTTGAAGAATAAATATTTTTTTTATTTCTTGACAAGTTTATACTTAGTGAAGTTTATACTTAATTTTTTTTAAATCAGTATTTTTTTAATTGTTGATCTTGTACAGTTTTCTGTCTTTTACTTCCCCCGCAGCCCACCGCTCCAGCCCTCCCCACCTCCCTCCCATTTCCACCCCCCATAGTTTTTGTCCATGAGTTCTTTATACTTGTTTCTCTAAATATGGCACTCAAGGACCTCCACCATGAAGCTCAAACTACCTTTCCAGGCTTATTGTGATCAACGATAGGATGAAATGATATAGAGCAGTTAAAAGACAGGAACCAAGTATATATCAACATGGATAGACCTCAGACAACATAGCATTAAATTTGAAAAGATAAATTTACTCTAGCTGGTGTGGCTCAGTGGATTAAGTGCTTGCCTGTGAACCAAAATCTCGCTGGTTCCATTCCCAATCAGAGCACATGCCGGGGTTGCAGGCCAGGTCCCCAGTAGAGGGTACTCGAGAGACAACATAGACTGATGTTTCTCTCCTTCTCTTTCTCCCTCCCTTCCCCTCTCTCTAAAAATAAATAAATTAAAAAATAAAGAAATAAAGAGACAAATTATACAATAGCATGTTTTATTTGATACCATTTACATAACTTTACAATATAATAATACTCTTATTATTCAGATATATAGATGAAAATGTATGTAAATTATTTTAAATTTATGAAAGTAATTGTCTTTGGAACAAGATTGATGAGACTTCAGTTTCATCTGAATATTGTATAACTTTAACAGGATTTGAAGAAAATTTTTACAAATTAGCAGGTCTGTGTAAAAAATTTTTTAATCACAGAATTCTGAGGCAAGACATATATTCTCAGCCATTTAAAAATTAGTTATATTTTAAGGGCACGCAGGCTGATTTCAAGCCAACTTTGAGTAATGTGTTTTCTAACTTTGTATGTATTCAATTTATGTCATTATATTCCCATATATTACTTGAATATTATTGATTACAATGCAGTTTTTCCATTAAACTAAATTTCATTTTAACCTTTTTCCCTTATAAATTTCAGTTTTTCAGTTAAATTAATACTTTTGTATAGTAAGATACTTTTAGGGTCAATTTTTTGAGCAGGAGTATTTGCCTAGAAATTTACAGTTTGGTTCAATCATATTGACAGTGCTGTGCAACCCAGGAAAGTGGGGTTTTGCCAGTAAAATCAGGATATATTTTGCTCTGAACTGGAAATCACACCAACAGAGCAAAATGGGCTGAGTGTGCCCACAGCATCAGCCAACTAAAAGCACTAAGGCAGCAACATCTGTGAGGAATTTTATGTTTTTTTAAATCATTGAAATCATTTTAATGAGGAAAATTAGAACATTTTTGTACTTCCAAATACATATTTCACAATTAGCGGTTTGTTTGTTATTTAATTCTGAACTTCATATGGTTGTTGTTCCCCAAATCTTGTCAGTGTTTAGGGCAGCCGGATCCAGTCTTGTAATGCCTTTTGTCTTCTCAGCTCCACTTACGGAGGCTCTCCTGGATGTTTCCAGAGTTCTTTGGAAAATGTCCTTCTATCGGGGAGCACCCAGCTCTCCTGTTCATCAGTTCAAATGTTCTGGAGTTCCAAGCCGATACAAAGTTGTGGAGCAGGCTGTGTTCACAGGCAGAAACAATCACTAGTTCATAGAGCTGAAGGAATGTCTGCAGCCAAAGCCAAGAAGACTCTGGCAATGACTTGCCCAGGCCAACTGTCCCAAGAAGATGCCAATGGAAAGCAAAAAAAAAGCTCTTCATCAAATGATGCAACCTGGGAAAACAGATCCTTGAAAGGTTTGCCTCCAGAACGTCTATTCACCACTTTACCTGATAGCTCATGGAGGCTGCTCTTTGTTTTTCTGTTGGAGATCATGCAGCAATCAACTGCCAAACATGCCTTACACCTTCATGCCATCTAATTATAGCCTGTAACACTCGGGAGTGCTGACAGTGCTGAGCTATTGACTCTTGACACTCTCTAAAGCTCTTAATTATCTTTTCACATAAGCCCCTTTCAGATCTGTCAACTTCTTTGTATTGTTTATGGAGGAAAAAAAGTGGCATATTAAGATTTCAGGACTATGCACTCAGAGGCAACTTGCAGTCACACTTGCGAGTTCGCTTGAATGTCTGTGCTCTCACACACACCCAGACAACAAAGAGGGTTTCAGATTGTGGAATACAGCTGCAGGATGGCAACTTGCAACAAGAATAAGTCAAGTTCCCAGGCAAAATGAAGTAACCCAAGCTTTAATCAATCTGTCACTGAAGTCATTTTTAACCTTTCTCTCAGTTTATATTCATGTGTGTGTTTTGATACATATAAATATGACTGATATTTTTTAAATTTTTGTTCAAGTACAGTTGTCTCCATTTCCCCTCCACCATACTCTCCCACCCCAGCCGTCCCCACCTTCCACCCTTGATCCTATCCCCCTTTGGCTTTGTCCATGGGTCCTTTATACATGTTCTTTGATGACGCTTCCCATAACTGACCTTATATATGGTATCGAAACAAAGTTTTTTTTTTTTTAAATAAAGTTTCTTTTTTTTAATTTTATTTTTTTTTCTTTTAGATTTTTTATTTTATTATTTATCTTCAGAGGGGAAGGGAAGGAGAGAGGGAGAGAAACATCAATGTGCGGTTGCCTCTTGTATGTCCCCCGCCGGGAACTGGCCTGGCAACCCAGACATGTGCCCTGACTGGGAATCGAACCGCAACCCTTCGGTTCACAGGCCCGCGCTCAATCCACTGATAAACAAAGTTTTTAAAATTCATTCAAACCACTACTAAATTTTTAATTCATCATGGGACTTGGTGATTTCAAAGAGATATCCATGCTTTACATTATTTAAACAATTATTTTATATGACTTAAATGTGTAAAAACTACTTGCATACATTTTTATCTTATTGGATATTCAGATAACCCTAAGAGACGATGAAAAGTGGAATTATTACTAACTGACAATTTCAGATGACAATGTAGCTCAGAGAGTTGAAATGACTTGCCTAAATTCCTCTATTAAATAGAGAAATAAATCTATATTTTATCTTAAAAAGGGTTTTGGTTCTAAAGTTAGTGTGTAAGGCAACATCACGAATAATTAAAAGTATCATTAAAATACCTTGTATGTCATCCATTTTTTATGAACTGAATGATTGTGTTCCCCCAAATTTGCAAGTTAAAGTCTTAATCCCCAAAGTGATGGTATTTAGAGATGGGTCTTGGGGAAGTAATTGGTTTAGATAAGGTAGTGAGAGCAGATTCCCCAGTGATGGGACGAGCTACAAGAAAAGGAAGAGACACCAGAGCTTCCTCTGCAAACAGACACCCTGAGAAAAGGCCACTCACAGTGAGAAGGCAGCCAGGAAGTACTTTTCCACTAGGAGCCAAATCTGCCAGCACCTTGATCTTGAACTTCTGCTTCCAGAACTGTGAGATATAAATGTCTATTGTTTAAGCAACCCAGCCTACAGTATATTGGTATAGTAGCCTGAGCTAACCAAGACATCCATAAAATATAATATTAGGATCTACTATGTCCCAGTTAGTCCAACATGGTCTGTTGCTGGTACTGTCTTAGATGTTTCTGTGGCTACTATTTTTTCCCAAGCACTGGAACCAACTGCTTCCTTTTTGATAGAAAACCAGGTGATATACTTGGCTGGCATTTCTGCACTATGCTGGTTTTTTTTTTTTTTTTTTTTTTTTTTTTTTTTAAGGCAGCAAATCCCAGAATCAATCTCCAAATAGTAAGATGGGAACATCACTAGAGGTAACAGGAATTGAGACCAGCTGAAGCAGGAGATTCACCCCCTGTCACTGGGCATGCTCTTACCCCCAGCATCATTGACATTATTACTTTCTCCTCTCTTTCTCATTTTTCCCTTTCTGAATTGTTGAAGTCAAATCAGTTAAATGCACATATCCTGCCTCTGTAGCATACTAGGCCTTTGATTCTAACTTCAGTCCTTTCTTTGTACGCTTTTTCATTCACCTCTACTTGTTGAGCTAGGGAAGGAAACGAAATAGAGTCTGACCCTGAAAGAGCATACAGCCTTCTCAGTTTTTCTCACTTAAACAAAATAATGAAATTTACCAATCTTCAGCAATGATCAAATCAAGTGTTTCATGCCTGGAAATAAAAGGGGGAACAGGAGAGCAAAAAGAAAGGAGTGGCCATGAAATATGGAGAAAATGCTCATTTGAAACTTCAGATTATCCTTTCTGAACTGAGGGAGATAGCATTTTATGTGAAAGGGTTATCTCTAGGGTGATAATTTAAATCCCACTTACCAGATAGAACGTGAATGAAGAGCAGAGAGTATTAATTGAGATAGCATTATTACAGATGTGCCTAAGAATAGACTCCAGGTCCTTGGATGGGCAAATTGGACACTTTGTACCAAGACAGCAAAGGGCAAAGAGAAGACCAAGCAGACCTATGCATGAGCAAGGCTAAGACTCTCACTGTTTGCTGTTCAGCACATCATTTAACTCCTTGAACATCAGTGTGTTCTCAACTGTAAATCTGGACTAATGGTACAGTCATGCATGCATGACATTTCAATTGACGATGGACTGCATATAAGACAGCGGTCCATAAGATTGTAATGGAGCTGAAAAATTCCTATCACCTAGTGATGTCATAGTCTTTGTAATGTCATAATGCAGCACATCACTCACGTGTGTGGTGATGCTGGTGAAAACAAACCCACTGCACCGGCAGTCGAACAAAAGTAGAACACATACAATTAAGTACAATACATAATACTTGAAAATGATAATAAACAACGCTGTTTCTAGTTTATGTATTTACTTGACTATACTTTTTGTCATTATTTTAGAGTATACTTTTTCTACTTATTAAAAAGTGTTCTGCAAAACTGTATGCTGTGTTATGCTGGCAGTAGCCTCATACATCTTATGTTTACTGTATCTTTTGATTGCATTATTTTCCCATGTGCTTTGATTTAATGTCATGTTGCTTTATAAATTTGTTGTAGACTAAGTGTACAGTGTTTATAAAGTCTACAGTAGGGTACAGTAATGTCCCAGGCCTTCACATTCACTCACTGCTCACTCACTGACTCATCCAGAGCAACTTCCACTCCTGAAAGCTCCATTCATGGTAAGCACCCTGTACAGGTGTAGAATCTTTTATCTTTTATACTGTGTTTTCACTGGAACTTTTCTGTGTTTAGATACACAAATACCATTGTGTTACCACTGCCTACAGTATTCAGTACAATAACACACTGTACAGGTTTGTAGCCCAGGAGCAATAGGCTATAACATATAGCCTGGGTGTGTGGTAGGCTCCACAAGGAGGTTTGTGTAAAAACACTCTATGATGTTCCCACAATCATGAAATCACCTAAAAAAACCCCAGATTTCTCATATTGCATTCCCATCATTTTGCCACGTATGACTACACTTAGTTTACAAGCTTGCTGCAAATATCAAATATATAAATGCATAAAAAGCACCTGTAACACAACATTTGGTTGTGTCAAACATCATCTGCTTTCATTAAGAACTGGGTTAAAAGGGAACAGGAATTCACAATTAAATGACCAAGCTATCAAAGGCATCAACTGTAATCTTATAATTGCATTTATGGATTGAGAATAAAGGTAATTCCATTGACATAATAACCACTGTCATTCACACTATGCTATAATGGGATTGTAGTATAAGAATTATAAGAATGGAACATAAAATTATAAGATTGTTTGTGTTGCTTACATATGAAAGGTGCCTTCTATGAAAAGAAGAACAATCATAATTCAAATCCAGTATCAGAGAGAGTTATCAATATTTTCATTTGAAATATGGTAATAAAATCAATTTTCACACATTCTTTTATTTCATTTCTTTTAAGAAACACCATTTCTTAGTATTAAAAGACCTGTAACCCTGGCTGATATGGCTCAGTGGATTGAGTGCCAGCCTACAAAACTGAGGGGTTGCTGGTTTGATTCCCAGTCAGGGCACATGCCTGGGTTGTGGGCCAGGTCCCCAGTTGGGGACATGCGAGAAGCAACTGATCAATGTATGTCTTGCACATTGAAGTTTTTCCCCCTCTCTGCCTCTCTCTCTTCCCCCCTCTCTAAAAGTAAGTAAATAAATAAAATCTTTTTTAAAACTTATAGATTTAAAATATTAATTTTTTCTTTTTCTTAATTAAACTTACTGAGGTGACATTAATTAATAAGGTTATGTAGGTTTCAAGTGTACATTTCCATGATACATGATCTGTATATTGCATTGTGTGCCCATCACCCAAAGTCAAATCATCTTCTGTCACTATATAGTTTGCCCTTTTTACCATTTACTACTCCCCTACTCTTTTTTCTCTAAAATTTGAATTACAATAAATTTTAAAATTATTATTATTATTTAATTTTAATCTTAAGGCAGGTAGATGACAATTGCACTGTATAAATGCAAAAAGAACCCAAAGGGTGAGCATAGGCCTAAACACCAATGTGAGTGTTTCTCAGTCTAACCTTTGTATATCCATGCAGGTTTCTGCTTCCTCCCAATAGAGATAATGCAGGGTGGAGTTCAGAGAAAAAAGCCCTCTGCAACTACCTAGAGAAATTCAGGGTGAGGTACAATTTCAGAGTCTGAGTTTGCAAACAGATGATGACCCCAGGTGGAAGTTAGCAGTAGAGAAGCAGCAAAGATCAAAGGAGCAAATTGGGTGGAAGAGTAGAAACTTCAGCTCTAAGTTTGCACCTCCCCTTTATACATCAGTGCCCATCAGCTCCCATTGGATGTGAATGAAGCACTTTCTAGAGCCTATTTCTTGTAGGGTTACATCATCTCCCATAGTCCCACCATCAATAAGCTGCTTCATAAGGCATTAGGTCATTTTTATTGGGAGTTGGATACAGGGAGATATCTGAGAATAAACATAATATTAGAATAAGTGAGAAGACCAGATGTGTCAGTTAGGATAATGGTCAACAAAGGCAAATGGTAGATATTTACTTTTTTGTCTCACAAATAAGATGTAAAAAAAAATTTATGTAAATCAATATTTAAAATTTAGAACACTTTTTTATAAAGAAGATCATCAGTAATGGTAAATTTGAGACTTATCTCCACATCTTTATTTTACCCACAATCTGACCTTATTCTGTAATGTACACAATATAGAATGCAGTATAGGGAAAATAGGGTATGAGGATAGATTTGGCTTAATTCAAATATTTCGTTAGGAATAAATATAAGAAAATTCAAAACTTGTTATATATTTCAAACTTGTAGAATTCATTGTATGTCAGTTAAAATTCAATTAACCTATTTTCTTAAAGTTCAAAAAGAGTTAAAGAAGCCCTGTTTCTCCCCTTCTTCCTCTGGTCTCAGACACCACATAATAGAAGGAAAGATAGCAAATTTCAATTTGCCTTATCGGTGCCGAAGCTGAACTCAGTGAAAGTTACAGAGGTCATTGTGAGCTGACCTCAAACCAAAATAGAATTTAAATTGTCATCTTCATCTAAAAACTTGTTCTAATCTACAATCAGCATATTTACCAATGAATCAATCTTGCTCATAATTTGAGAATTGGCTGTCACAGTTTAGCAAATATCATTTCCTTTAATTTGTTTACTTATGTGTTAATTGTAGAACAATCAGAAAACAAAGATGGTGCAGAAAAAATACTACATTTAATTTTGCCACTGGTGTTCCTCCTATTACCAACTTTTGGTATTTTAATTTCTAATTAGAGAAAATATGGACCATTTAAAGTGCTATGAAAGCCAAAAAAAATCTATATCATGTTTTGGAAATTCCCTTGGATTTGATTTTTGAATATCAGAAAATCATTCACACATCAAATTACTATTATCTTCCTGCCTTCAGAAAGTAATTATTTCATAATGAAGAACTCATTTTCTAGCTCCTTATGAACTAGAATAAACAGCTTTACGTCACCATTTATTTATTCACATAAATAAAATACAATTTCAATATGATGATTTTCTCAAGTCAGCGTTTACTCTCTACATTTATACTAATAGGCAACCTCACAAAAAGCCTGGTGCCATGCCTGGAACACAGTAGGCACCAAATAGTTGGGGTTATGTAAAATTATCTCTTAGAGTGCCCACAGGTTATTTCGCCTTTTTAACCTGCCTTTGCTGAGTTACTGAAATAAAAGTACACATGTTCATCTTCTTGACAGTGATGATCCTATGATAGTTTATGATGTGAAGAGTCATAGAGACCTCTTTGTGAGTACTTTCGCACAAACATGAGCAAGTCATATTACATCATTACCCATATTTCATAAAGTGTGAGGACTAGCTACATCAGAATTATTGGATGTGAGGTTCATATTAAAATTTAGAGTTTCAGGCCTTAACTGAGACTTACAGACTCAGAATGTCTTACAGAGGCTGGGGAGCCAGAAATCTGGAACTCAAATACACTTTTCCATAGACTTCATTTTTTTTTAATTTAAATTATATGCTATCTTTTATGCTATTACAGTTGTCTCAGTTTTTCCCCCTTTGCACCTCTCCACCCAACCCTTCCAACTTCTTCAGGCAATCGCTACACCTGTGTCCATGTCCACGGATCATACGTTTATGTTCTTTGGCTACTCCCTTCACTGTCTTTCAATCCCACCCCTCCCCTCTTACAGCTGTCAGTCTGTTCCATGTTTCTACGTCTCTGGTTCTATTTTGCTCAGTAGTTTATTTTGTTCATTATATTCCACATTTAAGTGAGATCATATGGTACTTATCTTTCACTGACTGGCTTATTTCACTTAGCATAATAGTTTCCAGGTCCATCCATGTTGTTACAAAAGGTAAGATTTCTTTCTTTTTTATGGCCAAATAGTATTCTGTTGTGTAAATGTACCACAGCTTTTTTCCCACTCATCTACTTATGGACACTTAGATTGTTTCCAGATCTTGGCTATTGTAAATTACACTGTTATGAACATAGGTATGCACATATTCTTTTGAATTGGTATTTCAGGATTCTAAACCTCTATTCCCAGAAGTGGAGTCACTGGATCAAAAGGCAGTTCCATTTTTAATTTTTTGAGCAACCTCCACGCTGTTTTCCACAGTGGCTGTACCAGTCCGCATTTCCACCAACAGTGTAATAGGGTTCCCTTTTTTCTACATCCTTTCCAGCACTTTTTGATTGTTGATTTATTGATGATAGCCATTGTGACAGGTGTGAGGTAATATCTCATTGTGGTTTTAATTTGCATTTCTCTGATGATTAGTGATGTTGAGCTTTTCCATAGACTTTAATATTCACTGCAGCTTATAAACTGTGATCTATGAAGGTCACTAACTAACAGTGGGTAATGAATTTAATTTGAAAGGTGCTTAGTGCATGAAATCATTCTCTTACAGTGCTAAAAAATATTATGAGGAATAAAAATGTGTGGGAGCCTGTAGCTAACACATCTATATAGTCAACATTGCTGTATCTGTTTATAAAAATCTTGGTTGAAATGCAATTATATGATACTTGAAGATGCTTATAATTCAGTGATAAGATGCCTTTCATTCTTAAGTCTACCACCAACCCAATGGGTCAATTCCCCTGAGTTCATGGACCTCTCCCATCATGAGTCCTTCTATCCACAAACCTTCATGAACCATGTTATCACTTACTCATTAACAAGACTTATTTTCTGAGGCTAGTTCTTGACCTTAAACTCTCTCTCACCTGAAAGTTAGACCATGAGGTGGCTGTCCACATATAAATTATTTTATGGTTTACATTTCTCCTAAAAGAGCTAGAAACTTTCACCAAGACAGGGCAATAATTAGGAGGGGCTGTGCTTTCTTATAGACCTTTTGCCACATCCTTAGAGTGGCAATTTTCTGGCCACTCTAAAAAAAGTATTGCTGGCCAAAACAAGCTCAAATGACCATTGAAGCATTCTTGCGCTGACCAGTGGGAATCAGGGCCTCCCTCCCACAGAGAGTCAAACCAAGGAGCCAGCCCCCATGAGAAGACATAGGGGAAAGATATACTTACTATCTAAATCAGTGTCATTTCCTGCTTGTGCCTCTCACAAGCACACACAAAGCCACTACTACTGATTACAAGTTTTTTTAATTCCTCTGGGGATTTGTGAAAAGTTTGACCTTTCTGTCTTTGTTAAATGATACTTTAAACAAAAATGATCAATATGACCATATTATAGACCAGAGGCGGTATGAGTTGTTGTTCTAACCCTAATTTTTAATGGACATGGCTAGTTGCTCACCAATTCAATGCCATCTTCTCTCCAGGCACAAAAATCAACTTCAGCCATCCTTGCAGAAAGGTGTGGCTGTGAGCCTGAGATCTAGCCAATGGAAATTATGCACCACTTCCAGGGCTGGCTTATGAAAACCTCTCTTATCTTTCACTGACTGGCTTCATATCCTCTCTGTTCCTTCTCTTTCCAGTAGATGTATGCACAACAGTGTTGGAAACCACGTGTTGAGATGATGAGGTCGAAACAAGGAAGAAACCAGGTCCTTGAATTATCACGTGGAGGAAAAGAGCCCACCAATAAGAAATACCTCTTTTATATGTGCAAGAAATAAAATTCTGTTGAATTAAGGCTCTGCAGTTTTAGATTTATCTGGTATAATGGCTAGGTCTACCCTGAGCTATACATCCTTTCGAAGAATACATCACAAGTTGAAAACAAAGCAGTTGCATTCAATAGATGCTGAGTCCCCAAAACACACTTCCACTTCAACTGCACAAAAGAGGGTTTTTTTAAAAAAGATTATCACTGAGAAAAGAGTACAGCTTTAAAATAAAGATAATCTTTGGCAAGAGTTCAGAGAACATCTGTACATTATCCCCAGGTAGGAATGACAATATTCTCAATTCCAAGTAAATAAAAACTAAGGCCAAAGGAAGTGAGGTGGCAATAACCGAAATGATATCCAAAATGTTGAGAGAAGAAACAGGCATTCAGACCTTTTGACCCTAGATCTATTGTACTTTTTCCCAAACCATGCTGCCCTTTGGACTCTTGATGAAAGCTTTTCTAGCCACTTCTCATGGAGAGCAAAATCTACTCGACTTTGTTTGCCATCAGGCAGACATGGTAGAGAGCACCCCTATTTCATTTCAGAGACTATTTGTAATTTGAGTAGAGAAACTAGGAAGTCGAGAGTTTCCTACTCGGCCTCCTCATGTACTCTTTCAAGTTTCCAATGCTGTCTTCAAAATCATTCGTGCTGATTTGCAGCTCTGAATCCCAAACTCTGACTCTCAAATCATATTGAACTTGCTTCTAACATTCTGATTCAAAAGCTATTTCATTTTCACTTAACCAGATTTTCTGAGTTGAAAGTACTGCTTTTTTAATCCCTTTTCTCATATGAGAGGTCAGAACAAATGTAAGCAAACAAGTTGGTTTTACTGGGAACTGGTAGAATGACTATGGCTACATTCATTCCTTGTTTTAGACTCAGAAGAACGTCTCTCAGCTGCAATTTCTATAAAACATCTGCGGGCAAAGAATTAGATATATTTGGTTCTGTTCCACAGGCCTTTTCTTTTTAAGTCCAAAAGACTTTCTCTCAATGAGCTGCACTGACTTCTCAGTGGGCTCTAAGGCGATCCATCCCATTGGAACACCTGTTCTGCTTCTCAGTGGGGTAGCAGCCGTGGCATGCCAGCACTGCCATGACAGAAATTTACAGCAGAGGTTGTTGCCTTCTCAGCCCTTTCAATGTGACTGTGCACACAAGTATAAATATGCCCAGGGACAAGGCAAGTATGTTCAATTATTTTAAAATCTGCATCATGTCTCCTCAAGTACTGAAAAGAACCAAAGATAAATCACACAAGGATCACAAAAATAAATCATGCAATCAACAAAAGAAGGACCAAACACAAAATATACCTTTGGTTTGTGGTTGAATAGGTTTGGGTAGAAGGTTATTGTCTTTTTCATCTTATGTCTGTTTCTTTTATGCTATATATAAATTAAGTACACATGGAAATATTTCTACAGTGAGATGTGGCAATGATTTTCTGAGAACAAAGCTCAGTGGCAAATACTTGAGGAGACATTTGATGCAAAATTATGATACCTTTTATTTAGTGCTAAGCTTGAAGTCTAACAATAACAACACATTGTCTGGTGATTCTCACTGTCAACCTTGTTTACTCTAGAAAGAAAGGAAGAAAGGAAGGAAGGAAGAAAGAGGAAGGTAAGGCAAGGCAAGGTAAGGCAAAAATTGGTTACAGTAATGATATCAAAGTCAAATTAAAAACTGTTATAAGCCCTGGGAATTTGGTTTGCCAATCACAGTTTCTGTTCTCATATATTATATTATTTAATACTTTATTAAGCATCCTTAGCTCACAATATGGTATTAACAGTATAAGACATGAATAGTTTCCACTTCTAAGTGGAATAAAAGTATCTATTGGGTGAAACTATTTTTTAAAGTATAGGGTCCAACTTTGAAATGCTGACTTGAACACCATATAAAGCGAACATTCATTTCTAAGATAAAGAGGCAATGCAATGTATCCTACAAAAGTTGGCCCTCCCAGAACATGTATGCAGAGAACCAACCTGGACACTTAGTCAGTGGGAAACTTTCCCAGTATTTCATTAGCATGTTTTGCTACTTACTATAAGCAATAAAGAAAATAAAAAGAAATTCTAGAAGCTTTAAATAGAGCACAGGTGTATGATAACTAATTGTTGAATAAGTGAATGGAAGCACGAATTAAATGGTTGAACATGTCTGAACTAATGTCGAATGTTGTCATAGATGGAAAGAGGCATGAGGAAATTTTCTACAAATGCTTTGGTGAGGGGAGAGGAGCTCAACTTTAATGGGAAGCATCAATATGGAGGTCCCACAAATCTAAATAAGTTTCTTCTCACAAAAAATATCTACTATTCTGCCCTACATAACTCTTCAGATGACATTTCTGAGACAGAAATCTTCATGGAACAAAGTGAAAAAAGAGGTGGAAGTCTGAAAAAGAGATATTTGGTAAGTACCACCATCAGAAATATCCACAAGACCACAATGAGATACTACCCCACACCCATTAGGATAGCTATTGTTTATAAAACAAAACAAGTAAAACAGAACATAAGTGTTGGCAGGGCCTCTTGTGCATTGCTGTTAAAAACAGCAAACGTTATAGTCATTATGTAAAAATGTATGGTGGTTCCTCAAAAGCTTAAATATAGAATTACTAGATGATGGGGAAATTCCACTTCTGGATATACACCCAGAATAGGTACAAGTAAGAACTCAAACAGACATTTGTACACTAAAGTTCAGAGCAGAATTATTCACAATAGCTGAAAGAAGGAAGCAACCCCAGCATCCATAGATAGATGAATGAATAAACAAAATGTGGTATGTACATGGAAAGGAATATTTTTCACCTTTAAAAAGAAAGGTGAAAAATCACAGGGTGTATCACATTGTACGACGTGATACAACATGTTTAAAACTTGAAGACATTATATGCTAAGTAAAATAATCCTATCGCAAAAGGACAAATACTGTATAATTTCACCTAGATGAGGTACACAGAATAGTCAAATTCATAAAGACAGACAGTAGAATGGTGCTTTCCAGGGGCTGGAATGAGAGGTGGAGGATGATGATATGGTGTTTAATGGGTACAGAGCTTCATTTAAGGAAATATAAAAAAGCCCTAGAGATGGTTGCATGACAATGTAAATACACTTAATGCTACAAAATGTACACAAAAGCAATTAAAATGACAAATTGTGTTATGTGTATGTATTATAATAAAAAAATGGATATCCATGAGAGCAAAAATATAGTGGTGCAACCAAATACTATTATCCTAAGAGAATCCAAAGACTAGGGTTTGATGACCTTAATAAGTATCTGTCCCCATTGAATTTTTCTGTGTTTTCTTGTTGGATTAACACTTTTTCTCTTTGACCACACTTATTAACAGAAAAGCCCTAATACTCTGATCCCTTATGTGCTGAAATATATGAATAAAACACTGTTTTCAACATTGAAGCAAGAAAGGAAAAGGTGAAAATGTTGAAGGAATCAATAGATGCTATTATGGTCAAGAAGGAAAAGAAAACTAAGACCAACATACTATGAAAAGAGAGAAAAAGTACTGGATTACATTATGGTTTACATGGCTTTCATTAGCAATCCAGGTAAAGCCTGCAAGAGACCAAAACTTGAATGATTAAGAAAAATAAGAGCAGGAGGAATTAAAAGATCATTGAAAAAACACAGCTTAAAATAAAATTATCACAGATCAACCAGCTGTGTTTTATCTTGATTGTGGTATTCTCCTACACTGAATTCTACTTAGATGCATTTGTGCAGATCTCCCCGCCAGGCTTGGAATTATTTTACCTGTATTGTGATACTTCAACAAACATATCCTGAAGAAATACATAATGAGTAAATAAGAGACATGGATATGCTAACATTCGATATATAAAACCTTTTAAGTGCCCATGATGTACAGGGACTATTCTTCTCCAGGAATGGCAGTGTATCGGGAAGGTCAAATATATAAGTAATCAATAGTGGATGACTGTGACAAATACATAATAGAGTTGAGAAAAAGTTTTCAAAAATGAGGAATGCAGAAGGCTTTTGAGAGGAGGTTAGATTTCAATTGCCTTTGAAAAATAGGAAGTCTGGTAGGTAGATAAGAAACAATCAGAATTCTAAAAAGAGAGAAAAATCAGTGTGCTTAAGAACACAGAAACAGGGGGGGAAATGCAAGCCATAGTTAGAGGACAGCAAATAATGTTCTTAGTCCTACAGATTCAAGAATGTGTTAGTGAAGGTCTTTTGGGAGTTTGGGGCAACTTAGAAAAGTCAAATAATAAGCCTGAGAACTGCACATTATTTTCCATCTAATGAGAGACAACTGAAGGCTTTGGAGTAGAACACAGACTTGGTTAACTTTAAGTTCAGAGAGGATAACCCTGGAAGCAATGTGGATTTTGAATTTGCAAGAGGGAATAACTGCAGTGATAGAGAACAATAAAGAGGATATTTCAAACATCCAAGAAAAACATCATAAAGAACTCAACTAGGGTGGTGGCAGAGAAAATGGGGAGGTATGTGAGACACTCCTACAGTTCTACCTTCTCATTGGTTTGAGAACTTTAGGGAAATAGAAATATATTGAACATGACCCTTGGTAAGATAGCATGTAAATTCATTAGAGGAAAAGTTAGAAATAATACATTTCTTATTATGTAACCACTCTGTCCTCAGGAAATTATCTCAGTGTACCCCACTATGGTCTTCTGCCAATTCTCTCAGTCCTGAGAACATAAACATCACCATGAGCCAAGATAGTGCCTGGGGTGCTGAGAGGACTTTGCACAGGACTGAAGAAAATGTCAGCAGTTCACCTGGAAAAGGGGGGAAGCTTGCAGAAAGGAGTCCTAATAATTGAACCGGAAGAACCCCAGTTTTAGATCCTTTAATCTTTGCTAAACTTCATTTTCTTCATCTGTAAACACTCTCTTTACCTCACAGGATATTTCAAACAAAATTTTTAAAGTGTTCTATAAAGTTAAAAATAAAAAAAGACTCGCAAGTAGTTAGTTTCGTTGCTCTGAGAAGGCATCATGAAGGTTTCTCAAAGATCTCAATGTGGGAGAGACGTAGATGTTTTCATTTTCCTCTTAGAAGGCACAGGTAAAACCTGAAGCTTTGAGCCCAACATTGGAACAACTGAAGTGTGACAAGACTTCTCCGAAAATGGTGTGGTTTGTTTGAGGTGATGGTTAGAAGTCAAATGTGGATACAGTAAAGCATGACGGTCTCTTAGCTGGTGAGACTGACATCTCAGATGGGGTATTGGACTGCATTTGTTCAACCCCATATTCCATAATTCGAAGAAATGTTTTCTGCTCATGACTAAGCAATGCTAGAGGTCACTTTAAAATAAGATGGTTCATAGGTTTCAAATAAACTGAGAAGTAATGTCAAACAGCTATTTTCTTAATAGTAAAAACAAACAAACGAATGAAAATGAAAAGTTCTCTGAGAAGCTGAAAGAAGAAAGAGGTCTAGTTTCAATCCAAAGAACCTGAATGCTACTCACTTCCTGATGAATGAGAGAGTAAATGAAGAAAATGGAGTAATTTCTCCTACCTTCTTCTAGGATAGTTTTCCCTAGGAAAAGCTATGATTGGCATTCCGCATCCCAGTTTCAAAGGCATAGTGAGATGTAGTAGATAGGGCCTGACTTTGGAATCTGCAATGCCACTCGGGGGGTATGGAGCTCTATGCAAGTTTCTTAAATTCTGTAAGGCCAAGTTTACTCAACCAAAATAAAAACAGGTAATAATGCATAACCTGTAGGTCTATTATAAATGTGGCAAAGAACAAAGTGTACATATGTGAGTCTTGGTGGTATTCATATATAGCTTACCTTGGCCAGCAAACAGTTGACTAACCCTGGAGTGGAGGCTGAGGAACTTCCCATGAAAGAATCCAAGCTCGGTTCATCACTCAAATACAGGACGCATGTACTGAGTTGGAGATGCTTGGGCAATCAAAATATATTTGCAGAGCAACCAACACTATTTCTTGGAAATAAAAACTCATACTAAACAAGAAGGGAACCAAGGATTAAAATAACCAAAAAATAACAACAAAGATAAATAAATAAGGCTCATTAATACATCCATCACCTCACATAATTATCATTGTTTTTGTATATGGTGAGAACATTTCAGATCTACTCTTTTAGCAACTTTCAAGTATATAATACAGTATTGTTAGCTATAGTCGCCATGTTATATATTTGAGCCTGAGAAGTTAATTACCCTATAACTGGAAGCTTACAGCTTGTAATCAGCATCCTCTCATCCCTGTTTCCCCTATCTTTTGTATCCTAGCAACCATCCAACTTACACAATGCTATATGTCAAATATATAAATAAATAAATAGCAACAAAACCAAAACCTCAGTTTATGGGATGGAAGAATGAGATATAGCAGCAATTAAGAGCCTCCAGGGGAAAAGTCACTTTAAGTGGCTTTGAACTGACCCAGTAACCAAGCCTTAGTCTTTTGAATGATGTCTGATATTCAGAGCATCTCCTGACTCAAGAAAAGAAGTGTTGGGAGGCATTAAAAACTGAAATAACAATTTATTTTAAAATTCTATCCTACGTCTTCAAAGAAACCATGCTTTGTGCTATTTTCAACATTGCACACCAAAGAAAGAAGAAATACTTTATTCTACCTTTCTGTGGATTGTCATGTAGCTTTATCATCACAAGAATTCCAAGAACCAGCTTGGGAGCTTGTAGAGGAAGAGTGTACAAGAGTGCATTTAGTGAAGCAGAAAGATTCCCTAGCAGGTGCCCAGGGCATGGATGCTCCATGGAAAGTGTGGTACTAAGAGGGCAGTGCCTACTTAGCAGGAGCTTACAAGGCCTGGTAGAGGAGGAGAGTGCCAAAAAGAGTTCTTTGCCCATGGCAGAAAAGGGCAATGTCCTGTAAGGAGTCTCTGTTTAAGGAAAATGTTCTCACAGATGCTTTCACACATAATAGAGTCAGTATTTAGAAACCGAAGTGAAAAAGTCATATACTGGAAAGGAAAAACTACAGAATGTTCACCCATCATTTCTTAAAGAATTTTGAGATTTTACTAATGTATGTAAGAGGTGACTGACAGAACTAGATGTTCTTTCATAATTCAGTGTTCCAGAGGAAGTTGGCCTGGTCACACAGAACTGACAGAACCAGAATAACTAACACGCTATGAAACCCCAGGGTTTCTGGTTCTTTTGTTTCATGCGACCTTCAAGTTTAACTTTAAGTTTCAGATTTACATGAACTTTAAAACAGATTCATGAGTTCCATTTTTAAGTCACTGTGATTTTCATGGGTTTCTTAAAAAGACATTAACAAATCACCCAGGGCTCATTTCAATCACACTGCAGTCTTTTGATACCTCTGGAACCTAAAGAAGCAAGAGAGTTGCAGAAATTGTCTTTTGATGAATTTATATTTTTGCCTGCAGACATGAGTGGACTGGGAGAAAGCAGTCAAGTTCACAATTATGTAATGACCATTTTAAAGGACTGTAGCTCTTATTATAGACATGCAGGAGATATACAGGTTGATAAGACTTCATTGATCAAAAGCATATTTTACTTTAGTATTTAGTGTGAGAATTTTCAAATGGGCTCCAGATGTGTTTACATGACCTAGACACCATGATAACTAGACTGTGAAATAGACCTGCTCAGGCAATGTCTAGGTGAAGCCAAACACTGGTTGATTCAGAAATTTCAATTATCAGACAAGACATTGAAAAAAAAAAGAGCTATCAATTCATTGCTAAATTTAGCTGGCCATTTTGGTCAAAAAGATCATTTTTTTTACACACAGCCTTTGAATTATGAAATTTTTAATAAGAAAAATACTAGTATAATGAAATATTAAATTTCTTGAGTAGCCAGAGAATTGTCTACAATGCAGACAGTTTTGGAGCAGAAAAATTAAAAATGCATAAGAGCGTCCAGGAGTGGCACCAGCAATTTCAGCCATTTCTAGAAAAGCAAACTAAATAAAAAGACTTATAAAAATTATGTAGGTAAAATCTAAAAACTATTTGTAGCAGTCCTTGGTTCAAATAGCATTCCAGAGTACAAAGCCAGTAAGAAGAATACATTGTTCTAACACCAGATATCTCTCACAGTTCTAATTTTGGAGACTTAATGGATGGGAAGAAGATATTCACAACAGAAGGAAATTTTATTCAACTGACTCTCTGACCATTTACAAGGAGACTGCTCTGGTAACATGTTTCCCAGTGGGCTTGATCTTGGTAGCCAGAGGGTCCTGTTAGCACATCTGCATACATCTACTACCTTCTGTTGATCTGCATGCTGAATGAGGACCAGTGTGTGTGTTCCTAAACCTATTTCAGCTAGTTTTACAAAGATGAACTATGAGGACAATAAAAGCATTGTCATTTCAATGAAAACTAAGTTGAATTCTTAGCAAAAAATCAATAAAAATGAGTTACTTAAAAAGTTATTATATTAAATGTGAGGAAGATAATGGTAAGGTTTCCTCTTTTAATTTTTTTCAAGTATCTTTATATTCTCATTAATTTTTAAATAAGCCCAATATGGAGAATGTGTGTACTGGATTATGAGCATGGTTTCCAAAATAAATACAATGTTCTAACTGATGAGGCCAAATTCCAATCATTGCAATAAAAGGAGTTTGAGTGATGCCAAATAAGAACTTACGTGTACTGATTGGCCAAAACTCTTTATATTGAATAAATAACTGCATATTGTATTTTACATTAAAATAGAATGTGTAAAATATGCATATACATGGCATAATAAAATATGCCTGTATATACATATGCATATTAATGTATGAATTATAGTTTTTGAATACTAAATTTAAGTGGAACTACTGTTTAACTAGTCAAATAATGAGGGCAATCTTTTATAATAAAAGGAATTCTCCAGAATAATCAAGCATTCTATTAAACTATCAGACTAAAATTGATCAAAATTAAAGATACTCTTCAGTGACTCAAGTGATTTCTTTCCTATTGAAAGGAAAAAGTTGCATGGGAAAGTACAAGTTTACCCAGACTTGTTCCAACGCATTGTAGAGTAGAACTGTCTACAAAAGTAAAAAGGATTTGCATTTCATTTTGCAAAATTCTGAGAAATTTTTGAGAAGTACAAATACAAAATTTGTACAAAATTAGGAGCAAATTGAAAGATACAAAGACAATATGAATGTAATTAAACTGAAGAAATTGAAATACAGTGTGAGTGCACAGGCAAGATCTCAGAGTCAAAGAACAGAATCTGAGTATCGAATCTCATATATGTAGCATTTGTCTTCATATAGCATGTGCTCGCATGTGTGTATGTATATACATATATAGCAAAGATGATGTAAAATTCTAATTTATTATAAATGTATATTATATAATTTATTATATATAAATATACAAGGTCTGTCCAGAAAAAGTCCAGCCATTCTCAGTATAATGAGAACAGTTGCGCAACATCTATGTAACCTGGCAGCCAAGGAAAGTGGACTGGAATACAAACGTGCGAACAATGATGACTTCACTATACTAGTCAGTGGGGGCAGTAGATGCTACTGAGTGAGCATGTGTACTGTGTGGCTATCATTTTCAAAGTGACTGAGTGAGCTGAGCAACAAATCTGCGTCTAATTTTGTATTAAGTTTGAACATTCCTCCACAGAAACTGTTTGGATGACTCAAAGTCTGCAGCTATGGGCAACTGGTGATTGGCAGCTTCATCACAACAAAAGGGCCCACTCGTGCATCATGTCTCATGCAGTTGTTGGTGAAACATCAAATCACCCAGGTGACTAAGCCCCCCTACAGCCTGGATTTGATGCCCTGTGACTTCTGTATTTTCCCAAAACTAAAATAAACTTTGAAAGGAAAGAGATTTCCCACAACCCAGGAATATACCCTGACTGGGAACCAAACCAGCAACCCTTTGGTTCCCAGGCCAGAACTCAATCCACTGAGCCACACCAGCCAGGACAATGATATAGTCCTCAAAGAGCACTGTATGCTACTTAGTCATAGAAGCTTTAGTGTGGAGTGGGATACCCAGAGAACATACAAGTCACTCACATCAGAGTCTCATAAAGATTTTATACCTCTACAACTAATGAAAGAAAATGAAAGAGACTGGAGACTAAAACACATCTTGCATCCAAAAGAAAAAACCTTAAATTTTGCTTATTTTACTGATACTATCTACCATAAATTGATGATGTTCTACACATAATTTTTAAATGCCTGTTGAATAATTTATTTGGGAACTTATTAAAATAATTTAACACAATGAGTATGTTATGATCTTTCACTCATTTTTTGTAAATAACATGTGTATATATGTTTGTGAATATATATGTAAATATAAAATACACATGCTGAATATTGGCTATGTTAAGGAGCAGAGATTGGTCAGGATGTGAGGAAGTGAAAAGGAGAGACATTATTAACTTTTTATTCATATATTTCTGTATTACTTAAGATATTAGAATAAACATATTTACTAGTCTAATTCTTTGAATTCAGAACATTAAAATGATTAGAATACAGTCCAGATAGTTCTCAACTAACATTTCAGTAAACAAAAATGGTATCAAGATCCAAGAAAAGAAGAAAATCTTGAAAGTTAAACACAGCAACTGAGATTGCTTTTTCTCTAAGAGCACGTTTCAGTTTCAGAAAAGATGACTAAAAAGCTGAACTTGTTGAGATGAGTGACCAGACCCTCACAGCTCTAGGAAGATACAAATTAGAATTGGGGGCTTGGCAAAGGGAAAGTAAATTCCTGGAACACCCTCCTAGCTTTCAATTAAGATTCTGAAGGCCACATGCTCCCTGCAGGCAAGAGTAAACCAAAAATAAACTAATCTTGGCAAGGTCTAATCTCACTTTGAGATTACATCAATTCTTTGTTGAATAAATATGACTTGGGATAGCCAGTACCTTCCAGATGCAAATATAATTCTCAGAAGGAAGACACTATCAACTAGTCCTCAATTTATCTCTTCAGTTTTTCATATACTATGTCTAGCACTCAATCTAAACTAACCAGTATATGAGAAGATAAGACACTGTGATTGACAATTGAAAGAAATAGTAATAGAAACAGACATACAGGGATCCTAATGAAACGGAGATATCAAACACGCGTTTTAAATTAGTTGTGCTTAATACGTTCAAGTATATCAAAGGAAAGACTTAAAATTCAAAAAGGCAAAAGAAAATAATTCCCTGTAAAATAAATCATTGTCTTCTGTATTACATACTCTTGTGTGACTTTCAGAATCCTTTGAAATAATCATGTCAGTAAGAAGCCAATTAACCCAAATCTAATGACCTTCACAATGCTTTCATCACAGTATCTATTTTCTCAGAGATTTTTAAATTTGGAAAACCCAGAATTTCCTTAACAATTTAATGCCTTCCAAACATTATGGTTCTTTACGATCACTTTATATTTTGAAAAAGTGGTTTTATTTTCTTTGATAAATGAGTCACTTTAGACAATTGTCACTATCTCCCTTCTCATTTCAAGATATTTTTCAATTTGGTCCTATTTATATTGAAAAAGCTTTCTGACACTTTCCTACTTTTAAGTATTAAGAATGTAAATGAGTAGCTACAGAAGAGCTATATAATGTGTGTACTACAGAGAATACATTGTTAAAGTATCAAAACAGAATTTAATAACAGAATAAGCAAATGTTGAAAGAGCATAAAATTACATGAATATAAACAAAATAAAATCAAGCTTATTGTGTTTTTTCTATTTGGAGAATATCAGCTACTTCTCTGTTATTTTTATTGGAAAAAAATTAATTCTGTATTGATATTTCAGCTTTATATATATACATACATATACATAAACACATTCATCATATTTATAAACCGTGAAATACACACAAAAAAAGATAAACTGACATAATTTTTTTCTTCTGAAACACCCCTCTTTAGCCTGAAATCAGAGATGGAAAATTTCATCCAAGGAAAACAAATTCTAAAATTATGATGTTGTGACATATTTGAAAGTACAGATTTCCTAAGTTTTCCTCTTTGCAAACAACCTAAATAGATTAATTTTAGAAATAATCATATTTGAAAGATGCTAAAATGGAAATAAATATTATCAGCCCTGACTGGTGTGGCTTAGTGAATTGAGGATCACCAGTTCGATTTCCAGTCAGAGTACATGCCTGGATTGTGGGCCATGTCCCCAGCAGGGGGCACACAAGAAGCAACTACACAGTGATGTTTCCCTCTCTTTCTCCCTCCCTTCTCTCTCTAAAAGTAAATATAGTTTTTTTTTAAAAAAAGAAGTAAATATTATCAAAACAGTCTTTGATAATAAAACATATAATAAAAGGGTTGAGCAAATATTTCTACTCTTTGTTGATGCTGCAGCTTATAGCATACCAGTGCTCCCAGAGAAAACATTTTAAAGTTCCATAAAACACAAAACATTTTCTTGTGGGCAATAGAGTGCTACTGTGACAGAAAGAATCGAAGAGGCCAGACTATAGACAGAAGGAGAAATAGAAGTTAACTCAAATTTCTGCCTGCTGATATATCCTAGGGTATTTGCTGACTCCAAGTATGGGAAGATAGGCTGAATAGGAAGGCAAAGGGTATTTGATAAAAGGTGGAGAGTAATTTAGACAATTTTATAAGCCTGGGGTAAACAAAACTTAAAGTTCAAGGTGGCCAAGGCAGTCAGGTATTGAGGAAACAATATCCAAGAAAAAACTGAGGTTCAGAGACATAAGCTAACACTTGGAACTCATTTTTTAAAAGTCACTTGATGTTTAACCTATGAAAGGCAAAAAGCAAAGTATAAGATGACAATGGCTGAAAGACACAAGAGAATTTTACTTATCCCTTTGTACTAAGAAACAAAAGTTGGAGTTCATGATCAACAAAGTTGGACAGGCCTTAGGAAGCTCCAGGATGTGAGTTAAAACCACTGAAAGTGGATAAGTAGAAGAATGCCAGTAGCAGAGCCTTACAAAGACTTCAAACCAAGCTGAGTCAGCACAGTGTAACCTTGACAGAGTTGATTTCACCTTCTGCTGTATGCCAGAGGATAGGTTGAATCCTCTCTGGAAGAAGATAACATTATTCAAAGCCTCTACATTTTTTATCACAATGCCTAACATTTAATTAAAATCACCAGGCACACCAAGAAATAAGACTAAGAGAAAAAAGAGACAATTAAAATAAACCCAAAGAAGACCAAGATATTGATATATATTTAAAAATATCTAATTCTTATGTTTCAGAAATAGAAAATAATGTAGAGAACCTCAAAAGAGAACTTTAGTATATGAAAAAGAATTGCGTGAATGTTAAAGGAATAAAAAATTCTAAAAAGCAACTAGGAACTCAATACATCGTTGTAAAATCAAATTGATCACAGTTAAAGACACTCAGTAGACTGTATCTAAATTGAAGCATGGAAACAAAATGTGTGAGAAGTATAGAATTAATTTTGTAAAAATTTCTATATAATAGAATATAACGCACTTTATTCTTACTATTTGTTATCTGTAGTCACTCTCTATCAACTGGCTCTTCCATCTATTCTGCCAAAGCCGAGGAGCCATCACCTAAATCACTTTGCTTATTTGTACAGTTATTTAGACTGTGCTTGTCAGTGACAGTAAGTAAATCCATCACCAGCTTAGAAGAGCAATTTAAAGAAATTAAAGAGATTATTGACTAGCCAGATGAAATGAAAATTGGTTGGTGTAGATACAGACTTAAACTATGGGTTGCTAAGGTTAAATGTTTCCTAGCTAAGCTTCGGCTGCATCACTAGAAAGTTAATCAGAATCATTTTAAACTTTGTAATCCATAGCTCTTCATAGTTAAACAGTTATTTTTTTAAAAAAAAGAAGAACAAAAGACTCTTAAATATGTCCAGGTGAAATAAAACAAGCTTTGAAATACTGAGAGGAATATTACCTCTCAGTAATATTGGAATATTGGAATATTGGAATAATACTGAAGTGGAATATTACCATGTTATAAAAAGCTTTTGCTACTCACCTGACATTCTACTTGTTGTTACTTAAAATAAGTATTAAATAAAATTTTTCAAGTGGGCACAGCAAACTTCTTTCTCAAGCTTCTTTTTCCATGGTATTCACCTTTGCATAACTTGATGCAGATAACTCGATTCTCCCTTCCTCTTCTCCATCTCCATGCTCTTTTGAAATGATTCAAAATTAGACACTTATACTTAGAAAGAACATGTTTATGTTAGTGAAGTTAGAGGCCCTGTAATATATCTGTTTTTTTCTCTTCACTGAAAATACTGTATTTTGCCATGTATAATGCACACCTATGTTTTTGGCCCAAACTTTCAGGAAAAAAATCTTTCATTTTAATTTTTTAATTCAATTATTTATTTACTTATATTTAGATACTTGGCTTTGTATTATAAAGGAATTTCAGCATTTATTTTTGAACACATTATGGTATAAGAAATTTTATGTGACAAATAATTACAAAACACAAGAACAGATACAAGGTATTTCAGGTACTACCCATGTACAATGCACATCCTCCTTTTTCCCTCAAAAATGTAGGCAAAGAAGTGTGCATTATACATGGCAAAATAAGGTACCTGCCAGTGGCTCTTTGTGTAGATAGAAATAGCAGGCCACCTTGGAGCCTCTCACAAGGAGTACTGTTTAATAAGGGGGGAGCTCACATACAGGCCCAAGGAGAACATTTGTTTGGATTAAAAAACAAAATATTCAGGGACTTGTGGCCAAGATGGAGGCATAGGTAGACACACTGCGCCTCCTTGCACAACCAAAAGAAGGACAACAACAATTTAAAAACAAAAAACAACAGAACTGACAGAAAATTGAACTGTATGGAAGCCCAACAACTAAGGAGTTAAAGAAGACACATTCATCCAGACCGGCAGGAGAGGCAGAGTTGGGCCACCAGGCGGAGAGGACTGGCAGCAAGGCGGTGGCTGGTGGACCCAGTGAGGTGGCAGATTGTACATCGGGGTGCACAAGGCTGCAGCTGGTCAACAAGGCAGCAGTGGGCAGACCCAGCAAGGTGGAGGACTGGGCAGTCCCACATTTGCATGCAGATAAACTGGGAGAAACAACTGGGGAGTAGGATGGACTGTGCAACCCAGGGCCCCAGCATGGGAAAATAAAGCCTCAAACCACTGATTGAAAACACCTGTGGGGGTTGAGGAGCCAGCGGAAAAAACTCCCAAGCTCACAGAGGAAGTCATTGGAGAGACCCACAGGGTCCTAGAACATACAGAAGCCCACCCACATGGGAATCAGCACCAGAAGGGCCCAGTTTGCTTGTGGAAAGAGGGGAAAGTGACTGAAATCCAGCAGAGAGTGGAACAAGCACCATTGCTCCCTCTCGGACCCCTTCCCCACATACAGCATCACAACCCAGCTATGTGGGTGGCTCCACCCCTCACGATGTAACAGGTGTATCAAGACAAAAAAAATGGCCCAAATGAAAGAAAAGATCAAAGCTTCAGAAAAAATACAACTAAGCAATGAAGAGATAGCCAACCTATCAGTTGCACAGTTTAAAACACTGGTAATCAGGATGCTCACAGAACTGGTTGAATTTGGTTGCAAATTAGATGAAAAAATGAAGGCTATGCTAAGTGAAATAAAGGAAAATGTACAGGAAGCCAATAATGATGGGAAGGAAACTGGGACTCAAATCAACAGTGTGGACCAGAAAGAAGAAAGAAACATCCAACCAGAAAAGAATGAAGAAACAAGAATTCGAAAAGATGAGGAGAGGCTTAGGAACCTCCAGGACATATTTAAATGTCCCAACATCTGAATTATAGGGGTACCAGAAGGAGAAGAGGAAGAGCAACAAGTGAAAAACTTATTTGAATAAATAATAAAAGAGAACTTCCCCAATCTGGCAAAGGAAATAGACTTCCAGGAAGTCCAGGAAGCTCAGAGAATCCCCAAGAAGTTGAACCCAAGGAGGAACACACAAAGGCACATCGTAATTACATTACCCGAGATTAAAATGAAGGAGAGAATCCTAGAAGCAGCAAGAGAAAAGGAGGCAGTTACCTACAAAGGAGTTCCCATAAGACTGTCAGCTGACGTCTCCAAAGAGACCTTACAAGCAAGAAGGGGCTGGAAAGAAGTATTCCAAGTCATGACAAGCAAGGACCTATATCCAAGATTGCTCTATCCAGCAAAACTTTCATTTAGAATGGAAGGGAAGATAAAGTGCTTCTCAGATAAGGTCAAGTTAAAGGAGTTCATTATCACCAAGCCCTTATTGTATGAAATAGTAAAGGGATTTGTCTAAGAAAAAGAAGATAAAAAATATGAACAGTAAAATAATGACAAACTCATAATCATTAATGACCACACCTAACACAAAAACAAAAGCAAACTAAGCAACCAACTAGAACAGGAACAGAACCACAGAAATAGAGATCACATGGAGGGTTATCAACAGGGGAGCGGGAGGGTGAGGGAGGGGGAAAAGGTACAGAGAATAAGTAGCATAGATGGTAGGTAGAAAATAGAAAGGGGGAGGGTACGAATTTCATATATATAGGAAATATAGAAGCCAAAGAACTTATACGTATGACCTGAGGACATGAACTAAAGGCGGGAAATGTGGGTGGGAGGGGGTGTGCAGGGCGGAGGGGAGTGAAGGGTGGAAAATTAGACAACTGTAATAGCATAATCAATAAAATATATTTTTAAAAGGAAAAAAGCAATATAACATCTTCAATTCTTTAAAAAAATCATTGTGGAATGAAGGCCTCTGGGAAAGTGAAGAAAATTTTATCCAAGGAAGTCAGGATTGTTGCCAAGAGAGAAGAGAGTTGGGTGCAACAAATCTCCTCTCCCTATGATTGAGAGTTAAGGAGATATGGGAGAATTGCCACAGCTCCACAAATATCCAGTGAAAAGAAATAAAGTCTTCAAAATAAAACCACGATGTAAACTATGTGTTTGAGAAACATGGTATCAGTGTCTTCTCTCTGATCATTGCTGCACCTAGAACATTCCATATCTGCTAGAAGCTTCTCATGGCAGTGACTGAAGAGAGGTGTCAAGTCCAGACAGGGCATGTAGACACACCATACCTTCAGGGGCCAACTCTACCATGGAGGACAGTGTTGACTCACCAGGCCCTTGTTTCATGATCCAGAAAGCGCAGCTGCCCATTCTACTTGCTACATGGCTTCACTCTGCAGGCAGAAGGCCTGCCACCTGCTGGAGATGACTCAGACTTCTCTAGATGCTTCTTCCCAAGGCAGGAACATGCCCAGTGTTTTTGCTGAGTATCAAAGAGGCCAAGTAGTGAGGAGGAACAATAAGAAAGAGAAAGAGAGAAGAGTAAGATCATATATGGCCTTATAGTTAGTGTATGAATTTTAGTTTTTGAGGAAGATGGGAAGGCATTCGCTGTTTTGTGCATAGAAATAACATAGAATAATTTCTTTCTGCATTTCTGTGTATCTTATAGTTTTTCTGTACAGATGTTCTACTTATAGTTGAACTAATTTTGTTATTTAATAGTTTCCTGATGCTTTATCCATCTGATCTATATTTTCAAATTTTTAGGTAAAAATATATATAATATTCCCTTTAAAATTATATATTTTTATTTGTATAATTATATCTCCTGTTTCATAATATTGTTTTTATATCTCTTGTTTTTATCATACTTGTTAATTTTTTCTATATTTTATTCATCTTTTTAAATAGCTTTTGGTTCTATTTATTGAATTGTGTTTATTCTACATTTTAGTCATTTCTTTTTTTCATTTAGCAATTGTTTTCTCATGCTTTAAGTTTATTTTCCCTTAATTTCATGAGTTGAATAATTAAAACATTTTCTCCTAGGTTTCCCACTTTCTAACACAATAATTTCAAGCTTTCTAATAAAAGAATTTCCTTGAATAGTCCCTTGGCCACAACACATAGCTTTTATTGTATAGCACCCTTTCTAACTCAATAGTTATTCGAAAGACTAGTTTTCAATTTCTATATGGATAGATCTTATTTTGCTGTCTTGTGACAAAAAGATTGCTAATTCTAGGTCTATTTTCTTTACCTTTTGACTATTTTTCCAAAGTTCTTATTCTTGTAACCCTTTGTGCTAAATTCTGTGATAATGCTGTGGCTCTGTACTTCTGTTCAACAATTCACTCTCCTGCTGTGTCTCTTCTACTATTGAATCCATCAGTTTTTTAAGATATTATTTAGATTTTAATTGCTCCTTTTTCATACAAAAACAGTTTTTTACTGAATGAAATATTTTTTCTTCTGAGTATATTAGTTCTATTTCTTATATTTCCTGTTCTACCTTCATTATCTCAGTCATTAATACTTCTATTGAGTTTGGTACTTCTATGAAACAATATTCATTTTTCTTAATGATTAGTAATGTGTGTGTATGTTTGCTCACTTTGAGTCTATTGTTCCATGTCCACATGTTGAGAGAGGGCTGTGTGTCTACATGTGTATTAATCTATTTAATGTGTTCTCTAGACAGTGTTAGAGAAGTGGTTTATTAAAATAATCATACCTGTTTGACTGCTTCATCCAATTTTTCTTTAAATTACCTGATCTACTAATGACATCACCTTGATTTCAATAGTTACTTATTACTGTATTTATGAGATAGCTCTCATAATTTCTAGAGATTTTTTTTTTCCTTTTAGATTTTATTTATTTATCTTTAGAGAGGAAGGGAAGGAGAGAGGGAGAGAAACATCAATGTGCGGTTGCCTCTTGTATGTCCCCTGCCGGGAACTGGCCTGGCAACCCAGGCATGTGCCCTGACTGGGAATCGAACCGCGATCCTTCGGTTTGCAGGCCCGCGCTCAATCCACTGAGCTACACCAGCCAGGGCAATTTCTAGAGATTTTTGTACAAATAAGTATGCAGATTTGCATACCTGGTATTCCAGTTTGATCCATGCATTGTCTATAACGTAATAATCCATTTATTCCAGTATGCAAGATTTGCATTTATTAAGCATCTACACTACATAAGGAGTTTTTTGCTAGTTACTGGGAGATAGAGAATAGATAAAGAGCTCAGAGTTTAAGGAGATGGAAAAATGTACAAACAGACAATTATAATATAAAATTGTATGTATGAATATAATAAAAATATTTATAAAATATATTTGGGCCAATAATGTGCCCAGGAGACTGATGGGAACAGTCCAGCAGCAAGGAGTATTTTATTAGTAACACTGTTTAATAGTAATAATTAAAGCAGGCCAATGGCTTTGTTGTTTTGAATTCTCCATATACAATGACAACAAAAAAGACTTCTTGCCTGCAGGTGTGGCGGGTCATTCCCACTTTCCCCCTTGTTGTGTCCCTGGAGGTGACACATTCTGTTGGTCATTTTGCTTTACAAATGGAAAGCCACTGAACTTGGCATGTTAGAAAAGGTAGAAATGGAGAGGAGGTAACAGAAATGAGAGTCTTGAGAAGTTAGGCATGAGAATGCTCAGTGATGAATTGGTTGTTGGGGGTAAGGGGGTGGGCAGAGTCTCAAATCACTCCTAGGCTTTTGATTGACAAGACAGGTTTAGTGGGTGGAGTGTGGAAAGAATACCAGATGCCTATAGAACATTCAAGGGAAAGAACTAATAGCAGGTTCTATAAACAGATTCTGAAGTTGAACAAGGAGAGCTGGGTTACAATGCAAATCTTGCCTTACTAATTGCTATAAGCCAGTGATTCTCAAGTGTTTTAAATGTGAGCAGAATAACCAGAATTACTTACTCAAAAGGTGGATTCTAAGGCCTCTCTCTCGGAATCCCTGAGATTATCAGATTCAAGTGAAACATAGGAAATTGCCATTTAAGAAAGCTTAGATGATTTTGCTGCAGCTTCTTCTCTGAACAGACTTTAGGAAAAACCACTATGAACACATCAAATTAATAGCCCAGACTAAAAGGACTCTCTCCTACATAATGTGAACAATGTAATAAAGCTCACCAACTCCGTGAATAGTTAGCAGTTGAATCTCGCTCTCTCAAATTGTTGTAAGTTAATTAACCATCCCTCATCCATTATTTTACACAACTGTTTTAAAAATAAGCAACAATAAATAGGCATATCTCATAGTATCTTTTTAGAAGAGAATCTGCATTAAAAAGTTACGTTATTCATATTATTCACAAACTAAATATCTGTACACTTTACATGAGGTTAAAAGGCATGGGGAGGGAATTTCAGGGGAAAAGGGGAAGGAATTACAGGAACAAGTATAAAGGACACATGGACAAAAACTATGGGGGGGTGGAAATGGGAGAGAGGAGGGGAGGGCTGGGGTGGTGGGTTTGGGTGAGAATAAAAGACAGAAAACTGTACAAGATCAACAATTAAAATAATTTAAAAAAATAAATAAATAAAAATTAAAAAAAAAAAGGCACATTACTGAGAGTCCAGAATACTAGTACAGTTACCTTACTTCTATATAGACAGAGAAGACATGAGTTTATAAGAATATATTGGAAGGATTAAAGGAAGTATTTGGGGGAGTTTGGGGAGGACAGGATGTGCAGGATTGGAAGTGAGAATGTCAGTATTTTAGCTTTTTTATGTGATACTATAAATTCTTTGCAGGAAGAATTTGAACTGCCTAGAAATAAAATACCTTATGCCCTCTCATCTCCCTTTGCAAATATCTGTAATGTGTTCATGATGAGAGGTCCCCAAGAGTTGCTGCTATGCAGTAGAGGTGCATTATCACTGGTGACAGGAATTTGATACACTGTTTTTATTTTCTCAGACACCTGTTCAAATTATCAATGGATCAATATTTTGACTGTAGAGTCAAAAAATAATGTTAAGTAGTGGGCTTTGTAAGCTGTGGGAATTTTCTCTACTTATCATTTCTGTACGACCTGGGAAATGTGTTTCTTTGTGTCAAGAAATTGTGGTGCTGGAGTTAGTCTTTAAATGGAAAAGAAAACAATGGTGCTGGGGAAAAGTTTGAAAGTGTATTTTAAAAAGTAATTTAAATATTCTCCAAAGCAATTGCCTGTGTCTGGCAAAGGAAGGAAGACGTATTTCTGTTTATTTGGCGGGTATGTGGTAATGGGAGGCCTTTATATGTAGAATATTAAACTGACCGAAAAGGAATGCATAGTACTCTTAAGAAGTTTAAAAGAGTTCTTTCTGGCTACATAAATAAGGCCAAAACTTGTTAAAAATATAGTCACTCACTTATTATTTGAATAGTGACTTCTCTTTTGAACAAGAGAACTATATCTGGTTATTGCCTATTCAATTCAAACAGGATAGACAGGATAGAAAGAAATTGAAGCTGGACTAGTAAATTAATGCCACTGAATATTATGAGGAAAACTTTTATGAAACTGTAAAATTTAGATTTGAGAATAAAATCTAAGAAGGGGCTCTTACCCGATTACTTATAGGGAGAAAAACAGGGCTTAATGTGACCTATTTTCAATGTACATTAACAGATATGGAACAAATAGAAAAGGGGTATCAGAGTTATACAGCTGGAATAATTTACTAGCAAAATGAACATTAGATATCCAAATATTTTATCAAGAAAGTTATTAAAAACATAAATTCTGTACTTTCCATTGTTAGAGCTTCAGGGGCCTTTATTTAGAGATAGGAAAAAACTTGATCATCTCCCCTTATTCTTTCCTTCAAGACCTGAAATTGTATGATTAGTCAAGGAAGTTTGTTTATACAACAAAGCTTAAAGTTTGGTCCAAAGTTCTTCCTTGACTTCTGTCCCTTTAACAGGCCAAATGACCCTCCCTCATCAGCACCATAATCTCTGAATTCATTTTGCCTCATTCACCATACAGTCTACATTCAGATGCATCCATGCTCCCTTCAGAGACCCCTCTTGACCATTTCTCCTTCTCTACAGACACTCCCTGGCCCCTGCAAAGATCAACATTGCTTCCCTACTCTGACAGGCTACCTACATCTGGCAACGACATCGACATTCTTCCAGTCACTTAAACATGAACTATTGAATTAGTTTTGATGTCTTCCTTCCTTTCCACCCATCACCTCCATGTATCATCTGAGGCCAGGTTAACTTCCCCTTCCTCCTGTGCCTTGAATTGCTTGCCACTTTCTCTGAGTCCAAGTAGAACTCCTGTTCCTCTAATACGAACAATCTATAAACTGCTGTTTAATGAGTTATAACTCAGATCTCATTAAAATAAACATGACTGCATTTTGTAAGTTCCATAAATGTCTAATCGCTGGGTTGTACAGCTGAAAAAATAAAATAAAATAAACATCACTGAAACCTATTTATAGCTGCAAACAATAGTCTACTTACTTGAAACCATGTATTATAGTAGAGAGAGAGAAAGAGAGAGAGAGAGAGAGAGTTCAGAAGGCAAGAAAGTCACGGAATCTTCAAATACTTTCTCAATGTAAAAAAAGAATTACTCAAAGTCAGAAGTCCTAGATTCTGCTCATGTCTGCCACAAATCAACTTTGTGACCTTGAACCTTAGTGTAATTATCTGTATAATAACTGGTTAATACACTTCAAGAACACTTTGTCTCCTAAAGTCTAATATCCTCTTATGCAGGTTCTTGAAATTGGATCTATTAACTACTGAGTTTTGTTTTTCTGGCTCTTTTTTCTACAGCAACCATGTCCCATATTTTCTGGGCCCATTGCCTTCCAGTGCCAACAAGTTTTCTGTTTCTACTTCAAGGATTTTCCTTGGTTTACTTTGATTTTCTTGTTGTGTTCTATTTCTCTTCTATTTTCTCCTCTCAGCCTGTGTATATTCATACTGAGTTTGGATTTATAACATCCTGCACATTTATCCATTATAATATTTATCACGGGGTGCAGGGACCATGTCTCACTCAGGTTCAAGTCTCTAGTGCCTGGCCTAGCACCGGAAGCATAGTGATGGTTCGCTAATACCTTGTTGAAGGGAACTAATCCAAGAAGGTAAATGCCATGGTACCACAAACGATTGCATTTGTTAGGCCTTGTCCATTCAAATGGATTCATGACAATTTGTTATGACAAGAACACAAGGCACACTGCAAGACCCTGTTCTCCCATGAAAATTTCTCTGATGTTTAAACATAGGTGATTGTTTTTCTCTTCTTTCCAAAACAACATCATAACAAATGCATCATTTGGAATATCAAAGGAGGAGATGACACCCTACCATCAGAAAGTTACATATTCTCAGACTAGTCATTTACTCCTATATATCTGCATGTTTTATATAATCAGAATTTTTAAATAAATCTCAGATGTGACATCTTGGTCTTTAGATTTTTTATTGAGATGGGATATAAGAGAAAGCTCTACATATTATTGGCTGGTTACACTACGAGAAGAAATTTAGAGTAACCCTGAAAGTTCAGTCTCTTATTCAGAAACATTATTTTTATAATTTTTATATAGAGAATCATGGACATTTAAGACTTAAAAGAACTCTCGGGAGTCTGAATATGATGTTACTTAAGCTTTATTTAATTTAAAATTATCTGGAAAAAAGAAAGAAGTTAAGGTTTTGTGAGCAAAAATATTTGGGAAATGCTGAGCTTTTTAAAAATCAGTTTTGTTTTTCTTATGATACTTCTCAGAGCCTCTAATATGACAATATTCCTACAGTGAAGTGCCTAATTCTTTTCTTTTGATTTTCAATACACACATCTGCTGAGGAAAGCAGTATGGAGATACCTCAAAAAAAAAAAATGGACCCGCCTTTTTAACTAGCAATATCACTTCTGGGAATATATCCAAAGGAACCCGAAACACTAACTCAAAAGAACATTAGCACCCTTATGTTCACTGCAGCATTATTTACAATCGCCAAAATATGGAAGCAGCCCAAGTGTCCATCAGTAGATGAATAGATAAAACAACTATGAGACATTTACACAATGGAATTCTACTCAGCCATAAAAAAGAAGAAAATGTTATCCTTTGCAACAGTATGGACAGACCTGGAGAACATTATGCTAAGTGAAATAACCACTCAGTGACAGACAAATACCATGTGATTCCACTCACATGTGGAATCTAACGAACAAACTGAACTAACAAGCAAAATAGAAACAGACTCATAGATGGAAAACAGATGACAGCTAGTGGGGTGGGAAGGTTAGGGGGTGGAGGGATTGAGCAAAAAGGAGAAAGGACTCATGGACATGGACAACAGCATAGTTGTCCATGGGGGGAAGGAAGTATAAGGGACTAAATGGTAATGGAAAAAATATAATAAAAATTATATATTTTTTAAAATACTTATCTATCTATAAGATTTCATGTGGTCCAACTGAGATATGATTTAAATAATAAGCATCCAAACAAGAAGATATGGTTTCTTCATGTCCTCAGCTATGACATTTGAGAAAGATTTTGAGATTAGAATGTTACAATCACACAAATGCTGGATTAATTCTCTACAACTGTTTATTGAGGTAAATGTTTGTGAAAATAATCCATTAGCTTTGACTACCTCACTTTTTTTTAAGGTTCTTCTGAGGGCTGTCACAAATATGAATGTTTGTTGCTACCACTTAATTCTGTATTCTAAATCATTTCTTTCTCTGCAGCATCCTTTTTGAAATGCTTAGGGCAGTCCCTTCTTTCTAAGTTTACCTAGAAGGATTGTAATTCTCAGGGCAACAGAGATATTCTGTTTAATCACATTTTCTTACTAAAATTGAGTTAACCCAAAATAAAGCAAAGAATACGGTGAAATGCCCCCTCACTTAATCCAGACAGTGCTGTTCCTGGCTGCCTCAGGAATGCTTTTGTGTTAGATACTAACAGCGAAGGGGTTAGGGGGAGAAAGTCTCAGTCTCCTGATAAGCCAGCCTAGTCTAGTGTTGTAGCCAAAAGGCATTACTCACCCACAGTACAGAATACCCCACCAGAGTAGTTCCAGCATTGAGGAGTTTATTTTTCTCACATAACAAGAAGTCCAGAGGTAGTAATTGCTGCTGTTGATTCTGGGTCTAGGCCTGAAGAGATCTTGAAACTTCGTTTTGCCTTCTTGGAAGCTTGTCATCACGTAAAGAAGTCCTGTCTCTGGCTAGAGAAGAGGCCACATGCAGAGACAGTCCCTGGAGGATCAGAAACTATATGGAGAGAACAGCTGTGTAGAGGAGACTGAAGACCCCCCACTAACAGCTGGCACCATATCCCAGACATGCAAGTGAGGCCACTGTGGATCCTCAGGCTCAGCTGAGCTGCCCCAGTTGCCACTGTGTGGAGCAGAAGTGAGCCATGCCCCCCAAAGCCTGCCATAGTTCCTCCCTCACAGAAACATAAGCAATAAAATGGTTATTGTTTTAGGCTATTCAGTTTTGGGGTGGTTCATTATGCAGTAACAGAAAACAGAAACAAAAAGTTTGAGTAAATCCTCATAGCAATATAATTCCTCTGGTAGGGCTCCATCTTTTACAGAGCTGTCTCTGTTTCTGTTTACATCCACGATGCCCATTTAAATTGTCTTTGGAGTTACTAGACTCTACCAGTTGTTGGAAATCCAGTGTGTGTGTGCAGGCATGTGCACGAGACACATAGATGCTTTGAAGAAAGATCAAATACCTGTTGATCTACCAATGAATGCCAATGGCAAGGAAAAAATGATGATAAAATGTGTTTATTTCACTTTTGTCTAACTTCCTTGTCTCAGGAACAAATGATTTACTTAAGGATTACAATCTTGTTTATATTAGTAGTGATATCTGGCATGTTTCTTTGAAAGCCCCCTTCTGAAGGCTCTGCTCTGCATGAAGTAGGCACTCCATAAATAACTCTTAATGTCGACAATCAGGCCTTCGTACTCTACTTGAACTTTTTCAGCATGTTTTCAATCCACTAGCTAATGTCATTTAATTTTTTAAACAATCCTAGGTAGAAAGTAGAGATTTTACTATCCCCACTTCACATATAAAGCAAGTAAGATATTGGACATTGTAGCATCATACAATCTGAGTAGATTTAGCTACTTAACAGGCTTTGCTAGAGTAATGCTTCGTAAAACTTTAACCCAGACTCCCCTTCTTAGTCTGCTGTCCTTTCAGGAAATGAGAGCATCTAAGTACATTGATATCTCATGGCCCTCTTTGTGTTTCCCAGAGAATCAAATGCTATAAAGACCAAACTTTGAAAATATATGATAACTATAACTTTTTTTCTCAATGGGAAATACCTATAAAACAATTATGATCACTGTCTCAGCCTTTGGGATCTTAAACACAGTTTTAGCAACAAACAAAATAAGCTCAGCCTTACAAAAAGCTTTCCAAACTATTAAGCCTGCCAAAAATGCTAACCAGTTCTCTATCAGCAAATTCCTATTTTACCTACTTATAGTCCCCCAATTTTCTACTCTTTCATTCTGTCCCAGTACATGTCCGTAAACCGACAGAGGAATCTCTGACCCCAAGACAAATACAGCTCTGCCACAGATTCCCGAAAAGGAAAAAGAGAAAGCGGGTCTCTATTAAATTTCCTTTTGGCCTACTGCCTAATTCTCATTAAGCCCACCATGGTCACACGATACTGAGCAAGAAATGTATAAAAGTTCACTTTTTTATTTTCCAACCATGAAGAAGAAACATAGCATTCCATGTTGTAACCCAGATGTAATTATGAAGATTACTGCTTAAATGTAAAACTGAAGCTGGGTTTTTTACATCTTTATTAGTCATAGGAAGAAAAATGATTAAGCCTGCCTTCTATTAAGTTTGCTTTGATTTCTTTTAGGCCCTGGGAATGTGAACTAGTGTTTGTTTTCATGACTGCCAACATTTAAACCTTCCAAGCAATCTTGGATTCAACAACTGAACACATTAAACAGCTAATGTATAACACACACTATGTTCTCAGTCAAAAACCCACAGCAACTTCTAAAACATTTTAAGCCATAGCTTTTGTCATGAAACTATTGTAAATCTATGTTTGAAGTCTTGTCTAAATTTTGTTTAAACCTTTCTGCAGGACACTCTTTTAGAAATAGTTTCGGGAAGTGTTTATACCAGAGGCACTAATTCAAGCCTGAACCATGGCCATTGCTAGGAATTTAGTAAGGCTAATCACTTGATTTCAATTTTGGAGCCAGTGTTGTTCTATGTACTAACTAGAGTGCTAAGTGGAAAATACGATGTCTGATGAAAGAGAATGGAAACAGGATGTGAATATGAGGGACTGTCAAGTTTTCAACAGAATACACTTTTTCTTTCCTGTTTTTTTCTCTGCTTCTCTTCCTTATTCTCTTCCAGCTTCTGCCAGAAGGTTCAGATAAAAGTGCCCAAAAGAAAATCTGCTTGTGACAATGGATGGTCATACGACTGATTCTTCAGAGGAAAATGGAGGAGTGTTGATAATTGTTGAAGTTGAGTGATACATAGGAGCTGCGTTATCTTCATTTCCTACTTTCGTATATTTTTGAGAACTTTTGTAATAAAAAGTAAAAAATATTTCCTTAGGCAAAAAGCTGTAACCAATTTACCAAAGCAGTTAATATTGGTAATGGTAGCTGAACAGCAGAATTAATGCTGTGTTTTCTACTTCCTACTTGCGGGTAAAGTGCTCTAGCAGCCCCTGTGCTGTGGGTATTCATTAGTCTCGATGCTTCTGGAAGCTGGGATCCTGAACTGAACATACTCTACTTCCTACTTGATAAAAACAAACAGCAAATTTGGATATCCCTTGGTTTGTAATGTCAAAAGCCTCAGGAGATTTTAATGTCAAAATGACTTGAAGATTTGGTAATAATGGGCTATTTGGAAGATTATTTGACTCCAAAAATCTAAGTTGAAACTATTTCATGTAGGTAACAAAAAACATTTGTGGGTTTGGTTGTTTTGTGGCGGTGGGGGCGTTGACGATTACTTTTTTAGTTTTGCTCTTCCTATGTGTTCTAGTTACCTAATGCTGCATAACAAACTGGCACAAAATTTAGTGATTAAAAAAAGTAACAACTATCTTATTTGCTTGAGAATCTGAGGATCAGGAATTTGGATAGCAAGAGGGTCTCTTCTACATGATATCTGGGATCTTAGCTAGGATGACATAAATGTCTGGGAGTGAGCTGGACAGTCCCACTGGGGTTACAGATATGGGGCCTCTTTTCTTATTGTTAGGTGGGCTGCTCAGTTCTCCTTCCTGTGGCCGCACCACTTATCTAGCTGGACATATTCACAGCTTAGAAGGCTGGTGGGTAGTTGTATTTCTCACATGGTAGTAGGCTTCTCTAGAGAAAAAGGAGAAAGATGCCCGACTTGACACTGGCTAGGCCCAGAACTGGTAAGGTGTGAGTTTAGCTGCGTTCTATTGATCAAGTCAAATCAGAGGGAGCAGCCCAGATTTGGGGAGAGAGGCTTCTCCTGTTAATGTATAAATCAGCTTGCCCACAAAGGGGAAAAGGGGATTATGGGTGCCCATCTCTAAATACTATCTACACATATTGTTTCCTGTAGCCAGCCTTAAAAGAGCTTTATATTTTAGATATATCTTGGATTTTGAGTCTTCAGCACACTGGAAAACACCATCATCTAGTGGTAACATATTCTCATTTTTAGAATGTACCTAAAGGGAAAAAAAGGTTTTGGGTGGTGAAATGGTAAACATTTTAGAATATAAAATAATACTCTTTCTCATAAATTAAATAAAAGTTACTACTGCCGTAAAAACACAGGATTTAACTCATACCGCAATGAAGATTTTTATAGGGAAAAATATGATTTCATTATTCAGTCTCGGCTTGCTCCCAAATGCCTACCCACTGATGAGCAGTGAAAAATAAAAGCATTCAGTATGCAATCTGGCTTAAAGCAATGATCCATGACCTAAACAGTCCACTAGGCAGTGTTCGTTCTCTCCCCCTTCCACTATTTATCTTCCAAAGAGCATCTGAGTGCATGGGAGACAGTGCCTGGCATGGAGGGGAAGGGGCCTCTGGGTTTGTGCTGGTCCTTAGATATTGCCTGCTGGAAGGATTTTCCTTCTCTTCCTGGTTACCGTGGCTCCTATTGGCCTCTGTGTTGTCTGTGACTGGTGAACTCCTGTCACAAGTGTATGTTCATGATATAGTCTTTCCTATATGTCAGCTGGGCAACTGCTCAGCTAGCTGCCTACTTAGCAGTCAGGCACCAAGGAATAGACAAGAGTCACACATGGTAACTATGCTGTTCGCTCAGCTTTTATTGAATGCAGGCTCACTCAAAGTAGAACGTCAACATACATTAATATTCTACTCACACTCTCACAGTCTAAGAGGAATACAACATACACACACAGCAATCAATGGGGGATAATGAACCCCAGTCCCAGAGACTCAGTCTGCAGGTCCAGGAGACAGCACGGTGGGCAAGAGAGCTGTCAGTGTCTTGCAAGGAAGGACCTCTGGAGCCAGCTGGGCAGCAGGGCAGGTGAAGTCCTTAGCTCAGCTGGGGAGAGCCTCTGGCAGCCGATGCCAAGGGGGATCAACACGGCATGGAACAGCACTCTGGTGTGTGGAGTTTGGCTGTCTCCATAGTGGTCTGGAACCTGCCTCAGTTATACCTTGAAAGTGGTGTACATCCTTCTGTGCCTTTTAATAAATATCTTGGCACCCCTGACACCAAGTGGGGAATTTTCCCAGGAGCCTATGGGTGGTACATCCCATAGGCTCATGGCTGTTCTGCTTGACACCCCTACTGGCAAGTATGGAATTTCCCCAGGAGACTATCTATGGGTGGTCCTGCTTTGCAGAACAGCTGCTCTGATCACACATGCAGATCTCTTAAGTGTGTCTCCTTGCCAAATGTATCTCCTCTGACTTAGACAGTTTCCCTCTTGAACCAAAGTGTTATGGTTGACTGACAGCCATTTTGGTTGACATGAGTGGTTCCACTTTGTTTTATGTACTTTATGCTATCTCGATTGGACCAATGCCATTTTATTGGTTCTGCTCTCCACAGACTTGTTCTCCTGCCTTGGAAAATACTGTGGATGGGATTCCCTGGACAGTTTGGCTTCTGCTTACTCCTGCTTGCTGCAGACCCTGACTCTGCTGAGCTGTCCATCTGGACCAGTGAACCCCATTCATCCCAGGCTTTCCTGCAGATTGGTCTTCTTGCACAACAGACCCCACGGCAGTCCCATGGTCTTTCAACGTAGCACTCATGCTGCCTGAAAACTGAAGGCTGCCAGGAAAGTCTATCTTCAGAGCCTCTCTGCCTGATTGCCTTCTCCACAAAAAAGAGTTAGAGAAGGCCTGAAACTATTATCCTAAACTTGCTCACAAGGTTGGTCCGTGGCTGGCATCTAGGAACTTTAATTTGGGAAGGATTCCTACAATACTAAGAGCAAATCAGTGTCTTTAAGTGTTTGTACAAAAAAGGTTTATGCTAAACAACCTGCTTTCCTTCCGGGAGTCTGGAATTTTGGTATTGCCTGGAAGAGGGTGCCTCTATGACCAGTTCTCAGTAAACCCCCAGGGCACTGAGTTTCTAAGAGCTTCCTGAAGGACATTTTACATGTGTTGCCATAATCTTTGCTGAGGGAATCAAGTGCACTCTTGATTCCCTCAGCAAAGATAGGAGTTTTGGAAACTTGCATCTGGTTTCCTTCAGGGTTTTCCACAGACACCTTTTCTCTATGCTGATATATTTTTTGTATCCTTTCACTGTAATAAATCTCGACCATAGGCTCAGTCCTACAAATCCTCCTAGCAAATCATCAGACCTGAGAATTGTCTTGAGGACACCTGTCATATCCTCTGCCACCCCAATAGCTTTGACATGGTGGCAGCATGGTGCAGCCTGCAAGAGGGCTTTCCCTAGACCCTTAGTGACTTGGAAGGACTGGAAAATGGAAATTGGTATCTATTTACCTTAATTTCCTTTTTCTCTCTTCTGCTTCCTACCATCTCTTGAGTCTGGAAAGGGGAACACGTTACTTATACAACCACTAGCTCAATGTTCTTTTCTTTAGGCTGGTCAGGCTGTCATGGACTGCAGTAGCATCTTCTTTATTCTAGATTAGAAAACCCTCTTTTGAGTCAATAGCCTGATTCATAAATTCTTGTCTCACTGCAGAGTCCCACTTAGCATGTTGAATATCATCCATCTCTTTTTCTCCATAGTTCTTCTTCAGATGGATGCTTTGGGTGGAAGAGAATGAAGAGCTTGTGTCTGCAAAGGTAAAAAAGCTAAGGCACAATAATAAATTTTAAAAATTATGTATATCATATCAACTTAAACTTTGTTACACTGAGTAAACTTTAATATAAAAAAAACTAAAAGTCTGTTCTTGTATGTGTATATGTACATATGTGCACACACAAGCACACACACTTTTCACCTCAGGCAAATAATATCAAATGAATTTCTTCACACTTCATGTGTTGGTAATTTTACTTTATAATTTTCATTTTTTGTTTTTCAATTTGGAAAAATAGATAAATGCACCTGTTTAGAAGCAAATCCACTGGCAAATTTTCCTTTGTAAAGCAGTTTTAAATAAAATACTAGATTTAAAACATTAGTAAAAAGGAATGTTTAATGGTGTACATAATTCAATAGAAATGTTTTTAATATATTGTCCCCAACTTTCTAGATGATGCTAGAAATACAGCTGGGATCAGTCATGAGCATCACCTGGTCCAGGGATCTGAATGCTGTGGGTAGGATAAACACTAAGAAAAGGGCAGAAAAGTAAAACAAACAAACAAACAAACAAAAAATAAGATAAGTACGCTCTATGGGAGAACATGTAGCCCTGAAATAATCCCTTCTTTTTAAAACAAGCTTTATTGATATACAATGAACACATAACATTGTAAGTGTAAGGTGTACAATGTGTTGATTCAAAATACTTTTGTATTGCAAAATGATGATCACTACAGTGTTGATTAACACCTACATCACATCATGAAATTATCATTTCTTTCTTGCAATGAGAACATTTGTAAGATCTACTTTTAGCAATCTCTTCTTTAACTCATACTCTCCTCACCTTCTTCCCTTCCAAAACAACAATCTCCCCTACTTACTAACCAAAATAAATAAGTAAATAAATATCACTCAGGAAAGCAAGCATTACCTGATTTCCCACCAGAATTATCCAACCCTAAATTTCATTAACATATGAGGTAGAAAAAGCCTGGTGATGGTCTTTTTAAAAAGGAAGTTGTTTCCATGTGGCATAGTCTGATTTTATTAACACATTGTTTTTGTTTGGAAGTAGGGGGAATGCAAAACTAAATTTTTTAATGACTCCTTTTTTTTTTAATTTTTATTATTATATTACAGTTGTCCCAATTTCCCTCCCTTTGCTCTCATCTGTCCTGCCCACCGCCCGCTCCCACAGTCAATCTCCACACCATTTGTCCATGTCCATGGGTCAATCATAAATGTTCTTTAGTCCCTTTTCTTTCTTTCCACTATTATCCCTTTCCCTTCCACCCCTCTGGCCATTGTTAGTCTGTTCCATGTTTCTATGCCTCTGTTTCTATTTTGCTTATTAGGTTTTTTTGTTCATTAGATTCCTTGCATAGGTGAGATCATATGGTATCTGTCTTTCACCAACTGGCTTATTTCACTTAGCATGATATTCTCCGTTTCCATCCATACTTTAATGAAAGGTAGGAGTTCCTTTTTTTCTTTCTGCTGCATAGTATTCCATTGTGTAAATGTACCACAGTTTTTGGTCTACTCACTTACTGATGGGTACTTAGGCTGTTTCCAGCATTTGGCTATTGTAAATAGCACTGCTTTGAACAAAGGGGTGCTTAAGTTCTTTTGAATTGGTGATTCGAGATTCTTAGGGTATCTTCCCAGCAGTAAAATCACTGAATCAAAAGGCAGTTCCATTTTTACATTTTTTGAGGAATCTGCACACTGTTTTCCACAGTGGCTGCACAGTCTGCATTCCCACCAACTGTGCACCAGGGTTCCTTTTTCTCTACATCATCTCCAACACTTGTTTGTTGATTTGTTAATGATGGCCACTCAGACATGTGTGAGGTGATATCTCATTGTGGTTTTAATTTGCATCTTTTGATGGCTAGTGATATTGAGCATTTTTTCATATGTCTATGGGCCCTCTGTATGTCCTTCTTGGAGAAATGTCTGTTCAGGTCCTTTGCCCATTTTTTAATTGGGTTGTTTTTCTTCCTGGTGGTCAGTCATAGAGTTCTTTATATATCTTGGAGATTAAACCCTTGTCCAATGTATCATTGGCAAATATGTTGTCATATATAGTCAGTTCCCTTTTCATTTTGCTTATGGTGTCTTTAGCCATGCAGAAATTTTTAATTTGATGTAGTCCCATTTGTTTATTTTTTCCTTTATGTCCCTTGCCCTAGGAGATATATCAGCAAGAATATTGCTATGTGGGATATCTGAAATTTTACTGCCTATGTTTTCCACTAAGACTTTTACAGTATCATGACTTATATTTAAGTCCTTGATCTATTTTGAGTTTATTCTGATATATGGTAAGTTGGTGGTCTAGTTTCATTTTTTTGCATGTACCAGTCCAGGTCTCCCAACACCATAATAAAGTACGTAGGAATAAATTTAACCAAGGAGGTAAAAGACCTGTGCTTGCAAAACTATAGAACACCGAAGACAGAAATTGAGGAATATACAAATAAATGGAAATATATGCCCTGTTCATGGACTGGAAGAATTAACATCATTAAAATATACATACTACCCAAAGTGATCTATAGATTCAATGCAATTGCTACTAAAATACCAATGGCAAATACCAATACCAATACCATATTTCAAAGATCTACAACAAATATTCCAAAAATTTATGTGGAACCAAAAAAAGACCCCGAATAGCCTCAGAAATCCTGAGAAAGAAGAACAAGGCAGGAGGGATCACAATACTTGATATTAAACTATACTACAAGGCCACTGTAATCAAGACGGTCTGGTACTGCCATAAGAACAGGCACGTAGATCAGTGGAACAGGATACAGAGCCCCAAAATAAACCAATGTCTCTATGGTCAATTCATATTCGGCAAAGGGAGAATGAGAATACAACGGCATAAAGATAAACTCTTCAATAAATGGTGTTGGGAGAACTGGACTGGTGCATGCAAAACTAAGTTAACTGACTCAGAAATACTTGATGACAACAACATTGAAAAGTCGTGTCTACTGTTGGCCACCATGCTGCAGAGCTCAGCCTGGCATCTCCACCTGCCTCCTGGATGTTCCCGCCTATGTGAGAGAAGCTCATGTCTGCTACATGTGCATATTGCACATGAAATTCTTCAAATACTGCTGCAAAGCATCCAGAAAACACCAAGTCTAAACTTAGTCTTACATATGTAGCCAGAGACATGGATAAATACAGAGACCTAGAAATACATACAGAATTCCAGAGGGAAAAAAAATAAGCTCCAAGCCAGAAACATATTGTGAATATGCAAATATCGTGGTGTCTGGTACCCAAGCTTTGCCCTTTAGCACTTGCCTAACTCCATCTTTCTCTCCTTTTCCCTTTCCATCATGCCCCTCCTATCACCAGGATTTTCCCATCTGCTTATTTTTTCTCTGAAGTTCCATTTTAAAAATATGGTATCACCTCTTAAAAATAAGAAAAATATGGTGCCACAAATAGCACTGCCAGGTGTAACATATGATGCTGCTTCTGAGAGTTGGGGGGGAAATGTATAAAAGAGGCTGCATTCAAGTTTTCTTACAAAGGTTATCGGAAATGGATTTTATCCATTTTGTCTTGAACTCTGTTCGTTCCTGGTTAGATTTCAGGTCTGCTTTGCGCTTTAAAGAAATTGTATAATCCAAGCCTTGTCATCAGCTTTCTTAATTTATTTCCCTGAAATGACAGGCCTGGCAGAGGCTGGCCTGCCTCTCAAATGTCTGGATTACAGTGTAGCTATGGAAACAGGTGTTAAAGTGCTTTGAATGTCAAGTTAAACTGGTGCTTTGCACATCGTGTTCTATAAGGACTGAATATTATTATATACGCTGACCAATACAACTGCATCCTTCCCCCTACTTTACAGGAGATTATCATAGGTCTTCTCCAGGGTAGAGAATGAAGATGTCAAATTCACTGTGTTCTTGAAAGCTCTGATTCAAGTTCTTCATTATACAAAATAATAATAGCAACAATAATAATAATAATATGAAATAAAGTAAAATAAAATAAGGGAGGGGTAATCAGAACAAATTTATTTCCCATGAGCTAATAGTTCTTCCTTTTGTCTAAAATGAGAAAGAACGGAAGAATGTTATAGGGAAGGATTCTGCTCTAATTTACATACTCTATGACTCCCATGAACATATCTATTCTCAGCACTGAAGATCTAGCAGATTTCAGTCCCATCATACAGCTATTTTCAATAACTTGCTGAAAAACATTATCTGCCATTAATCCAACATACTCAGAGAGAAAAGGGAACAAAGAAATAGCGAGTTCTGGAATAGCCACCCTGTGATGACCCAGTGATCAGATACCGGTAATTGTATTTCATTTCATCTTTACACACACCGCTGCAGGGGAGACACAATCCCTGTTTTATGGGAAAGGAAACTGAGACTCAGAGAGGTTAAGTAATATGCTCAAGGCCTCAAGGTTATAACTGCAACAGCCAGAATTCAATCTGAGGTTTGTCTACAAAACCCATGTTCTCTCCATTGAATCAACCTAGACAGCAAGTTTGGGGCATGTAAGGCCAAACTGGCATACCGTCTCCTTGGCATGCTTCCCTGTCAGTTCAGCTGGTTTAAAAAGGCAAGGCATCATATCTCTGGGTGGCTCACAATAATTAGGCACGGTCTCCTGACACTCAAATCCTGTTGGCCTAGCTCCAACTTCTATACTAACATTACTTGATTGAAATTTTATCCAACCAATGATGAGTTACTAAATCAAAGTCTACTTTAAATGGATATTGAGAAACTCTACACTTTTAAAGGACAGTGGTATGACATCTAATGGATCCTATTTGCTTCCTTTTAAAAAATATTTTATTTATTTTTTTTAGAGAGAGAGGGGAAGGGAAGAAGAAAGAGAGGGAGAGAAACATCAATGTGTGGTTGCCTCTCATGTGCCCTTCCACTGGGGACCTGGCCCACAACCCAGGCGTGTGCCCTGACTGAGAATCAAAGCAGCGACCCTTTGGTTCTCAGGCCTGCACTCAATCCATGGAGCTACACCAGCGAGGGCTGCTTCCTTTATAAATAGTGACATTTTGTGATTTTCTGAGGCATCACTGGCCTTATGATCAGCAAAAACAGAGATCAGAGCAGGGATATTCCTAAACACACAGGTATGTGGAATAAGAAAAAACTGAAGTTCATGCTTCTGAAGGTGAGATACATTTGTGTTTGATTTCATGTGGGAATCTACGTGCAGATGTAGACAAAGCTGAATGATCACTGGGAAGTGTCCATCCGTGTGATCTCATGAGCAGATGAGAAAAGAGCCCCAAACCAGCAGAACCTGAAAGAATAGGGAAGAACATCGCAAATCGTCCCTTGGAACTAGCAGCAATCAGGGAGTTACAGTAAATTCTGCTTTACCAAAATATGGGCATTATTATAGTTCCTTTCCAAAATCTGTATTAATTCATAGTGTTAAGGCCAAAATTGGCTTCAAGTTGCAATATTCAAACTGTGCATTTTTCAGTCCTGAGGAATCATTGACTCCATCCAGACTATGTGAATGCAGTTCAAAGATGCACCTGTGCCCCTCCAGTAAGATCCACCGTCCCCTTCCCATTCCCTTCCCTGGAGTAGGGATGGCTCCAGAGAGGCCAACCAGCAAGGAAGAAGGAGTGGTGCTGATCCAAGGAACAAAATGTGTATCTCAATTCTCAAAACAGGGAGCTTCGTGCAGTGTATTATTTTGGAGTCAATTTATATTGATTGGGAGGTGGGAGGCACTGAAGAAGCACGTGTTGTGTGTCAAAGAAGAGACGGAAATTCATTAATGGTAATGATACGGTTGGTGAGGCAGGACTACTGATTGTCTCTGCAAAGTTCACACAGGGTCTGCTTTGCGGAATAGGATCTTGGTGGAACAGAGAAGAGAATATTCGCTGCACTCAGACACCTCACACAATCCAAACCATTTTCTGAGACACAGAACACAGGCTTAGAATATTCTGCATAGGCATTATCCTTTTGAACACTCACATTGCCATGGGGGGTTGGACTTTGTCTGACTATTATCCAAGATCACAGAGTTTGTTAGTGACGATGTCAGGATTTGAACCCAAGGGTGCCTGCTGCCTCCATGACTCCTGCTTTGCTGTAAGACCATGGAGGCTGTCTGTTCTGCCTTGCTTGAATTGTGTCATTTCAAGCCCTCCTTAGAATGTTGGACTGGTCAAATGCATGAATGAACCTACATTCTAAAATTTATAGCACTCAGAATTAGCAGCATTCTGTGGTCAATGACTCCTCTTATATAACCCCACTATTTCCTGACACTCACCCACTAGAATTATATATCATGATAAATATGATCTCCTTTTCCATTTTGCTTTGGAATAACCCTTTTACACTTATTTAGGAAACAGCAGTCTTGGGCAGTGGCCAGGAAACAACAAACTTTTCATTTTAAGTTTCAGAAGGATTTATAGACATCCATTCATCCAACATTAAACACCTACTACGTGCTTAGTATGTTTGATGCTGTAGAATGCAATTCTTACAAGCAGTTCATCATCTAGTTGCAAAGGTAAGTGATTACATGGGCAGTACAATGATAGAGGTATGAACAGAACATTTTGACAATAAGAAAAAGGGGCAGATAATTCAACATGTGAAAGTGGCAAAAGGTGGTTGAAGGTATCAGAGAAGGTTACATGTGATTCATAATTAGGCATTCTCTGTTTAGGTTAATTATCACATGAGCCATATTCATGATTCAGTGCTTATTTTGTGTGTATGTTTTTAAAAATTTGTGCCAGGTTCTACTGTACCATCATCTCAGGCGGAAAAAATATTCTGAAGTTGTCTTGTTTTCACCATTCTCAAATTTATGGGAAGTAGTCAGATGTCTACAAAATTTCCAGCACACGCATCCACATGCATGTGTCTGCCCACACACATGTCCCCTAGGGGGCCCACCTTCTCCTGGGTGAAGCAGCAAGTTGCTTCACTTGCTCCCTACACACCCCAAATCACATAGGGCCCAGGAGGATGAGCTCTTGATTCCTGCCAGTTTCTTCCCAGAAGCTATAAAGTACGTTTTAATTAGGCAAGGCAACAGGGACCTCCAACTGACCGGTCAGCCTGAGGAACAGTAGGAGAGCATCATATCTGGGAGCTTTGTGGAATGCAGGGACTGAACTCTTTCATATATACTCCAAATCTTTCCCTCAAGGCCGAACCCTGTGGAACAAACTTTCTAAAAGCCCTCTCCAGACCACTGCAAAGTGGAGCTAAGTGAACCCTCTGGGATCCACCCACGATTAGCATTTACTCAGATGGCATTATTTTGTCTTATCATAAGGACTTTTTCACAAAGTGTGGCCCTATGGTCCAGGCAAGCAGAAGACATACAGTTTGTCCCATACGGACCCGCTGCTCAATCTGATTAAATACCAGGTGAGTTCTTGGCTCATCACCTCACTTCTGCGCTAACAAAAATGCAAATGGTCTTCCTTCCTTATTTTGCCTGTTTCCCCAAAAGTCTTAATGACCACATGCTCCCCAGGAAGGAACTGATTTCACAAATTCCATTCCTCTAAAACATTCCCCCTTTTTCCATCAACAGATACTCCACCCCATCAGTACAACTATTTCAACATATGTAGGTGTCCGTATACCAGTAAGTGATGAATGTAAGCTATATATATGCTTCTGTATAATACTTAGACTATGACAAAGTTGTTTACAATTGTAATCTTGTTGTCATTTTGGTATCTAGAAATTAGTAGGTGTCTAGAATAAATTTTTATTCGATCTACTGCTACATATAATTGCAAAAAAAGTATCTTTTTTATGCTTCTTACAATCAAATATCTTGTGATATTCTGTATAATATTTAAAAGCACCTGCCACCCCTTGTTTATTCTCAAAGATAATGTGCTCTAGAATGATTATAACTGACTAAAGATGTGAGTGCTGAGGTAGAAATGATTTTGAAGCCAGCCAGGATGTAGATTGTTACATTTTATTCCCTGGATTCTTTTTCATATTTTGAATTGACCATATTTGACTTTCTAGGCTGACTTATGGAGTGTTTCCTATTTATCCCCTACCCTCCAGTCCTCCACAAGAGCTGCTGTGGAAAACTTGTCCTTTAAACAGAGAAACATTTCTCTGTTCTAGTCAAATAGAAGGCTACAATGCATACTCCCAGTGGCTGAAGTTTTCTCTGAAATGAAATATAGGAGCCATAACTCAGTTTCTCTGGCAATGAACCATAGAGGCCATTTATCAGGATATGGCAGACATTTATCTCCTCAAATACTCTAAGGCAGATGGAAATAGCATCTAGCCTCTTCTCTGAATAAATAACCCAAATATTGCCCCCTACCTATGAAAAGACCCGAACACATCAGCGGTCATAGATCAGCTGGAGGCAAACCAAACCAGTCAGCTGTAAACCTTCACTCCCGCTGCCTTCATGGATAGCAACAGTCTTCTTTCCCAATGGGCCAGCATTCTGAAGTCAGGCCTTTGTTCTAAACCTCTTATTAAGAACTCTGAAGCTAATGTGTTCTTTTTTTACTGTAAAGTTTCAATCTTCCCCTTCTTTGACTTCATTGGGAAAAAAACATTTTCCATTTTCCAACCTAAATATTAACATTTAAAAATCACCTCCTCCAAAACAATTTGAGACAAGCTTTTCCCCTCATTTAAAAGCAAGTCAATCTCATACACTTAAAAATAATTAAGATGGGCTTCCAGCCAAGATGGAGGTGTAAGTAGACACACTGTGCCTCCTTGCAAAACCAAAAGGACAACAATTTAAAAACAAACAAACAAACAAACAAAAAAACACCCAGAACTTACAGAAAATCAAACTGTATGGAAGTCCCACAACCAAGGAGTTAAAGAAGACACATTCATCCAGACCAGTAGGAGGGGCGGAGATGGGCAGCCAGGCGGAGAGGACTAGCAGCAAGACGGCAGCTGGAGGACTGGGGCATGCAAGGCGGCAACTGGCAGACCCATCGAGGCGGTGGCTGGTGAAGCAGGTGGTCCCACATTCGTGCTCAGATAAACTGGGAGGAACAACAGGGAAGCGAGACAGACTGTGAAACCCAGGGTCCCAGCTCAGGAAAATAAAGCCTCAAAACAATTATTGAAAACACCTGTGCGGGTTGAGGCACTAGTGGGAGAAACTCCCAGCTTCACAGGAGAGTTGGTTGGAGAGACCCACAGGGTCCTAGAATGTACCAAAACCCACCCAACCCAGGAATCAGTACCAGAAGGGTCCAACTTGCTTGTGGGAAGCAGGGGAAGTGACTGAAATCTGGTAGAGAGCAGAGCAAGTGCCATTGTTCCTTCTCAGACCCCTTCCCCACATACAGTGTCAACACAGCCATGTGGGTTACGTCACCCTAATGAACACCTAAGGCTCTACCCCCTCACCATGTAACAGGTGCATCAAGACAGAAAAAAAATGGCCCAAATGAAAGAAAAGAGCAAAGCTTCAGAAAAAATACAACTAAGCAATGAAGAGATAGCCAACCTATCAGATGCACAGTTCAAAGCACTGGTAATCAGGATGCTCACAGAACTGGTTGAATTTGGTTGCAAATTAGATGAAAAAAGTGAAGGCTATGCTAAGTGAAATAAAGGAAAATGTACAGGGAGCCAATAGTGATGGGAAGGAAACTGGAATTCTAATCAACAGTGTGGACCAGAAAGAAGAAAGAAACATCCAATCAGAAAAGAAGGAAGAAACAAGAATTCAAAAAGATGAGGAGAGGCTTAGGAATTCCAGGACATCTGAAAACTTTCCAACATCCAAATTATAGGGGTACCAGAAGGAGAAGAGGAAGAGCAACAAGTGAAAAACTTATTTGAACAAATAATAAAGGAGAACTTCCCCAATCTGGCAAAGGAAATAGACTTCCAGGAAGTCCAGGAAGCTCAGAGAGTCCCCAAGAAGTTGGACCCAAGGAGGAAACACCAAGGCACATTGTAATTACATTAGCCAAGATTAAAATGGAGGAGAGAATTCTAGAAGCAGCAAGGGATAAGGGGACAGTCACCTACAAAGGGGTTCCCATCAGACTGTCAGCTGATGTCTCAAAAAAGATCTTCCAGGCAAGAAGGGGCTGAAAAGAAGTATTCCAAGTCATGAAAGGCAAGGACCTACATCCAAGATTGCTCTATCCAGCAAAGCTTTCGTTCAGAATGGAAGGGCAGATAAAATGCTTTCAGATAAGGTCAAGTTAACTTGGAGTTCATCATCACCAAACCCTTATTATATGGAATGTTACAGGGATTTATCTAAGAAAAACAAGATAAAAATATGAACACTAAAATGACAGCAAACTCATGATTATGAACAACCACACCTAAAGCAAAAACAAAAGCAAACTAATCAACCAACTAGAACAGGAACAGAACCACAGAAATGGAGATCAAATGGAGGGTTAGCAACAGGGGAGTGGGAGGGTGAGAGAGGGGGAAAAGGTACAGAGAATAAGTAACATGGATGGCAAATAGAAAATAGACAGGGGGAGGGTAAGAATAGTATGGGAAAGGTAGAAGCTAAAGAACTTATATGTATGACCCATGGACATGAACTAAAGGAGAGGAATGTGGGTGGGAGGGGGTGTGCAGGATGGAGGGGAGTGGAAGGAGGAAAATGGGACAACTGTAATAGCATAATCAATAAAATATATTAAAATAATTAAGATGGTTAGGTGTATTTCACCACAATTTGAAACAATTTCTTTTTTTAAAAAAAAAAAAGTAGTCTTAAAGAAACTCAGGAATAGATAAAATTAATAAATGTGCCAGGGTTTAACATCTTGGAATTTCTTGGTTATAACATACTTGTAATACATCTAAGTCCTCTAGAAGACAGACATAGTGGTAAACTTGCTTTTTTCTTTTGTAAGGCTGGCCTTTAATCAAAATTGTTAATTAAATTTCTAAGTCACTCAAAGCTACATAGTGACACTTTAACTTATGAAATTTATAACATAGCCAATTCCATACCTTGAATAAACTAACCTAAACTTACACAGACTAACCTGAGAATTCTAACCAGTCCTTCTCTATTCTCTTCCCAAAGAGATTTCTGATCACACTTCTGATCTACATTTTGCATCTTTTTACTCGTTTTCTTTATAAGAAAGTCATGACCTTTTGAGTCTTAGCTAAGAAAAGTCTCTGATTTTAGAACTCAAAAATCACAACCATGCATTTTCTTTTGTTTTTTTTTTAAATAGGGCATTTCCCCCAAAATTTATCACTACCTTTAAAAAAAATGTCCCTGAGAGATTGTCAACTCTTTAAAAAAGCAAGATGACACAGCCTCTGTGACTGCCATGTCCTTCGTAAGTGTTCAAAAGGCTGCTGGATTGATTGACACCAACAGGGCATTTAAACAGTCCTGAAAAAATTATCTTGGGAATGATAAAAGTAAAAGCATTGTCCTAGATGAACTGGTGTCTGTTAATAGGCAAAACACTATCCCTGAAAGAAAATGAAACATCTGGAAAGAAGGCCAGAGGGGTTTGCCAGGTCTAGGCTTAGATGCTGGTTAACGATAGGAAACTTTTGACATTAAGGTCAAGCCACACACTTCTCTTTGTAAAGGGAATTAAGGATGATGCAAATAGCTTAAGTACGTCTACAAATGAACTAGAAAAGAATCTGTGCTTGCCCAACTATGAAATTAAGAACCCCCACATTGTTTCATTGGAGACTAGATTTTGGGACATTTACTAAACTATTTTCAGAACTTTGGGGTTTTCACCTTAATGTGCCTTTAAAATTAAATACCGAGACATGCATGCACACAAAGGTTCTGAGAAAAGCATTTTTACTTTTAACGTGGAGTTTGGAACCTGCCTGCTTTGGATGGGACATGTGGGTTGTCTGTTTTCTGCAGGTACTACCACTCTTTAATACTTCATCTAGCTAGATTCATTCCATTGTATTACCCATCTAGATTCTGTAGGTGTTTGGGATTTGGACCTATGACCTCAGAGGTCCACTTAACAAATGATTTTTTGGAATTCATCTGATCCTCTAGTTTGGGTGCCAAGAATTCAGACTTCTAAAAGAAAAATAGCTTATTACTGACAATGTTTTTAAACCATGAAGCCATAAAGCCTTTGGTAATATGTCTAGCTTCATTCATCAATCCAGGCATTCTAATAGCCACTTGAGGGCAAGGAGCACTTGATGACAAATGATGAGCAACATACATAAACACACAGACACACGCATGGCCACCACCAACCTCACTACCACCACTATAAGAACAAGAACGAAATACACAGAGCTTTTCCCCTCATGACACTGATTTCCTTCATTGCAGTCCCTTCAAAGAAAACTTTATAATTTTGTACACTGCATGAGCTTCCTTTGTATAGTAGTAGAAATGGCCTCTAGTTCTAGCCTAATAAGAATTATGGTCTCATCTTTTAACACAAAAGTACAGCTGCTGTCACAGGAGGGTTGTTCATTTTCAAGCAAAGCTAAAAAGTAGTAGTGTTTAGTCCATAAAATATTTTTTAAATGAGGTAGTATCTTTATTTTCCTCCTTGAGAGGCAAGGCAGGAACAGGTTGCGGAGAGCAGGAAGTCCTTGAAATCAATTGGCTCTATGAAACCAAGGGTCTAAGACATCCTTCATTTGTGCTAACCATAATCCATTGGACTTGCATTTTGTGCTCTATCAAATCAAACCTTCCCTCTGGAGAACCTGATTCTTTTAGGCCCAGGCTGTGCTCTGAGAGCAATAGCCACGTGGCTTACTTCAATATGCCCCCATTACTGCCAACGGCATTGGTTTCGGAGCCAAGTCCGAAGAGCTCTGCAGATGGATCACTCAATCTTCTGAGTAATCAATCCGGGGAGCCTGCCGATCTCACCCCGCTTGGCTGAGCCTGGGGAGCGGCCTGCCTGGTGGCCAGCACAGCCTTCGGCCAGGGAACCACAGCAACACACAACCTCCTTTTTCAAAAGCCTCTCTCCAGAGCCTTGAAAAGGGCAAAAGGAAAGTGCAGAAACAAAAGCAGAGACCATGGTATAAGAGTCTGGGAGATTCAATCCTAAACAGGTTTAACTTAAAAAAAGAAGACGGTTACTTGACCCTCTGCAAAAACCTCACACCCCACAGTCCCCTTCGGGAAACTGGAAACTCCCAACCATGTTGTCACACACATTGCACCCACACCCAGAGTGTTAAGTATCACTGGCTCTGCGACAGAAAAATGTCATCATCCCCTCCTCCTGGCTGGCGTCTTTAAATAGCTCCTCTTATTTACGGGTCTACATAGTGTTAATGTCCTTCAGTTGCTCTATTTTCAAGGATGGAAAAGCAGTTGCTAAGCATTTCTAAATGACAGCCCCAGGGTTCATTAAAAATATGGCAAACATTTGCTAAGCTCATTAAGTGCAATTTTTTTGTGTGTGTATCTGATGCCTCCTCTGCATGTTCTGCGTGACCAAACATCTATTAACCCTAATCCCATTGATGAGTCTGATACATTCAAACCGGCAATTAGACAAAACAAAAGGGATATTTATGGAGAGACTCCTAAATGGGCTTTCATATTGGTCTAAGCTGTTTCAAAACAACAGTTTAATTCCCCTCTGTTAATCCCTCGATTCCAGAGCACTCACTCCCTTTGTTTGATTATAGGCTGTCAGATTTAGGGATTCTGACTGAATCAAAATCTGAAGCAAACTAGAAACACATAATAATTACACTATTTAGGCACTGTTGCCTACTGTATAAGCAAACGAAGTTCTCTACAAATAAAGACTCCACAGCACAAAAGGTTTCTAAAATGTGCTGCTTTCTACAATTAGAAGCCATAGAAGATGAATTAGGTGGTTGTTTCCCTGATCCTTTCGAAAATCCTCCAGTTGATGAATTCATTGGTCAAATATCACACACTAAATCTGTTGGCTAGGCAAAAATATTTTAAGACGGGCTCTCTCCACTCTTTCTCCCCTCCACTCCCCCCGCCTTACTTCCCACTCCAACCACAGCTGTGGACTTGTCTGACCCACAGTGGTTAATCTGAGCACCCGCTCTCATTGGGCCATTCTAGCTTTCCATTAACTCACAGCCACGGTGGTGTTATTATTAGAGGCGGAAAGGATTCTGCATCACTTACATGGTGTAAAGCTGGACAAATAAACAAGTACTGACTATGGATGTCTCCCAATCACACTGGGCCTCCGTTTTTGAATGTGCTCTTTCAAATAACAAAAATGACCCTTCTCTAGCTTGTAAAACCTCTCTTTGTTTTCCCTCAAAGAGAAGAAAACTAACCAAGAAGAGTGGACTTTTGACAGAGTTTCCCAGCAGTAACATCATTTTCAAGTGGCTCTTGACCAGCTGAGCTTTTTCAAAGTGTAACTTTTATAACCACAAAGGATCATGACTTATTTGAGTTCATTAAATTTCCTCTTACTTTGCAAAGAGCTGACCAAACTCACAGCTGCTGAGAGAGAGAAGCCAACCCTTCATCATTCTTCAAGTTAGTTCAGCACTGGTCAGGGCTCTATTTGAAAGTCCTACCCGGATTTAGAACTCATAATTTAGTCTCTGGTTAAAAAAAAAGAAGAAGAAGAAAAGAAATTCTTATTCTGGTTATAAATGGATGAAATGGATTTCCTTTTGCTGTGGGTGAAAGCTCTGGTGTTGCCATGGTTGACATGACAACAAGATACAAGTTAACTAATAAAAGTGCAGCATGATCCACTCATTTACTGATAGGCACTTAGGCCATTCCCAGCACTTGGCTATTGTAAACAACCCTGCTATGAACATTGGAGTGCATAGGTTCTTTTGAATTGGTGTTTCAGGATTCCTAGTGTATAATCCAGCCATGGAATCACCAGGTTAAAAGACAGGTCCATTTTCAGTTTGTTGAGGAAATTCCATACTGTTTCACAGTGGCTGCACCAGTCTGCATTCCCACCAACAGAGTACTAGGGTCCCCTTTTCTCCACAGCCTCACCAGCACTTGTTGGTTATTGATTTGTTTATGATGGCCATTCTGACTGGTGTGAAATTGTATCTCATTGTGATTTTCATTTGCATTTCTCTGATTGCTAGTGATGCTGAGCAGCCTTTCATATGTCTCTAGGCCCTCTGTATGTCCTCCTTGGAGAGGTGTCTGTTCAGGTCCTTTGCCCATTTTTTAATTGGGTTGTTTTTCTTTCTGGTGTGGAGTCAAGTGAGTTCTCTATATATTTTGGAGATCAAACCCTTGTCTGATGTATCATTGGCAAATGTATTTTCCCATATGGATTGCTTCCTTTTCATTTTGCTGATGTTTTCTTTAGCTGTGCAGAATCTTTTAAATTTGCTGCAGTCCCATTTGTTTATTCTTTCCTTTATATCCCTTGCTCTAGGGGAACTGTGGCATATTTATACAATAGAATACTATGCAGCAGAAAGAAAGAAGGAACTTCTACCCTTCACAACAGCATGGAAGGAACTGGAGAGCATTATGCTAAGTGAAATAAGCCAGGAAGTAAAAGACAAATACCATATAATCACACCTATAAATGGAACCTAATCAACAAAATAAACAAGCAAGCAAAATAGAATCAGAGACATGGAAATAAAGAACAAACTGACAATGACCAGAAGGGAGGAAGAAGGGGGTAACGGGGGAAAGAATGGAAAGGGTCATCAAAGAACAGGGGTAATGGGGGAAAGAATGGAAAGGGTCATCAAAGAACATGTATAGAGGACCCATGGACAAAGACAACAGTGGGGGAAGGAATAAATGTGGGGGGCGTGGGCAGGGCAGGGGAGAGCAGTGGGGCAAAAATGGAAATAACTGTAATTGAACAATAGAAAAGTTTTCATAAAGTACAGCATGAGTAAGAAAAGGGTGATGTGATCACAGTAAGGAACATTAAGAAGCAAAGAGAAAAAGAACATAAGTTCAACAAGAGCCCGTTGTCAACACAAAGTCATCCCCACCCTCTTTTTCTCTCTCCCTGGGGAACTACATTTCCCTGAATTCCCTACCAGGATTTTGCGTTAGGTGCATCTAAGGAAAGCCTCTTACTCAGGGTTTAGAAAGCAAGGAGAAAAAGCCATTCCTCTGCAGAAGGAGTAAGGTACACTGACTTGCAGATCCTGGTGTCCTATGAAATCACTTGGATTGAGGCTATTATGGTTTCCCTCTGCTTCCTACACTCTCAGATCTCTTGAGAAGTTTCTTCCTGACTTTGACTCCCAGACCTTGTCATGGAGGTGCAAGCCTCTAATTCTCAGTGTCAAAATACTTCTTTCTTCTAATCCCTGGCTGAACATTGACTGGTACAAGTAACAGATGCCCGGAGCTGAGAAAGACAGCTGAGGTGACTGAGACCAGACCACTTTGAAGGATGAGATCTAAAGCTCAGTGTGGGAGCCTTCCATTTCACTCATATATGCAAGCATCCTTTCCAAATCCTTACTGAGCACCTATACTATCCTAAACCCTCTGGTGGAAACTAGCAATAAAGATATATGTACCTAATTCATAGGTCTTATAATAATAAGGGGGTGCAGAGGGCTACAGCTAATATTTATGGGGAGATTCACAGACACTCAAAGAATAATAATAAGAATGTAATTTAGAGCTTTTCGAAGATGGCGGCGTGGTAGGAGGGAGCAGTCCCTATTCCCCCTCTGCACACGGGAGAAAAACCAAACCAAACTTTGAAAGACCAGAACAGACAAGGAACAGTAACACAGCATATTGGAGAATAAGAGGTCGGAAATTGTAGCAGACACTGAAAAACAAGCGGTAAGGAGAGCTCTTCGGAACAATACGAGCCCAGGGTTCCAGCGCGCGGAGAGCGGGGCGGCTGAGGCCCCGGCCTGGCGCTCCGCCAAGCCTGCCCCAGGGCCCTGGGGAGGGAGCTGGGTCAGCCGCTGAACCGGCTGGGAGATCTCAGGGACCACCGCGCGACTGCGCCCGAGCAAAAGTGGGTGCCCCGCGAGGGAGCGAAAGTGGGTGCCCCGCACCAGGTCACTGCGCGACTTTGAACCGAGTTTTCGTGGTCGCCGGGCAACTACGAAAGCACAGGCCCCCCAACAGAGACAGAGGCGCGGGCGAAGTGAGACAACTGCATGAAAATAGACACCCTCAGGGGACCGCACACGGTCGTGGGCTAGTGGACACTCGTGAAAACATAGGCGCGGGCCGCTGGAGACAGCTGTGGAGCCAGAGGTGCAAACGCGGACAGCTCAGGCCCAAGGTGCAGGCGCCGGATAGCAGCTGGAACGCAGGCCCCTCTCAGAAACAAAGGCAGGCAGCTGTGCCCGAACACTGAAAGCCTCCCAGGGACAAAGGCAGGCGGCTGTGCAGTGCGCACACACAAGGAGGCTCAGATTACACGCTGGAAACCCTGTGGGGAGAGGCGCCCACTAACGCTGGGATACATAGCACAGTGAGGACTGAGTTCTGAACACAGTGAAAAGCAATAAGATCACCCCTCGGCCGTTGCAGCCAGCAAGTCCAGAAAAACCGGCTGGCAAGTTTGAAAACAACAAGAGGGTGTTTTTTTTTTGTTTGGTTGTTTGTTTTGTTTTGTTTTTTCATTTTATTTTTTTAATATATTTTTATTTTTTTATTTTATTTTTTTAAAAAATATTTTGTTGCGCTTTGCTTGTTCCTCCCCCCCCCCCGGCTGCTTATATCTGTGTGGGGGTGTCTGTGTGCGTGTCTCTTTTTTGTTTTGCCAGTTTGTTAGTGTCTTTTTGTTTGTAAGCTTGTCTATCTATATGAGTTTTTAACTACTCCTTCTTCATTGTTTATATCTTCTTCTTTACTCCCCAACTCCTTTTGCCTCCCTTGAATTCCTTCTCCTCTTATCCCCTCTTCCTTTCTTTTCAATTTTATCTCTTCTACCTTCCTCTTGTTTCCTCTTGCTTCTTTTTTTCATTTTCCCCCCTCTTCTTTTTGTAAATACCCACGAGTGAGACAAAACAAACAAACAAGCAAGCCTGAAACTGTGGGGAAAAACAAAAACAAAAACAAAAACCAGAGTTGGCCCCCAAAAGAGGGTATACCAGCTGATGAGACAGTGAAAGCGGTGAACAACAGGATACCCGAAGGAGATTCCACCACTGAATCTCACAGATATTCTACCACAGAAGGTCATACCACAAACCCAGGGAGCCAGAACAGATCAATTTAAGAAGTTGAGGCTAACAACAAGAGTCTTACAAACAATGGGAAGACAAAAGAACAATCCCCAAACGAAAGGAAAGGAGGAAGCTCAAGAAAGAATGCTAAATGAAACAGAGGCAACTCAACTATCAGATATCGAGTTCAAAGCAATGGTTGTCAGGAAGCTCAATGAGCTCTCAATGAGCTACCATAAACTACAGGGAAGTTATGATGAACTCACGGCAAACTATATCAACATGAAAAAGGAAATAGAAACTATCAACAAGGGCCAAGAGGAAATGAAGAACACAATCTCTGAACTGAAGAACACAGTAGAAGGAATGAAAAGCAGAATCGATGAAGCAGAAGATCGGATCAGCGAGTTGGAGGACAAAATAGAAAAAAACACTCAGAATGAGCAAGATAAGGAAAAGAGGCTTAGAAAGAATGAAGAGGGTTTAAGAGAAATGCAAGACAACATGAAACGGAATAATATTCGTATAATAGGGATACCAGAAGGAGAAGAACAAGAACAAGGGATAGAAAACCTGTTTGAAAAAGTAATGATGGAAAACTTCCCTCATTTGGTGAGAGAAAAAACTACACAAATCCAGGAAACACAGAGAGTCCCAATCAAAAGGAACCCAAACAGGCCCACTTCAAGACACATCATAATTAAAATGGCAAAATTCCAAGACAAAGAGAGAATCTTAAAAGCAGCAAGGGAGAAAAAGGAAGTAACATACAAGGGGGCCCCAATCAGGTTAGCATCTGACTTCTCAATGGAAACGCTCCAGGCCAGAAGAGAATGGCAAGAAATATTCCAAGCAATGAGAACCAAAGGCCTGCAACCCAGACTACTTTACCCAGCAAGGCTTTCAATCAAGATAGAAGGCCAAATAAGGAGCTTCCCAAACAAAAGAAGTCTAAAAGAATACACCTCTACCAAACCAATGCTGCAAGAGATACTAAAGGGACTGCTTTAAGGGAAGAAAGGAAAAGACAGAGAGAGAAAGAGAGAGAGGAACACAGGTACGGAAATGGCAATGAATAATTACCTATCAATAATAACCTTAAATGTAAATGGATTAAATGCTCCAATCAAAAGACATAGAATAGCTGAATGGATAAGAAAGCATGACCCACACATATGCTGCCTACAAGAAACCCACCTCAGGACAAAAGACATACACAGGCTCAAAGTGAAGGGCTGGAAACAAATTTTCCAAGCAAATGGTCAGGAAAAAAAAGCTGGGGTAGCAATACTCATATCAGACAAAATAGACTTCAAAAGAAGGGCCATAAAGAGAGACCCAGAAGGTCACTTCATAATACTCAAGGGAAGAATCCACCAAGAAGACATAAACATTGTAAATATATATGCACCCAACGGAGGAGCACCTAAATACATCAAGAAAATCTTAGAGGACTTCAAGAAAGATATAGACAGCAACACAATTATAGTAGGTGATTTTAACACCCCACTGTCAAAAATGGACAGATCTTCCAAACAAAATATCAACAAAGATATTGTGGCATTGAACAACACTCTAGAGGAAATGGACTTAACTGATATATATAGAGCCCTTCATCCCAAAGAAGCTAAATACACTTTCTTTTCAAATGCACATGGAACATTTTCAAAGATAGACCACATGATAGGACACAAATCAAGCCTCAACAAATTCAAGAAAATTGAAATCATACCAAGCATTTTCTCTGACCACAAGGGACTGAAACTAGAAACGAACCCCAAGGAGAAAAACCCAAAACCCTCAAAATCATGGAGATTGAATAGCATGCTATTAAACAATGAATGGGTCAAGAATGAAATTAGGGAGGAAATCAAAAAGTTTCTGGAAACAAACGATAATGAACTCACATCGACCCAAAACTTATGGGACACAGCAAAGGCAGTCCTCAGAGGGAAGCTTATAGCGATACAGGCCTATCTAAAAAAGATAGAAACATCTCAAACAAACAACCTAACCCTTCGCCTACAAGAACTCGAGGAACAACAACAAAGACAGCCCAGAGCAAGTAGAAGGAAAGAAATAACCAAGATAAGAGCAGAATTAAATGACATAGAGACTAAAAGCACAATTCTAAAGATCAATGAATCCAGGAGTTGGTTCTTTGAAAAGATCAACAAAATCGACAAGCCTTTAAGCAGGCTCATCAAGAAAAAAAGAGAGAGGACTCAAATAAACACAATCAGAAATGAAAGAGGAGATATTACAACCGACACCGCAGAAATACAAAGGATTGTAAGAAATTACTATGAAGAACTGTATGCCAAGAAATTTGAAAACCTAGGTGAAATGGACAGGTTTCTAGAAAAATATAACCTTCCAAAACTCAATGAAAAAGAAACAGAAAGCCTGAACAGACCAATAACAGCTGGTGAAATTGAATCAGTAATCAAAACACTCCCGATGCACAAAAGCCCTGGACCAGATGGCTTCACAGGAGAATTCTACAAAACATTTAAGGAAGAGCTAACCCCTATTCTCCACAGACTATTCCAAAAAATTCAAAAAGAAGGAAGACTCCCAAACTCTTTTTATGAAGCCAGCATCATCCTAATCCCAAAACCAGATAAAGACACAACAAAGAAGGAGAACTTCAGGCCAATATCGCTGATGAACACAGATGCTAAAATCCTCAACAAAATATTGGCAAACCGCATCCAACAACACATTAAAAAGATCATACACCACGACCAAGTGGGATTCATCCCAGGGATGCAAGGATGGTTCAACATTCGCAAATCAGTAAACGTAATTCATCACATAAACAAAAGCAAAGACAAAAATCACATGATCATATCAATAGATGCGGAAAAAGCATTTGATAAGGTACAGCACCCATTTATGATAAAAACACTCAGCAAAGTGGGAATAGAGGGAGCATTCCTCAACATAATAAAGGCTATATATGAGAAACCTACAGCCAGCATCATACTCAATGGGCAAAGACTAAATTCTTTTCCACTAAAATCAGGAACAAGACAAGGCTGTCCACTCTCTCCACTTCTATTCAACATAGTATTGGAAGTCTTAGCCACAGCGATTAGACAAGAAAAGGAAATAAAAGGCATCCAACTTGGAAAGGAGGAAACAAAACTATCATTGTTTGCAGATGACATGTTAGTATACATAGAAAATCCTATAGTCTCGGCCAAAAAACTGCTCGACCTAATAAATGAATTTAGCCAAACAGCCGGATACAAAGTCAATATCCAGAAATCAAAGGCATTTTTGTATACCAACAATGAAACAACAGAAGCAGAAATCAAGAAAAAAATACCATTTGATATAGCAAAAAGAAAAATAAAGTACCTAGGAATTAACCTAACCAAGGAGGTAAAAGACCTGTATGCAGAAAACTACACAACACTGAAGAAAGAAATCAAGGAAGACACAAATAAATGGAAACACATACCGTGTTCATGGATTGGAAGAATTAACATCATCAAAATGTCCATACTTCCCAAAGCAATCTACAGATTCAATGCAATACCTATTAAAGTACCAATGGCATATTTCACAGATATAGAACAAACTCTTCAAAAATTTATATGGAACCATAAACGACCCAGAATAGCGGCAGCAATCTTGAGAAAGAAGAGCAAAGCAGGAGGGATCACAATACCTGATACCAAAATGTATTACAAGGCCACTGTAATCAAAACAGCCTGGTACTGGCATAAAAACAGGCACGTGGACCAGTGGAATAGAATAGAGAGCCCAGAAATAAACCCTAGTCTCTATAGTCAATTAATATTCGACAAAGGGGGCAGCAACATAAAATGGAGTAAAAACAGCCTCTTCAACAAGTGGTGTTGGGAGAACTGGACAGCTTCGTGTAAGAAAATGAAACTCGAGCACCAACTTACACCATACACAAAAATAAATTCAAGGTGGATAAAAGACTTAAACATAAGCCGTAACACTATTAAAGTCCTAGAAGAGAACATAGGCAGGAAAATCTCAGATATTACACGCAGAAACATTTTTACTGATATGTCCCCTAAAGCAAGGGACATAAAGGAAAGAATAAACAAATGGGATCTCATCAAAATAAAAAGCTTCTGCATGGCCAAGGAAAACAGTATTAAAATAAAAAGAGAACCGACTGTGTGGGAAAACATATTTGCCAATGATATCTCAGATAAGGGTTTAATCTCCAAAATATACAAAGAACTTACACGACTCCACTCTAAGAAGACAAGCAACCCAATTAAAAAATGGGCAAAGGACTTGGGCAGACACCTCTCCAAGGAGGACATACAGAGGATCCAGAGACACATGAAAAGATGCTCAATATCGCTAGCTATCAGAGAGATGCAAATTAAAACCACAATGAGATACCACTTGACACCAGTCAGAATGGCCCTCATAAACAAAGCAACAAACAGCAAGTGTTGGAGAGGTTGTGGAGAAAAGGGGACACTACTGCACTGCTGGTGGGAGTGCAGACTGGTACAACCACTATGGAAAACAGTATGGAATTTTCTAAAAAAACTAAAAATGGATATACCTTTTGACCCAGCAATTCCATTGCTAGGACTATATCCTAAGAACCCTGAAACACCAATCCAAAAGAAACTATGCATCCCTATGTTTATAGCAGCACAATTTACAATAGCCAAGTGTTGGAAGCAACCTAGATGCCCATCAGCAAATGAATGGATCAAAAAACTGTGGTACATTTATACAATGGAATTCTATGCAGCAGAAAGAAAGAAGGAGCTCATACCCTATGCAACAGCATGGATGGAACTTGAGAGCATCATGCTAAGCGAAGTAAGCCAGGCAGTGAAAGATAAATACCATATGATCTCACCTTTAACAGGAACCTAATCAACAAAACAAACAAACAAGCATAATATAACCAAAGACATGGAAATTGGGAACATGCTGAAAGTCACCAGAGGGGAGAGGGGAGGGAATTTCAGGGGAAAAGGGGAAGGATTTACAGGAACAAGTATAAAGGACACATGGACAAAAACTATGGGGGGGGGGTGGAAATGGGAGGGAGGTGGGGAGGGTTAGGGTGGCGGGTTCGGGTGAGAATAAAAGACAGAAAACTGTACAAGATCAACAATGAAAATAAAAATTAAAAAAAAAAAAAAAAAAAAAAAAAAAAAAAAAAAAAAAAAGAATGTAATTTAGGGGGAAAAAGGTTAGTTGAGAACAAAACAGACCTAAGTTATAATCTCAGCTTTATCATGTCCTAACCATGTGGCCTTGAGAAAATCAAATCAGTTTCTTTCTGATGTCTGCTTCCAGTTTCTCATCTTGCAGAATTGTTATCAAATTAGAGACAATGTGGGTAAAGCATCCAGCGCATAGCAGCCATTCAACCAATGGTATTTGGACTTTTTGTTCCCACCAGGAGCTAAATGTTCTAAAGGCAGCCGCCAGGCTTTAATGTCTTAGTGTCCTAAGAATTTACCTACCACAGTGTCTTATGTTTAAAAGATATTCAATAACTCATGAACGAATGATAGAATAAATGAATATGTAAATAAACACATTGTACAAAATGTATGCTTGGTAATTAAGCCCTCTGTTAAAAAAATTACTATATTCTATAGGTACTATAGTTAAAAAGAATTAATATGTTGTAGATATGTACCAAACCAGTGGGAACAAAGGGGAAGAAACTCTTGGGGGAGTCAGAAAGAGGAGAGATTGTATGAATTGAGGTTTAAAGGATGCAAAAGAACAAGGTCCTTCCATTTAAACATGATGATGGCACATCAATACAATCAATTGAAAAACATGCCCTGGCCATTCCTTCCCTGGGCACCTTCAGGCCTCTCATTCTGGATGATGACTCAGGCTTCCCACTTGGGCCACAGTGACTTATTAACTACTAACACTGTGATTCTATGAGCTCTCAGACAGAGAAAACCACATATCACATAAGGACGCCCTGTGAGTGACGCAGTCTCTCATTTCTGCAGAAGAAAATGAATTCAGAAAGAAAATGATGATCTATGGGGGGTAACACCCACACAGTTATTACTCAGATGATCCCAGAAGGCTCCGAACCTGATTGGAGTGGTGCTTCATAAACTTCCTTTCAAGGGGTTTCTTTGTCATCTTAGTAATTATGAAAGACTTTTACAGCCTGATTAAATATGTTCAATCCCTGTTCAATTTTATACTTATTTTTAAACTATTGTTTCTGATTTTCTTTCTATCTCTTCTTGCCTATGCATCTGTAATTTCATAGATTTCCCCCTTTTTTTCTCCTTCACACCCCCTCCTCACACCCCCTCCTCAAATGTCAGTAATATTCTGGGATCATTTCTAGGAGGCCTTTTCATTCATGGAATATTTCTCCTGGTCTTCTTTTGGCAGAGTCTCAGACCAGTACAATGCTTACAGGCCTGGCTAGTTTCCACACTCTTATTCAATCATTCAATCATTCATGTATTTACTTTATAAATAATTACTGAGCATCTACTATGTGCAAGGCAGTGCTCTGGGTACTGAACATGCAGTAGTGAACAGACCAGGCAAGGTCTCTGATTATGGAACTTATCTCTGATGGGAGCACACAAGTGCCCTCTGGATATATTGTAAAATAAATTAAAAGGTTAAGTAAAGTCTGCCATTGGAGCCCTCTTGCTTCCCTCTTTCACCAAGGTTTTTGTCCTTTATTGCTCCATTGCCTCTGCTCACTGGCAAAAATCTCTCTCCACCCGACTCCCTCACCTGGAGGCTCCTAGTCAAGCATGCCCATACCATGTTGGACCTAACCCAACTCACTCGAATTAAGTCAACCCATCTTGTATTTCAATGCCTCTCAAATTAGGATATGTGCAAAGTATACCAGGAATTTGTAAAACCACAGGAAAAAATTCATTGCATTGCCTTGGAGCATAAAGTCCTTGGATAATAAGTAGAGAGAGATATAGTGGAATATAGACCATAAAAATAACATAAAATTTTTAGATATAACAAAGAAAAACAGACATCGTGTGGTTGGTTGCTTTAAAATATGCCCTGGAGTCCTCAAGAGCAGTAAGAGGGAGACAAATGGAAACAGAAAGAAATCAAGAGAGAGGTGCACTGGGGAGCAGAAGGGTGCACGTTGGCTCTCCAGAAGCATTCCACTAGGAAACTCTTGAGCACTGCTCCAGATGCTGGTTCCATAGGGCCTGGATCTCCAGCCTTTGCTCATGCTGCTCTCCTGCTGAAAGCCCTCCAAAAACTTCCCATGGTGATCAGGAAACCATCCCAGCCCTGCTTGCACCATCTGCCCCTTCTCACCTCTCAGAACTCATACATCACCTTTTTCCCCTCCATGTATCACTTCTGCCACTGGGGCTTTCTGTTCTTTTATATAGCCATCTCGTTTCCTCCTTCGGGTTTTGCCCTAGCTGTTGCTGTGTTTCTTCGCAATGTTCCCCACCCCACCCCATCCTCACCTGCATCAACTCTTTGCACAGTTAGAACCTTATCATCATTCACTTTTTGCTTAGGTAACACCTTTTCAGAGACATGTGGCAATGGTGACCTGAAGGAACATTCCAGTCAATTGCTTCAATGTCTCCCTGCTTTAATTCCCTGTTATAGCACTTATCATTGTCTGAGAGGATCTTATTTTTGTTTTTGTGAACTTAATGTATATCTTTTCCAGCTTAGATTATAAGTCCCATGAAAGCAGGGACCATACCTGCCATATTTCCTGACACATGGAGTTCTGAAAGTGTCTAAGATCAATTAGGCTCTCCATTAATATTAGTTTGGGAATTAAAGACTGAAATAACACATTGCAGAAGTCTTTTGTGAGAGAAAATGAGGGTAATAGTATGAACAAAAGAGAAGAAAAAGCTGTACAAATGAAAAGTCATATCTCTCACTTTATAGTTTGCCATAGCTGTTTATATGGGCATAGCTGTTTGTATGATCATACCTACTAATTCCCAAGAATGGTTCATTTATTGTCAGCTTTTTAATTTAAATGTATTGTTCTAGATATTGTGTCAGGCACTGAAGACCCAGAGATGAATGCTACATTATTTACATCTTTGAGAAAGCAGGGAGAAGTTCACTAACAGTCTGGAAAGTGCTTTGATGAAGGTGCATACAAGCTATGTTGAGCAGGAGGGCCAGAAGAATTGCAGAAACAGCACTAGCATGTGCTGTGGATTTGGGAAGATAAGAAATTCTGCAAATAATGATAAAGGTAAAGGTCAGTCTTGGTAGAAGGGCAAGAACTTGTGCTTAAGTGAGATTGTAAGTGGTGTTCCTTCTATAATTAGGGGAAGGTTAGTATTCCCCACATGGTGGGAAGCCAGGGACTAAGAGAGAAAGATGGTGGAAGATGGATCTGTGAAGGGCCTTTGCTGTCAAACTACAAGATTTGGACAATCCTGTGGCCACTAAAGAGTAACGAAGAAGTTTTAACAGGAGTGGTGACAAGGTCAATACCATATTTTAAAAAGGCAAGTGCAGGCAGTGTGAAGAATGCATGTCCAGTAACCAAAGCAAAAGACCGAAGCCTGCTACCCTGATACAGCCAAGAGACAGTCAAGGCAGTGCAGTGGGATGGAGAGAAATCAACCCAGAGGTAGAAGTGACAAGTCTCACTGTTCAGATGTGTGTGGTGCTGAAGTGGGAGAAATCATGGACAAACAGGGAAATTGTCACTATGGTCAAGGCAGGAACAGACTGGGAACACACAAGAGAGACAGGTTTAAAGGAAATCCTCTCCCATGTTAAAATGGTTGAATGCATTACCCATTCCAGCAGCCCTGGCATTTTATTGGAAGTTAAAGACCTCTCAGCCTTAGCCAGTTGGGTATTTAAAGGCCAAGATTTGGGGGGGGAAAAAAAGAAAGAAAAAGAAAAAACGTCATGACAGGCCGGCAGGGTAGATATTTTTAAGACAAGATGTCAGTCCAAGAATTGCTGTCAGTCACCCACAAAGACTGCTGCCTTCGTTAACTGAACAAAGGCCAAGCCTGCCGCCAGCCACCACTAACACCCCCCACATCTCCATTGTCATACATTATAAGTTGTTTCAATCCATCTGACATAATGAGACCACTTTTCAATTTCATTGTGATTCACTCTTAAGTTTAAAAGCTGTAGTCAAAGGACAACATGAAGGAAAGGCATTAGGGAAGCGCAATGACATCCTGTGGAATTCCACAGGCTTCCCTGGCAGCCAAGCCAACCTCTGAACATGCCGATCTTTCTCCAAGAGTATTAGTAAAAATCTATAGCTCCCAGTTGGATACCAAATGCAGCTGCCACATTCCGTGTTGGTGCCAGCAAAGTACTTCACATAGACAGACAGCTTTCTGGGGTTGCTTTATTTCTTGTCAGCCTTTCAAACCTCCCTCCAACAGCAATCTTTTGTATTTAAGCTAGTGGCCACAAAACCAGAATGTGTCTTCTGGTCAAATGTACCTTTTGTATGTCATACCCCATTTCTTCTCCTCCTCCCTGATTTTTTTTAAGACAGAAAAAAATGCACTTGGCTTTTCCTGATGCCACTTTCATTACAGTCACAAATGTCCTAACAGAAGCGTATCTGTTCACATTGAGTTCATTCACAATTCAATAACTGTATCTGCTTTATCGCCTTAGAATACAGGCTTCCTTAGTTTAAATTTTCTGTTAGGCCACCAACACTGTCAGAGTTTGGTGAGTAAAATGAACCAATAAATCTCTTCTTTTTATTTCAACCACGCTTTGTGTAGTCCAATTCTCCGCCTGTCTGGGGTACTGTTTGTACAGTTTTGAAAGAAGAGCCTAGAGCATTCTTTAGCCCAGCACCTTCTCCTACCACCATATTGAAACTGAAGGTTATGGGTTTCCAGATCAAAGCTCTGAATTGGCATGAAGCCTAGCTAATTACTCTGCTGGCACTGGGCCCCTTGGGAGATCAGATAGGCCTTCCTCACCTTCAATGCAGCTCAGAAACAGGGAATTAAATACTGGATAAGGAACTGAGAGGCATCTTTCACTAAAGATAGAGTTGAACAGAAGTATCTGTTGGAGGACGAGGGTCCCTTGGCACCATATCTGAGGCCCTCAAGTGACAAAGCAGATGTGAAATGCTCTGGGGACAAATGGATTGGGAAAGACCCGAGGGAACTTTCCCATAAGGCCAAGCTTCCCTGAGAGTGGGGGGGGACAGAGTGGGGGGGACAGCAGTAAATGGAGAAAACATTCTCCAGCCAGAAAACTAACAAAAGTATGCACAACTTTTGTGTTTTAGTCATAAAACCCCTTTAAAAATAATTTTTAACAGTATATCTATAAATCCTTTGGCAATCTCTTAAAGACAAACTCATCAATAGTTAATGAGCTTAATAGTCTGGGGAGACAGCAAGCCACAGCATTATATAAATACATGCAGAGGTCACTGGAATGAAAATAGTTGGTAACAATATGTGTGTCACAGAAAGTGAGATTTGATTTGAGCCCTGATTGATAATTTGAATTTCAGCTGACGAGGCAGGGGAATGGAAGACAATGATTATGCATAGGAGGGACAGGAAAAAAAAAGAAAATATTTGAAAAAGGTCAGAGCATGTCAAAGGAATAGTGAGTAGAAATGATACAAAGATTGCAATATTGAACTCTGTGGAAGAGTGGGAAATGGGAAACAAGCAGGGAAGGTAAGCTTTAAAGTCTGAGAATTTGTGGGTTTTTTCTGTGTATAGTGAAGAGCCATTGAAAGGCTGTGAGAAAGGGAAAGATGTGACCAGATTCCAGTGGTAGGTTGATAATGAGAAGCAGTATGTACATTGAATTGGCAGGGTAAGGTACTGGAGATAAAGTCTGGTTATTAGGCTATTGTAATATTCCAGATGAGGTAAGGCAAATCAGATAGGAACAAGAGACAGGGAAATGGACAAGGATGTGTGTGGTAAGCTAAATAATGCCCCTCCAGAGATTTCACATCCTAATTCCAAGAACCTGTGTTTATGTTACCTTACATGGCAAATGGGACTTTGTAGATATGATCAACGATCTGAAGATGGGTAAACTACCCTGGATCAGCAGGTGGCCCGATCTAATCACAAAAGTCTTTATATGAGAGAGGAAGAAGGATCAGAGTCAGAGAAAATGTAAGGATGGAAGCAGAGGTCCCAGAGGAAAGATGTTACCCTGTTGGCTCTGAAGCTGAGTTAAAGGGCCATGAGCCAAGGAATTCGGGTGTCCTCTAAAAGCTAGGAAAGGGCAAAGAAGCAGATTCTCTTCCAGGGCCTCCAGAAATAATACAGTCTTGCTGATACCTTGATTTTAGCACAATGGCATGCATATTGGACTTCTGAACCCTAGAACTATAAAATAAATTTGTGCTGTTTGAAGCCACAAAAAATGTGGTAATATGTTATAGTGGCAATAAGAAATTAATACAAAGTGAAACACATTTCCCAGGTAGTATTGATGGTATTTATCAACAGACAAATTAACTTTAAAAATATTGAAAAAAATATTGAATACATTGGGGCAACATTGGTGAAAAAATTATATAGGTTCCATATGTACAATTCTACATGATTTATATGTTGTATTATGTATTCATCCCCCCAAGTCAAGTCTCCTTCCATCACCATTTATCCCCTTTTCCCTCTTCTACTTCCCACCATCCCTACTTTCCCTCTGGTAATCACCATAGTGTTGTCTGTGTCTACGAGTTTTTTCTTAATCCCTTCACCTTTTTCACCCAGCCCAACCATCCCCCCTCTCCTCTAATAGCTGTCAGTCTGTTTTCAGTATCTATGAATCTGTTTCTATTTTGTTGTGTGTTTATTTAGTTCATTAGAGTCCATATATAAGTGAAATCATGGTATTTGTCTTTCTCTGACTTCATTAATTTTCTTAGCATAATACCCTCCAGGTCCATCCATGCTGTCACAAAAGGTAAGATTTCCTTCTTTTTTACATTCAAGTAGTATTTCATTGTGTAAATGTACCACAGCTTTTTTATCCACTCATCTACTGATGGGTGCTTAGGTTGCTTTCATAGCTTGGCTATTGTAAATAATGCTACAATAAACATAGGGCTGCATATATTCTTTCAAATCAGTGTTTCGGGTTTCTTCTGATATATTTCTAGAAGTGGAATCACTGGGTGATAAGGCATTTACATTTGTAACTTTTTCAGGAAGCTCCACACTGTTCCATTGGTAACAGTGGAACAGTGGCTGGTACCATTGGTACAGTGGCTGTACCAAACTGCATTCAGTGCAAAAGGGTTCCCTTTTCTCTACATCCTTGCCAGCACTTATTGTTATTAATGATCACCATTCTGACATGTATAAGGTGATAGCTCTTTGTGGTTCTAATTTGTATTTCTCTGACGATCAGTGACATTGAATATCTTTTCATATGTCTATCGGCAATCTCTATGTCCTTTTTGGAGAAGTGTCTATTTAGATCCTTTGCCCATTTTTTAATTAGAATGTTGTTTGGGTTTTGTTTTTGGTGTTGAGTTGTATAAATTCCTTATAAATTTTGTATACTAATCCTTATCACATGTCATTGACGAATATGTTCTCCCATTCAGTGGATTGTCTTTTCATTTTGTTGATGGTTTCCTTTGCTATGCAAAAACTTTTTAGTTTGATGTAGTCTCATTTGTTTATTTTTTATTTTGCTTCCCTATCAGAAAAAAAATACTGCAATGAGAAATGTCTCAGATTTTACTGCTTGTTTTTTCTAGGGTTTTATGGTTTTGCAACTTACATTTAAACTTTTAATCTATTTCCACTTTATCCTTCTGTATGGTGTAAGACAATGGTCTAGTTTAATATTTTTGCACTTATATGTTCAACCTCCAAACACCATTTATTGACTAGACTATGTTTACAGCATTGTATGCTCTTGCCTCTTTTGTCAAATATTAATTGAGCATATTGTTGTGGGTTTATTTCTGGGCTCTCTATTCTGTTTAGTTGATCTATATATCTGCTTTTATGCCAGGATTATGTTGTTTTGATTACTATGGCCTTGTATCAATAGTACAGTTTGATATTAAATAGAGTGATTCATCCAACTTTGTCCTTCTTTCTGAGGATTGCTGGGGCTATTCAGGGTCTTTAATGGTTCCATATAAATTTTTGGAATACTCATTTTAGTTCTGTGAATACACCATTGGTACCATGATAGGAATTGCATTGAACCTATAGATTGCTTTGGGTGTGGGCATTTTTATAAAGTTAATCCTTCCTACCCATGACCACAGTATATGCTTCCACTTGTTTGTATCTTCTTAAATTTCTTTCTCCAGTGTCTTATAATTTTTCAAATACATGTCTTTTACATCTTTGATTAAATTTATTCCTAGGTATCTTATTTTTGTGTTGCAATAGTAAGTGGGGTTTTTTGTAGTTTCTCTTTCTGATAGTTTATTATTAGTGTATAAAAATGCAACTAATTTCTAGATATTAATTTTATATCCTGCTAGTTTGCTAAATTTACTTATCAGTTCTAGCAGTTTCTTGGTGGAATCTTTGGGGTTCTCTATGTGTAGCATCATGTCATCTGCAAATAAAGTTTTACTTTTCTTTCCAATTTTTATTTCTTCTTCTTGTCTGATTGTTGTGACTAGGACTACCAGCACTATGTTGAATAAGAGTGGTGAAAGTGAACATCCCTTATTCCTTCCTGATCTTAAGGGAAACACTTTTTTTTTTTTTTTTTTTTTTACCTGTTGAGTATGATGCTGGCAGTGGGTTTGTCATATATGGTCTTCATTATGTTGAGGTATGATCCCTCTACTCCCATTCTTCTGAGACATTTTGTCATAAACAGGTGCTGGTTTTTATTAAATGTTTTTTCTGCATCTATTGATATGACTATGTGATTTTTATCTTTCATTTCTTATGTGGTGTATCAAATTTATTGATCTGTGAATATTGAAACAACCTTGCATCCTCAGAATAAATTCCACTTGATTATGGTATATGATCTTTGTAATATATTTCTCAATCTAGTTTGCTAATATTTTATTAAGGGTTTTAGCATCTACGTTCATCAGGGACATTGGCCTATAATTTTCTTCCTTTGTTGTGTCTTTATCTGGTTTTGGAATTAGGATGAAGCTGTGAAGGGCCTTTGCTGTCAAACTATATAAGTTTGCTCTTTTCACTGTCATATTTTTATCTTCTTTTCCTTAGATAAGTCCCTTTAACATTTCATATAATAAGGGCTTGGTGATGATGAACTCCTTGAACTTGACCTTATCTGGTAAGCACTTTATCTGCCCTTCTATTCCAAATGACAGCTTTGCTGGATAGAGCAATCTTGGATGTAGGTCCCTGCCTTTCAAGACTTCAAATACTCCTTTCCAGCCCCTTCTTGCCTGTAAGGTCTCTCTTGAGAAATCAGCTGACAGTCTGATGGGAACTTCTTTGTAAGTGAATGTCCCCTTATCCCTTGCTGCTTCTACTCTGATCTTCATTTTTCATTCTACTCACTTTGCACTTAGTTTTTGTTCTTTTACAAGTCCTTTTAAGTGTAAAGTTTGATTACTTATTTAAGATATTCTTGTTTCTTGAGGTAGGCCAGTATTGCTATGAATTTCTCTCTTAGAACTGCTTTCACTGTGTCCCATAGATTTAGGATGTTTTGTACTAAATATTTTCATTTGTTTCAGGAACACTTGATTTCTTCCTTGATCTCATTTTAACCCACTCACTGTTTAGTAACATGTTATTTGACTTGCATGTATTTGTGTGCTTTTCAGTTTTTTCTTGTGATTGATTTCTAGTTTCATACCATTGTGGTCAGAGAAGATGCTTGATATGATTTCAATCTTCTTAAACTCATTTAAACTTGTTTGGGGTCCTAACATGTGGTCTAGCCTAGAAAATATTCCATGTGAAATGGAATATTGAAAAGAATTTATATTTTACTGCTTTGGAATGAAATGCTCTGAAGATATCCATTAAATCCATCTGATGTGGTATATCACTTAAGGCCATTGTTTCCTTGCTGATTTTCTGTCTGGATTTCTACCCACTGAAGTCAATGGGGTGTTAAAATCCTCTACTATGACTTTTTCTGTCAGTTTCTCCCTTTATGTCCATCAAAATTTGTTTCACATATTTAGGTGCTCCTATGTTGGGTGCATAAATATTTACAAGGGTTATATCCTCTTGTTGAGTTGTTCCCTTTATCATTATGTAAAAGGCCATTTACATTTAAAGTAATTATTGATAGGTACACATTTATTGTCATTTTATTCTTCATAACTATGTTCTTATTTTTTTTCTTCTTCTTAAAGAAGGCCCTTTGACATTTCTTGTACTACTGACTTGGTAGTAATAAACTCTTTTAGCTTTTTCTGTCTGGGAAGTCTTTATTTCTTCATGTTTATTTGTGGTACACAACCTCAAATATTTGCAGAACAAGCCAGAGTACAAATAAACAAACACCCTTTTTTGCCTTGACAAATCAGTGCCCAGAATTTCCAAGTGCCTCTTAAGGCAGAAATCTGCATGTCCAGTAATCAGAAGACATTCAATACATGCCTTTTCCTTTTGTTGGAAATGCAATTAAGTAACTCATACAAACAACACACCATTCTAAAATTTAGTATAATTAGTTACTTGTTCACATCTTCAAAAATTTTCCTTCCAAATTGTACGTAATGATCTAAAGTGTCTTAGCAACATCTTCTTTGTGGTGAGCTCAGCTGAGAACAGCTGCCTTATTCTCCTGGCCTGATAGGCACAGTGACAAGAGCCTGTGAACAATTCAGGGACCCATGAAAGTGCTGGAGACTTTTTAAAAAAGTTATTGCCTTCAAGAGACAAAAGAAAGACTAAAATTCAAAGTTAATGTTTTATTAAATGCCTATAATATAATTCTCAGATTTATCAATCATTAAATTTTAATATTTATAAAACTTCACAACTTAAAAGTAATCAGTAGCATGTATTTTCTCACTTGGCAAGAATTTTGAATGCACAATGATTTCAAAGAAACCAAAGTAGATTGTAAAGCAAATGAGTTACTTGATGTCAAATACTTTTGGAAGTCAATTATAAAAACCCTGTCACTTTATTTACAACAAATTTTATATTTCATTCTGGCTTTGTGTGTATGTGTATGTATGTATATACATCTATATATTTGATCAAATATATATATTTGATACTCTGTGGTGTGGAAACTCCAAAAATAAGATTCCTTAGGGTTTACAAAGACTAAAAACAACCCCAACTGTAAGTATTCTATGAAAGAGCCTTCTACCTTTGTCCTCTAGTATGTTTATAAGGGCTTCTCCCCATTCACCCACTCAGACTTGCCTATGCCTTATTAAACGCTCTTAGAATTTTTGTTTTCCCTCTATTTTCTCTCAAGAAAATACCTCTTCAAACATCCATTGAGCTTTGTCTTGATCTTCTGAAGCATCTTGGACTCCCTTTTGAAAAAGGCCTGAGATAGGTACCCAGCTATTCTCTGGACCCTTCGGAAGCATCTGACAGAGGCATAGTGACTGCTGTGGAGTTCCAGAACTATTCTCATGTTACTTGCTCTCTCAGTCTAAAATTGTAGTCTGTGCCTCATGACACAACTAGAAAGAGATGTTATGACCTCAGTTCAGAATCTAGTGTGCTCTGTCATTATCAGTATCAGCAGAAACACTGAAGGAGGAACTCATCTCTATTCCTGCATTTCCACTGGATGGAAATGCTCAAAATCCCCTGGATAGGCTGTCCTTGGTGAGAAAGGAGAAGCCAAGAGGTGGGTAATACCTCTCCACCTCCTGAGCTTTCCTGGGTCTAAGACAGTCCAAGATTGCTGATACCATGAGGTCCTACATCTAGCAGCTTTGTACATCCATGTAAAATTTTTTTTAAAACTACCTCTTCTAGTCAGTTCATTATTATTTCAGAGTAATGAAATAATAAAATGATGCATTATCTCCATTTGACATTTGAGTTTAGTACATCAGTTGTAACAGAGAACCTGTGGGTAAGAATCTTCTTAATGAAATTTGAGAACCAGAAATTAGGAGCCACGGAACTACTGTAAAAAATCCTTCCACCATTGGGATACTTCAGTAAATTACTTTAGATGATATGATGTGGGCAGCAAACTGATATTCTATGCAGAAAATGTCAAGTATATCCTACAGAGGGCCAAGGACCATTACAGACTATATACTGAAACCACCAGGTCCCAGAAGAGACCATCTATCTACATGGGAAACCCCAGCTGGCTCACCGTGTCTCATGCCCACATAACTCATTCATATTAGAAGTGGGAGAACTTAGACCTGAATCTCTTCAAATGGAACGAGGTTGTCAACCTTCTTTTGAAATCCTGTGTCTTCAAATTCCCTCTTCTGTCTGGTCTTCTACGTCTCTCTCCCAGATGCCAGTTCCAGCAGTATGGCCCAAATGGAATTGAGAAGCTGGAATATTCAACCAGTTAGCACTGAGTGCCAGTACATACTTGAACCAGTTGCCTCAGCCCCTAGGAAAAAAGCCTGCCCTCAGGCACCGTATGATTGCCCACCTCCCATATCTAGAATAATCCGGAGAAGGTTAAACTTTTCACCAAAAATTCTGAGGAAACTCCTGTTCTTTAAACACACACATACACTTAAAGGGAGAGACTGAGAGAAAGAGAGTCAGTTCTAGGATTCAGTATTTCTACACCCACATCCCATTCCTTAGCTTTTTGGAGACTATAATCGCTGTTATCCTGATTATTTTAAAACTTTCTGTTGGCTAAGAGCTCACAGGAGAATGAAACATAAATGAACTCATTATCACACTAGTTTTAAACCTATCTGGACTTTTATGCAGCACACTAAGGCCACGGAAATGGACAGTGTAGATTTTTGAACAATCCTTTATATGTTCAAGGGCTTCCGTAACTAAAACACTAAATAAACTGCTTGCTTCCATTCAGAACATTCCAGTACCCAGAAATGCACTTTATCTGGGGTTTATTGTGTGTATTTTAGCCTTCTTGAACCAGCCTTAGTTTTTGTTGCTGCTTTTATTGTGCTGGCTGGCCCTCCTCAAGCACTTGGCAAAGACCACGCTACAACCCAGCAGCCTGAGATCTTCCACCTGGGTGTGCGGCTTGCTAGTCACTCTCTTGCACTGACTTCTGTTAAGTGGCTTTCAGGTCTTCTCATAACTGCATCTCTTTTCTCTCCCCGTCCAGGTATCTATTTCTTAACATCAGATACAGCGGAACCTTTTTCTTCTAGATCAGTCTTCATTTTCATAACCTACTCTACGTTCCTGAGGTTGTTAGCAAACGCTGTTCTTATCAGAGGGTTAGTGTTACAGTCAGGATCTTGCCAACCTCTTAAAATGTGGGCTGTTTGTTCACTAACTCAGTGGTGGAGTACCTACCACCAGGGTCAAGGAGAGAGTTACCTTTGAATTCTCTCCTGGACTTTCAGTCTCTGAAGAAATTAAATTGGGCTTCATGGATCATCATTCTTAGGCAGAATTCCTAAGTTGGAGATAGTAAGCTGACTGTGGCATGAAAAAAACAGTTGCTCTCCCATTCTCCCTTCTCCTCCTCACTCCGCTTTGGTCTCCACCTCAAGTACTGGGTGGAAGAAAAAGGAAAAACAGCATTCTGAGTCTTTTAGGGCTATCCTACTGCACAAGTACACAAATGCCAAACTATTACAGCTATTACATTCAACTCATTCATCTAAGAGCAGGCAATTCTTAAATCAGGTACAAACACAGGAGTCTAGCACAAGTAATGCCCCTTTTTTATTACAAAATTTTTATTACAAAATTATAAGCATGTAATTCTGTAACATAACAATATCACACTCAAGCACACCATATGACATTTTAGGTGAAATGTTCAAATTAAAACTATAAATCATTACAGCCATATTATCACCCTACCAACCGCACTCAAGCAGGCATTACTTCTGCCGGACCCTGTATATGCATGCGGCAAAGGAGTGACATAGCTATGGAGCATTTATCATAAATGAGGCAATTACCAGCAGGCCCAGAAATGGCCTCCTGTACCCTGCCTTTATGTGGCCAGGACTGCTGTGGCAGCCGCCACTTCCCACTTCCATAATCTTGGTGAACCACAGGAGATGGTAATTACTTAGAGGTCTTATTCATCCAGTGCTATTGATACGGAAGCTTGTCTGAAGCTTGAGTAATGTTTTCTTGAGAATTCTATATCCTCTATGCTCTATCATCTTTTCTTAAAAAATTTGAAAGCTTATGAGCCTACTTTCTACGGGCAATCTATTCATCCCTATAGTGCTTTTCAGAAGTGAAATTAGTATAAGCGAATGAATAATATAAAACATGCTACTAATTTTATGCAGCATTATATTTAGAAATATAGGCAGAGTTTCCAAATTATACTGATTTGCATTAAAATACGAAATGGGCCTTTGTTTAAAGAGTTTTTGCGTTCTTTCCACAGAAAATCTTTAGCACTTATTGAAATAGTTAAATTAGAAAAATCTTTAGAAATTCCTCCTAATATTGCCAAAAGATTTTTAACATCTTAAATATAAGCATCCTTAAATATAAACATCTTAAATATAACCAACCTTTCCCAAACTGTCAATTCTGCTCCCAAGGCCTAACCCAATATTGTACTTTTACTCATTTTGCAAACTCCAATTATTAAAGGCTAAAAGAGAAGGCTCATTTAGGAATTGAATTACACAAGAAAACAATGATGTTTTAAAGTTCTGAATTCCATAATCAAGGAACTCTTCCTTTATAAGGAAATAAAATACATCATGGCAGGTGCCATGGAAGACATTTTCACTTTACACCCAAAGTTTGGAAATAACATCTTTCTAAAATGGTAAATGTGGAAATAACATGTTAGAAAGGAAGGGGACAAATAATAGGATTTATTTGCAATGTTTCACTGCCAGTAGTGGAACAGAAACAAAACATCTACATTACAAGTGGCTGTTCTTAGGCAGCCCAGCCCCCAGCCCCTAAGGCCTTTAGGCTCAGTGACTCCGGAGGACTTGGAGATTTTCCCACTGGCTTGCTGAATCTGATGCTAGCAGGAGTATCCTTCAACTTGTATAGCTCTCATTGAAATGCATATCCTATTACAATGGAACAGCAAGTTTCTAGATCTTGACCAGGCTAGCATTTTGCTCCTAAGAAAAACAGTACAAAGTGGTCTACAAAGGGGCCATTGATGTTCAGCTGAGTTCAGCTAAATCACAATTGGCTTGTTATGAGCAGATGATCAGCCTGGGCTCCCTGAGCATGCATCTGCATCAGTCTGTAAAGGATGGGGCTTAAAAGGAAGAGGGGGTGGATGCCAGCCCCTCCTCATGACGTCCCTACAAAAAAGGGGCTCTGTGTCAACCTTGCCCTTTCCTTGAAAAACATTAAACTGTCCTGGGGAGTTAAAAAAAAGTCTTCAAATTTTCAGCCTCACTGCTAACATCGAATAATGTTTCCTACAGCATTTGATTTTGCTATTTGCCAAGCAAGCATTTTGGTTCAACTTGCATTTATTGAGCACTGTGAAGGGTTAGGCACCTTTGGAAATATCATCTTGTCATCGACCAATAAAACCCTAAAATAGGCACTCATCTTCTTGCTGTGTAGGTGAAATACAGAATTTCAAAAAGATTAAATGACCTTCCCAAAGTTCACTACTAGTAAATGATGGGATCAGGGTGAACCCACGTCCTAAAAACTAACTCCCCTGTCCTGTCACCTATAGCTACCTCTGGAGATCAGTGAATCCAAACATATGAAGTAAATTACGCCAGCAATATGTGAGTCCCACCTGTGAGTCCAGTCCTGTGGCTTGTAAACTGTCCAAAAGTTATACAAGAATCTATTCCCCAGAGCTCCCATGGATCTCTCATGCTGCCACAGAAAACGTGAAAAAGCCTCAGTCAGATGAGAGACTTCCTTTGGCACTAGCCGTCCATGGGATGGTGCACGAGTACTTATCTGTAGCGCACTTTAATTTTGTTGCCTTCAAATTGGGGGTAATAATTGTGATTAGATGAGTTTCTCTTTATCCCTCTACCCTTTTCCATTCCCGTGCCTGGTGCAGAGTGGCCTTACAATACACGCAGCCACGAGAGACTGCGCAAGGCAGCCAATAGTACGAGGGAGGTTTGTTTGTTTCGCTCTTAAATGTGAGGATCCTCCTGATTATAATAAAGCAAAAGTGAAAATATTATTGGACAATTCGGAAATTTGAACACTAACTTTATAGGTAATAATATTAAAGAATCACTGTTAAAATGTTTAGCTGTGTGGTGGACTATATCAAAGTAACTTCCTGACTTCCGGCCAAGATGGAGGTGTAGGCGGACACACTGTGCCTCCTCTCACAACCAAAATTAAGGACAACAAATATTTAGAAACAAGAAAACAACCAGAACTTATAGAAAATTGAACTGTACGGAAGTCCAACAACCATTCATCCAGACCGGTAAGAGGGGCGGAGTCTCGGCAGGAGAAAGTGGAGGTGCGGACCCAGGAACGCAAGCAGCAGCGGCTGGCAGTTCCCAGGTGCACAGGTGGCGGCTGGCGGACCCCGGGCACAGGGGGGCAACTGTGCAGACCCAGTGAGGCCGCACAAGGCGGCTGGCTGACTGACCAGGTGGTCTCACATTCGCGCGCACAGACGGTCCAGGAAGAGGGGAAGTGGTGGAAGGGACTGAATCCAGGAGAGAGCGGAGCAGGCGCCATTGCTCCCTCTCAGGCCCCACCCCCACATACAGCGTCACAATCCAGCGACTGGGCTGCCCCGCACTGGCGAGCGCCAGAGGCTCCACTCTTCACTACATAACAGCGCGCGCGCGCGTGCACAGATAATCCAGGTGAAGGGGAAGCAGCGGAAAGGGCCGGAGTCCAGGAGAGAGCGGAGCAGGCGCCATTGCTCCTTCTCAGACCCCTCCCCACCTATAGCGTCACAACCCAGCGACTGGGCTGCCCCGCCCTGAGGAACACCTAAGGCTCCACCCCCTCACTACGTAATAGCTGCAACCAGACTAAAACCAAAACAACAACAACAAAAAACCACCAAAAATGGCTCAAACTGGAAAACAAATAAAAGCCCCAGAGCCAATTCCTCTAAGCAGTGAAGAGATAGCCAACTTGTCAGATGCACAGTTCAAAGCACTGGTCATCAAAATGCTCACAGAATTGGTTGATTTTGCTCACAAACTAGATGAAAAAATGCAGGCTACAATCCGTGAAATGAAGGAAGATGCATGGGGAACTGATAGAGATGGAAGGAAAACTGGGACTCAAATCAATGGAGTGGACCAGAAGGAAGAAACTAACAACCAAACAGAAGACGAAGAAGAAACAAGAATTCAAAAAAATGAGGAGAGGCTTAGGAACCTCCGGGACATCTTTAAACGTCCCAACATCCAAATTATAGGGGTCCCAGAAGGGGAAGAAGAACAGCAACGAGTGGAAAACTTATTGGAACAAATAATAAAGGAAAACTTCCCCAATCTGGCAAAGGAAATAGACTACCAGGATGTCCAGGAAGCTCAGAGAGTCCCAAAGAAGTTGGACCCAAGGAGGAACACACCAAGGCACATTGTAATTACATTAGCCAAGATTAAAATGAAGCAGAGAATTCTAGAAGCAGCAAGAAATAAGGGGACAGTCACCTACAAGGGAGTTCCCATCAGACTGTCAGCTGATTTCTCAAAAGAGACCTTCCAGGCAAGAAGGGGCTGGAAAGAAATATTTGAAATCTTGAAAAGCAGGGACCTACATCCAAAATTGCTCTATCCAGCAAAGCTGTCATTTAGAATGGAAGGGAAGATAAAGTGCTTCTCAGATAAGGTCAAGTTCAAGGAGTTCATCATCACCAAGCCCTTATTATATGAAATGTTAAAGGGACTTATCTAAGAAAAAGAAGATAAAACTATGACAGTGAAAAGACAACAAACTCATAGCTATCAAGAACCACACCTAAAACAAAAGCAAACTAAGCAAACAGCTAGAACAGGAACAGAACCACAGAAATGGAGATCATATGGAGGGTTAGCAACAGGGGCATGGGAGGAGGAGAGAGGGTGAAAAGGTACAGAGAATGAGTAGCATAGATAATGGGAAAAAAATAGACAGGGGGAGGGCAAGAATAGTATGGGAAATGTAGAAGCTAGAAAACTTATGACCCATGGACATGAACTAAAGGGGGGAATGTGGGTGGGAGAGGGTGTGTAGGGTGGAGGGGAATGATGGGGGAGAAATGGGACAACTGTAATAGCATAATCAATAAAATATATTAAAAAAAAAAAAAAAAAAACAAAGTAACTTCCTGACTCTGATCCGTATGCAGGACGCTACTATTGGGGAAAAGGGGGAAAGAGTGTGCAGAATTTCCTGGTATAGTTACGTTACTTTACAATTATCTCAAATTATTTTTTTTTAATTTAGATATGGTAATGTTATTTTGGTTATGCTAAAAATCTTAAACTTTTAGAAATAAATAAGAGGTTTTTATGGATGAGATAGTTCAGAAATACGTATCTGGCCAAAAAAATTGTAAATGCTGTTTTCACATGATATAGCAAAGTAAAATCACATTCTTGAAGAAGGAGTTTTTAAAATTACTCATATAAACATCTACCAAATTACTAAAAGCTCTATCATCATCGTAAAAATAATTCATGCCTTTGACCTCAGTGTTCCCGTTTTTTGTGAATCAATTACAAGCAGATATATATTTGTGAGAAATGTAGACAGCACAAATATAGAATCAGTCTACAGTAACTTGCAAGTATGTCAGAATGAAAAGAAAAATAAGTGATATGTAAAAGACTGTACCATTTTTATCAACAGTGTTAGAAATGTTGAAAGGTGGGTGTATAAAAATACATTTCAACATTTTGTTTTAAAGGCTTTGGGGAAAATGAGGTAAGATTTGCTGGAGCATCCATGAAGTGGTGGCAACTTGAACTTTGGTCCAAAAAGAGAGTAAAATACCGAAGAATCCACTCTCAAAACTAAATGCTTTACATGAATCATTGTCACTTAATTGTCACCAAAACCCCTTAAGGTAGATGGTATTACCATTACACCCATTTCACAGATGAAGAAACTGAGACATCAAAAGGTGAAGGAGCTCACCCACAGTTCAAAAAGTAGTAAGTGACTGAGCTGAGATTCAAACCCCAGCAGTCTGGTGTCAGAGCCTGTACCACCAGTCAAGACAGCTAATACCAGCAAGGGAAAGGTTCTCTTGCACTGTAGACTCCCTCCCCATGTATTTGAAAGACCTAAAGCCTCTTCCTACAGTGCACATAAAGATACTCACTGTAATTTAAACCAGAATCTATTTATCAGATGAAGCAGAAATTTCCAGTGGGAAGATGAAACACACATACAATTAAGGACCCCATGTCTCCCAAATCAATAAGAATTGACGGAAAAATAAGCGATTGCCCTTTATCTGTTACCGTCAACAGTAGTCTCTTGTTTACTAAATGGTAATGAGAAATGTAGATTGCGCTCAATGTTTCTCAGAAAATAGACACATTTCCAATGCAGCCTGTGATAATGGAAGCACAGGCAACCTACTTTATTTGAATGCTGACTGTCTCTGGCTAAGTTTCCACTGCGAAGAAAGTCAGATAAAGCCTTTCCAGAAGTAAGGGTGGGGCAAGTTCCTGGTTTCCTACATTCATTCACTCACCCCATTCCTCTGCCTGAAATAAAAGTGTGAAACAGGCTAAGTTTGTCTCCGGGAATGGAGCCCTGCACTGGTTAGGCAGCATGGTCCCTTGTTGATTTTGTTTAATTTCTTGTTCTAGAGACCGCCTTTCCTTTATTTTGTTAAAAGTCACCCCTTACTCACACGGAGGCCCCAAGGTCCCCAATATTTGGATATTGTCTCCTCCTTACCACCATTAAAAACCTGTTCATAGGATATTTTCTGACCATTTACCTTAACCTATAATTGACTGATTAACTTTTTTATGTATTTGAAAGTATTAATAATAATATTGGGGGATATAAAAAAGATGTTGAATATAAAATATTATCCAAATCAGGACACAGCTGCAAGGGGCTACCAGTGGTCAAATCCTGGTCACAAAATAAATTATGATGATAGCAATCATGCATGAGTGCATATTGTATAAATAAAGGGCTGTGTGAATAAACACATGGAGAAGAAGAGAAAGCTCCCACTACAACAGCATTCCAATGAACAAGTGTCGTTGGAACGATGGCAACAGGAAAACCCTACTTTGGCAAGTACCACTGTCATAATTGCTGTGGGCAAAAAATGATGAATAGGCATTAAAACTGGTATCTGTACCATCATAGATGAAAGCTAAGATTACTGGGCAAAAGATGAGAAACAGAATATTTACATAATCTCAAAGTATCTCCCCTCAAGACACTTACTAATTAAAAGGAGAAAAATAGCCACTTTACAGTGAAGGAACCTGGAAAATACCCTTTTAACCAAGTGATCAAAATTGCCATCACCAACGATGAGACCAGTCAACAGCATGCGCGTCCTGGTTAGTGTATATTGAGAAGAACACCATCTCACTTCGGTGATGTTCTTGCCCACAATCTATAATTTGAATTTAAACATCAGAGAAATCCAAATTAAGTACTGACCAGAACTCTTCAAAAGTGTCAAGGTTACAAAGGACCAAAAGACTAAGCACTTATCAACAGATAAAAGGGAACTAAGGAGATAAAATACTAGATAATAGATATGATCCTGGATCAGGTCATAGTCCAAAAAAAGAACATTAGATGAACAACAAAGGTGGGAAGGAATTTGAATAAGGTTTATAGATTAGTTACATATATTATGGTAATGTTAATTTAAATAATTAAACTGGGATTATTTAAAATGTTAACATTTGGGAAGTTCAGAAATGGTATGAGGAAATTCTTTGTACTGTTTTGCAACATTTTTAAGTACGAAATCATTGCAAAATGAAAAGTTAAAATATTTAAGGCAGGGGTGTCAAACTCATTTTCACCAGGGGCCACATCAGCCTTGCGGTTGCCTTCAAAGGGCGGAATGTAATTTTAGGACAGTATAAATGTAACTACTCCTTAACTAGGGGGCAAGGAGCTTGGCACTGCCTCCAGGTAGAAACAAGGTGCCGGGCCGGATAAAACAAGGTGGAGGGCCGGATTCGGCCCTTGGGCCTTGTGTTTGGCACCTGTGATTTAACGCCTGTGGGAAAAAGACTAGCTGCCCCTTACACAGCCTCCCCCTAGTCTGTCAAAATTCCAAATAAATAAATAAATAAATAAATAAATAAATAAATACTCAATGCAAGGAAGACTAAGAAGACTGACACCCATAAAGATTTATTCTGAAGACTGAATGTTATGATGCATGTAAGGATTCACCTTAATTCTTGACCATGTTTAGTTCTGATAACAATTCTATAGAGTAAGATACTACACTCAATAAATGCTGACATTCAAAAAAGCTAATTTATTCCAGCAACTGTGAAAAAAATTAATGGAGGCAGGAACCATGACTTCTGTGGTTAGATATATATTATCAAAACCAAGCATAGTGCTTTGCACATAAAAATAATTCAACATGCATCTTCGTTTAATCATTAAATTCACAAATAAAGAAAAGTAATATGTGATCTATACATTTTTTTTTGCATCATGAATAAGCAGCTCTGCCCTCCCCACCCTCCCAAAAAGTATAGGAAGCCACTTTTCACTCCCCCACAATTGACTGGAATTCTTTATTAGCCACCAAAAGAATTCAGATAGCTATCTCTGTGCTGTTAGGATTTTGCCTTCTCTCCTTGTCTTATCTTTTTATGGCCACCCAGAGCCCACTGGTCTCAGAAAGCAGGTTGAAAAACAGAGCGAGAAAGCAATGGCCTATTACTCTGTGGGAAGTGTAGTCATCCAAGAGAAGTTGTTGATGGGGGACAGGCAGTGGATATATACTGATGCAGCTCCCATTAAGGAAGTCTGTATTTTATATGCCATATTATTTTGAACCCCAAGGAACTGATCAGTGATGCAGACAAGGAGGGTATATAACTTCACTAATCATAGCAACACTAGAAAGAAGCTTGCTCTGCTTTGAAAAGTAAGTGGGAACTCTATACATTTTCCAGCCCGTGCAAGAAAGGATCTCCAAGCACTGCCATAGAGAATGGGAGAAAGAAGTCAAAGTGACTTCATGTGCCCTGAGGGTTGGTAAACTGGAGGGAGCACTCCCCACTATCAAACATGTAAAGAGACAAAAATAAAATTATGCCTATTCAAAACAAAAAATGCTGGAAAACAAAGGAAAATAATTTATTTTTAATCAAAGTAATAATTTCATACTAAATAAAAATTAGACAACGATTTACTAGAGGAATCAAAAGAAAATGCTATGAGGCTTTTTTACTTTCTTAGAAGAGATGTAATTGCAAATCATCAAAACCAAAGCAATTGACCTCTCTGTCTCTCCTTTGCAGCTTCATGGTCTTCTGTCTGCTTTTTTCTTTATATCTGCTTCATTCTCTTTTCACCTTATGACTTTCTGCTCTATGAAACCTGAGCATAAGTGAAAAAGAGACATGTGCTAAGATTAACTATTTATAATTAATGAAATAAGTAATTATAATAAATGCATGTGGCACAGATTACAAGCTAAGATATAATGTTATCTAAGAAAGTATTGCAGGAAAATCAACTTTCGATAAAAAATTTTAATGTTGCTGATAAAAGATTGATATTTTAGATGATCAAAAATAATCAAGGTGGAAGACAAATATGAAAAACACTCTCCAAATTTATTAAGGAGGGAGAAAAAAATTTTGAAAGAAGAGGAAAGAGCCCTGGCTGGTGTAGCTCAGTGGATTGAGCATAGGCCTGTGAACCAAAGGGTTGCTGGTTCAGTTCCCAGTCAGGGCACATGCCTGGGTTGCGGGCCAGGTCTCCAGTTTGGGGTGAAGGAGAAGCAGCTACACATTGATGTTTCTCTCCCACTCTTTCTCTTTCCCTTCCCCTCTCTCTAAAAATAAATAAATAAAATATTTTTAAAAAGATGCAAGATAAGAAATGAAGACAATGGAGATCAAACCTATTAATTATACATGTTTCACAGGTGGAAAATATGAATAATTGTAATAGAGCAGAAATCATATATGAAGAATATATTCTATCACTAGTTTAATAAATGATTGGATACATTCATCAAATCGGGGCAGGGGGAGGGGAGAAGGGTTTTCAGGAATAACTATAAAGGACACAGGGACAAAACCAAGGTGGCGTGGGGGGAAAGTGGTGGGGTATAAATGCAGACAACTGTACTTGAACAACAATAAAATAATTTTTTAAAAAGCATCAACATTATTAATCACTGCCACAGATTGAAAGTTTCTAAATAAGCATAACAACTAAATACATTGGATCCTGGAAGAGAAAAGAAATAATAGTGGCAAAACTTTTGAACTTCAAATAAAGTAGGTAGTTTAGTTAATAATATCATACTTATATTAATTTCATAATTTTGATTTAAAAATGTCATAGTTATATAAGATGTTAACATTAGGCATATCTGGGTGAAGATATATGGAAATTCTCTGTAATATTTTTGCAATTCTTCTGTAAACCTAAAATTATTTTTAAATAAAAAGGTTTTAAAAATAATTGAACAAAGGAGTTGATATGTTTCTGGTATAACTGTTGAAAGAATCCCTCATGTGCATACATTCAGATAAATTCTTAAATTATTTCATTAAAAGGATTAAAAATAAAACCCTACAAACATCCAGAGAAATAAGACATTTAGCTCCAAAAACCACACTGACAAAGCATTGAAATACTACAGTTAAAAAGTAATAGAAGTTTCAGGAAAGGGGTAGAAAAAGAATTGTTAGAAACTTTTATGTAACCCCTTTTAAGCCATTTCAATCTAAAATAGATTTAAAAATAAATAATGTAAATAATACAGTTTTAAAAAACAATAATATATACATATACATATAACACATAAAATGTATATGTGTACATGTAAGTATTTGTATATTTATACAGATATATACACAACACATATACATATAAAACCTTTGGTATGCAAAATATGCACTTTTTCCGATTGTCCATGAGAATACTTATTAAATTAGAACATTAACTAAGTTGCAAATAAAAGAAATTCATGGGTCACAAGAATACTATTATAGACTGTTAGAAGAGCAAAAATGGGAGGAGTATATATAAATTTATGTACTTATTTCTACCAAAATATCTATCAAAGTTGTAGTCATAAGTAAATTCATTATCCTTAATACTTTAATTATACATAAGAATATACTTGAGATAGCCTGGAATTTAAAATATTAAGTAATTTTTTAATCTTATTATAAAAAGAATAATTAAAAAATTAATGAATTACACCATAAAATAGCTAAATAAATCTAGGCATTGGTTCTATTAAAAATATTAAGATGTTTTTAAAATTCTAATAAATATAAGAAATAATAAATATAAGAAAATGAAATATATATTTGCATGGTAATATTTAAATGAGAATTAAAAATATAAAATACTCTGATTCTAAAAATAAGAACATTTTGATAGAATACATTAATTTATGAGAAAATAATATACTATATTATTTTCTATATATCACATATTATATATTATATAATATATTATATATGTAATATAATATATTATATATAACTAATATATTATATTGTAATATAATATATTATATATAACTAATATATTATATTGTAATATATAATACCATTATATATAAATGAGTCAATTAAAAGTCTGAAAATATGATAAGACTACCACAAAGAAACTATTTAAAAGTTTTTCTAAAAAGTACTTTTAAAAGTAGTTTATCTACAAATTATACTTAAAAAAAAAAAAAAAAAAAAGGGCCCTGGCTGGTGTAGCTCAGTGGATTGAGCGCGGGCCTGTGAACCAAAGGATGGCGGTTCGATTCCCAGTCAGGGCGCATGCCTGGGTTGCAGGCCAGTTCCCAGCATGGGACATACAAAAGGCAACCATACATTGATATTTCTCTCCCTCTCCCTCTCTCCTACCCTTCCCCTCTAAAGATAAATAAATAAAAATCTTAAAAAAAATAAAGATCATTTTTATACTTATGAAACTACTTAATTTTTTTAATAAGCTTAAGAAACCCTTTGGTCAAAACTATTTTTCACGAGAGAGAACCAAAAAATTATTATTATTTTTTTAAGATTTTATTCATTTTTAGAGAGAGTGGAGGAAGGGAGACAGAGAGGGAGAGAAACATCAATGTGATAGAGAAACATTGACTGGTTACACCCTGCAACTGGGGACCTGGCCCGCAACCCAAGCGTGTGCTCTGACTGGGAATCAAACCAGTGACTTTTTGGTTCACAGGCCAATGCTCATTCCACAGAGCCACACCAGACAGGGCCTAAAAAAATTTAAAAACACAAATTTTACTTATTAATATAAATATTTCATACTGAATTTATTTGTACAAAAGAATTAGCCACCATGACTAAGTAGGGTTTATTCTAAGAATTCAGGCAACACATTGGGAAATCTCTTAATATAATTACTCAAAAATGGTCCTAATAAAAAAAGATAACTCTTTTAATTTAACGACTTAGATATTTCAAAGGCATTCAACAGCATTACCATCAATTTCTTATTTTTAAAAAATGTTTTTAAAACCTTAGAAAATTAAAAAATAGAAGAATGTCTTTCAACATGATAAACTTTTGTGGACAATTCAGGAATCCAGGAAGCATACAAAACGAAAGGAATGACTATTGGAAAAGAAGCTTTTTAATCATTATTAATAAAGAAAATATATTTATATATTAAGAAAGCCCAGTAAAATCTACTCCACAATTTCTAAGATTAATATGAAAACATAATACAATGTAATAAAAAAAGAAAAATATACATGGCTCACTTGTTTTTCAGGCAGAAGCCACACAATAATGTATCAACAAAACACACCCATGCAAACTATTTTGGAAAACACTTCATTAGAATCTTGGGGTTTCAGCATCAGGATCCTGGCTGAGGGAGACAGCAGCATAAGCCCGTAGATGTTCTCCGAGATTTAACTACAAAATTGGCCACCAATACCATTTTTTGCAAATTAGAGATCACAAGAACTTGCCAGGTGTGTGCAGAAAAATGTGGTATTTCTTTTTTCAAATATGAGTTTTACTCATTATTTTGAAACATTATTGTTAATGCAGTGTGAACTGTAGAGATTTGTCTTTGTTTAAGAAAATACCATATTAGACAACTCTGATTTTGACCTTATGGTCTTAAGGAAATGATATGGAGAGAGATGGGGGGATAAAGAGAGTCAAACTGTTCTGAGACTCAAAGATGAGTCATTAAGAAAAGTCCAAGAGGTAGTATAACATGGAAGAGTTTAGAGGGTTTAGGCAAAAAAATGTCCAATGAGAAATTTGATTCAGCATGATAGAGTCCTGAGGCACTTTTACGACACATGTACCATATTCCATCCTGAGCGCTTTGCTATACAACACTGTGGTTAATGCCCATGCCTCTCGCCCTCACATCCACCCTCCAACACTCCTACCCTGTCATCATCCTGAAATTTCAGCAACCCATGATAAGAAATGTTTTGGGTACACAGTATTGATAAAAATTAAGAAAAGTGTCTTTGCTCCACATATGGGTCAGGGTTACGAAAAGCAGAAACCCTTCAGAACTTTACATTTGGACTTATTTAACAAATTCACACCATACCTAAAAGACTGGTCCCCAAGCAATGAAACAACAGTTTCTGGGCCTGGAAAACTAAAAACCAAAATGAAATTAATCAGAATTAGGTGTCTCTTTGTTTTCTTTCTTGTAAGTGACATAACCCACTGCCATATGCATTCTTTCAAACACTTAAAGAGACTCTGCTGGCATGTCTGGTTTGAAAGGTTAAAAAGAAGGGTGCATTGGGAATGACTTTCTTTTTTTTCCATCACAGCCTCAGAAAGTTCTCCAATATGCTGCTCTGTTAGCATTTCTCCCCAATCCCTTCTTTGGATCGAATTCTATGCCTAATATAGAGCAGTCGTTCTCAAAGTGTGATTGCTAGATCTTCAGCCTCAGCATCATCTTGGAAACTGTAGAAAATGCAAATTCTTGGACCTGCCCCAAAACTCACTGAATCCAAAACTCCAGGGACAGAGCCCAGCAATCATGTTTTAGCAAGCCCTCCCAATGATGCAAATCCATGCTACTGTGTGTAAAGTCGTGATGGCCTTTGGTGTTTTTCATTAACTTCACTAATCGCAGGTGGCAAAAATACCACACTCTCTCCAATGTCAGAGTTAATATGCCCTCTCTAGGGTATTTTGCAAATGTAGAGTCATTAATTTAAACTGATTTGTCTCTTAATATCATTTGTCACCATTAGCAAACCAAATTGTGTACCCCAATGGGAGATTTAAAAAAAAAAAAATCAATCACTACTGCTTGGTCTTAAGCTGAGAAAACATTGTAATAAACTATAATGTAGACACCCAAAAGGTCGCTGCAGTTCAACAATATATCAAAATCCAGCTAGAAGATGAAAATTAGTTGCTAGTTTTGAGAAGCTGTGAAGTGTGCTGAAAGACTACTGAACAAAAAAATCCAGATATGTATTTTTACCTTACCTCTTTTGGCTTCAATGCCTTCATACTAAGTCGAGCAGTAAATTAGTCTAAAAATAACAATTTCTTTAAAAATAATATCAAGCATAGGCTTTTGGTTCCTAAATATCTTTAACCTGTGATTTTCATCAAACGCACTTTCAAATGAGTCGTTCAGGGACTTCACTATTCCGTGCTGCTGGTGGACATCAGAGACAGGAGAGAGGAATGAAGATACACCACGTAGGGAAGTATAGATCTAGCTTTACTCTCTACACGTGACTAAAGCACTGTGACCAAGAGCCAGAGTCAACTCCCTCGGGCCTTGGCTACTTCATATTTACGGACAGAACTCTTGCAATTGCAAAATAAACAGAAACTTGAGTCAAGTACTGGCATGGAGGGAAAAAGAAACAGGTATGTGTGTGTGAAGAGTTACTTATTGACTATATACCTGAAAATCCCAAGACAAATCAGAGTAGCTGTTTTCAGGTGCTTAGACAATGCATTACGAGGCAGCCCTTCTGGGTCTGCTGCTTCCTGCTCCCGTTTTATTCTCCAGCAGCCTGCTTCAAGGGCGGCCCAGCATTTCAAGTCCCCCATCCTCACTACTTCAACTGCATCAGAGAGATTGCTTTCCTAAGAATTCCAATGGAAGTCCTGGAGTAGAATCTCACTGGCTCTGATCATGTCACATGACTGCCTTTCAGTGGGAGGAAAGCTCTATAAACAGGCTTGAGTCCCATGTCCTGCCCTGGAGACAGAGATTGGATTAGCCCCATTGGTTCTGAGTTAGGCCAGGACTAGGGTTTTGAGCCAAGCAAACATCTAGGGAACATTATTGAAGAAGTCACTTTGTCATTATCAACCCCATTCTTGCACAACCCTGAGGGTGAGTGCCTCCTAAAATTGTGCACCCTATGTACCTTATTGGTCCCACCCTAGTCATAGTGGCCCCGCTACTGAAACTTAGGTGGAGGTAGTTTCCCTAAAAGAAAATCAGTGTGCCACTATCTAAAGAAGAGGAGGAAATGATACCAGACCAAAATGTAACAGATGTCCACTGTAAGCTTACTTACATGAATAAAGGCAGGGGATTTGAGCAGATAATCATGTTCTTTCTTGCAGTAAGACACATAGTTCCGTGATCTGTTCTTTATTGCCACTAACTAAATGCAACAAAGAACCTAAGTCAAATTTTTCCAAAAGGGAGAAAAGAAGAGCAAACACCTGAAGGTGAGAATTAACCTCTGAGCTACTTATAAAACACACTATCTTCAATCCTTTCTATTCATATGGAAATGAGAGTGATTCACCAATTCCCTTAACTGGCAGTCACCAATGTAAAAGAAATAGATAGCCTAGTCACTGAAGGATACAAGGATGATCCTTGGTCCAGTGAGGACATGAACACCTCTCACTCCAACATAAGACAGAAATGTAACTAAATGTTCTAACTAGCGTGACCATTAGGAAGTAATGATTAAGCTGGGACCACAGGCGTAAACAGAGACTGTCTAGAACAAACTAAGCTATAGGCTACCCTAATTTAACACAGAGCATAACATAACTATGCATAACATCACATAACTTTAAATTGAGACTCTAGAACTCAGTTAAGGCACTTTGAATCAAGGCTTTGACCAATGAATAAAGTGTCTACAGAGATGGGGAAAAGAATTTATAACAACAAAATACATGGGTGGAAAAGAGTGAAAGAACAGAATATGATGAAGAAAAATATGAGTAAGTCAGATTGGCAGAAATTTAACGGGTACTGAGAAAAAGATATGGACATAAAAACAGGTTGGGGTCATATCAGGGAGAATATTAAATGCCATAAAAATTTTCAGATTATTCTAAAAACAATGAGATAGAGGAGCGATTTGTCTCGAACTGTGGTGGGGGACGCCATAATCTTAAGTAAGTTATTCCAGGACAAGCATTAGTTTCCCAGAAAAGTAGAATAAAATAGAGGTCATGATTACCTAAATCAATGGTTACGAGCTTACTGACCTGCCATCCACTTGGGTCTACAAACTGATTTTGAGTGGCTGATGTGATTTAAAAAAAAAGAAACACCTGTAAAATGAATTTAAAAATTTTAAGCATGATGTTCTAGTTAAGCCGCAGACTCCATCATCCTGTTGCCTCACAAATACTTTCACCTGATGAACCTTAAATGCATTTCTGTTTGAGAGAATACCTCGAACTGGGTATTTCTTCTTTTAGCCTCAGCTTGTCTTTATGTTTTTTTAGGAATTAAATATAGCTCTTTTTCATCTTCCACAGATAAAAAAATTCACAACACCTTCTTTATAAGAAAGTTTTTTAAATATAAGATGATAACAATAAAAAAATATACATTTGAGAAATTTATTTTTACTGATACCGACTGCACTCTGTGATTGCAGGGTGTGAGACGCAAGAAAGCATTTCAACGGAAGAAAGAAGAAAAAGAGGTGAGAGGAAGAAACGGGAAGAGGAAAGAAGAGATGGAAAAATAAAGGGAGGGAGTAAGGAATCTGAAAGTAAATTCAGTACCTGGGGAATCTAAATTAGCTAGATTTTATTTGCCAAGATACAATCTCTACACAGATGGAGTTTGGATAGCCACAAATGCACAATATTTGTATCACAAGATCCCTATAAAACATATAAAAATAGATGCAAGTATGAGCATAAATAAAGAGAGGGTGGGAGTGAAAAGCAATCTTGTCTCCCAGATTGAAGAATAGAATGAAAATAAGTCATTTATCTCACATTTTCAATCTAGGAAAAATAAAATGATGTCAACCCCACAGCATGGTGGATGGAAGCAGAGAGTAATTGGTTAAGGAAACAAACATATGTCATCAAAAAGACCCTGTGAGCTGAAGAAACACATTTCTGCATACAAAGATAAATATGATCGCAGCTCCATGAACGGACTGTGTGAATAGCAAGAGTTTCAGGAAGCATCCCTGATGCGCTGAGATTTGCAGAGATTCCTCATTAGCAGCTGGAATCTTATCCTCACGGATGGTGGTCCCAAGGGCCTAAGCTACACAGTCATGAGGGCAGATGGTTGAGGGAACTCCCCCAGGCCTCTGTAGCCCAGGCATTTGGGGTCAGGAAGGGGCAGATCCTCTGGTTCAGGCACGCTCTAATGCTTCAGTCAAAACGGCCATAAAGGAGGCCTTCTACTGCCCTGAAATAGCTATTGAGCCTTCGACTCTGCTCCACATTTATTTTTCTTTCCCCAGCCATCTGACAATTGTTTGGTTTGGGTTGCTGGCTGCCTGCCATTTTCCTTGTCAAAGCTCTGCTAAGAAAAGTCTCCACACTATAAATCTCCTTGGGTGGGCCCCAGGGCTGTTGCTTACACAGGCTGAGACATCTCACAAAGGGAGGCCATTCTTAAGTCCTGTGAGGATGCTCAATGAATGTGAGTCCTGAAAGGAAAGGGCCAGGTTTAGAAAGGAAACTTAGAGCAGGGTCACTGAATGTTAAGGAGCAAAGAAACTTTCGAAACCTAATCCCTATGCAGCTGGATCAAGTGATTTGCTCCATGTCGCACAACCAATCATCAACAGGCCTGATATGAAAACTGAAGACCATTGTCTCTAAATTTAATGGAGCAGTGTGTTCGGGGAAAGGGCACAATTCTGGGCGTCCTGGTGGACTGCTCAAAGCACTGTGTTTTTGACCAAATGGCCCAGTGTTTCAGTTTCCAGGTCATGAAAACGGGAGTCTTCGGTTAGGATTTTCAAGGCTGTTTTCAGTCCCCGCAATTCCAGTACGTCTTCCTAGATATACAGCGCCCCTCACAACTTTTCTCCAGGCTCTACCACAGACACACACACACATTTTCATCAGGGTCTTTTCAAAGAGAGCCCCTGGCTTGATTATTTGCTGGATGGTGAGTCGTATCAGAGGCATGTGACATTTGCTCAGTGGATCATGGGGAACCATGAACTTTGTACACTTTTAAAGGGAGGTCAACAGGGACCTACTTCCCGAGGATATGGCTTTCTGTGAGCTTCATCAGTTTATTCTGAAGCTAAAGGGCTTGAATTATCTCAAGCCTCTCTCGGGTTGAGCTGTTGTAGAGTTTGCCCAATGGCATTAAACTCCCCTATTGTATTTCTGAGTAGGTAAACTCGGTGTCTCACCTTATTAAAGAGATGGAAAAGGGATGTTTGCCCTAAATCCTAAGAGTAAATTTGCTAACTTTGGCTTCCTTTATAGCCACCTCCTCTTCCTTACCCACCTGCCTCTGAGTATACCAGCAGCAGTAGTAATGAGATAGTAGTAATGCTATTAATAATTAATATCTATTTCATTTAGTAGTTAAAATGACAAACTAAATTAATACATGTAAAGAGCTGAGAAAATGCTCTGTCTTTAGTAAACATGCGATCAGTGTTATCTACTGTATGGATGGCGTCACATGACTAGAGTGTTTTTTAGGAAAGCAAATATTATGTGTTTTTAAAAAGAAATGGGCTACTTGACCACAGAAGTTCTTGTAAACATTTAGGAAAGCTGGTGGGGCTGTGACATTGAATCACAGGCTTTTAGAGAAAAATGTGAATTACTTCCTGTCAAGAAAGTATCAAAAGGGTATCAACCAGATCACCGAGAGTCAAGTGTACAGATTAAATGAGCCAGAAAAGGAGGACCAGGACAGCCCAAGGAATTCGAAACAAGAAAATGGGGCCATGTCCTAGATTAAGTCAGAGAGCCAACACACGATGAATGAAACCTAGGGAGGTCAAGATAACAACAGTTATTTTGACTGAGATTCAGAAACTAAGCCTGAATATTAGCGGGCCACCCTGTACAGATGTACGGGTTGTGCACTGTACGCCTCTGCAGGGCACCGTTAACCAGTCAGACAGCAGTCATCTTGGACTGATTTATTTATAATGGCAATTGTCTAGTAGATGGCAATAAAGTGTCAAGAGGACAGAGCACCCTTTTGCTTTTTCTAATCTGCTCAAGATGTGGTATGTGCTGGTGGCAGCCCTGGGCATTTAGACAGGTAATAGGTGAGGATTTCTGTCTTCTATTACCCCCTTGCCTTAGTCAATGGCCAATAACTGTAGAAAGAAATGTTCAGCCTTAGTAAAAAGAAAATACATGCAGCCCTAGCTGGCTACCTCAGTCGGTTAGAGCATTACCCTGATACACCAAAGTTGCAAGTCCGATCCCTGGTCAGGGCACATACAAGAATCAACCAATGAATGCATACATAAGTGGAACAACAAATCAATATTTCTCTCCCTCTTTCTCACTCTGAAATCAATTTTAAAAATTAAAAGAAAATAAATGCAAACTATAATAATGAGGAGATGTAATTTTTATTTATCAACTAGCAAAGATGTAAATGACTGTTAACGCTTTAATGCTGGTAAGAGTATCAGAAACAGGAACTCTCGTAAAGTGTGGCAGTAATATAAATTAGCATAACCTTTTTGTAGGGCACTTCATTAATGTATATTATAATTAGAAAAGTGCATACGATCTGACTTATAATTCAAACTCGAGTATTAACAAGAAATACACAGATATATATATGTGTGTATATATATATAAAGTGTATAAAAGAATAGTCACAACAGCATTATTTTAATAGTAAAAAAAATTGGAAATGTAAATAAAGTTTATTTACCAAAGACCAATTGAGTTAATTTTGGTATGCTCATACTATCAAATACATATAATAAAACAAAGAAGGAAGTTTATTCTGCAAGTGTGCTAAAATGAAAGATATTGGAGAAATACTAATAAGAAGTTTATAGCCCTGGCTGGTATAGCTCAGTGGATTGAGCTCGAGCTGTGAACCAAAGGGTCGCTGGTTCGATTCCCAGTCAGGGCACATGCCTGGGTTGTCAGCCAGATAACCAGTGGGGACCACATGAGAGGCAACCACACATTGATGTTTCTCTCCTTCTCTGTCTCCCCCATTTCCCCTCTCTCTAAAAACAAATAAATAAAATCTTTAAAAAAAAAAAGTTTATAAATCATTGCCACAAAGTGTATATGATAAGGTCACTTTGAAAGAGAGAAAGGTAGAAGAGGGAACAAGGGAAAGAAGGAAGGAAGGAAGGAAGGAAGGAAGGAAGGAAGGAAGGAAGAAAGGAAGGAAGGAGAAGATAAAGATCTGTGTAGGGACTTCTATGTATAAGAAAACTTCTAGAAGGAAACATAATAAATGATTCCAAGTGGTGCTTCCTGAGAAATGGGAGTATAAGAAGGCTTTCAGTTTCCCTGCTTTATATTTTCATATTTTCATCTTGTACAACAGGAATGTGGTAATTTTCCCAACATGTGTTACCTGTGCACTTGCTCTTTCCTTTGCAGGAAACACTGTCCCACCAGATACTGCACAACTCCTGCTTTGCCACACTCAGGTCCCTGCTCAAGTGTCCTTTGTTTTATTAGACTGTCATCCATCAGACTCTGTCCCTTCAGAAGTCTTCATTTCTCTGTGTGGCATTCAGCAATGCCTGCTACTATATTATAACACATATATATGTCGCCTTATCTATTGTCTCCCTTTCCCACTGAAAAGTCTCTCTGTGAGGGCGAGGCTTTCTATTCTATTCTAGGGCCTTGATGATTTAAGTTACTTTAAGAGATTTGAGGATAGAAAGTGGAAAAACAAGAATACTGATCTCATCTTTATTTAAAATTTTTACTTTTACTCATCAAGAATGTATTGTACTAATTTTGATTTTTTAAATAATACATTAAAATATTTTTTATCTTGATTCCTGAGTTTTTGGTGCCCATTTAAATTTTGTGCCCTAGATAAGGGTCCCATTGGCCTCACATTAGTCCTTCCCTGCTCGTTGGTCCCTCCTTAAATAGTGAATTTTTTTTTTTAAATAATTGTCTACCTGTGCAGCAGAATGTGGTCTGAGACTTACTGTTGTTGTACCAGGTAGTGGCATTGTGGGGGAGTAGCCTAGTGTCTGTTCCACAAGAGCCTGCCTACCAAATAGCTGGCAGACAGTAAGTATGCATCTCACACAGACACATATGCTGTAAAGTGAATAAAAATTAACCTTCAGAGTAACTCACTCACTTCCATGGACCACTATCAATACCCTGGTAGAAGGCCTAGCAAATTTGAGTTGTAATTCTGTAATGCTTTGCAAAAGAAGATATCCCACTTGTATAAAGTGTGGCAGGAATATAAATTAGCATAATAACCTTCAGACCCCCCCAAAGCTCAGATCCATGGACATACCCTTTCTTAAGCAAACTAATAACTGAACATTCAGTTTTATAATTATAATAATTTATAGATATTTACTTCACAAAACAATATAAAATATCAATTTTGGATATCAGGTTCTTAATGCATTTAAACTTTTAATTTATATACATTGTAACATACATTATAAATTCACTTTTCAATTTGCATACATTGATTTTGTTCCCGTATATCAGTAGTACCATTTAAGTTATGGTAAGGCTGACCTAAGAGTCTATGCTTAACTGAAATAGAAATAACTAGTTGGGTAGTAGAAATTTCTAACAATTTAAAGTTTTATGTAAAAAATATTTTTAAAAACCTGTCTAGTTTGAAACATTTTTTCATTTGTTATTGAGTTTTTTAAAGAAGACAATGACCAAATTGGTTATGTAAGCTGGTTTAGCTTAAGTATAAAGCCTTTAAGAGTGTAAATTTCCAATCATTATACCTGCATAGAATACAAAACTGAATACCCAATTTATTCAACAAATATTTATGAAGTACCAACTATGAGTGAGCACTGTACTAGACTTAGGCAATGAAACACTATTCAAAATCATGGTAGGGCTCCATTCGTTACTCCTGGTATGTCGTATTTTATTTAAGCCATTTCTTCCTTGATAAAATTTGCCCTAATACCTCACCATTCCAAACTAAGGATCAATCGAATCACAGTTTCCGGTTCTCTATTTTCCCAGCCCTCACCTTCCCTGCCCGTCTCTTCCACACTGTGCGCTCCAGGGCTCATCCTTACCATGGTTCTCATGTCAGCTGTCTTCCAGTTGTTTTAGGCCAATAAAAAACACTGGCAAGAAATTGGAAAAACAGAGGAGAGACACTGGGGTATTTCTTCCCTGCTCTTTCTGCTTTGGAGCTGCTCTCTATCAGCAATGGCATTTGATGGGGACTATACCTATGTGGGCTTCTGTTCATGATGCCAACTGTCATTGGATTTTGCCCTTCAAGCATTAGAGGTAAAAGCTTCAGCTTCCAGCTGCTACTGCTTTCTGAGTGCCTCAACATCCATCATTTAAGGTGTGTTTTAAACCCTTCCCAGCCTCTGTAAGTGGCCCCATCTTTCAAGTGTCCTTGTTTAAACCATCTGAATGGATTCTATTTCCTTCTGAGACCCTAGCAAATACATCATACAGTCAACCTTTGAACAACATCAGTTTGAACTGCACAGCTCTACTTATTTATAGATTATTTTCAATAAATACCTGTACTGTCTTCAATCTGTGGTTGGGAGTCAACAGATACAGAGAATCAACTATATGTGTTGATCCACACCATTTTATACAGTGTAACTGAGCACCATGGATTCTGATATCCACAGGGTTCCTGGACCAATCTTCCATGGATATTGAGGGACTACTTAAGTTTTGGGGAAGTCAGAAGTTGTATGTGGATTTTCAGTTGTGTGGGAGTCAATGCCCCTAACCCTTGAGTTGTTCAAGGGTAAACTGCATGTGATAAATTGCTTTTTAAAAGTTTAAATAAATACAAAATGTAAGAGAATGCTTAAAATAAATAACAACACCAATGAGATAGGTTTATGAAGAAAGTACTACGCAAACCTGTCACAACAGAGAATTCTCTGTAAGCCCTTTCACTACCTGTTTCACTTCAGACTGATATTCTACACATGGAGGCCACTCCTTAGCTACATCTGTATTTTCGTTATGATTTTGAGCTTAGTTTGAACATTCACTGTGGGCTGAAATCTGGCCATGCCAAATCTGCATTTATTCCTCATTTAACTTTTCAGAAAAATATAGAAAACAATTATTTTAGGAAGTTTTAACATATATGTTAAACCAATAGATGTCTACCAATTTAAGTGCCATGAAGCCAGATTAAACAGATATAGTAAACACTTAATAATTGCCTGTAATATGTGTGAGGAGAAATATTTAGAGTTTATGAAACTTGATTAAATGAAATGTTTAATACTAACAATTGACCTATCTAAAAAATGTGTTGAAAAATATCCTTGAAAATATTTCCCTATCTTATTATTACCTCACAGTATTAAGTAACTAAACAGAACAAAAACCCCAAACAAAAAACTCATTCTTTAATTTAATAAGGTAGAATCAACTGAATTCTTGAATTTTAAAAAAATAACAATTTTCAGTTGTGTACTTTTGAGTAAAAATTTATTACTTGATAATAATGTCATTCTGTGGGATATGAGTATTTCTCTATTCATTTTTAAGTACACTTTATTGATTATGCTATTGCAGTTGTCCAATTTTTCTCCCCTTTATTCCCCTCCAACCTGCACCCCACCTCCCACCAGCATCCCCACCATAGTTCATGTCCATGGGACATATAAGTTCTTTGGCTTCTCCATTTCCTATACTATTCTTAACCTCATCCTGTTTAGTTTGTACCTATGAATTATGCTTCTTATTCCCTGTGCCTTTTCCCCATTCTTCCTCACCCTCCCCACTAATAACCCTCCATGTGATCTCCATTTCTGTGATTCTGTTCCTGTTCTAGTTTTTTGCTTAGTTTGTTTTGTATTTTAGGTTCAGTTGTTGATAGTTGTGAGTTTGTTGTTATTTTACTGTTCATAGTTTTGATCTTCTTTTTCTTAGATAAGTCCTTTTAACATTTCATATAATAAGGGCTTGGTGATGATGAACTCCTTGAACATGACCTTATCTGAGAAGCACTTTATCTGCCCTCCCATTCTAAAGGATAGTTTTGCTGGATAGAGCAATCTTGGATATAGGTCCTTGCCTTTCATGACTTGGAATACTTCTTTCCAGCCCCTTCTTGCCTGGAAGGTCTCTTTTGAGAAATCAACGGATAGTCTTATGGGAACTCCTTTGTAGGTAACTCTCTCCTTTTCTCTTGCTGCTTTTAAGATTCTCTCCTCTTTAATCTCAAGTAATTTAATTATGATATGTCTTGGTGTCTTCCTCCTTGGGTCCCAATTCTTTGGGACTCTCTGAGCTTCTTGGACTTCCTGGAAGTCTATATCCTTTGCCAGACTGGGGAAGTTTTCCTTCATTTCTTTTTTCAAATAAGTTTTCAATTTCTTCCTCCTCCTCTTCTCCTTCTAGCACTCCCATGATTCAGATATTGGAATGTTTAAAGTTGTCCTACACATTCCCAGGCTACTCCCTATTTTTTTCTAATTCTTGTTTTCTTCATTCAGTTCTGCTTGATTTCATCCTTCTGTTTATTTCTTCCTTCTGTTCCAAATCGTTGATTTGAATACCAGTTTTCTTCCCTTTACTGTTCATTCCCTGTATATTTTTCATTATTTCACTTTACATAGCCTTACTTCTTCCTTTATTTTGTGTCCATACACAATCATTCTGTGTGCATCCTGAATACCAGTGTTTTAAACTCCATATGTAATGGGTTGGCTCTCTCGTTGTTGCTTAGTTGTTTTTATTTTTTTCTAGAGTTTTGATATGTTCTTTCATCTGGGCCATATTTCTTTGTCTCATCATACCTGTTATGTTGTAAGGGGCAGAGCCTTAGGTATTTACCAGGGTAGGTAAACCCACATTACTGCGTTGTGGCACTGTATGTGGGGGAGGGATCCGAGAGGGAACGATGCTGCTAACTCAGCTCTTGGCTGGCTTTCAGTCACTTCCCCCACTATCCATAAGCAAATCGGGACTTTCTGGTGCTGATTCCTGGGTGGGTAGGTTTGTGTTCATTCTAGGACCCTGTGGACCTGTCCAACAAACTCTCCTGTGAGGATAGGAGTTTCTCCCACTGCCACAACCCCTATAGATTCTTATGGCCAGAGGTTTTGAGGCTATAATTTCCCAAGCTGGAACCCTGGGTTGTGTAGTCTGTCTCTCTCCCCAGTTGTCCCTCCCAGCTTATCTGCATATGAACATGGGGCTTCCCAATCTGCCAGCTGCCACCTCGCCTGCCCAGTCCATCACCTTGTTGCATATCCTTTCAGCCCTGGCTGGCCGTCTCAGCCCCTCCTACCAGTCTGGATGAATGTTTCTTCTGTAACTCCTTGGTTGTTGGACTTTCATAGAGCTTGATTTCTGGTAGTTCTGGCTGTTTTTTGTTTTTAAATTTGTTGTTGTCCTTCTTTTGTTTGTGTGAGGAAGCAAAGAATATCTACTTAGGGCTCCTTCTTGTACAGAAGTCATATTTTAATGAACTCTGTAGTGTTGACACAAATTTGCCTTCAAGGTTTTGCACAATTTTCTCTCCTTTGTAAGTATGGGCTATTAACAGTCCCTTAAAAGTACTGTATTTAAATATTACAAATTCTAGAAATGAAAATATACAGTTATACACAGAGAAACCTCCCTTTTCCACCTATCTGACTGCTGGGTTCAGACAATCAAAATGTACTGCCAAAAGGTCAAGTCAGTGCATGGAAGTGTTTGCCACTGTGCTCTGTTCCAGGTCAGTGTTCAATAGTGTTAGTTAGTGATTTCTGTTGGCAAAATTCATTAATTTGTTGATCCAGAGGCAAACTTACTCTGCAGCTAATGAGTTTAAGCTTCAGGGCATCTCTTACACTCAAACCTGAGAGTATCAAGAATCACTGGGACTTGTAGAATGTTCTAGGTGGCAGGGGAGGCACTTCTAAGACAGCCATTTCTAGCCATCAGAAGAAAAGGATTTGAATCTCTATTAAGTCCTCATGATTTTTTCCTTACTCTAAATATTCCTTTTTTACCTACTTTTATCTGGAATTTTGCATTATTTCTCTTAAAGAGAGTCCACCAGATTGTGTGAACTTCAGATTGGAGATTGTCCAGATCATGTTTCCCAGATAAGCTGGTCCAGAAAGTTGGGTCTTACAAATTACTTGTATGTTGCCAAGAAAAATAGTGACTTTAAGAATTTCTTATCATCCAAAAAAGAACACACAGTTGACAGAAAAGGAAACATGAATCATAAGGCTTCAATTTAGAAAAGCAGTGTTGATGATACTTATAAATAAAGTTAACCACAGGGCAGCATGAGAATCTATCCTGGAGGATGTGCTGGTAACTACAGTGGCCACCAAGAGCAAATGAGAATGTTCATTGCTGCATAAACCCCTCTTGTGTTAAAAATCTGTTTTAAACGAAGATAAAGCCCCCTGTGGGTAGTCTAAACATGCTTAGAGCAGCCTGAGCCTTGTCAGGCTCATTTCTGAAAACAACTAAATATTCCTAAGGAATATACTTGTCAATTTATGATTGACATTTCATTCAGATTGTGATGGTGCTGAAAGGCAATGGCATTTTTCAGTCCCTACAGATCTGAGGCAAGGAAAGGTAACAAGATTTTCCTGATGACCAAAAAAATACAGTGAAAATTTTGACTCATATTTTTCTCCTTTACTTCATTATTTCAGATATACACTAAATAAAGAAAGGCAACCATTTGTTTTGTGAAATATTGTAAACCTGTCAAAACTTTTCAGTTAGGCATTTATTCTGTGTACATATTCTGCAATTTGATTTCTTTGTGTTACTTTATCCTTAGCTTTTAAAAAATAATTGTGGCGAAAATGATTTTGTTTATTTCCAAATAAATATTCAAGCATAAGCATGTACTTCAAAAATAATGAACATATGTGTTTAAATTAAAACAGGATGTGGGGGGAGTCCATGAAAATATATATACTAGCAGCCATTGTAAGGTCTATCTCATTATGTTTGCCAAACTTTGAAGTCTGGGCAAGCTTCCCATTTCTGTGCCCGCTGGAAATCCTGCAAGTAGCTGATTTGTGAGACAATGCCAAGCCATCCAAAAATGGAGCGATGAGATTAGGTTCTGTGTAACACAAATACCATGATTCTATCAATATGATCTAGCTGCTATCCCTTTGTTTGTATGTCTAGCATATGATTAATATTGGATTTCAAATATGAAAGAGGGGGAGATAACAGAACTACAAATAAAGAAGCTATTAGAAAGAGGAATAGGAAATCCAAGATTTGTTAATTAATCATCTGGACAAACAAGACATTGTCTCCTTACATTTGAGCTAGATTTCCCATTCAGATGTGTATTTTCAAACAATTATCTGTTTATGAGATAGGAATATACACAGAAGATTCGGAAGACATCCTCTCTGACATTTTTAAAGATATAGCTCCTCTCTTAATTTAGGAGGAGAATGAGAATGAAGAGGCTGCTTTAACTACACCACAATTTCAAGGTATATAAATTAAAGCATATACAGTTGCCTTCACTTTTTACAAAAAGAATGCAATTGAAAAGCAATAGTAATACATTTTTCTGTTTCATTTCTAATTTACTGATCTGAAATTGGTTACTAGTTTAGCACCACACATTTCTGTGTTGTATTTGACGTAAATGATGTTTAATAATCTATTGTTCCAGGGTCCTATTGCAATATAACAAATCACCTCCAACTTGGTAACATAAAACAACCACCATTGTGGGTGAAGAATTTGGCACAGTGGGATAATTTCTTTGTTCCATGATATCTGGGGCCTCATCTGGCAAGACTCAAGTGGCTTAGAGCTGGAGTCATATGGAGACTTTTCCATGACATGTCTGGTGCCTGAAATGGGATGACTGAAAGTCTGAGCAAAGATAGGACTTTAAACTAAAGTGTCTACATGAGCTCTACTCATGAGGGTTGGGCTCCTTCACAGCATGGATGCATCAAGGTAGCTGCTTTTCATCCGGTGCCTCAGGGCTCCAAGAATATAAATGTTTTAGCAAACAAGGCCTTTTTAAAAATGACCCAGTCTTGAAAGTCACATGGTATAATTTCTACTGCATTCCATTGGTTGAGACATTTCAAGCCCACTTAGATTCAGAAAGAGTAGACGTAGACACCAGCTCTTGATATGTGTCAAAGGATTTGTAGACATGTTTTAAAATTGTCACACCTATATACTTTTAAATGTAGATAAGGTGAGGAAAGAAACATGTTTATTAAATGCCTCTTACATACCACGTATTATGAGCAGTTTTAGGTACATTATTTACTCTTTACAATAGCTCTATGAAGAAATTATTATTATCTGCATTTGGCAAATAAGGAATCTAAAGCTCAGGGGTTGTGAAACTTATCTGAGAACACATAGCATGGCATAGTATCCCAGTCTACTTGAGTCCAAAGCCTGGTACTTTTTCACTGTGCTTTACTACGAATCTATGTTTACTTAAGTTTTTAACAAAAATTTATTTTCAAATAAAAATGTTTTGTTATTTCACTAATTTATATGGAAAGACAGTATTTTAACCATCTTGCAACCAAAAACTCACCAAACACCAAAAACTAAATTTCAACGCATTTAAAATACTTATAAATAAAAAGACTATTTGCTTCCCATTGTGGCTATAAAAAGTTGCCACAGATTTAGGGATGTAAAACAACACAGATATATTACCTTACAGTTCTGGAGGGCAGAAGTCCATAATGGGTCCAAAATCAAGGGCTAAAATCAAGGTGTCAGCTGACTGAGGCTTTGAGAAAGGAGGGAATCTGTTTCCTCACTTTTTCCAGCTCCTAGAGCCTACACACATTCCTTAGCTCATGGCCCCTTCCTCCATCTTCAAGGCCAGCAATTGTATCACTTGAACTTTTTTTTTCTTTTGTAATCACATCTTCTTATCTGACTCTGACCCTCCTGCCTCCTTCTATCATTTATAAGGACCCTTGTGATTACACTGGTAAGACTCTTTAATGAATCACATATGCCAAAATCTCTTTGGCCATATAAGGTAACATATTCACAGGTTCTGAGGATTAGGATGTGGACATCTTGGGATGGGGAGACTTTATTCTGCCTAACACAAAGACTATTACACAAATATAGCATAAGTGCATGCATCATCTTATTCTCCAATTAAATAGGCTGTATTCTGTTATCCACTCACATGAATGTGTTATGTTTACCAATTATCAGGCTGTTAATTACAACATTTCCTCTCTTACATCCAAATTAACGATCTCATCAAGCTCACTAAAGACATTCATTCAGCTGTCCTAGGAGCTGCAGTCTCATTTAACTCCACACTTTCAGCACCACCGAGGGGAACAGTGCAATTTGCTCTGAAGAAGTGGCCTCTTTCCACTGCTGCTCCCCAAATCCCTTGACAGACAGGCACACCTGTGTGCCCAAACAAACCTACCAACTCCTGCAGTTCAAGCCAGATTTGCAGGGGCACATTAACACCTCCTTCCGCAGTGCAGAACATGTCTGATTATGCCCAAGAGGCAGTGAGGAAACGTGGGATTTCAAGCAGGGTGTCATGTCTAAACATGACAGGCTAGTTTCTGCCCTTTCTCCACACTCACCACCATCCTTCATTGGGTGTTGTTTTCCACTCCTTACCCCCAGCTCTAATAAGAATAAAAATGTGGCAAAAAGTCATAAGGTAGACTCTTACAGTACTGATTTTCATGGAGTGTTCTCATTTGTTCAAGCTTTAGCATTTAACCACAGGCCATGACTGGAATTTATTAACTTGCTAAAACTGATGCTATGAGGTCTTCAGCCATTGTATGGTGAGTGTTGGCTTAATTATCCATATCTAAAGACTGGTTTTGGCTGATTTGTGATTCTTTCAGCTTTCTAGGCCTGTGCAGCCCTCTGTTCAGCCATAGCACAGGTCATTGAGTGCCTACTGAAAAGTGTCCTTCAGAAAAACCTGAAGGACCCACCAGTGTGAGCCTGGTGTGTCTTATACTCACAGAATGTGTGGTTGCTGGTGCAAAACCAAGAATCCACTCTGGGTGGGCAGTGAAGGGCTCAGGAATACTGGCAAATGCTAGAGAGAAGCTGGGTAATTTTATTCCAATTATACTCTTAGTGCCATGATGTCACAGCATAAATTTGTACTTTTGCATGCAGCTCATGCTGGTGTGATGACAGCTCTTAAAATATTGAGTGATTGTGGGCCCGTCAGCATAAAATTATTCTAACATGGTGCCTTTATTAGTGCTTCAATAAATGCCATTCTTCCTGTGTTCTGAGGTGGCATTTGCAAATGAGCTAATTTCTCTGCAGTAAAATAATTGTGTTGCATTTATTTTGCGAGGGAAAAAACAGTGCTATTACATAAAGGGGGCTCTTTTTCCATCAAAACCACATATGCTGTAGTTAGTCAAGTTTAAAAAGAATGCATTAACTAAATGACTAGGTAATTATTTAAATGAACTCACTGCTTTAAAAAGCTGTGGATGGGATAAACACCTTTAAAAAAAAACCCTTGTTATTACAAAAAGATGTAGCAAATTAGTCACAGGAATATCCATACTCCAGGTCGATGGGGGTGGGGGTGGAGAGGGTGTTTGCTGATCAGTGACAGGCATTTTAGGGGTTCAGTGTGGGTCTCTTGACTTCATGCCACACTGGCTTTATTCTCCAGAAATAATAGTGCAATGGGGAGGGGAGAAAAGATGAGGTATCATTTGAATTTTACCCCATGCACCTTGCTGCCTGCTTCCTCTGGCCTGTAATCCTAGAATTTCATGGTCTAACTAGTGCCCAGATCCTTCGTTGACTCGTGCTGGCCAGAAAAAGCAAGCAGAGGGCTCCACTGCAGGGGGTCTCCTGCAGACCATCCACTCACCTCCCTCCCGTAATTTAGGAGTCTGTGCATCAAGATCAAGAAATAACGCCTGCCTCCATTTTTTGAAACCCAACAGTAAGACACTCTGATGCTACTTTCCAGTTAACTTTTAAAAATAAGAAGAAGGAAGGGAAGGGAGAGGAAGGGAAGGGAAGGGAAGGGAAGGGAAGGGAAGGGAAGGGAAGGGAAGGGAAGGGAAGGGAAGGGAAGGGAAGGGAAGGGAAGGGAAGGGAAGGGAAGGGAAGGGAAGGGAAGGGAAGGGAAGGGAAGGGAAGGGAAAGAGAGAGGGAAAAAACATGATCAAGAGCAAGAAATAATTTTTTTTTAAAGAAAGGAAGTAAAGCAATACAGAAAAGTAATCCTGAGAAAATTCTGTCAGAGAAACTGCCAGGACTGAGAGATAAGAAGTTGTGTCTTAAGATAAAAGCCAAGCAAATCCCATTGTAAGGATAAACTATGAAGTTTATTTAGACTAATACTTCCTAAATGACATAATGAGGTAACTCACTTCCACTCTGCTAGGAAGATCTCTGAGTCCTTTCTTCCCTTAAATGTTGTCTTCCTTTGACATGGCCTGTGAACTAAAAAAAAAAGGAAAAGTGCATTTAGCTTTAAGCAGAATTTAATTTGGTTAAAGGAAAGCAATAAATCATAAAATTTTTAATGGGAATTAACCGATATTGGGATCTGCCATGTAACTTGGCACCAGGTCAGGTGATTGCACTGATCCATTCCTTTGCTCATCACTCCTACCTGTGCAATAATTCTGAGTATCTCTGCCGAGATTTGAGGAGTCCTAAAGAACATCTTCCTTACAACCTGAATTTGGAACCAGGTAAGGGGTCAGACTCAGACCAAAATGTCAGCTTTTTAACTAGGCTGAAGAACATGGCTCACCTGTAAGCCTTCAACAAGTTTCCTAATACTTCACACTGAGTCATACCTGGCTGCCTGCGGGAAAACCGCAAGACCTCCATGGCAAGGGCAGCTGAAGGCAAAGAGACTGGCAAGTAGCAGATGTGAAGAAAGAAAGAGCTTGCACTGGAAATGCTCTGTTTCCTCACCCAACTCACCAAGCAGCTAGGCCTCTCTTTCAACCCTGGGGAGGCAGCATGAAGGGTGCAGAGAAGTGAAACGTGTTCATTCCAAAATCTGAAAATATTCCCTCTCTGGGAAGCCAAGTAGAAATTATACACCCCTTCTAAAGAGCATGAGAGGTAAAGAAGGTGTTGGCCCATAAAAAAAATTCTTATTTTACAAATATGAAAACTAGAATCTATAAAAGTTAATTTTACCCAAACTTGTATATCCAGTAAATAGAGTTGAAATCAAACTTCTGATCTATTTCTGACACTAGGGACTATGGAATTCCCACTACAGTGTATCAGTTTTGAAAGCGGAAATAATATTTATAGGGAAGTAGAAATAGAAAGTCAAGCCTCTTAACAACTGAAAGAAAATGATTTTACTTTTCAACATCTATGTTTCATGGGATGATAGGTACATTTTTGGACCTTCCTAGGTCTCATTGTTTTTGTTCGTAAAATACAGGAATTGACACAAAGAACTCCAAGGTCCTGTGATCTAGGAACCTGACGGTAAACTCATTGTGATGTTGCTGCTAATTTTTCCATATATATATAGATATGGGTTTCCATATCTCTATATATAAAATGTGTGCTATATGTTCATTTATTTAATAAACACAACAATTTTATGAGATGGATATCAATAGCACCCCCATGTTACAGATGAAAAAACTGAATCTGCGACTTTCCCTAAGGTCCTGTAGCTGCCTGGAGAGTGGGAATTGGAATCAGCAGTCTGGCTCAGAATCTGTTCTTTTCCATTACTATAGCTACAGCATGGTATATGCTGTACATATACTAAATGCTACCCTATATATAAGTTCTCTTCTATAGCATAGTACACTGTTGCCTCTCTCAGAGGGACTTCATCCTTTCTGGTCTTAATATTTATGTCAGTGGTACTTAAATTCATCTTAAATAGTGCATCCCTTAGGGGCAGAGACTGTTTCTCCACTTTTCTCTGTGTAAAGTCAAATGGAACACCTTGTACAGTTACTCAACTAGTGAACTCCTGGTGATAACAATGATGTAACATATTACTAAATTCTAATGACATCACAGAAAAGAAACCAACATCAGAAACATTTCTTCCCTATGAAATTCTCTTGAACATGACTGTTGGATTTATGCTACAGTTTTTACAAAATGTTTGCATTAGGTTTGTGCAAAATATTTGAGAATCTACCTGGATAAATTATCTCAAAAGCTAGTGAATGATCCTTTCATGCTTCTTTGAAAAGATCAGAGCCAGTAGCCAATCTTTACTATCCTAGAGAGAAAAGGAAAAGCAACAAAATGATGCTGAAATGGCACACAGGGCCTCTAAAGTTATAATAGAGATGTTTCCGATCTTGTTATTCATACTCTGTCATAGGCAAACGGCTTAAAAACAGGCAAGGGAGCATTCAGGCTTCTTGCAAACACAGGTGGGTAGAATTGCCATCAGTGATGGCTGCAAATGGGGAACTGGGGAGGAGGGACTCGGATGGTGAGGGCGCATGTGCGACGGGGCACAAGTCTGCGGGCTGAGTGCAGCTGTGTGGTGAACAGCCTGACTCTGCCGAGGCTCACTGCACCTCCTCCCTGCCCTCAGACCCCAACTCCCAGTCCCTCTGGCCTCCTCCAGTGCTTCCCCACTCTGAATAGAAGAGCGTTTAGAGCCTAAATTCCCATGTGGCATAACCACAGGCAGAGGATATGCAGCCTGGAGACAAAATTTGCATGTTAAGATTCTAGCCCTACCACTTGCTACCTATGTGATGCTGACCAGCTCCTTAACCCCTTTTAAGACTCTGTTTCCCTATGGGCAGAAGAAGGAAAATAATTGTTTCCAAATCCTAGGGTTATCGTGAGTATCATTCCAGCTAATGTGTGTAAAGTACTAAGTGAAGTGCCTGGGGTGTGATACGCACTGGATAAATGTGAACTATTATATTTCTGACTAATTAGGTGGCACATCCCACCCCTTGTACTTCTTTCTATCCTACACAGCAGCACAGTCATATCAGAGCAATTAGCATAAAGCAGGCACTCTAAAAATGTTAGAAAGACAGTGTGGCAGGGGTAAGGGAATCAGGGACGGGGAGGGGAGCAGGAAAGAGAAATCTGCATCCCACCAGTGACTCCATGTGCATTTCTCATACTGGAGGTCATGCCACACTGAGACCTGCGGTATCAGTCATCCTGGTTAAAATCGGTCCTGATGGCCACAGTTAGTAAAGAGTAAGGGCAATGATACCCTTTGATCATAAAGAGTGCAGCTTTGCCAGGCAACAACAGGGGCCCTGCCCCCCAAAAAGCCTGACTGCGTGCCAAACACAAAATGGAAATTCCAGGCAAAGTTCCCAAGTGTAACTGGCTCTGTGTTCTCCAGCCCTGGCTCTGGCTTCCGCTCCATCTCCACTCCCCTCAGGCTAAAGGACCTTACAACTGGCAAATGAAACCAGATACTGTCATTTACCCTTCCTCTGGGCATAAAAAGTTCAAACAATGGTTCACGCCCATGTCTGATAGAGCCCTTTCCAACTCCCAGTCTCTGATAAGCCTAACTATTCCTTTGCAAGAGGGAACAACTAAGAAAAAAAGTACAAGACACCTAACAAAGATATAGTAGTTAAAAGAAAGGGGGACATCATGAGAATTCAAAGCAAATGTCTTTCTATAAAATAAAAGTCACTGCAAGGAATTTTAAAAAGTGCTTTAGAGCTCCTATATTACATGTTTACAACAGGAGTCAAAAGGACTTGTTCTATGAAACTATATCAAATGTGGAAGTAGAAAAGCAAAAATAATGAGCTTAATGACATCAATGAGCTAACTAATTTATTTAGAAATTCAAATTTGTAAAGTTACAAACTAGAAATTCTCCCCGAACTTAGGAAAAGCAGACAAAAAGATTAAATGATTAGAGAAGGCCGAGAGACATGGAAGACAAGTGTACAGGATTCTATAAAGTCAAAAGGGCAGTCAGAAATAAAATAAGAATACAGCACTGAGGCAATGATTAAAGGGATAAGAAAAGTTTTTTAACTGAATAAGTTGATTTTTAAAATTAAAATCTCTTCCTAAAAAAAGGAAAATTGAATAAAAAGAAACCAACATATAGACATATGCCAACAATGTCTCTCCCTTTACCATATCCCTCAAACATTTGTTCACATGTGCACATAGAACTGGCCACCATGTACAAACACACACATACACACATGTCCAGATACAAGGAACCAGCTACCCTGTATAAACACACACACACACACACACACACACGCACATTCAAAGGAGGCAAGACCAGGCCGAAATTTGCTTTCTTTGTAGTACTAAGTCCAGAAAGGACAACAAAGAACACATTACTAAACTTTAAGGGACAGTCACTTCAACTCAAGACAAGTTTTTGGTCAAGTCTAAAGGAAACAAAAGAAAAAATAGGCAAGAGATCAGACAATATGCTACTATATATGGTTAATAAAAAAATCACCCAAAGACATGTTCTAGTTGCCAATAGATTAATTAAAATGTCTATTTGACTCATAATTTCACTAGACTAAATTTAGTAATAGTTCCAGATATTTTCAGTTTTTCTGAGTACCAAATTTCCATGAACCCTGACCTCATTTCAAGACCCCAAATATCTGTATCCTAGTAATAATAAGTATAAATATACTCATATACTAATTAAAATGTGTTTACTATTTGCTAGACACATATTCATTATCTCAGATCTTTACAAAACCTTTCAGTAGATTCCTTTTCTAATTTTTAGAGATTAAAAAATCAATCGTTAGGGAGACTACGTGACTTTTCAAATATATCCTGCTAATAAGTGAAAGGTTCAGTATTCAATTACTAATGCTCTTGTTTCCAAAGCCCATGCATTTTCCACTATTCTATTCTACCTGCTCCTGCACCCACAAGTCTATAAGTTGGGAATGGGGGTACCTGAAATTCAGCTTTGGTTAGAGAAAGGGGATGTATGTGACCAGGTGCTAACTCTTACATTAGGAATATAATAGATTGTGTACCATGAGAGTATATTAACCACATTTCTAGCATCTGTAAACTTGATACTTTAACATTTTCCTTATGCGCATATGCTAGACTTGCCTTGTTCTGGACAACCCAATAATATGCCTAAACCACCTTGCCTTAGCCTCCCGCCTCCCTCACCCTCCTCTTGGAAGGAGTCCTTCTCCTGGAGCATGTTTTTCAAATACAAACCAACAATCCAAAGTCTACACCCTCAACCACCTTCCTTGTCTGACTCCCACGCTGGATCACTATACCCCTGCCCAAATCACTCTAAGGCCAAGTTTCAGACAATGAGGAAAAGCGACTATACCCCAGAGCCCACTGAAATTATTCAGACTACCCAATCCTAAGCCTGATTACTGTGCCTCACCTTTACCTTCCCAAGGAAACCACAGTAAAGGCTCTTGCCTACAGTTCTTCCCTCTCTTTATTCCCTGTGACCAAGCCCAGTAATTTACTCTTGTGGCCACAGCAATGGTTAATTTTGTGTGTCTACTCAAGTGAGCTACAGGGTGCCCAGATATGAGGATATTTTTGGATAAGATTAACATTTGAATCAGTAGACTGAGTAAAGCAGATGGTACTTCCTAATTTTGGTGGGTCTCATCCAAACAATTGAAGACATGAATAGAACAAAAGGAATGCTCTCACACACCCACACAAGTAAAGGGGAATTTCTCCTGTCTGACCACACTGGTGTTTTCCTGTGTTTGGACTTGAACTGAATCATTAACTTTTTCTGGGTCTCAAGTCAGCTGGCTTTTGGACAGGAACTATGGGTTGCCCAAAAAGTCTATTATGTTTTTTCCGTAAAATAAAATGCACATTTCTTTCTCATTTTTACCAATAACTTTATTGAAGTAGATATTTTGAGTATTTTGGCCATGTCCTGTTATTGGCTTCTAGTGGGCAGAGGCTAGGGGTGCTGCTAAACATCTTCCAATGCGTAGACAGCCCCACAGCAAAGGATTATTTGGCCAAAATGTCAATAGTACCAAAAAACTTCACACACCATTTTTGACACATTCAATCAGTCACAGCACCTTCTCCATACACTGCACAAATCTTCTGTTGTGTTTCAGTTGCCTTTCTACCTTTCTTGAAATAATAAAGCATAATACACCAAAAATGTTGCATATTTGCTTCCATCTTCAATATGAAAGTGGCTGCACAAAATTTCACCAATTTTGATAAGTTTTTTTTAAATGCATGCTGAAATGACAGTTGTCACAATACAATCTAACAAAATTGTTTCCATTGACGTAAAGACAACTAAGCCCTACTAGAGCCATCATACAGAAAAATGCAATGGACTTTTTAGCCAACCCAGTACGTGAATTTCCCCGGTTCTCCAGCTTGCCAACTGCGGATCTCAGGACTTTTCAGTCTTTGTAATCATGTAAGCCAGTTCCTTCTAATAAACCGTATATAAAATCTCCATTGGTTTTGTTTCTCTGGAGAACCCTGACTAATATAAAACTCCCCATGAGTCTGGCAAGTTCCCTCCTCTTGAAAACTGTGAGTGATAAACTATCTTTTTAATGGCAGTCATTTCCCGATTGCTTTACTATACCTCAAATTTTCTATTAATACACTATATTTTAAAACAGTGAGCGAGATGGCAGGAGCTACCATTTGTCTACATTAATATTTCACAGTTAAATTTTAATGAACTAGACATAGTATATGATCCCCACCTGCTAGCTCTGTCATGTCTAGGGCATTTAATCAGAAGGAGGTGATTTCTCTTTACAGTTTCACATTCGCAGTTAGATCTATGGAGTGAATATCAATGAACAGATACTGTATATGACCTTGCTTTCCCAATTTTACCTTGGCACAATCTACATATCAGAGACACTAAAGTTCAAAGGCACTAAATCAGCAGCAATTCTTCAAAATGATTGGGAAAATCATCTAATCAGTGAAAGGTTTTGTGGCTGGTGATCCTTACTCAGGGAACAGTAATACTGAAGGGAAAACTTTTAATGACCAAAACCAAAAGACATGTTTGTGGCACTCTACGGAGTCAAATGGGTAGTCTTAGAAACCTAGGACAAGCAAGAAAAGGGAAGGGGGCTGTGCATATGCACTGCTTTCTTTCCATATCCTATTAGCCTCAACCTGAGTGTCCCAAAGGGCCCGGGAGTGAAGGATACCCTGCAAACCAGGACCTGCAGCCATCCATCCACTGTAAGCCTAGGCCTGCCTCTGGATGCCTGCGGAATGGCCATTCACTTAACTAAGTCGAACATTGAACCAGGAGCTCGAAGAGCCCTTCTGTTACAGCTTTTCCCACTTTCTCACTCTAAAAGTCAAGACAAACTTTTTATTGTACTTACAGTTGAGAGTCTCCTATAAATTTGAAGTGTTTTTTTAAATAAAAAGGAAGCATTTGAATATCACTACTGTTGTATCAACATACTTACAGTCAGTAAAAGAGAAACCACATCAGTTTTTTCAATACAAAGAATTTAAGATAAGAATTTGGAGGCAAAAAAAAAAAAAAAGCAACACTGAAATCTCACAAAAGTAATAATTGCTGTGAAGTGATTAGCAGCTCCATCCTTCATTAGTTTTGAGACAGTGGGCAAGTGACTTAATGTCCCAAAGTGGTCTGTTAATATACTCAGAATTAGCTAAACTGTGAGAGTTTTGAGGGCATGGTTCATAAGACTGCCCTCCCTTCTGACACCAACTTAATGTCCAGGGATTTTCAAAACCACCCTCAGCTTCATAATTCAGAGAACTCACTGAAAATGATTATAATACTTGCAGTTATGGTTTATTACTGGGAAAAGATTCAGATCAAAGTCATCCAAGGGAAGAGATGCACAGGGCAGAGTCTGGAAGGGCTCCAAACACAAAGTATCCATTGTCCCCAGGATCCATTACACTCCCAGTATTGATGTACAACAATACACACGGCATTTTGCCAATCAAGAAAGTATGCCTGAGCACCAATGTTTAGTTTTCACTGGGGCTTCATTAGGCAGACATGATTGATGGATCACTCACGTGGCTGAACACAGGCTCTAGGTCAGCGGATACCAAGTTGCCCAAAGCCTCCATCCTAAAGCACATTATTGGTCTTTCTAATGTGGCTGACCCCATCCTACAACTGTCATCTTAAGAAGCAGTATAGCCAGACCTTGGCCTAGACAAGACCATTCTTACCAGATGTGACATACATTACATTCTATAAGTTGAGGGCAAAGGCCAGACCTCTCTTCACACAAGGCCAAATCTGTACTACACATAATACCTCCTAGGTAA